>CM077110.1:7972357-8014665 GCA_039619505.1 Cimex hemipterus | reverse complement strand
AGAAGTAAAATGGCTCAACACCCTTAGAAAAAAATATATAATCCAAGCCAATATTTATTGGCTAAACTAGCAGTTTAAAACAAGATTAATAACTGATGGAAGAAGCACCTCTTATGTGAGGGTATATGAGTCCATGAAAGAGGGAGAGATGAGAGGAAAAAAGTATGAGAACGTAATCTGATACCCAATAGCCAGAATTGGGAGATTTACTCCTTCTTTTTTTTGCTGGTTTTCCATTGTTATAAAGGTTAAAAAGAAGAGTTGGTGCCATCTGGAGCTCTTAGATACTCTTAAGGCTATTGGATCCTTTAGGACTTCGCTTTTAACCAGGCTTCAACCTTCATTTTTTCCTTTATTTTGCAGATTAAAGATTAAATTAGAACGTATAGCTCCACCTGAAATATGTGACAAGAAGGGCCCAGTAGGCCATGGGCAACAGGCCCACTGAAAGAATAGAAATCCCAAAATTAGTAGCAAAAAGCACCTATTTAAAATAGTTCTTCATTTCCTAAAAGCACATACAAAAAGTCAGAATCATTTTAAAATGTGTAACCTCTGTAACTAGGATTTATGAAAAATAATTTTATAAATGCAAGTTTTACCATGAATAACAATAAGTACAAGTGGTCAAATCACACCTCTTATATATTTTCATTTATAATTAAAATTCTCTGGGCTACATGAGGCTATGTAAGATTCGAGCCGAGAACGTATGATACGATGGCACAATTAGTCGGGACACCCTTTCCAATTGGCTACTGTGGTCCCTTTATAATGAATAAATATTATTTAAAAAAATTATAGTTAAAAGTATACCATTATTTAGTAATATATCAGTAATTTTAGCCAAATTAAAATTTCGAATCGACCTATTTTCTCTGATTCATGATAGAAAATTTAATTCTGAATAAGTAACCTAACCTGTCCCAAATCCTAACCCTAACTACCACCAAACCTATGACAATCCATCTCTAGCCATTGCACAATCCTGTTATGTAGAAATATGTATGGATTTCTGTAATTTATGCCAGATTCAATTTCAAAATTTGCACTCACATATCTTCTCAGCTTCACGATGGATAATTAAATTTTGAACAAGATGAACAAGTAACGTAACCCGATCCAACCCTAACTGTAGCTATTGGGTTGTCCGGAAAATAATGCAGGATTTTAAGTTTTCATTAACAAAAAATCGATATAAAATATTCTGTTTACGTTTACAGGATTACTCATTTGTATGAATGTCAACACTTATTAATCCTCTTCCAAATGATATTGTTTGTTTACCTCTGTAGCATTCCGCTACTTGGAAATAATTCAGTCATCCTTATAATGTCAAAGCGAGAATTTCGTACGATTTTCTTTTACGAGTTTAAACTCGGCCGAAGCGGAGCCCAAACGGCTAGAAACATTAACCAAGTCTGGGGCGAGGGTTGTGTTAATGAGTGCACTGTGCAAAGGTGGTTTAAAAAATTTCGGGAGGGAGATTTCAGCCTTGAAGATGAAGAAGGTCGTGGAAGGCCTTCCTCTCTTAATGATGATGTTCTGCGATCAGTGGTGGAAGAAAACCCCAAAACAACTGTTCGAGAACTTGCAGAGCAACTCAAAGTCAGTAAAACGACTGTCGCTGACCACCTCAAGGCGATTGGAAAAGTGAAAAAACTCGAAAATTGGGTTCCACACTCATTAAACGATCGCCAAAAAAATCAGTGCTTTGATGTTTGTGCATCACTTCTTTGTCGAAACAAAAATGACCCATTTCTGGCCAGAATTGTTACATGTGACGAAAAGTGGATTCTCTACGATAACACTAGACGTTCTGGACAGTGGCTCAACAAAGGAGAAGCTCCAATACATTTTCCAAAGCCCCCAACTCATCAAAAAAAGGTAATGGTTACGGTATGGTGGGCTTCATTTGGTTTAATACACTACAGCTTCTTAAATCCTGGCGAAACCATCAATGCTGAATCATACTGTAACCAAATTAATACCATGCATCAGAAATTGGCAGTAATGAAGCCCTCTTTGGTCAATCGGAAAGGGCCCATTTTGTTGCATGACAACGCTCTACCACATGTGTCACGTGTAACGTCACAAAAATTATTGGAGCTTGGCTATGAAACTTTGCCTCACCCACCCTACTCTCCGGACCTCTCGCCTACTGACTACCATTTTTTTAGACACCTGGACCACTACTTACAACACATAATATTCAAAAATCAAACGGAACTGGAAAATGCATTTATTGACTTTATCAATTCTAAAAATTCTGAATTCTACTCAGACGGAATTAATAAGTTACCAACACGTCGGGAGAAATGTATTGAGAGTATGGGAAATTATTTTGATTAAAGAACATTGCTTTAAAGTAACTAGTTCTTTTTTTTTTTTTTTGTTTAATACCAAAATCCTGCATTATTTTCCGGACAACCCAATATAACCCCACCTAATCTTAAAAAGAATGAAAAATAAAAATAAACGACATACTCACTCCACCCTTTATCAGTTTTAAAAACCCTACCCCTTATCTACCCATAACCCTAACCCTAGCCAGAAACTACTCTAACCAATCTTTAACCATAACCTTTTTTTTTAAACCTAACTAGCCCAACCCCAGCCATAATATTGTCCTATAGGAATATTTATTTAACATCAGTAATTTCTGGCAAATCCAATATAGATTCAAAATTCATACTCATATATTACTCACCTTTGGGAAAATTGAATCATGTATAAGTAAACTAACCCGTCCCAAACCCTAACCCTATCTGATCTTTCTTAACCTAAACCCTTAAATGGGCACTCTCAACATGGCACACAAGAATGGCTCAATTATGCAGAAAACATTTTGAGCCCTATAGATGATCTCAATAAAGATTGAAACGTAGGCACGATAAAAAAAAGTTTTCCTAAAGCCTACATCACACCAGACTGCATGATCCCTGAATAATCATCGACTAATGATCACTAATCACCACACACACCTAATGTTGGTTGAAAATGGTCATGCAAAGACCAAAAACATATCGATATTAAAACTAACCAAAATTCATATTTATTTTCAATGAGCATCTGTCGTTCTCTTCCCCTGCACCGATTAGGTCACAGAATTCATCCGTTCAGTTGATGTGGAAAAACAATCTTCTTTTATCCATTTGATTGTCTCAACCATCGACTATATTCCCATTTCCTTTTGAATGGCTTCCTTCAATCAATTCCTTGACATAAAAGGATTTTATTTGTGCATTACTGGCATCTGAGAAAACATGGGAAAACATACAATGATTCAGATTATGCAATGAGGAGGAAAAAACAGCCACCCATATCATCTTCAAATGTGCAGGCACAGCTCAATGGGGATGTAACCTAACATACAAAAAAGTAGGAAATGAAATTGTAGCAACTCAATAACCTGATGCTTCTAAGAAGAAGGATTGAGTCTATTGTACTGAACTAGGAAGCTGCAGTGCCTGGGGAGCACAAACCCCACTTCCTAGTATCCTTGCCATACCATAGGGTCATTGGGTGGTTAACGAATCAGACTGCCTTTTCCAGGATTGGTGTTGCTTTTTTAAAAATTAATATAATTTTTGATTTTATTAGTAACAATCATGAATGATGATCATAGATCATAGAATGCTTGTTCTGAGTTGAACCCAACCACAATTTACAGGTAATTTTTTTAAAAATCTCAGTTCGTTATAAATAAATAAAATTAAAATTCACTCTAAATGTAAGGATAAATTTATTCTTTTTGCAGTAAGTTTTGTTTTTGGAAATTAAATTCGTGAAGTCACCCGTTCGATATAAGGGTGGGAAATATTCTGAGCCGAGATTGGCACACCTGCGTTCTCAGGTCAGTTCCAGACTCGGCTCCGCTCCCATCCACACTCGACTGATTGACTCGAACCGGACCCAAGCCAATTCCGGTCACCTGGGGGTCTTTGGTTTGTTTGTTTGTTTTAATTCCCGTTTTCGGGAAAAAGGTGCTATTAAGCTCGACCTAATATCAATTGTGTTGATATTTTCAAAAGTAAAAGCCCATTTGATCAAAAGATTTTAAAAAAGCCGAAGAGATGGTGGGTTGGCTCATCTGTCTTCTCCTGACAACATTCGTCAACTCGCTGCCCTATTCCAGTGCAAACGGTGAGATTTATATTTTTATATTAAATCCTTTTTTTTTAAATAGTGTTTTTAAATTAAACGTAAGAAGGCTTAATTCGCCTTTTTGAACCGTGTCGTGTTCGTTCAAACGTAAAGTATACCTTTTTATACGCCCTAGGACTGGGGATTTTTTCTTTGTTTAACCGAAAATCATGTCAGATTGACAAATCGCACAGGTCAATTGGTCGAAATAAGTCAAATTCCGTTGGTAAAAACTGTCATTTTTCAAAATTTTGAACTAACACATAAAGCCAGTCTTGCCAACATGACGAACTCTCAAAATTTTTGAACTATACAAAGGACGTCAGTCTTGCCAACATGACGAACTTTCCAAGTTTATCAGTTCCTCATTATTTTTTATTTCTTTTCAATCTTTGTATCTTTTAATTTTAGCTTTGATAATGCATGCGAGTAATTCTTTTTCAGTACAATTTTTTTTTTTTTTTTTTAAATAGTAATTGCAATTTGCATCCTTGGAAAAGCGATATAATACATTGATTAAAATTCATGTAATGAAGGTTTTCTTAAAAAAAAATATATGTTTAGTGGTCTAATTAACCTATTAATTATTTCAATTAATTATTCTTTTTGTGTAAGGTCTTGGTTGAGATGGAAAAGTTAGTGTCGACCTTCGGCACGAATACCGCTCGTGACACCAACTTTTCCATCTCAACAACACATTTGCACTCACGCATGCACACAGTAAGTAAAACCGTCTGGGTGCTCACAAACATGCTTGCTTTAATATTTACACACACACACACTTGTTGTAACACTATTTTTATTTTTTTAAAAGGAGTTAATCTGCTTGTATGTATTCATTTCAAAAATTGGTGATGTTATTTTTTTAATAGTATAATAAACACTGTTGTAAACACACACACACACAAACAGAGAGAGAGAGAGATCACATTCACACACACACTCACACTTTCTAATGCTTTGCTGTAATAGCAACCAAGAGCACAAAGCTATGTACCGGGTGTCCTTTTTTAGATAGCCAGGCTGAATTTCTCTCGAATCAATGAAGCTATAAAAAATATGTGTTTAATATCGTTTAGTCTAGTTTCAAATTTTTACTTTGTTTGGAGAAAAATTGTACTGGGTATCTCAGGCTCAGTTCAACTTCAGAATTTCAAATACGATCCTATTGATTCAGACAAATCATTTTAAAAGATCTTTTGCGCTGAAAACAATGGTACATTCGGATTTTAAATTGATCAAAAAAAGACAAAGTTTTGGCAAAAAGTTTTTTAAAAAGTAATTTAGTTTGCTATTTATTAATGACATTTCATGTTCGAACTGCCGGCCTTGCGGAAAGATGCTTTTTAATTACTCTTTAATGATAGATAGAGTCAGGGGAGATGCATTGACAAGCATTTTCTATCCTTTGCCGCAGTTCTTCAACTGCTGTTGACACGTTTTTTAAACGGCTCCATAGAAAGTGGAGTAAAATCGGGTGATCGAGGAGGCTAGAACAAGGCCCAAGAGAAGTCCAAATCAAACGTGGATACTGTGAACCACCTGGTGATGGAAAGTGAACGGAATTATCGTATTTTCCTCTGCCTTTGTTCGAAAATTCAAATGGTTTAGTTTTGTGTGAAGTGAACTTGGATTAGTCCATAGGACGGATGGAAGAACGTTTTCTTCAGCCGCCCAAATCGACATTTGTGGAGGGCACGTTAGACGCCTGCCATAGTCAGAGTCCCGAAGTCCCTGTACAAGATGAGATGATACGACTTAAAAATAAAGTCAGGAGTACATCTCCAATTTTATTTTTTGAAAACCCTTTACAACATTTCGGAGAGAGGAATTCGTGATTTTCGCGAATATAAGGTAAAATATTCAACTCCTCGTCCAAATCAGGATGCCTGGTACTTTTTGAGATAAAATTTGTCATTTTTTTACCAGTTTAAAATCCGATTTCGCCATTGTTTTCGGCGTAAAATATCTTTTTAAATGATCTGTTAGGATGTGTAGGGGTCGTATTTGAAACTTTGATGTTGAGCTGGGCCTGAGGTACCAGTATAATTTTTCTGTAAACAAGTTCACATTTTGAAACTATACTAAAAAATATTAAACACTTTTTTTGATAGTGTCTGAATGGTTATTTTCGGTAATGAAACACTGTTCTGTAACGCACAGTGAAAGAGAGAGTAAGAAAGGTGCGCTAATAAATACATAGAAACATACAAAACATACACGCACATATAGAAGGGCAGAAAACTACATGACGATATGGCCAAATTACTTTCTCTAGAAATTTAATAAAACCCGGTATATAAGTGGCTAACCCCATCCACAGTCACCAAGGTGTCGGAGAAAACCGATTGGTTCATTACTGCATCTACACTGATATTAAAATAAATGATACACAATAACCGTATTTGAGGAAAGATAGAAACAGCCAGCATAGAAAATATATTTACACACCCAACAATATACAGCTGGAGGACGGAAATTATCCCCCAAGCACTCAGAGCCATTATCAGAAGTTTGCTGATTTTTCAATAAATCCAATTAAACGTTGTTAACTTTGTAGACATGATAGATGGAAATAATATGCTAAGGATTATTTCCTAGGTTCTGCATATTTGGGCCCAATCATGCTCTTCTACTGTGTCTTAAAATGGTACTGTAAACCCCAAAATTAATAAACGTCTTCAGCGTGGATTCTATGATTGTCAAGGAATTATAAATACGTTTACAGAACGACAAATTGTATAGTAGCACAGAAATGAGAGGTCAAATAATTTTGTAACGGGGTACATATGATAAGTTTATTTTCGAATTGTACCCTTTCTTGGAGGATAGGATTTATAATATCTTAAAATTCCCTCGTCCAACCACCTTCATTCAAGTTTTAGCTCACACAATCGGAATTCGGACCTGGACTGTTCTAGCTTGTTCGTACAGTCAATCATTTGTTCAATTGTCTTACTCATGCTAGCTCACACAACCGGACGGTCACCCGGGCTTTAGCGTGATCTAATAGTCATTCACTCCAATCATTCATTCACTTACTTCTACTCACTGCTAGGTAATACAACCGGACACTCGGGCTATTCTGGCTTGTTCGGACAGTCATTACTCACTCCAACCATTTATTTAACCAGTTCATTTACACTTACTTATCTGGGCGATTAATAATTATTTATTTAAATAGAAACAAGAATATCTTTAAGTTGGTAAACCTGATTTCGATTCAAAATCGCTTATGTTTAGGAACAAACGGTGTTCCCACACAGAAACATAATTTTACCATCAAATCGTGGTGGAGGAAGTGGTGAAACGTTGTAAATAGTTTATTTTATCTCATAGAGCACGTTTAACGTTGGAAAATCGAAACGGTCCGTTTTAGACGAATCTTTTCTCATTTTTGCGGTTCACGAGATAATCTTGGACCACCTCCTTATCTCATTCGGTCCCATTTCGTGTTGGTTTATCTGTAAGGCCGAAAGGTCTCGGTCTGGGTTTTTTAAATATAATTTTTTATCCAGAGGACGGATCGCTATGACCCCTCGTAATGAGGAACAAACAGAAACCGCGTGGAAAATTACTTAGCGTCTTATCCGGATTGCTTTTCCAGGCCGTGTCGCGTTTCGCCTCGGTTTCAAAGGAGGCCTATAAATAGATTTAATGCTTGCGCCAGCATCGTTAGCTCGCATTGTTTTTTTTCTCTTTTTTTAACGACTTGGGTGATGTCAGATGCAAGGGTGTGCTATCTCGACTATAAACGTCTATCGCACAGATTCGGATTTCCGCCAAGAGATACCCTAGAACGATAATCAAGGAAAAATGTTTAAGGGAAGGTGGCCTTAAATTCATCTAATTGAAAAATAAATAAATAAAACAGCAATTTCGCATGAAACAATCCGGACAAAGTCGTCAAGGGCCGCAAAATGATTCTTCACTGTCGAAGGGCGTACCATTACAGTGAACTTCCATAACCATTACATCCTTGTGAATATCTATGCTTGGAATACGGCAAAAATGTAGTCTTTTTAGTAAAAGTGGCATAAAATAAGCTCTAGAATCGTATCGTACAGTACAAATATGGGATTTTCATTTAAAATAAAATTAGCGTTACTTCCCAGCTAGATGATAAAGTTATATTAAATCTGTTACCACCACGCGAATTAAATGGGTGGACTATAGACGTTGATACGCCCTGCTTAAAAGTGTGAATGTGAAAGATGGGCTTGAATGAATAGCCGAATGAGCGAGAGAAAGACAGGCACGTTATGATCGTGTAAAGACAGTGATGAAAAATGTGCGTCAATTCCGTTGTATGCGCGCACGAATGAACCTAATGGAGAATGAGAAAGAATAAGAGTATGAATGAGAAATGAGAGAACGAGAGACACATAGATAAGAGAATGTGACCAAGTAAGTCCTGTACGGTGTATGTTCGAATGAATGAACCTAACATGAAATAAGAAAGAATAGATGAATGAAAAAAAGAGAACGAGAGTAAGACTGAATGAATGTTACCGAATGGAGAATGAGAATGACTGAGTCAGATGTTTCCGCGAATGAGCAAAAGGGTGAATGGAAAAGGAGAAGAAAAAAAGCGTGAATGAAGAAAGGAGTAAAGTAAGTGTTTGATAAAGGAAAGACGAAATAGTGGGTGCATGGGAAGACTCATTATGCGGGCAACACTGTTTTCAGCTTCTCACTCATTCATTCGGGTTATTCGTTCATTTGCTTAGTGATTCGATCACTCACGTTCACACATATGATGCTATGTTGGCAACCCTGTTTTTTTTTTCAGACTCTCAGCTCGTCACTTTCTTACTCATTCCAGTCATTACAGCATCATGTGTGTGAGTGTGAGTAAACGACTCAGTGAGCAAATTAACGAATCAATCGTTTGAATGAATAAGTTACGGGCTGAGAAAAAACAATGTTGCCTGAATAGCATTACATTTATGAACGGCTCTCTGGGCAAATGAGCGAATGAATGGCCGACCGAGTGACTGTATGAAGGCTGGAAAAAAAGTGTTGCCAACTGTTTTGTTTGTATTTGTGAGTGTGAATGGACTTTCATATCGTTGACGACTCAACGAACAAGCGGATGACAGTTAAAACAGAGTTGCCCAAAGTTATTGTTCGGTTTTGGAGAAATGGGAAGGAAACCCTTCAAGAACAAGGTTTGACGTATTTAAATCTATATTATTTATGCATTCACATAATTTATTTTAATGTGAAAAACTACGTCTGCGTGCTACGTTTTAAAATACGTTCTCATTTGAGACGGATGGAGAAATATCGAAGAGCGTGGAGCCTCGGGCTCGTGGACCGACCTCATTAATGGCCGTTTAATAGGGGACAATCTGCCTTAATTGCCCTCTTCAATATTTAAAAGTTGAGGGGAAGGCTTTTCGGTTTGATTTTATATCTGTTTTCCAGATGTGGCAATCAATTTGTACATTACTGTTCTCAATTTGGACGGTTTTGAAATAGAGGAGGAGCCTTGTGGAATTTCAAAGATATCTTTTTTATAGGTTGAAAAGTATTAAAATTTAATTTCTCTATACTGTTGGCAACACTGTTTTTTCACATTCACGTCATTATTACATTTACTCAACTCAACCTTTCTTTAATAATCAATAAAAAAAAGCAATGTTGACAACACTGTTTTGACTCACTTATAATCTCAGACCATTCTTTCGTTCAAGTATTTTTTTTTCGAAACTGATTTTCCACCGATTAAATCGGTCATTCATTCATTAACCGATTGTAATTAATGACATTGCATACGCTCAATTGAAATTACACAGTCCAAGCAATGAAAAAAACAGTGTTACCAACAGTCAGTCATTTCATACTAGAAGATTTTCTACTTCAATTATTATTACACGAGAAATGACCTTTTGTTAAATAATCTGCATTCATCAATGAATTAAA
Organism: Cimex hemipterus; assembly: GCA_039619505.1. Classification (NCBI taxonomy): domain Eukaryota; kingdom Metazoa; phylum Arthropoda; class Insecta; order Hemiptera; family Cimicidae; genus Cimex; species Cimex hemipterus. The sequence goes on along the minus strand of CM077110.1, from coordinate 8,004,591 downwards.
TGTGTTAATTTTTACATAGGGGAGATAAAAATAATCTACATTTGAACAATTTTTTTTGCGATACTGATATCCACCGGGCATCGATTACAAAAAACAGTGTTGCCAAACACAGGCCTCCAGTACGCACGCCCACACACACACACACACACACACACACACACACACACACACACACACACACACACACACACACACACACACGAATTAAACAAATTAAAGATATCAGGAGTTCATTGAATTCAGATTCTGAATGATCTTATAGATTAATAAAATCTGACAGAGAGGTCAGTGATGATATGGATAATGAATCGGTAAAAACAGGTCCTTATGAGGAATAGTCCATTTTAGGGCATTAGGCCATATTTACTTGCAGTCCTGAAAAGGGAACGTGAGGGTCTTTTCCGTTCGCACCCTGCTCGTGGCCTTATCGGACTTTCACAAGATGAGAGACGATGCACTTCTGCGTACGAGTGTGTTATACTCGCAGTTTTGGTGGAGAAAAAGCAAGAAACAAGACGACCCTCCCAGCATGCCCTTCCCAACATTGTGCACTGCATAGGAAACCAGAGACTGACTAGAGCTTCTCCGGCATTCCAGCTATACTCCCTAGGCAGAAAAGGCAACTCGCTCCAGAATCAGGAGCGTCAGGACCTCCGGGATATCCGGCCACGGTTTGTTTCAAGTGGAATTCCAAACCATTCCTTAAAGGAACTCCCTCTTCGGTAGAGGAAGCTGATTAGACATTACCAAACCAATAGGCTCTCAAAGTCTAACTAGCCGCCATCAATAAGCCACTATGAGTTTTTTTACCCATGTAACGCTTTGGGCTTGGAATTTTGTCCGTACTTCGTCGGTCATGCACCCCATCCCGTCTTTGCAGACAGGATCTGTTACCCGGACTGTATGATCGCGCACCCACCGCCCGCCTGCTGACTTAAGCCCACCCAAGAATACAGGGCTTGTGCTTTAGAAAAGTCAAAAGAAGAAAAACCGTTCTTTTTTTGAAGAGTAGTTCATTTCGGGACAGTTCGTTTGATCGAACAGGTTCTTTTATGATCTACAAATCACGAATAGAGGTGGGCAGAGCAGCAAGCAACTTCGTAAAGAATCGCTCATTTGGGCTAGTTCTTTTGTAAACTACACTTCACTAATAGACAGGGCAAAAAAGTTCTTTTCGCGGAAGAGTTAATTTCTGGATGGTTCTTTTGTGAGCTACACATCACTAATAGTGATGGGCAAAGTCGTTCCTTTGAAGATAATTCCTTTGATTGAGCTAGTTCTGTTTTATGGACTACGTATCACTAATATAGATGGGGAAAACTGTTCCTTATGAGGAATAGTTCGTTTCTGGATAGTTCGATTTATTCGTTGAATCTAGATCTATACCTAAACTAATGATATTTTCTGAAGCTAGTTGAGTTCGGCTTTAGTCCTCCTGATGGATATACTCCTGGTTAGAGATATCAAGAGCTCACTGAGTACTTCTAGTTCCTAATAGAGAATAATTCAAATTACGTTAACATTAGCTGAGCAATAGTGTTGTACGACGGCAAATTTTTCCAGGTCTAATGGTGATGACCGTCGCGACGAACAGGACGGACGGCTTTGTTCGATATATGCGTTCTGCTGAACATTTCGGCCTCGAAGTCGAAGTGCTCGGTATGGGCGTCGCCTGGGAAGGCGGCGACATGAACTACAGGGGCGGAGGTCACAAGGTGAACCTTCTGAAGAAGGCCCTCAAGCCGTACAAGAACGACAACCAGCGTCTAGTTCTTTTCACGGACAGGTTTGTCATCATGGTCCAGGATGTCGAATGGGAGGGCTTTTTGACGAATTTTTAATTTTTAGCTTCGACGTCATCTTTATGGGCGGCGCTGAAGAGATAGTGGCCCGATTCGCCGAGATGGACTCGAGGCTGGTGTTCTCGAGCGAGTCACTGTGCTGGCCCGAAGAGGAGCTGGCCGAACAGTACCCCCAGGTCGAGGATGGTTACAAGTACCTCAACTCGGGAGGCTTTATTGGCTATGCTAGCGACATTTACGAGATACTCAAACTGCACAAGATCAAGAACAATGACGACGACCAACTTTTCTACACTAAGATTTACTTGAACAAAGCCCTGAGGGAGGAGCACAAGATCAAGCTCGACCACAAGGCCCTTATATTCCAAAACATATATGCTGCGGAAAGTAAGTTTAATTTTTAAATTAATTCACTATTTTCGTGGTCCGCTCGACCAGTTAATATATCACAATTAATTAAGGTTTTTAGCTGAGATGAAAAAAAGTTAATGGCACGAGAGGGATTCGAACCCACGACCTTCGGCTAGATACGCCGCTGCTCTACACAATTAATCTAGGTGGTAGAGCAGCGACGTATCTAGCCGAAGGTCGTGGGTTCAAAACCCTCTCGTGCCCCTAACTTTTTTTCTTCTCAACTAAAAACCGTAATTAATTGTGTTAATTTTTAAATTGTTTTAAAGTGTTTTTATTGACAATTCGTTCTATTGTAGAGGACGTCAAGCTCGTGACTGACGGCACGGATGAAAGGGGTTCGTACATAGTTAATGAGGCGACGGCAACGAGGCCGCTCATCCTCCACGGGAACGGCAAGAGTAAACTCCTCCTCAACTCGATCGGCAACTATGTCGGAGGTGGCTACGACGACACAAGGGGATGCACGTCGTGCAAGAAGCATGAGCAGGGGGCGGCTGATGGCAAGACGGTATTAATGGCCATTGTCGTGTCTAGGGATTCACCGTTCCTCGAGGAGTTTTTTGAAGGGGTTGCCCTACTGGTTCACCCGGCTGACAGACTACACCTCTTCGTCTACAACAAGGTGAGCGCAGGCGGAATATGACTTGTAGAAAATGGCTACAACCTCCTAACCATCCAAAGCTCTTATCTTTCCTCCCTAACCCACTACGACTACCTAAAGCCCTAGTCCCTCCAATCAACCTGTGGGGATTTTGGGTCACTTCAGGAAACAACACGTTTTACTCTCAATTATTTTATTCGCACGCTACACAATTACAAGTCAACCGCCAAAATACGTCTAAAAACCAAACCGTCTAAACTCGTGCCGCTTCTCCGCCAACTCGAATTTTTCGATCCTGGAATATCGATACTGGAATATATTGCCAAAGGAAAATCCATGGTGGTGGCGCTGTTATTGGAGTAATAACGTAATTCTCAACAGTACTCCCCCCCAATAACAGCGTCCAAAAACCTAACATTGTACTTAACTGCTCTACCAGAACGCGTCCTGTATTGTTCCAATGTTCCAGTTGCTTCGCTGTTCGATGGCGTGATTAGTCGATCTGCTGGTGGTTGTGTAACTTGGGTGGGTGTTGGATCAGTGTCGTCAAGCTGGAACGCTGGCTTAAGACGATCAATTGTTACATTAAGATTTGTTGTAGCGTTCACCTTGATTGTGAACACCTTGCTGGTTCGGCTTATAACCCTGTACGGACCCGTGTAGGCTGGAGTTAAAGGGTGTTTAATTCGGTCGTCTCTGAGGAAAACGTGCGTCGCGGTAGTAAGAGCAGCCGGGATGAAAGTTTTCTTGAGATAAGTGTTACTTTGAGGACGTAACTTTCCTAAGTCTTCGCGAAGGTTGTGTAAAAATACATCTATGTCAGTAGGGATAGTTGATGCTCCAAAAAACTCGCCTGGTATACGGAGTGTCTGTCCATAAACAAATTCAGCTATGCTGGCCTGTGCGTCAGTTCTAAGAGTGACCCGGAGACCTAAAAGTACAGTCGGAAGTCGTTCCACCCAATGGTTTGAATCCATATGGGCTGTTAGAGCATACTTAAGACTTCTATGCCAACGTTCCACTAGGCCATTCGCTTGTGGATGATATGCAGTGGTCCTCAGTCGCTGGATACCCATTAACTTCAGCAAACACTGGAACAATGAGGATTCAAATTGACGTCCCTGGTCAGTTGTTACTCGACGAGGAGTTCCAAACCGCGAAATCCATCCTTGATAGAAAACTTCTGCTACCGTTTGTGCTGTGATGTCCGGAACAGGAAAAGCCTCGGGCCAACGAGTAAACCGGTCCACTAGAGTAATGCAATATCTATTACCTTTTGAAATGGGTAAAGGACCAATAATATCGATGTGGACGTGTTCAAACTTTCCACAACTCGGGAATGTGCCTAACGGTGCTATTGTATGCCTGGTAACCTTAGTTTTTTGGCAGGGTATGCAACACTTCACCCACTTGCCGATATCAGAATTCATGGAAGGCCAAAAATATTTCTTAACAATGAACCGCCGACTTGCTCTGATTCCAGGATGGCTGAGTCTGTGCACTTTCTCAAATAAACCACGTCTAAAAGCGAAGGGTATATAAGGTCTCAGTATTGGCAAGGTTGTTTCACACCAAATTGGCTTATCAGCACCGGGCATATGTACTAGCTTGAACTGTAGATTTGCTTGTTGTCGCAACTTAGGCAGCTCTGGGTCTTCGTCTTGCTACTGTGCCAAACTAGTCCAATCCGCTTCCAATGTAAGTTCCTCTACACGAGAGAGTGCGTCTGCCACTGGATTAGCGCTTCCTCCGACATGACGAATATTGGTAGAAAACTGGCTTATAAAATTAAGCCATCTGATTCGCATTGCTGTGAGGGATGATGACTTTTGCCGAAATGCATAGATAAGTGGCTTGTGATCGGTGACTATGGCGAACTGTCGACCTTCAAGAATCGGTTTAAAATGCTTGACTGCCAAAAGTATAGCGAGAAGCTCTCTGTCATAAGTAGCATACTTACGCTGGGGTGGACTCAATGCTTTTGAAAAAAAACCAAGAGGCACCCAATGGTCTCTTTCTTTTTGCTGAAGCACTGCTCCGACACAGGAATCTGAGGCGTCGCATACCAAGGTTACTTCGGCATTTTCTGCAGGATGACCTAATACGGTTGCATCCTGTAGAGCGTCTTTGCAATTCTGAAATGCGGCTTCCGCTGCGGGTGTCCAAGAAATTTGTGTATTGTCATTTTTCTTTGCATGGTGTAGGTACACATTAAGAGGTTGCTGAAGCGAAGCAGCACCCTTGAGACACGGTCGATAGAAATTCAGCATGCCTAGAAAACGGCGCAACTCTTTGATAGTGTTAGGCTTAGGGAATGATGCAATTGCTTCTACCTTCTTTCTCATAGGCGTGATGCCTTCTGGGGTAACTAGGTATCCTAAAAAATCAAGCTCCTTGAGACCAAAAAGGCACTTAGACGGATTGATTGTGATGCCATTCACGTCCAATCGGTGCAGGACCTCACGAAGATGCTGAACATGTTCTGACTCATCCTGAGAGGCAATCAGAATGTCGTCCAAGTAGGCAAAACAGCAGGGTAAGTCGCGGAGTATGTTATCCATAAAACGCTGGAACGTTTGCGCGGCATTCCTAAGGCCTGGGCACATCCGCAGGAACTCATACAACCCGAAAGGAGTGATCATAGCTGTTTTACATATATCTTGTTCGGCGACAGGAATTTGATAGTATGCTCTGACTAAATCGAGACGAGAAAAAATTTTCTTGCCGTGTAGATTAGTATTAAAATCCAAAAGATTAGGAACACCATATCGGTCGGAAAGGGTTTGTGCATTCAATCGTCTGTAATCTCCACACAGTCTTAAACTTCCACCTTTTTTAGAAACTACATGCAATGGTGATGCCCATGGGCTCTTTGATGGTCTGATAATACCTTCTGCCATCATGCGTTGGAACTCTTGTTTCACGGCAGTGTAACGCGCAGAAGCGAGTCGTCTAGCCTTAGTAACTACAGGAGCACCAGTTGTCTCAATATAATGCACAACTGTATGTTTAACGGGCGTTGGAACGGAACAAGGTCTAGTAACGCGTGGAAACTCCTTCAGTATAGAGTAGAAAGGGAGGTTGAAAGGCACGGTAGAGATTATGAGAGCACTACTATTTACGCGCAAAACCTGACCCGTAGATGCTAAACCCGTGGCATGGTCGATGAGCTTTCGACCTTTGAGATCAACTATTAAGCCATGGTGAAACATAAAATCTGCGCCGAGAATAGGTTTCCGTACATCAGCCAAAACGAATGTCCAAGAAAACGGTTTCCATAACCCAAAGTCGAGTATCAGTGATCTTCTTCCATATGTCTTGATCGTGGAGCCGTTAGCTGCATAAAGTTTATGAGTGAACGGACTAAGATTCTTATTTTTAGGTGGTGGAATGACTGAAAGTGCAGCCCCTGTGTCAACGAGAAACGTCATATTGGACCGTTTGTCTGCTACGAACAGGCGGCATTGTAACTCGGTGCCAGCTTCCGCCACGTCCGGCACCGCGTTTAGTTTCCCGCCCCAGTCAACGATGTGTCCTTGTGGTTGTTCCAATTGCATGGCTTGGTACATTTTTTCGCCTTCAGTAACGATAATGGTAATAACATAAAAAATCCTTGCTTTTGCGCTCCTGTGATTTCCTGGACTCTTTGTTAACAGCTCGAGTGTTACTACGGTACCGTGAGCGAGTACCATGGGACTTGCAGCACATATTCATTCTTAATTCTGCAATCTGTTTGGCAAGACACTCGAGCTGCTCCTGAATTTGCCCAGAATTTTGAGTCGCCACTGAGGCAATTTCTACTGGTGAGTGTACTTCGTGCACCCGATCTGCAATCGTGGCTAATTTGTTTAAATCTGAATATTCAGTTGCCTGCAAAATCGCTTGCGTACTATTAGGCAAGGATCGCATCCACAACGTTTTGAGTAATTCTTCAAATGCGACAGAATCACCTGCCAGCTGCCTCATATGTCTTAGTAGCTGCGAGGATTTTTCATCGCCCAGTTGTTTCCCTTCCAACAATTGTAAAATCCTCCTATTTTCCGACTCTGTGTATGTTTCAGTAAGTCGTATTTTAAGTGATTCGTACGGCTGATCGCCAGGGTTCTTAATAATATCTGCTGCTTGACGAAGAACGTCAAATTCTAGAGCAGAAGTTATGGTTGTGAATTTGCTCAGACTGCTAGTGATCCGATTTCTCTTAAAAATCGCCTCAATCTGGCAGAACCATAAGGCCGGGTCCGGTTTCCAAAATGGAGGGACCTTACAGGAGGAATCGAGGGCCTCGATAGGCTCCTTGGCTTCATGAATCCCTTTTTCATTCATGTTAGTATTCATATTCTACTATTAGACAGTTACTTACGTCCCAAATATCAACCTATCCGGCTCGAACTCCCACGTGGCGATCTCGTACCGGCCGGGATGACACTTGAAATAAATCACCTCTTAATAATATGTTGAAATAAACACGCAACAGTTGATAGACGCGGGGTCACCAAATGTGGGGATTTTGGGTCACTTCAGGAAACAACACGTTTTACTCTCAATTATTTTATTCGCACGCTACACAATTACAAGTCAACCGCCAAAATACGTCTAAAAACCAAACCGTCTAAACTCGTGCCGCTTCTCCGCCAACTCGAATTTTTCGATCCTGGAATATCGATACTGGAATATATTGCCAAAGGAAAATCCATGGTGGTGGCGCTGTTATTGGAGTAATAACGTAATTCTCAACAAACCCAATAACCCATGCTTCTACCCCCTCCAGGCTAATTCCACTAACCCTTGCTTCCATCACTTACTCTAACTGATTAGAACAAACTTCCAACCCACCACCATAATCCCACTAGCCTAAGCTCATACCCCTCCAACCAAGCAATAACCCAAGGTCTTGCACTTCACCACTGCTTCCATCTCTCTTATCCTAACTGACTAGCACAAATTTCCATCCCTCCACCTAAACCCACTGCTCAAAGTTCTTATCCTTCCACCCTTACCCATAGCCCTCCCCCAAGTTTCCATCCATTCACACTAACCAACTCTTACCCTTAATCCAACCCAATAATGCAAGCTCTTACTCATCCCAAAACCCATTAGTTCAAACTTCCACCCCTAGGCCATAACCTACGAGCCCGACCTTCCATTAAAATTTATCTAATTCAACAAAACCCTGGTTTAAATGAGAAAATTTAATCCAGGAGTGAAAAACAATAAGTGCTTCGGAAGTGCAACTGAGAAAGCTCCTGACATCCTAACTTGTCCTGCATACAGGACAGTGGCAGGAGCTCTTCAATCGTCTTGATACTTTTTGCTTAAATGTCCAAATTAGGAATACCAGCTCATGTCATTTGTATAAGCATCCAAATTGTACAAACTGTGTACCAACCTGATTTCCGGTGCTTCTTTTCCTCAGTCCCCGTCTAGCCATCGGTCGTCCTCCATTCTTTGTTCTTATTATCAGTTAATCATTTTTCTTCTCAGGTGAAATTCCATGAGCCCATCATCCAGGACTTTGTCAAGAAGAACACGAAAAAGTACGCCTCTGTGAAGCAGATCTTGCCGGATGACAACCTCGATGAGGATTCTGCACAGGATATCATGATGTCAGTTCAAGTCTTATAAAACCCACTTGTTTTATTAACGTTTGGTGTTTGTTTTCCACCAGGGAATATTGTTTGAAAAAAGAGTGCGACTACCTTTTTGTCCTTTATTCTCTCGCCATGATGGAAAGGCCAGACACGATATCAAGGTTGATCCAACAGGACAAGTCAGTGTTTTATTTATTTATTTTTTGCATTTTGTTTAACATCCTGTTAAAATATATGATTGGGTGTAGGAATGTGATAGCACCCCTCCTAACGAGGTACAACGAGGCCTTCTCCAACTTCTGGGGTGCGCTCAACACGGATGGCTTCTACGCAAGGTCCTTTGACTACATGGATATAGTCAACAATAGGAAAAGGTAAAGAAAGAAATACGTTTCTAGGCTTGTATTTTAGGCAGAGACGAAGTCAGGGATGTTTGAGATATGTCCTGAGGTTATAAAACTGTGTGGACATGCAGACCTCACCCAGATATATTTTTCCATTAATCTCCCTTCCACCATAACTCACTAGCGAGCTAATATCCTTCTACCTTAACTGAATAACCCAAGACCCTATGACTTTACCTTAACCAAATAACCCAAGCTCTAATGTCTTTACCTTGGTTCAATTTCCTATGCCTTTTCCTTAACCCAATAACCCAAGTTCCTATGCCTCTGCCTTAACCCGCTAATAGAAGCTCTTATGCATCTATCTTAACCAAAAAACCCAAGTTCCTATGCCTTTACCTTAGCCAAATAATCCAAGCTCCTATGTCTTTACCTTAACCCAAATAACCCAAGCTCTTATGCATCCATCTTAACAAATAACCAATTTCCTATTCCTTTATCTTGGACCAATTTCCTATGCCTTTACCTTAACCCAGTAACCCAAGTTCCTATGCCTCTACCTTAACCCAAGCTCTTATGCATCCATCTTAACCAAACAACCCAAGTTCCTATGCCTCTACCTTAGCGAAATAATCTAATATCCAATGTCTTTACCTTAACCCAATAACACAAGCTCTTATGATTCTACCCTAACCCAAAAACTAAGCTTTTATATCTCTACCTTATCCCAAAAAACCAAAGCTCCTATACTTCCACACAACTCACAAGCCAAAACTTCCAAACCTCCACCCTAACCAGGATTCCATTATACCACCCTAACCCATGTTCCTGGGGTTTTACCTGCGAATCTACCTAGTTGACATTACCTTCTTTGTTTTTCTATAAAGGGGCATCTGGAATGTGCCATACATCTCTGTCTGCTACCTCATCAAATCATCCCAGCTCTCGTTTCTGAGCGGGGCATACAAGAGCAGCAAATACGACCCAGACATGGCTTTCTCAAGCTCGCTCCGTGAGAAGGGTGTCCATATGTATGTCGACAACACGGTCGACTATGGCTATATGACGAACCCGGACAGCTACAACACGAAGCTGTTCAACGCCGATTTCTACCAGGTCATTGACAACCAGCACCAATGGGAGAGGAGGTACCTACATGAGAACTACTCACAGGCTTTGCAGCCCGGCTCGGCGGTCGAGCAGGTAAGCGGACTTTTTGTGAAAAAGAAATACAATACCAGATGGTTCCCTTGGCCCTCAGATTAACCCCTTCTTGACATTCCTTTATTTTCCTACCCTCCTCTGGTGTATGGGAGTACCAGTACCAATGATAGGTTCAATTTCATCAATGCTCTCTCCATATCCCCCCCCCCAAAAGCTCATATCCCTTCACCCTAACTAACTACCGTAAGTTCCTAACCCCTTAGCCATCCCCTCCACTAACAAATGTTCTATACTCCTATTCAAACATTCCTCAACCCTAATTCACACCTCCTACTCCTTCATTGTAAGGCACCACAATATATTCTATCCTTCCACTTTAACACACTAGCAAAAGGTTATACTCCACCCCTGACAACTGCCAAAAGTGCCTACCTCCATCTCACTACCAAAGGTCCTACTCTTCCACCCATAGCTCCCATCTGTCTACCTTTACCCATTACACAATGTGGTATCCCTCTAGTCACACCCACTACCCGAAGCTCCTACTCTTCCACCTTAAGCAGCAATATTTTTTATATTTTGTGTTTTCTTTTTCTTAGCCTTGCCCTGATGTCTACTGGTTCCCCATTACGACAGCCAGGTTCTGCAACGATCTCGTAGGAATAATGGAAAACTTCGGAAAATGGTCTTCAGGGACTAACACGGTACTTTCTCTCTCTCTCTCTCTCTCTCTCTCTCTCTCTCTCTCTCTCTCTCGAAGATTTGATTTTTTCTTCTTTTTTTGAATTTTAGGATGAACGACTGGCAGGCGGATACGAGAATGTCCCAACGAGGGACATACACATGAACCAGGTCGGACTAGAGAAACACTGGCTCCATATCCTCGGCGAGTACGTCCGCCCACTTCAAGAGCGCGTCTTCACTGGTTATTTCCACGATGTGAGTTGAGCCTTTTTTATATTTTACATCTGTTGTGAATTAATTTCTCGTCTTGTATTTCCAGCCCCCCAGGTCTTTAATGAACTTCGTCGTCAGGTACAGGCCGGACGAACAGCCTTCACTAAGGCCGCACCATGACTCATCGACTTACACTATCAACATCGCCCTGAATCGGCCCGGTCTCGACTACGAAGGAGGCGGATGCCACTTCCTCAGATATAACTGCAGCGTCACCAACACAAAAATGGGTTGGATGCTTATGCACCCGGGCAGGCTGACACACTTCCATGAAGGGCTCAGGGTCACGAAAGGCACGAGGTACATCATGATCTCGTTCGTCGACCCGTAAACACTCAAAAACTATGACACAACCTAATGTAAGTCGTGAAAAAGGGCGAAACAGGGCGGACCCAAATTTCTAACCGTAAATGGCAATTATTTTCCCCCCACAGGAGAAAGCAACCAAAGTGCACTGCCAAACTACGCAATGGAAGGATTCCCAAAAGTTGAACCTAAAAAATCCTTTTTTTTTCCTATTTAGAATATAGTGTGGATTTTTTTTTTATGATTTGTACTTTTCATAAATGTGTAATGTAATATATATTTTTTAGTAGCCAATCCCTATTAAAGTGGTTGGATGAGAAGAAAATTCTGTTTATAATTTATAATATTTAAAACAGTAAAGGATTATATTATTTTAAAAAACTTACCTAGACTTTCCATCTTGAGCTCATTTCCTAGGTTTTCCTCTCCTTTGCCTCTCAATGTTGTTACGCCCTGGCTGTTCACCTCCTCGATTTTGGGACTTCCAGTTTGAATTTCTTTAAAAAAAATATATATATATATATAATTTTCGAAGTTAGGGGTCGGAAAAATTCCAATTGTATTGTAAAAGGTACCTCTAACGTGGAGGCCGCCTAGATCATGAGTTGAGACGGCGGAGGCCGTGAAAATACGGTGGATCGGTGGCAGTGGACAAGGGTTAGCGGAGAGAGAGAAGAAAAGGCGAGCGTGTGAAGAGAGAGAATAAGGGAGATCCTTCTGAGTTTGGTCCAGCGTGGAACCCTATCCTTCTTCTCAGGACACAGGACCTACCTCGAGGAAGGAGTGAAGAGGACAGGCGGCAGTCGAGACCTCCAGAGAATTCACCGTTTGAGAACAGTCAGTTTTTTTTTGTTGTTTCTTTTTTTTATATTTTTGCTGTTGTTGTGTGCGTATACTTAAACCCAGGAAGAGTTTCTTTGGTGGTTGTTAAAAGTTACTTTCTTTGTTATTTTTGTTTTGTAAGAGGTACTCCAGGTATTTTGAATTAATTTTGTTTGCGAGGCCTTCGCGAGGTACTTATTGTAAAAGTAAATTAAGACCAATAGAATTTTGTTTTATGTAAATCCAAATTGTTTCATTATTAATCTTTTTTTTTTTAAATTACTTATTCATTTACTTATTTCCTCTCGATTTTGTATTCCGACCCCTAAGGCCGGTCCACTGAAAGTAACTACTGAGTAAGGTGAACAGCTGGTAACAAGGTGGCTCGTAGCGCAGAGGTATCGTATTCGTTTTAAGACGAAAACGTTCGCGGTTCGAGTTCGGTTGGGGGTAATTTATTTTTTTTCCTCTTTTTCTTTTATTTTCTTCTCTTTTTCCCTTTTCATATTAGAGATTCACTATTTTCCCTGGATTAAATAGTGTGGCGCCCGAATATAGTTGTGCTTCCCCAAGAATCCCTCCCCTTCTCCACTGAGCGTCAGCATATTATTACCAAAGGTAATAATGTCTCCAACATACTAAGTTTATTATTCGGTAACATTGCTAAGGTTATTAGTGCAAAATAGTTTAGGTAAGGTTGTTATTGAGCAGGTTATATTACCTTCGTCGAAATTGTTTAAAAACTGCTGTAAAAATCAGTTAGGTAAGATTGAAAACTATTGGTTAAGTTATCAAAAATTTAGGCACATCTATGCAAATATTGGTTAAGGTTAATTATGAGCAGGTTAAGATGCATTTTCACTCAATTATTTTAAAATGACTACACACATGTTCCAATAAAGATTTTCATAGAGCTGGTTATGTTTCCGCCCTAAAAATGTTTTTTAGGAATGAGTATACAAATATGTTCTGTTGAGGTTATCGATCAGGTTACACTACCCTCCTCTAAACGTTTAGGAGAAATATGCAGTATTTTTCAGTAAGGATACAAATTTTAAGGTTACAAAAAGAGAAAACTTCAATAAAAATGTCTTTTTTGTTTTGTTTATCACCATCTTTTCCAGATACAAGGCTTATCATATAACAATTTGTACAATGTGTCTTATAAAAAAATAATAAAATTTCTGTCTCATAAATTATTATTATTATTTTAATTAAATTATTACACAATTATTTGTCTATTATTTATTATTTTATTACTTTACATCATTTATACAGGATCGTATCGTCGTCTTATCCCTCTCTAAAACAATACTTAAAAAAATAAATTATTTATTTAATAGTTATAACGAGATACTAGAGAGAGAGAAAGAAATTGGAATATACATTAGATATTAAAAAATTAATGGAATGATGGATTTTTTCCGCTTTTGATTTGTTTTTCTTTTTTTTAGTTCAATTATCACAAAAGGACATCAATATGAAAGATGGCTGTAATACTGAGAAAATTATGGAATTCGCATGAAGCATTTGTCATCGAGAAGGCCCAGTGGGGGGGAATGGTGCGCTGAAGGAGACGGCGGACGCATGGCCCGAACGTGATGAAGTCATCGGTACTCCGAACGACCATTGGTCAAGGACGGGGTCGTAGATCTCGACCGTCGAGACGAACTCCTGCCCATCGAAACCGCCAATCGCGAATATCCTGTTGTCAATGGCTGCGACGGAGAGGGCGCTACGAGGGAGGGAGACGCCACTCATGTGCTCCCATCTGTCCAGTTCCGTGTCATACCTCTCGACATGATCCAGCTGCCGAACCCCGTCATAGCCGCCGACAACATATATGTAATTGTTCAGGCACGTCACACCTATAATTTAAACAAATTAATTAATCTAAAAAAGAAAAGAAAAAAATCTTCCTAAGTAGGACTCACCAGAACCACTTCGTGCTATGGACATACTAGCGACCTGACACCACGTGTCTGTTTCCGGGTGGTACCTCTCAACCGTCTTGAGACGCTCCTGTCCGTCAAAACCACCAATCGCATACAGGAGTCTGTTGACTACAGCCACTCCGACGCCGACCCTCTTGTTCTGCATCGGCTTTACCGCGTACCACTTGTCCTCCTCCGGGTCATACCTTCATAGACCAAAAAACAAGCACAATCCTTTTCTACTCTCATTTTCAAAATTCTTTAATTTTTAATTACTTCTCAACAGAATTGAAATGTTCAGGACCAGCACAGCCCCCGACTGCGTAGATCATACCGTCAACCACACCGACACCGACACGGTTTCTGGCCGTCGTCATGGGGCTGCAAGGCCTCCAAGTATCCCTTGACGGCTCATACCTTTTTTAAAAAATCCTCATTTATTATTAATTTACAAAAAGAAAAGAAAAAAACATACCTGTCGACCCAGTCAGAATCGTAACTACAACCAGGCGTATTATTCCTCCCGCCGATAGCATACAGTATCCCCTGGGAAAACAAATCATGTTCAATTTGTTATAAAACTTGCACTATAAAGGTTTTCAGGAATATGTATATGTTCTAAAATAGCCTCTTCATAAAAGTAAGTGAACACTTTATTTTAATTAAAAAATATATTAGGAACACATGGAAATAGGTTTGAGTAAGGTTATTATTGAACATACATACTTCATTCTAAAAAAAAATGGTTAGGATCGATTACATAAATACGTTAAGGTGAAATTATTGAGCAAGTTATATTACATTCCTCTAAACATTTTAGATGAAATATATAACATTTTCACGTAAGGTTATTACTATATAGGTGTTGTTACATTCAACATACTTGTTTTAGGAGAAAAATCTTCAGTATATCCAGATAATGGTTATTACTGATCATCTAAAATTGTTTCTGTCTATACAAATATGTTAAGGTAAGGCTGTGGTCAAGAAGGTTATCTTTGTTAAAATTATTTGGGACACTTGTGGATAAGTAATGTAATTGATAAGTAGTGCTTCCTCAGAATTGTTTAGAAACATATACAGTATACATATGTACAAATATGTTAGTATAAAGTTATTATTAAGTAAGTTATTTACCTTCCTTTAAATTGTTTAGGAATGACTATACAAATATGTTTGTATATAACAGGTTATATAACTTTCCTCAAAACTGCTTTAAAAGTAAATATACAATATTGCCAAGCTATTTTTATTACTTGCCTTAATAACCCGCCATTTATTCAAAAATAAATGTACAAGGATGCAATTTTATAATAGAGTAATAAAAATTGTACCTTGACAAAAGCTGCTCCAAGCCCAGAACGGGGCAGTGTGAGATGGGCCAGCGTTCTCCAACTGCCCGTGTCGAGGTTGAACGCTTCGAGCGTGTCGAGCGACTGTCTCAGGAAGCCGCCAGCGACATAGACGATCCGTGGGCTATTGGAAGTCCGTTCTCGTACACTCACCCTTTTGTGCAACGTAAGCTCTTTGAATATCTGCGCCAGGTACTCTTTGCAAGCAGGCATCTTCCTTATTACATCACAGTTTTTCATCTGCTGATTGAGGAAGCTAGGTGTAAGAAACTGGCATCGTACCTCAGACAGAACACAGTGCATACTCGGACGCCTTTCATCTTCGTTGTACCTTTTCAAAAATAAAAGAAAAATTCATCTGTTCAATAATAACTCCCATTTGTACATTTGATAATGTTTTGAAAATTGTAAATACAACCCTCCCCTTAAAAATAATCCTGAATATATCACAGCAGTTCTGCTAACTATGATTATTTAAACTTACCACTGTTTATACAATCTCCCCCACCAATAATACTTAGTGTGTATGAAAACAATGTTGTCAATGATTCCACCACTACTACAAATCCTTTGTATGACACACTACACTATTCACGAATAAAAGTCATGAAACTTACTTAACCCATTTTAAAACAGCGTTGTACACTTCGGTCTCTTCTTTGACATTAAGCTCATCCTTTCGTATCAGGTCGACGAGTTGTTTCTTTGTAAGCTGCATAAACTCCTCTTCCTGGCAGACCTGCGCCCATTGATATAATTAGTCGAATAATTATCTTTGTTTTAAACTGACCTTACCTCAGCGAAGTGCTGCATTATGTACTCGGTTGCCTTCTTGTGCAGTTCATTACAGCAGTGTTGATCGGCAAAGAAAGAAATGCCAAGAGCATTTGCTGGCGAGAGCTGCCGCTCGAGGAATATGCAACACGCCATTATCACATCCGTTATCTGTTTTAAAAAATATATATATATCGCAACCATGGTCAATATTATTGATGTCAATATTGATCCATTTCAAAATTTAAATTGAAATACCTGCAGCATGGAAGCAGCTGGTAGGAGTTGGCAGACGGCGAGCTCGGTGATGTGTATCTGCCCAGTGTATATGAAGCCGATGAGCCGGGTCATTATAGAGGGGCAGATGTCGTGAAGGGTGACAGTCGAGCTCTGCGTCTCCTTGAGACCGCCAGTGAACATCGCCTTGAAGTAAGGGCTCGCAGCGGCAAGCATCACCTTGTGCGCCTGCAGCCTCTCGCTACCGACGACTAGCGTCACATCTGTGAGCATCTGATGGCACCGCATCATCGACATCATCTATGATTTAATTCAACTTAAATGAATACAACATCATATACAATAATGCTTTGTTTGTACAAAAGCAGTGTTGCCAACTATTATGATTAAAGTTCACAAATATTTGGGGGTTGGCAATACTGCATTAATAGATTTATTATACAAAGCATTACTCTGGGACTCATTAAAAGCTCCTACACTAGAATGATTTAGAAATCATAGTTGGCAACAAGGCTTGCTGAAAATACTTTTTTCAAGTAAAGATAATTTGCAGACTTTCAGACACTGGTATGTAGAACATTCCAAACCATCTTTACTCTCGAAATAATTGACCAAAAGCAGTGTTGTCAACTTTAACGTCCAAAACGTCCACAAAATAATCAAAATGTATTATTATGTAATTATGGGGGAAACAGTGCTGCCAAACAGTTGCTAATTTCACCAATGTTTTTGGAATATATTAATAGCCCCAACCCAACAACAGTACTTTAAATAATGTTGTATAACAACTGTATTCAAGCATTGTTGTCTAGGGTCTGTATATTTTAAAAACGTTACGAGCATCTGTAGTACTCTACAAGCCGTCTTTACTATCAACATAATTGACAAAATGCAGCGTTGCCTACTTTAATTTCCAAAACGCCCACAAAATAATACATTTTTAAGTATGTAATTATAGGGAAAAACAGTGTTGCCAACCAGTTAAAAAAATCACCAATGTTTAATGAATATTTTAATAGCCTACACCCCTTCAATAGTACTTTTTACAATAACTGTAATAAAGCAGTGTTCCAATATTTTGTGTATAATAACTTCACCAGCGCTTGAAGTTAAAAAACAGCATAACTTTACAAAACAGGCTCGGGCAAACCAGTTTTGCCAACTCGGCACGTAAAAAAAACACCTAAACCGTACACAGTTGAATTTTTTCGTTTACATTACATTAATATATTTTTAGATTTTTTCGTGAATTCTTTAATTTTTCTTATAGACACCCTAGACATAACACAAAATTATTTATAAAAAACAAAAACAATGACAATAGATATTTATCAGTACAAGCAGGATTCAATTGAGTCGAAAAAGGCGCGAGGAGGGCATGCGAAAAATCGCTGAGTCATTGCATGACCGTTCGAAAACAACAAACTGATAAAAACCACTTGATAAGCTTCATCAAACGTTTGTTTTTTTCCTTTACTTTTTTTAATTTTTATGTTTAATTTATGAAATTGTTTTACTATTGATATTAGAGTGTGGGCGCGCGTGTGTGTTTGGAAAAGTGGAAAATAAATCGTCCTACCTTGAGGAGGTCTTTATGGTAGTTGGTCATTCGGAAAGTCATGTCGGAAGCGTCGACGGAGACGTCGAGCTCCTGAAGTCGGTCCGCTGTCCGTCTGTCATCGTCGGCGAGCATATTTTCCAATCGGCTGGTGATGTCTCCTCGGCCGGCATCATTCGGGCCCGGTCGGCGGGCCAGGCGGGGATCTCTCGTCCTACTCGACAGTCCGTCGAATTTGCCACTGGCGCTGGGCTGGCCACAGGGCCGCTCCCGGCTCCCGGTGTCGCCACCACTGATGGACGGTGGTGGGGCGATCCGACTCCGATCCACGTTCATTAAAGCAACGAGTTCGAATAAGCCATTGTGGAAGAACAACTATATCCACACTTCTTTCTTTTTAGTTACAAAGTTATTTTTGAACTGCACTTTTTAGAGAGCTGTGGTACCACTGAGTTAACTAGTCAGAGCTAAGCTGATTTTTGGTGAACTATAGTTTTTTATGTAGCTCTTAGCGATCAGCAGTTCTTAAAAAACTGTCCCTGAGCGAACTGTAGTTCTTGGAAACTATACCTCGTAGTAATTTGTAGACTTTAGTGACCTATGGCTCTTAGCCATCCGTAGTTTTTAAAATACTGTGGCGCTGAGTAAACCGTAGTTCTTGTTGACCTAAGTTCTTTGTGAACTATTTAATAAACCGATCTGTAATTTGGGTGAAATATAGTTCTTTGTTAAATTCAGTAATTAGTGAGCTATGGCTATTAGTGATCTGTAGTTTTTAAAAAACCATAGCTCATTGTAAAATGTACTTTTTAAAGAACTGTGGCATTGAGTGAATTGTAGTTTTTGGTAAACTATAGTTCTTTATGAACTATAGATTTTAGTGAACTGTGGCACTGAGCGGGTTGTAATTTTTGATTGTCTATAGTTCTTTGTGAACTGTGGTTCGTAGCGATCTGTAATTTTTGTGAATTATGGTTCGTAGTGATCTATAATTTTTGTGAACTATAGATTTTAATGAACTATGGCTCGTAGTGATCTGCAATATTTTGTTAATATAGATTTTAGTAAACTATGGTTCGTAGCGATCTGTAATTTTTTTTTGTAAATTATAGTTCTTTAAGAACTATAATTTTTTAAATGAACCTTGGGTTTTAGCGGCACGTAGATTTTGGTGAATTAGAGTTCTTTGTGAATTATAGTTTTTAATGGCCAATTGCTATTAAAGATATGCAATGCTTAGAGGACTGTGCCACTGGGTGAACTGTAGTTTTTGGCGAACTAATTCTTTTGAACTGTAGGTTTTAGTAAAATATGGCTCTCATAAACCGTACTTAGTAGCTTACCAAATGAAAGACTCAACTTTTAACGAAGCACCTGATTCGTTCGACCCATTTCAATAAAACGAACTGTTCGAACTGAACTATCTATGAAAAGGAATCACTGCTTATATCTATCAATAATGTGTATTCTAGGAACAAACTAGTTGAAATGAACTATTCCCGGAAGCTCATTGAGGCACGAGGAACTATTCGTCAAAGAGAACTTCTTTGGCCATTTCTACTCAAAATACTCGAACCACTTTGACAGTACCGTTGTTTTTTGCAAACATTACGTTTCAAAACTGAATACTCTTGTTTTTTTTTTGTTTTTTTTCCAACTTAGAATGAAAAGAAAACATGATTTATTTAGACAAAACGTTTTTATGTTTTTAAAAAAAGGCGCGCGTTTTGTTCCCCGTCTATGAGTCACGGTATTGATAAGGGAACAGTCCGTTGGTGGCTGTTACCTCGTTTTAACACCGTAGGGGGATCGTTGCGCCTAGAAGAGCGTTGATATTTTTGATAATCCACAGACGTGAACCGACTTGTGTTATCAGAAGAAAGAAGAGGAAACTAGTTATTTTAATTTCTGTTACGTTCTGATTCTGGGAAAAAAGCGTGGGTTGGAGCTGCTTTTGTAGATTTCTCTTGTTTCTTTGACTTAAAGGAAAAACAACCCAAGCGGACATGTCCGACGCCGGGCCGGAAGAGTCGACGGACTATACGAAAATGAAGGCGAGTTTTACATTGATAATTGTTTATTTTATTGTTATTTATTAGTGTTAGTTGGATTTATGTTGAATAATACAACCTTACTGTTTATTTGATTTTTCTTTCTCAGGTTTTCTTCTGACTCTTGGAGGTTTCAATTTTATGTTTAGGTTTAATTTTTTTTTATTCGTTGATTAATTTTTTCTATTTGTTTTTTCATTTGTAGGTGCCTGATTTAAAGAAGCTGCTTAAATCGCGTGGTTTGTCAACTGCCGGGAACAAGCAGGAGTTGATTGATAGGCTGCAAAGCAGCGAAGCAGCGGCGGAAGCGCTGCTTGAAGGGAGCGAAGTAGGCGACCATTTCGATGAGGACCTCGAGGTATGTTGGTTTGTTATCTGTAATTTGTCTTATATTAACTGTTTCAGTCATACTTTTGTATTGCAGAGGGAGTTGGATGAGACGCCGTTGGAAGACTCGCCACAGAAGCTAGGCGATGCGCCCGACCTTTCAGCCGAGGATATAAAGCAGGACGATGTGTCAAAGTTGGCCGCCGACAGCAAGCCAGACTCTGCCAAGGACAATAAGACCGAACACGAAGACAAACATGTAAACTCATTGCTTTAATTAAAAAAGAAAAAAAATCATTTTTACATCATCAGGTTAAGGTGAATCTCAAGAATGTCGCCCTGTCGGACGCAGCAAGAAAGAAGGCAAGGGCTGAGCGATTTGGATCAAATGCCAAGGCTGTTCCGGCAGACGTCTTGGCCCAGAGGGCGGAAAAGTTTGGCCCCAAGCCGTCAAATAGCACGCTCACGAAACAGGCAGACAGCACAACTTCTATAGTTACCACGACACAGGTGAAGGTTAGTACGCCCTTAAACTGCTGGAACTGATTTACTGGTTGGACATGCTTTTCAAGATAAGACTTGTTGATGACATGCCAATTACTGTGTAAAATAATTAAGCTTGTAAACAACTGGATAAGATTCATAAAGAGAATATCTGAACTTACTAATAATTGACTTATTGGATTAATAGTTTATTGACTGAAGAATTGTGTCTCACTTTTTAAAAGTATTAGAAAGCCAGTATTTAAAAAAAATTAAAATGCTGTTTACGTGAACTTACTGGCTTTTTACTAGTAACTTATTTACCTAAGCGTTGACTCTTTATGAGAATTATTGACGTACTAAATGGATGTACCAACGTAAGAATTAGGACATTAAAATTAAATTTGTAATTATCTCCTATTGACAAAGTGGTTCAATAATAGATTTGAGGATTGACTCATTAACTGAATGACTCATTATGTTAACTTACAAAACGGGCTAACTCATTGACTTAAGAATTGACTTTTTACTCGAGTTATTGACTAACCACATACCCTTGCAGACCAGGTGCGTTGATATGACAATTAATGTATAAAAAATTAAGCTAATGATCTATTTATTGGCAAACCAATATTTTATTTTTTGAAGAATTGACTCACTATTTAAATAACTAGTATTAGATTAAAAGGCTGTTTAAGTGAACATACAAACCTGTCAATTTATTGATATTTAGAACTATTTGCTGTTGGCATAGAGACAATATCCAATCGTGCTAATAATTGACGTACAGACAAACTGACTTAATAATTTATCGACACATCCACTCCATTTATTTACTGAAGTATTGCTTCACTCTTCAAATAGCTAGTTTAATTTAAAAAATTCAATAGTTTATTTTATAAATTTACAAATTGATTAAGAATTGACCCTTTATGAGAATTATTGACTTGCTGGACGTACAGAAACGTCAACTTAGAAATTAGCATATAAAACATTAAGTTTGTAATTATCTGATAATGTTAATAATTGTACTCCGTTGACTCTATTTGAACAAATTATTTTCTATATTTTTAATTAAATGACGATTGTAGCAGATCTTTTGAGAAAATGCGAGCCATTTATTGACTAAAGAATTGAACCTATGTGAAGTTAATATATATATATAAGCTTAACGTGAGATGAATTTATTGTAACGTACTATGGTAATTTGTTTTTTTAATTGTTGACTCACTGTGGAACAAACTTACTGACCGAAAGATGAACTTTAACGATAATTATTGACTTATTATTGCAATTATAATTAAAATGACATTTTAAGTCCGTCTTGTTTACTTACGGGCTGAAATAATTGACTCTCTGTGGCATAGCTAGTAATTATTGACTTGCTTTGGCAAGTGAAAAGTCATGATTGCCTTTTGACTTACCAATTCATTAACACCTGGGCTGATGTATTGATTCACGGCTCGTTGACTTAACTCGTTAACTTGTTAATGAAGAAATTGACAAGCTGCAGCTTTAGAATGATTTACTTACATACTAGTTTGTACTCACTGAGATGAATTGAGATTAAGCAGCTAATCATGCAATAGATTTTTCACTTAAAAAACAGAAAGAAAAAAAAGGTGAGTTTTATTGACTGAAGAACTAAGATTATATCTTTAAAGAAATCTTGTTAAACCTGATACATCAATTGAATTGACAATGTGCCTTCTGGGCTCACTGATGTCTGGTCCCAACTCATCGAGTGATGAATTTACACTCTTGACTAATTCACTCACCGACAATCTGACTTGACTCACCATGTAAATTGACTTGTGTCTCTGCCAGCTCAGTGATGGTCTGACCCAACTCACCGAGTGAATCAACTAAAGAATTGTTCCTAACTTTTTTTTTCCAGGCAACCACACCAACAAGCGATGTTCTCAAAAGGCGAGCTGAGCGCTTTGGCATACTGAGCCCTGTAGAAGCGAAGGTACACCATTCAGGTTTTTTTCTTCTTTTTGTGTACATTTGGTTTATAATAAAAATATTTTAATCTATCTGGCAGAGACAGCATCTTGAAAAGCTGCAGGCTAGGAAAATGAGGTTCTCCCAGGCACCCACCTCCGCCGACACAAAGCCGACTACGACTACATTGACGACAGCTGCAGCTGTTACAGTCAGCACACCTGCCCACCAGGTTGACGGTGCCATTACGTCTGAGGAGAGGAAGCGCCTGAGGGCGCAACGGTTCAAGATCACCGTCTAACCGAATGTACCCGACAACAATTTTTTTTTTTAGATAGAGAGAAAAAAAGAGAATGTTTTATATTTGTTTTTGTTTTCTTTTCGTGTGTTTGCCCTCAAATTTATATACAGGGTATCCATTGATTTTTTTTTTATTGTACAAAATCGAAGGTTTTTTTTTTTTAAATTAATCTTTTCATTTGTGTGTAAATTTTTCTTTTCTTTTCAATCCCCCCCCCGCATTTTCTGCTTTGTTGTATACACTGTACATCGTATTAATACTGGATTACCGCAAAGCCCTTTTTATATATATTTTTCTTTTTTATATTTTCCATTTGACTAGAATGTCATCGTTCTTATATAAATAAATATTATGTATTAATTATACTTACATATGAGGCTTGAAAGGTTTTTTTTTTTTACAGCGAAGAGAGAGAAAATGATAATTATTAATTAACAATAAATAATGAAAGACAAAAATTATTATTAAATAAAAAAAAACAATTGTTTTACTTTTTGAAAACAAATTACATTTTGTTTGTATGAACACGGTTTTGTCAAGACTGTCGATGGATTTTTTTCTTTTTCTTGTTTTTCTTTTTTAAAATTCTAAATTTTTCTATTTTTTTGAAGGCCTTTGGTTTTTTTTGTTTTTTTTAATTAAATTTTCTTTCAAAATTTAATTTTTTTTTAATATATTAAATAATAACAATAATCTAAGGACTAGGCTCTCGCTCTGTTTTTTTCTCTCTCTCTCTCTCTCTACCCCTCCTCCCTATCTCTCTCTCTCTCACTATATCTCACTTCTCCTTCTCGTCATCGTCTTTGGTGCCCTTGATCGTCGAAAGCCGGTCCTCCAACTCGTACCGCCACCGCATGTAAGCGACTCGCATCCTATCCCAGACGTTCTCCCAGCTGTCCATGGCCGGGCGGACATCGATTATCGCGAACCTGTGATCTGGGCCGACACTCCCCGAGTCATAGTAGTCGATCACATACCGCACCTCCTTCCCGTTTCTGTCGACTATCCAGTCGTGCCTGTCGAACGGGAGCTCGTACCTAGAATAAAATGGCAGGACAATAAATAAAATTGAAGCTGTTTAAATATAAAATTCAAAAGATTGATGGAATGGACATGTTTGCCAAATGAATGCCATAAGTGGTGGTATTTACAATTATAAATATAAATTTTCCTCTCAAATATATTCCGAAATAAGAATCAATAGCTTATTTATTCTTTTTATGATCTGAAATGCTTGACAATGAATATAATCACTTCCACTATTGGCTTAAAATAGATACAGTTGGCACTGGGGATAACCTCCTTATGGTAATTGCTTCTATTCTGACCAGATCGTACGCTTATTTAATTATAAATTTTAACTTTATTTTACTTTATGTACATCATTTATTTATTGTGAACATGTTACACTGTTGATGGCGGGTGTTGATGGCATCAGAAAATCTCTGAACTGGATTACATTCTAAAACAGAATAAGGGGGAGGGGATTCGTGAGTATGGACAACGTGTATGCCAAATGAAGCCATAAGTGGTGCTTTTTACAACTGTCACTGCAATATTATTGAATTAATTATAATTATTATATAAATTGGCTAAGTGGAATGAATGGTGTGTGTTATGACCGAGGTGGTGCTTAGGTTAAAATTCTCCGAGCGAGTGATGAAAAAGCCATAATTTTATAATTTTTGTTCCTCTCAAATGCACTCCAAAATAAGAATTAATAGCTTATTTATTATATTATGACCTAATATGCATGCCAATGAATATAATTAATGTTGGCGTAAAATAGACACGGTTGGCACTGGACTTATCTTATGGTTTTAACCTGACCAAAATGAACCATTAATATCAGTATTAAGTTTTACTGTTAATGTTTCTTTATATACAGCAGCCTCATAAAAATGTAGAATTTGATAAATCAACTGTCTCACCCAAGAAGTTGGCGCATCCTCGCCCTTGGTGAATAGTCAGCTGCCTTCCCACCAAAGCTCTTCAGTTTAGGTTCTAGGCACTCATCGGCGTGTAGCGCCTCCCACTTGAGCACCTCGAGCCAGGCATGCTCGTTATTTGCGTTGTGTATCTTTATTATGTCATCCATGTCCTTCTGGCTGAGTTGGTCATCGCGCCAACGCCAGCCTTTGCGTAGCATCGCGTTCCAAAACATCTGTGCTGATGGGTAGACCCAGTGTGTGTCCTTTTCGTCCTGCTTCACGGCCTTCGGTATGTTTGAGATTTGGCGTTCAGTTGAAAGAGGAAACGGCTGGTCAGGGGACGGCATCTGATTTGGCGCTGGCATCTATTCACCAAGTTTCAAATTTTAAAAAAATATATATTTTTCTGTTAATTTAAACATTTTTTGTTTTACCAAAGTATTACCATGTTTAGAGGGTTGATTTCGTTCCCTGAACATGCTCCGGCACTCTGTTTTTTTAATTATTGAAATAAAAAATTTATAGGGTTAAAATGATGTTGAAAAGATAATTTTCACTTCTCTTACATAATGCATCGGACACTCTTTAGGGATGTAAGCCGTGACCTGCTTCGACGTGGCACCATCTGAATAAATGTTGGGCCCCGATCCGACAATCTGCCCAGCGGCGAACTGAGCGGCGGCCACCGTGTTGCCCATCTGTAAACGAAAAAACCAAAAAATATCAACTTTGGATCAAAGTATCGCGGGACGGCCACTGCACACTGGCGTTCTTACGCCTTCCACTGGGTAAAGCCGTTTAAAGCCATTGTTCTCCGGGAACGAGATGGTGGCATGCGCTCCGACAATCTGACCGGCAGCCACCTGAGCCGCTGACACCGTATTGCCCATGAGACTAGCTACTTGCTATATAAATCCAGCGATGAACCATAAAATAAAATTCTCTGTCTGACCTAAATGATGTCCTGTTGTATCATGAAACGAATTTTGTCCTCATTTTTGAAAACTAACAAAAAATTTTAAAAAATATAAAATGTATGTTGTTTTGTTAAACTGAAAAAAATTAGCATGTGTTTTTAATAGTATTTTTTGTTTTAAACAATCAAGAGTCACAGTCCATTTAAAGGGCACAAGAAAACCAGCTATATCGAATCCGTAGTGAGCCCTAGACCCCACAAATCACCATTATTGTACCACATATGCAAAAAAGCTTATGCAATATTCTCCCAAACTACAGGACTGTAGACCACACATGACCAAATGTTTTGTTTCCGTGCATGGTGACCCTGTGAGCTTCTACCCCTTCGCACAATCACTGGTATGGTACAAAAACTGAATCTTAAAAAAAGGGAAGTTGTCGCCCTATTGTCAAAAATGACAGCACATAAGAATCCCAATTCACAGGAACTGATATCCACTGGCAAATTTCGAACCGACAATCCAGCGCACAGTCACCGATACAATATAAAAACCCAAAATAGGCCAAATAAAACTCATCGCCCTTATTTTCCATCCAAGAAAGAACTATGAAAGAAGACTCATACACTTACAAAGTACACTACAAATGAATGAAAAACAAAAAAAAACTGTAAAATAATACCTTTTATAAGCTCGTTTTTAATCAGTATTTCTGTCGAATCAGACTTGCTTTCTTTTTTATTTTACTTTACTTTAAAAAATCCACGAAGTCGAGTGAAAATCGGCCTACTCTGTACTTTTATTCTCAGAAGTACGTTTTAAGACGGATTAAGATTAACCCTGTAATAAATAACCCTTTGGCTACCTTCACAAATTCACGCGGTATCGATCGATGATGTCACAACCCCGAGACAAATTGGTGAATCTTATATTTCGCTACTGTTAATTATTAATTATTCGGAGATCGTGAAATGCGGTCCTGTGTAAGTTTAGAAAAACGTTTTCTTTTATGGCGTTAATTATCTCTCGTAGATCCCTCAATGCAGAAATAGATTTAAAATTGAAAGAAAGAATTTAAAAGAAAAACAGAATTGGTGGTGAAATGATGGTTGACTGCCATAAAAAAAAAATATATATAAAAACGATTAAAAATAGAAAATAAAACCTTGCCAATAATACAAAATTGGAAAAACCTTCCAATTAAAATGACCTTATAAAAGTTAAACTGAGATCAGGGTCTTCTCTGATTGTACAGTAAAAATAATAAAATAATCTGACTCTAGTACTTTAAATTAACGCATAAAACAAAACTTTGTATTTTGGAAAGTAAATATGGATGGCTCGTCCTTTCTCTTTATGCTTTTTCTTATCTTCGTTTTTCTTTCTTCAATCTTCGGTTTGCGTCCAAATTGTCCCTTTAGAAAAACGGCCTAATCAGTTTCTCCTTTTTTTCTACTCCCTTCCCTCTTTTACGCCTCCTACTGGCTGGAGAGTATTTTCAAGTTACATTTGTTTGTTTTTTCTGTGTTAAATATTTCTGTAGTCTTGAAATTGTAATTGTTCTGGTGTCTAAAATGTAGCCAGTGTAGGTTTTTTGCAATCATCCTCTTATCCATATTGGGATGTAATTCTGGCTTAAATTGCCGGACAATTTGTACGATTGATTTTGTAAATTGCATCACACTTATTTGTTACGGATGAATCTAAGTTTTGGTAAAAAGGCGTGAATAGTTTAGTAATTTTTGAAGGCTATTTTAAAGTTATCAGGAGAAATAAAATGTGTTTGATTTGTGTGGTAGGCCGTGAACGAATGGAATGTTGGTTTGTTTGATAGAATTGTCGTGTTATTAGTGACAGTCGACGAGTGTTGAATTGTAGTTGTTGGCTATGTGTTTGGGGTAGTGATTGTTAGTGTTTCGGTTGTTCCCAGCTTAGACTTCGTCCACTCAATTTTTTTTTCTTTTCAAAACAGTGCGCCTTTTAAACTTTCAAACACGACACACAGTAAATAAAAATGAAAATTACTTGGTTTCTCATCATACCACTAAGGAAAAAGTATAATACACATAAATCTTTGTATTTATTTACATTGTACATCTAAAAAAAATTCAGTAATGATATTTGGCCGGGTGTTGTTCAGTGGAGTCCGAGCTTTTTCGCTTCGGCTTGGTACTTCTTGCGGTAGGTTCCGGACGGGTCGTAGAGCTTCTCGAGTGCGTCGTAGTCGGCCGGGTGGTTCTTCATCATGTGCCTGATAACCTTTTCGCTTCCGGCTTTCTGCTTGTCGTTGCACTTGGAACAGGCGGTGGCCAATGCGTCGGGGATGGCATCTGTTTAAAAAATTTTTTTAAGTTAAACCAAAAGCAAAATGGGAAAAGGAGGGAAAGATTAAAAGTATATATATCGATAAGGAAATAAGATCTAGTTGGTGGAGAATCGAATCCATCGAGATTCGATTTTGAGTCGGGTCTATGTTGAATCAATTTTCCTCCGTGCTTGTTGTCAAGCGATTTTTAATCGAATCCATCATGAATCGATTCTAAAATCAGGCCTTAATTGAATCTAGTCTGTCAAGATTCGATTAAAAAACGATACAATCGAAAATCGACTTTGAATCGATCTATATTGAATCAAACATCCTTTCTGACCCCAATCAATTATGAATCGAAACAGAACATATCGTACGCCATCTTTGATCAATCAATCATCAACACAATCGACCTATCAACACTATCTATTATGAAATCCTCAAAACACGATCAATTATTAAAATTAATTATCATAATCGATTATCAATCTATCTTTAAACCGACTATATTGTATGCAATCAAATATAAATCGATCCTTATCTATTATTAATATATCGTCTACACAATCGATTATAAATTGATCCTCAAAACAATAGATTATTAAATTAAATAAAATAAATTAAATTAAATATATATATATATACACACACACACATATATAACCAATTATGAATGAATAATCGTTATAAATTGATCTTACAGAACGCAGTTGAATAGAATCTAACCAAATCGACTACAAAATCATTTAATGGACAAAACCTGTTTAAAATTGAATTAAAATTGATTTTTTGCTTTGATATTAAAATATTGATTACATATCGTTGTTTAAAAGTAGATGCCATTGTTATAGGTTATTTTCCCTATTGATTTAATTTCTAAGGTTAAAGTCCTAGTTTAATAAAAATGTTTATGCTAGTTTTGATTATGTACGGATATTTAAGGTCACCTTTGAGCTCTTTGCCGTCCGGGGTGCACTTGCCCTTGTTGACGAGGCAGTCGAAGTACTTCTTGTAGAGCCTCTGGTTACCGAGTATCTCGTCGAGGTCGACGTTGTCGTATTTGGTCGTGTATGCTGCGACCAAGCCGATGAAGAGAGCAATAGCGATGAAGGTCTTCATTGTTTTGTTTGTCTGTGTGTCCGTCTGTGGTGGAGGTGCGACTGTGCTGTTGGGGGATGAGCGTCGAGGCTTTTATCCACGTCCACCCACCACCGGAAAAACTGGTTTCGGACCGCTTTTTGTTTTGCCTTTCGTCCCTCTCTCTCTTTCTCCTCTTTTTTTAGGCATCCTGCGTCAATGGAAATTAAGACGCGATCGTTAGAATTGAAATTTTCCAAGAAGGTGCGGAGGTCAAGACCCGACAGGTAAATAGAAGTCATTTGGGTCCGACTGGTCTCGCTTGGTGTAAACTGTCTTTAAATACCCAACCTCTTCAGATTGGAATATCGAAGAAACAAAATTTCCATTTCTTGGTCGATTTCTCGGATCTGAACTACGTCAACGGCTTTTTTATTCGCGTGTTTATTAAATGCTTGATATTTCTAAGGACGACCGGATCGTTGCGTTGCCTTTTTCGTGGATTATGCTGAGGAAAATCCCCTCGGGTTGGATGGGGGAACGGCCTCGGCCAGTGGAAACTGGAAAATACCCTTCTTTTTTCTAGTTAGTCCGTAGTCGTAACTTCTCTGTCAGATCGCTACATCGCGAATCTTGATGCCCTCTGCCCTGGCCCTTAGGTAGGATCCTCCCTTAGTTAAAATAAAAGCGAAGCTGGGCGGACTAACGACCTCCCTCTCTGTTTTCTGACGATTGGAATTAATTGAGGTGATAGAAAAGAAACGATAAACCCTCTCTCATCTTATTCCTTCGTTTATCTCAATCTCTGAGGCGATTAAAGGTCAATTATAGCGCCAGGAAGACGATTAAAAAAAACGACGAAAAAACGTAGAAAAAAAACTTGTCGAGCTTGCACAATTGAAATGAATCGGGAATTGAAAAAAAAAAAAAAAAAAAAAAATTAACAGGCATAAATCGACGTAAAAATTATTTTTATAATGTCTGTTTACTCTTTGTACGTTTAATTCTGCCTGTATTACGTATCACTTTTACAGAAGTTGTTGTCACTTTTATTGGGGTAGTTCGCCATTCATGTTAGGGTGGTATGGTTTGCCTACATTAGAGGGGTTGTTTGGAACCGCAAGGAGAGGTTGGGGTTGTTTGGAACTTCTTGATAGGGGTAGTTATTATATCGATAAAAATGTTGGTTGCTTGTATGATGGTGGTTTGTTATACTCGCAAGGGTTGTATTTCACTCCTAGTTGTGACTTCTACTGCGATTATTTTTCAAAGGATCTCATTTCTAAAAGAGGGTGATGGTCAATTTTATTTATTTATTTTTTTATTTATTTTTTATTTATTTTTTTTTCGCTCATACTAAGGCAAATTGCATGTAACACCTATTTGCCTTCACCACACTACTGTAGGGATTGTTTTTACGTCTAAGAATTGTTGCCCCGTGTGAGGGGTTGTATACGTTCCTATGAGGGTTGTTTGTTACTGAAATTTAGTCGCAACCTCAAAAAAAAAAAAAAAAAAAAAACCATCACTCCTATAAGATTTGTTGTCCTATAAGTGTTGTTAGTTACTTTTAGGATGAACGATTGCGGCGATATTATGTCATGGCACGTTGTCGCTCGTTAGGTAGTTCTCTTTAGTATTATAACTCTTTGAGGGGATTATTTGTTAGTTCTAGGAGAGTTGGTTATAGCGGTGGTTAATCACACTTGTGAAATTGTCACTCTTGTGGTTTATTCCAGGGATCATTTCTCATTCACGCCTACCTTAGGAGTGTCGCCATTCCTATAGGGGTCAGGTCAAAGAAAGGTGGTCGATATCTCTCTAGGGGTTGGATTACATAAGGTGTGACCACCTATAGGTTTTTTGGAGGGAGGATGGGGAGCCTTCCTTTTACAGGAGTTAGTTTGCCATTCATGAGCGTACTCCCTCCTACAGCATTGCCGTCACTCCCATAGGGGTAGCTCTAAGAGATGTGGTTGAAGTTTCTCTAGGGGGTTTTTGTAGCTCATACGATTGTGGGATATTTCTGCAGGGGGCGTGTCAGTTGTATCGGTGTTGCGTTTTATTTTAATAGGGGTTGTTTGTAAGGCGGTGGAGTAGTAGGTCAACGTTGGACACGCTTTGAATGTTTATCCCCTGTTGAATAGATTTTGTATCGGGACCCTGTCGATCCTGGGTTGGATTCTTTTTTTTTAATTTGCTTGTCGTCTCCCCGGTTGGATCGGGTCAAGGAGCCAAGAGACGCTCCAAGGGCGAAGAAGCGCTTCTCAATTCTTTACTTCCTTCCCATTCTTCTCCACATTGTTTATTTCTAGTTTCATGAGAGTGGTGCATACAGATGAGTGGGCGTGGGAGAAGGGGAAAATTGATTTGTTTACGAGGCGGTCGAGGTTTTTCTTCTCTTTTTTATTTTTATATTTTGTTTCTAATTGTCTTTTTTCTTCTTCGTCTTCTTCGGTCTGCCGTGCGATTTAATTGGCCCGTTTTTCTATCTGGCGTCAGAGCGGTTTCATATCTGGGGAAAAAAACCGAGTCAAGGCGAGTGAAACAGTCATCGGGAAAACGCCCAGATCGCCGCACAACCGTGTTAAATCTGACCGACAACGGACAACCCACAAAAAAAAACCTTGGGTCCCCATGGCTTCGCTTTTAACGAAGTTTAACCCTTAGGTCTACAACCAGAAGAAAGGTTCTCGACCGTCGAGATCATTTACTCATATGACAATCTCAAAACAAAATAAATTAAAACACAAAACATATGCAACCTCAAAACGTACCCCCCGAAAATTTATATGCGTCTTTAAAACAAAATTAAAGAACTCATAATTTATATGCATATCTACAGCGTACAAGTATCTGGGGGGGGAAAAAAAAAAAAAAAAAACGAAAACCCAGAAGTTATATGGACTCTCAAAATGTACCTCCCCCCCAAAAAAAAACCACATGTATGTCCAAAATTATATATATTATATAAATGTTATATATATAAACAAAATTAACGATAATACATACAAGACTTGTATGCAACATCAAAATGTA
>CM077110.1:7955868-7971464 GCA_039619505.1 Cimex hemipterus | reverse complement strand
CAAGAAAAAGCATCTTAAAAATAAAATTATTTAAAACCGAAAACTTGTGAGCATAGTTACAATTTATACCAGAAACCCTGTAACATATTTACATACATTTTCAAAACTAATATGCACGCCGACAATTAACATGCATCCTTAAAGAAAAATTAACGAAACCCAAAACTCATATGCATTCCTTCAACTTATATGTATCTTTAAAGAACAATTAACGAAAATCCAAACCCCATACGCATTCCCTCAACTTATATGTATCCTTAATGAAAAATTAACGAACATCCAAAACCCATATGCATTCCCTCAACTGTATGTATCCTGTAATGTATCCTTAAAGAAAAATGAACTAGCAAACAAAACTTATATGCATCCCTTCAATTTATATGCATCCTTAAAGCACAATTAACGAAAACCCAAAATTGATATGCATTCTTACAACGCATCCCTGACACATAAGTTCAATCTCTAAACTTATGTTTTATCTATAAATGTGTATGGAACCCTGGTAAACCTATGCTGTTTCTCCAAATGTAAAACATGCATATGAAACCCAGCAATGTATATCCCACACCAAAAACTTATTCGCATTTTTACAATGTATATGTAAAATATTTTTGATCTCACAACCTCCCATCAAGATATACCTAGATTTCGCTGAATCCGCAACCAACGACCAACCCCTAGAGGTTGTAGGTAAAACCCGGTACGAGTTCCTTGAACCCCTAAAAAGAAGCCGACCGGGCTCCCCCCCCCACCGCCAGGGGGAATATTAAACCCCAAGTGCGTCAAAAGCTCTCACATTTCATCCTGCGGGTTAATTTCCGAGTTTTTCCCGGTTCCGGCCCGGCCCGGCTCGGCCCCCACCGTCGCGACACGTATAAAAAGCCGTTCCTCGTCCATCTCCCAAGTCAGTCTTACTGAGTCCAAGACAATGTACAAGATTATTTTTCCCGGCCTCCTCCTCATCGGCCTGGTCGCAGCATACACGACCAAGTACGACAACATCGACATCGACGAGATACTCGGCAACCAGAGGCTGTACAAGAAGTACTTCGACTGCCTCGCCAACAGGGGCAATTGCACGCCCGACGGAAAAGAGCTCAAAGGTAAATTAAATTTGCCAAATTTACAAAAAAAAAAAATTTTAAACATTGAAAATGTTTAAAAAAATCCAAATTGTTTTTTCCCCATTTCTCCCTCCCCACCTTGGGGAATAATTGAGAATTTATCGTTCCTTGGATGATGAGATTAAGGCATCCAACCAAGGTTAATTGGTCTGCAATCCTCCCACAAACAAAACCAATAAAATCTCGCCAACTACGACTTATTTCCCTACAAGTTTTTTTTAACGAGTCTTCGACGAATAGGAGATACTGGGACCGGTCCTGAAGGACGCCCGCTCCGGGAGTAGAAGCGAGACCCAGTCAAACAAATTCAAATACACAATCTTAATCGGTTCTTCCATTATTAATATACATTAAACGTTTTGGATGTACGGTTTAGCCTTCAAAATCTGCATACATGTTTACACATTAACATTGCTCACGGTACTCATACTAATAAATGAGATACGAGTGAATCTCGTTCGTACGTAGCATTGGAAAAATATGTTGGTAGCCTTTGATGAAGAAGAGACAAAATAGTAATTGGGATGGCTGAAGGAAGAGAGTTGGAATGGGGAGTTCGAAAGGAGAAGAGCTAAATGTTATGAAGGATCGAGTGAGAGTAAATAAGGTGTAAAGGACCGAAATGAAGTAGGAGTAGTAGGTACAAAACGGAAAAGGGCCTAAATCTATAAGGGACAGAAATGTAGTACGGGATAGAATTAAGTAATGGGCCTATTGAAGGGGAAGGGACGTAAATGTAGTAAGTGATAGTGTAGGAAAGGGGATGAGAGCTAAATGGTGTGAGGGATGGAACGAGAGTAAAAAGGGGGGAAGGGCCGAAATGTAGGAGTGGAAGGTATTAAAACGGAAAAGAACATAAATCTGTTAAGAGATAGAGTAGGAGTGGGAATATGAAAGGGGAAGGGAGAGATAAATGTAGTAAAAGAGGGGGATAGAGTTGGTTTGGAACCGTATATAGAGGGGGGAATGAAGTTCAAAAGTGATCAATAAGGATAAAAAGTATTATTTATTTATTTTAATTAACAGCTGCCCTTCCGGACGCCCTGACAACCGCCTGCTCCAAGTGTACCCCGAAACAGAAGGCCGGAAGCGAAAAGGTGATGCGATATCTCTTGCAGAAGAAGCCGGCCGATTTCCAGATCCTAGAGAAGATCTACGACCCGAACGGCGTCTACAGGGCGAAGTACCAATCCGAGGCATCCAAGCGAGGTCTCAAGCTCCCGTCATAAGTCGAACGGATGACAAAACAACCGAAACCATTGTAAAAAAAAAATCACCCCTATCCACCCAACAAAAAAATAAATGTAGATTTTTTAAAGTTTATAACTCCCTCTCCTGAAATATATATATTAAATAAAAATAATGTAATTGTGTAATTTTTTTAATGCAACGAGAAACCTTATAACACGATAGCGAACGAGATGACGAAAACGCAATACAGAGAATACATTTGTATAAAAGAAATATTTCATTCTGTAGTGTAACAAAAGAAAGAGGAAGAATATGAAAACGTCACCTAGAAGGGAAATGAAAGAATAAAAGTGGTGGTGAAGGAATGGGGGAAACACAACCTAGAGCGGAAAAGATATAACGATAGTAAAGGGAAAAAGTTTGAGTTAGAAAATAGAAAGGGAAAAATGTAAGAGTTATGAATTGAGACTAAGAAAAGAAAAATAGCATTTATGGGTATGTGAACGGGTAAAGGACAAATTTTCTTATGAAGGGTGAGATTTGGAGTGGGGATATAAAAGAAGTAGGGACAAAATATAGTACAGAATACAGTTGGAGTAAGCGATGGGTGGTACATAATAGGGTCAGATTGTAAGGATTTAAAAGGAGAAAAGACCTAAGGAAGTTAGCTCTATATTAAAGAAAAAGAAGCAAAATAGTAGTAGGGAGGTGATAAGAAAGAAAAGGAGAAAGCTAATCGAGAGGGGAAGAACAGAATAGTAGTGGGGAAAATTAATCAAGAGGGGATAATACAGAATAGAAGTGGGGAAAGATACTTAAGAGGGGATAATACAGAATAGAAGTGGGGAAAGATAATCAAGAGGGGAAAAGACAGAATAGAAGTGGGGAAAGGACAGAATAGAAGTAAAATAATCAAGAGGAGAAAGGACAGAGTAGAAGTGGAGAAAGATAATCAAGAGAGGAATGGACAGGATAGTAGTGGGGATGTAACAAGGAACGGGGGAAGAAAACTAAGAGGGGAGAGGGCAGAATAATAGTGGGAGTAAGATAAACTAGATCGCAAGTGAGAACGCAGTATAATATGGTCGAAATTTGGTATATAACAGGACAAAGGAGCAGAAAAGTAGAAGGGACATGACGCGAAAATATCACATAGAAGGAAAAGGTTGGAATAGTTGACAGGATGTGATGAGAACTGACCCCCTCCTCAAGAGGGATGACAGATTAGAAGTGGGGGAGATAACTAAAAGGGAAAGGGGCAGAAAAGTAGTGGGGATTTAATGCAGAATGATGTCTACTATGTATCTGTCAAAAAACGAGGAGAAATGACAAATAAATGATAAAATGGAATCCAATATTTTTTTTATTTTTTTAATTTTTTTTTTACATATTTCTTAAAAATATTGTATTTGGCAAAATTGTTGACTGTCGACTATCAGTCTGAATTGATATAAAATAAGAAAAAATATAACAATCCTTCTTTTTTTTTTCTCAATTTGATTTTTAAATTAACAAAAAACAATAAACTTTGGAATGTTTCACAAAACTAGATTACCCTCGGTAACAATTCGTTCCCCCCCTCCAGACGTTGGTCCGGACGGCACTTTGATTCAGTTTTTTTCTTTCGCTTCATGCAGCATGGCATGTACGGCTTGCAAAACAAACCGGCACCCCATAAAAAATATATTTCCTTTTCTCTAAAAAAATTCTACATTCTACTTGGTTAGACATTTAAAAACAAAATAAAATATAATAAAATAAAATAAACGTAAACAAGGAACAAGACGATATTGGACATACCGTATGATTTTTTTGTTTTTGGTCCCTTACACATACATATATGCATATCAGACGAAAAATACTAATAATAACATATAATGTTTAAATTTACCTTACTAAATTTATCAACTATTTGATTTGAAACCCTGATTTTTATTATTACTATTTTTTAACAGGTAAAAAATTAAGGCACAATGATCGGAAATTGCTTTTCCGATGGATCAAAATAAATCGTAGGAAAAAATCTAAAAATCTATTATAGAATACAAACGAACAAGACTAACCTTTAAAAAAATGCTAATAAAAACTTCTGTTTTTTTATGATTATTATATATATACAAAGGTGTATTTTCTTCTTTTTTTTGTTTGTTGTAAATTTGCATTTTTTTTTTTTGTTTCATGTGCCCTCGAATTGTTCAAGAGAGGCCGAGGTAGCAGCGTACATTGCGTGAACGTCCGTATTTCGAGGTAACCATCACCGTCTGGACCTGACGGCAGTTCTGAGAATGGCGGGCCATCAGCGTGTGCGATGGGAACCGCTTGAGACAGTGGAGGCAGGCTGGACGGCCATGCGTCTTGTTGTGCGTTATGAGGGAGTTGTGCGAGGCAAGGCGGAGCGAGCAGACTGGACATGTGAACTCGAGTTTGCGCGGTCTCAACTGGAAGAAAAATTAAATATATAAATAAAAAATTTCTCATCATTCAAATATGTCTATGTTTGTATATATGTATATATTTACCCCTTGTACAGGTTCAAGGAGGTCCAGGAACATCTTTGGCAGGTCTGGCGGTGGCTCTTTAGCCGTCATACATTGTTCCTCACAACTTCACACACAGAAAAATTAAAAAAAAAACAACAAAAAAACACAAGTTTAAATCATAAATAAGGGTCACAATGCTCTAGCGCCTTTCTCACTTTCCTTTTCTCCCTCAGTGTACACTCCAATGATCTAATTTCAAATCAAACAGCAGCTGCAGAGCATGGACTATGTATAATAGCCCAATTTATTCAGGTGATGGAAGCTGACACATGATGGAGACAGTAGACTATTGAACACTGTCGGGGATAAATTTCTTATTGAAGATGACGCAATGCCAAAACCGTTTAAATAACTCAAACAAAAAACCACGAGGGAAGGCACACCCAATAAGTGGCTGTGTGTCAGTTCAACACAATATAGAGAGTGCATTTTTATAAAAGAAATATTTTATTCTGTCCTACAAAGCAAAATGTTATATTTTTTATTTAGATCATGGAGAGAAAGGGTGGGATTGGATTGGTGGTGAGATGGGAAAGGGAAATGGCTAGATGAACATATGATTGGTGGGGAAGGGCTTGATTAATGATGGGGTTATGAGAGGAGGAAATAGATGTAGAATACATGAAAAGAAAGTGTCAGGATAATGGTGGGCTAGATTAGTAGTGGGGATGTGAAAGGAGAAATAGTAAGAGTAGTAGTGGGAGTAGGATAATGATGGTGATATGGGAGGGGAAGGGTCAGGGTAATGGTGGGGATTTTGAGAAGGGAAGTATCAGGGTAATGGAGGTGATATGAGAGGGGAAGGGCCAGGGTGGGACATGAAAGGGGAGAGCAAGATTAGTAGTGAGGAATTGAGTTGAAAACTGTTAAGATTTTCGGTGGGGGTATGATAAGGAAAAATACCAGGGTAATAGTGGTCAATATGAGCGGGGAACTACGAGGGTAATGGTGATGATAGGAGAGATATGCCAGAGTAATAGTGAGGACATGAAAAAAATAAAAAAAAACAGGGTCTGATTGGGTGGGGATTAGATGGGGGTAAAAAGCAAGGGTATGACACACAAAAGTTGGCACATATGTGTACCCATAACCTAGTAACGAGAATGGAATGATCTACCGTATCAAAGTTTCAAGATAAATCAATAAAAACAAAGAACGTTGTGTTTACATTGGATAAACCGTCTTGGCCTTTATTGTTAACTGTTTCTAAGCCGTTGCTGGCTCTTTACAGTAAAGCAAGAATGAATATGAGAATAATGCGAAAATACATTGGATAAACCATACCTTACAATAGTCAGACATGAGATTATATTAAATTACAAATAATTCCATACAAAAATTGATGAGAGAGCATAATAAAATGACCCTGATAGAAATAATAATAATAACCTTGGTGGAGGGGTGAGGATTTCAGGGCGGTCTTCATCGTCCTCGAATTTTTTGAATTCGGGCGAACCGTCGATGGTGAGCTGGATTTCGCTCTTGCTGCACATTTTTCGCTTTCTCAATGTTGAATTTCTAAAATTAAGAAAAAAAGAAAAAAAAAAAGATAGATAGAAGATTTATTATGAATAATGTCAAAGGCTGTGTATATAAACACACACGCACGCACGCACGCACACACACACACGCACACACACACACACACACACACACACACACACACACATATATACATATATACAGCCTTACCGACCTAAAATGGCATTCAAGCCATTTACATGACAGATACAAAATTTAAAAAAGTATGTAATACCCTATTTAAAACTGAAGAAGGTTCAAGCATATTCAAATTTTTTTAAAGGTTTTTTTTAAACTTTTTTTTAACTAATGGACAATACCATTCTAAATAAATGAGAAAGACCAATGGTGAAAGCCATAATATGATTATAAGTGACAATCAATTTCTTTACCTTCTGATGAAACAGCAAACAAGATGGATGAAGACTAAAAACTCCCATTAAAAATTTTATGGATAAATTTAATATATTTAAAAAAATGTGTGAAGCACTACTTAGAGCATTGTATGACTTGAAATGTGTCACCATTTTGATTTGTAATATACCAGGCTAGCCAATATTGCACGAATAAACCTGCCATTACTAACAAATGTACTAAGTGTAAGACTAAAAACACTGGTCAAACATTAAATGTTAAACATTATAGCCATATTTAAAAAAACAAACAATATGAATTAGAAAATAACAACAGTTTGTCTCTTTAATTGAGCTCAAAAATGCCATCATTTTGTTTTGAATTATGTACCAGGTTGGGAAAAAATAAAGGAGATGCATTAAAAATATGTATGTGTGTAAATATGCAATGCCAACATTACACAAGAATATTTTCTGATTCGAACAAGGTGGAAGGCATACCACTAAAAACACTAATCAAACATTAAACATATCAAAAGTCGTAAAAAAAGGAAAAAAAGACAGAATAATAATTTTTAACAAATCTGTAAGGTCAATTACTTAAACAAGTTTGAGTTGAAACACGCCACCATTTTGTTTTGCAAATATCAGTCTGACCAATATTACACAGGAAAACTTTCAGATTCAAACAAGGTGGATGGTGTAAGACTAAAAACACCTATCAAACATTTTAGGTGCTAAAAAAATTAAAATTTAAAAATAAATTAAATGTTAGTGTATTAAACAGCTCCATTTTAAACCACACTAGGCTTACGCTTACCAAAAACTTAGAGGCCAATAAAAAGTTCTAATTGGAGAACATATGTTTTTATACGCCATAATTTAAATGATAAAATATGAATCTAACTGGACTAGTGTTTATTCAGTAACGCTTTACAAATAACATTAGATAGTGTTTTTTTTTCTCCTGAGGTGCCAATTTATTTAATGTTTGTACAAAACATCTTGAAAACTTTTTCACACGGATTGTAATGGTAGCAATTTTTATAATCAAGTCAAACATTGTAAGTAATCTTTTTTGTGTGTAATATATAAAATGAACTGAAAACTTATATTGGGGTTGTTCTGTTTGTGTTAGGGATAGGGTTGTGACTTGAAACCATACTGAAAGCGTATAAACCCAACGTTGTTTTTTTTTCTTTATACAGAGAACTGCTTCCCTGCTGTTTTACCATCGAAACACAACCGTTAAAATATTCTATATTTTCAAAAGATGAAAACAGACCGGTCGCGATCCCGGATCGGCCAGGGAGCACGATTGTACAAACCTTTTCGGAAACAGGACAATTTTAAAATGTAAAAAAAACCTTCGAACCCTTTACGGTAGGGATAAATACGAAAAAATAAACAATACGATAAACAACAACAAAAAAGGAGTCAATTACCTTGTTGACGGACAGCCCTCGACATCGTTACCTCCCCCTTTCGCGTTATCGCACATGGCGTAGCGAGGTCGTGCTAGGGATGTACAATTATTTTTTTATTTTTTAAAAACCGAAACGAGTAAAAATAAATATTTAAAAGAAAAAAAAAGTTTTTCACCCTTCTCTTTTTTTATTTTCCCCAACAAAAAATAATAACAAAACAAACCGTGACGCGATATTGAGTAAAACAATTTTTCCGACATTCACATATGGCGGCCCCTCCGGTTTCGGAACAAAAACAAAATCGAGGAATTCAAAGTACTGACGGGTTTTTTCCCTCCCCCCACGAGTGAAATTTTCTATTGTTATTTATTATTAATTTCAAAATTATAAAATTTACAAGGGAAAAAATGTATTTGTCCCGAGGGTTGAAGAGGGCGATTGTTGGTTTACCTATACTTACAACCTGCAAGTTGCCTTGGGACATTTTACAATGAATGCGATTTTACGCCGGTATTCAAAATACTCAATAAAACAAAAAAATAAATATTTTTTTTAAAAATCTCCTTTGAGACTTCACAGGTGAAAAAATTACAAAATAATTTCAGATTGTTCGATCAAAAATCGCCAATTTTACAATAATGTCGGCCATGGCCTGTTCTCACATGTACCAAATTCAAAAATTCAATTTTAAATCAGAGGAGTGTACTTAAGAAGTGATTTTTCCCAGTTGCCGGGTACAGAAACTTATGGATGTAA
This sequence comes from Cimex hemipterus, assembly GCA_039619505.1. Taxonomy (NCBI): domain Eukaryota; kingdom Metazoa; phylum Arthropoda; class Insecta; order Hemiptera; family Cimicidae; genus Cimex; species Cimex hemipterus. Next base: position 7,962,552 of record CM077110.1, on the reverse strand, counting down.
GACGTGCTTGCAGGTGTGCCACAAGGGTCAATACTCTCTCTGCTGTTGTATACAATTTTTACTTCTACTAATGGAATGCCTTAAATGCACTTAACAAGTCTACACAACCTTCACTTATGCTACGAAAACAATTAAAATATAAATACAGATTACACATTTTAAAATAATTAAACATCAAAATATGTGTTAAGCACTACTTCGAGTATTAATGACTTGAAATGCACCACCATTTTGATTTATAATATACCAGGCTGGCCAACATTGCACAAATAAACTAGCTACTGTTACTAACAGTATATGTATAACAGTATGTTGTTACTAACGACCATGCTAGGCTAAAACACCAGTCAAAAATTAAATTTTAATCATTTTACTGTTCTACAGTTCATGTATGAGAGAATGTTGCAGAGAAACATTTACTAAATTAAACATTTTGACTCTGCCCAACTTTTATATCTCATAATATATAATGTATTTGTTACAAACAAAGATAGACTTTGAAAAAAAAAATTAATTACGTACATAATCACTATATGAGAAAATGCAATAAAATAGTTCCTGAGTGGCTGAAAAAAAAGATGTGAAAGCTTGCAAATATGGCAATACAATTTTTTTTTTAATAATCTACAGTTAAACCAACACCATTTCATTATTACAAACTATCTCTGTCCCTACATATCCTCCCTGGCTCTCACGAAAAGCTAATGCCAGCTACAGCTCACTAAACTCAAAAAAGAAAACACCCCACCATATGTATACAAACAAAAATTTCTAGATATCTTAGTGAACCTTCCGCATGCTACCTTAGCACTGATGGGTCGAAAAGTTCAAATGAAGTAGGAGCTGCTTTTTCATCCAATGATAGGAAATATCTTTTCTCTCTTTCTCCAACGTGCAGCAATTTTAGTGCTGAGCTAGTGGTGATACATAAATTTATACATATATCTGCCCAACAAGTAAAATGTTATTAATATGTTCTGACTCGCTCTCTGCCTTGTCAGCAACCATCTCATCCAGGAAATATTTGTGGCATTAAAACATCTTTCTCAGAAAGGCACTGTGGTTGTTTTTTTGTGGATTCCTTGTCACAGCAGCATTGCTGGAAATGAACTTGCGGATAGGGCAGCCATTTCAGGGTAGTTAGTAAGAGAAGTTCAGGCGACGATTATATTTCAAATATAAAGTCAGAAATCTGGTATAGAAGGGAAAAAGATTCGCATGATGTTGGGAAAAATAAGCTTAGAGAAATAAAATTAACAGTTAAACCTTGGCCGAGTTGAACTAGGACTAACCGTAGTGGAGAGGTGATACTCACAAGATTACGAATTGGCCACTGAAGGATTACTAAGAATCATCTAATGGCTAGAGAACCCCCCCCCTCCCCGTCTGTCCTTGTTGCAATGAAATTATTACAAAAACACATTCTTCTGGACTGTCCAATACTGCCTACAGAAACATCTCTTATCCACAAACCCTCTATAACATATTAAAATACGATCCAGATATTATAAATCAACTGTTACGATATCTTAAGACTGCTTGATTTAATGAACAGTATGCCGTTTGTTTGGGCAGGGGGGATTTGTTCCTTGGGGGTGGGGACCAGGGTCAGGCGTGGTGGAGGATCGAGCTCTTTGCATGTGAGTGAAAAATAATACCTCGACTCTTGAGGGATGTGGGCCCATGCACATCTTTTTGGAGAGGCCGAAACAACATTAGTTCAGCTTCAGCAATAACATCACATTGTTTAAATAGTGCTTGTCCCTCTACAATGCTGCTGGCCTTCCGGGCCTCCTCCTCTCTGAGGCCGTGGCCCCTTAGGTTCACGTGGAGGGGAGTCTGCATTGATGGATGCTTTAAAGCAACTATGACCTGAAAAAAATTTAAACTTAAAATATCAAAATTCCTCACTGTTAGTGCCTTTGAGGAGTTTTTTCATATATTAATAGTGGGATAAAAATGTATTAATTTTTACTATTTTTGATAACTGTAATGACTAAAATTGTATTTTGTCTCCTTAGCACAATAAAACTTTTGTATCTTTTGAAGTGGTTTTTACATCGAAAAATAAATTTCTTCTCAAAAATCTTTTGAGCTTTTTCGTTTTTTCCCCGCATTTATCTGCAAAGGTAAGGGTTTTATGAGTTTAATTACAATTAAAGTTCCAATCATCCCAGCAGTTTTACATTGGAAAAACTATTTTAAAAAATTTCTTTTTTTCTTGTTTGATTCCAAAATGAAAGGCTTTACTGGCTTAATTCCAAATTGATCATACAAACAGGGCGTTTGTACCATTTAAAACACAAAAATCCTTTTTTTTTTTTTTCATTTTTCTCAAAAATGGACGGTTTTACGGGCTAAATTGAAAGGTGTGTAGAGGAACGTTTAGTTTGTCATATCTGATCAAATAGTGCCATCCCTGACATGATGGTATTCGGGGTGGGCAGGTTAAACGCTGGTCCTCCATTTCTTCCATTCTTAAAAGAAGCGCGGGTTTCCACGTTTAAAGAAAATGTTAAAAAATAAAACCAAATTACTTATTTCAATTTTTTTTTTTTTTTTTTTTTTATGTAAGGTCTTGGTTGAGATGAAAAAGCTCAGCATCACCCTTTCGAGTACTGGCTTTTTCATCTCGATCAAGACCATACGTAAAAAGATTTTTTTTTCTAATATCATATTTTTTTAAGTAGTTATATAGTTTAAACTAGTCCTGAATAAACAGTTTATAATAAAAAGAAATGAGTAAATAAATGGAAAAATTGTTGAAATTTGCGAATACCAAACGGCAACAAGTGGCGGGTTTACTTCTTTTTCCTGTTTACCCCCCATTATTGTTGAATACTTTGCTTATTTCCCGTGGTTTTTTTAAACTTAAAAGTAGAATAAATAACGTATGTTATACTTTGTTTAAAATGTATTGTTTTTTTTTTAAATTACCGTTTTAAAATCGTAAGGGTCCGAGGCGCGGCTGGGAGGCGTTGCGCGTTGAAGTCCAACCTTGGCCGCCCTTCCAGCCCGCTTTCCTCCCACTTTTTCCGATTTCAGTGAAGGTCCTAGGATCGAATATTGGACTTCGGACTGTAGAGTGTGGAGTGTCTAACGTCTTCCCAGCTTAGTGGTTGTGTCACTTCTGCTGACGACGAGCGAGGACGCGTAACAAGTGCATACAAAGTCGTTCTGCGGTCTGTCAGATGGCCAATTTGAGCAAGTACCTGACACGGCAGAACGCCGTCGGCGCCGCCTCCGTCTCGGTCGTCGCGTTCCTCCTCGCCAAAAAGATGTCCAAGGGTGGGAGGAAACCAGTCAGGTATGACATAGCAACATTTCAGACCACTTGTAGATAAATAAATTAAAAAAAAAATTAAGAATTAAAAAAGAAAATATGTAAATTTGGATTGTTTTTTTTTGTTGTTTTGTTGAAATGGTGGTCCATCGGTCGACTGTCATCGTCGGTTGCTGACAGATGACCTGCGTAAGACCTTGAAAAATCCAAGATAAAAAAAAATCGAAATAATTTATAAAATAAATAACCAGACAAACTTTAAAGTTAGTCAAATAAATGAACGAACAAAGTTGATTTGTCAAATTGTTGAAACTTGAAAAAAGTACCAAAAATTTCATTTTTGCTACAACTGGTCCCTGTTGTAATTTGTATTATAATTTTGTATTCGATTAATGAAATTAGCTCAGATGCGACTGAGTTAACAGGTGTTTGTTCTGTAATTGATACTCTTTATCTCTGTCAATATAAACCATTTCTAAAAAATTAAATTTATGTTTGTTGTCTTCTCTGTTTAATATTTTTGGATTGGTTAAAGTCGAAATTGTGTTGATGTTCAAAATGGTGGGTGGCCAGTGTTGTAAGATTTTTTTTTGCAATCATACATATGTTGCTTTACTCTCTTATCCCGATACTGGGGTGCAATACCAATGTAAATCGCCGGACGACTTAAACAATCTATTTTGTAAATAATTACAATTGGTTTAGGTTTTTAGTTTTAAAAAAATCAATGGCACGAGCGGGATTCAAACCCACAATCTTCGGCTTGATATGCCGCTGTTCTACCACTTGAGCTATTGTGACCTCGATCCACTCAGACACCAACTTCCCATCACAACCGGACCTTTTGAATTTATTTTCTCCTTTTTTGCCATTTTTCAAATGTGTAATCGGATTGGATTCTGATGAATAAACGGCTATGGAGAGCTTTAGTGAAGCATACTTCAATTTAAATCATTTTAATTCACTAATTTCGTGGTCCGCCTAACCGATTAATGTATTACAATTAATTAAAGTTTTTAGTTGAGATAGAAAAGTCAATGTCACGAGCGGGGTTCGAAAAGGAGCGAAGATTCAAAAAATGGGGAAAAATGTGTGAATTGTTTTAAAGTTTTTGAAAGATATTTTAAAGTTATCAGAAAAGAGAAAGGTGTTTAATTTATGTGATGAATGGCATGACAATGTATGTTGGTTTGTCTGTATTTGATTTGATGTATTATTAATAATGCATGGTGTTCAGTGCCCGTTAGTTAATGATTTTTTGGAGATCATGAGATGCAGTCTGGTGTGACGTAGGTTTGAGAAAAACATTTGCTTTATCGTGTCGACGTTTCAATCTTTATTGAGATCATCTCCAGGTCCTTGGATTTATAAACATTGTTTAAATTAAAAAAACAAAAAACATATAGGATGTGGAAAAAAGTGAATTTATACAATGCTCTAGAAATTTTAGATTCAATCAAAGTATTTATTTTCTCATTCAAAGTGTTTATATTCTGCTTAGATGTGTCATTCTTGTGTGCCTGTGAGATATCTCAACACGACACACAAAAAACGAACCCTTTGGATGTTGATTGACCTCCGAAATTCTTTATTTTTTAAATCCGTCGACTGCATTTCAAAGCTGCCAATATCAATATTAAAGGGCAAAAAATTTATTTATCTTATCGTGCCATTCAGGGAATTTTTTTTAACAAAGGGTAGCATCGCTTTGTTGTTTCTGAAGACTTAGAACCTGCTGAGCAAATTTCTTCACGAAATGGCTTAGCACATAGAGCACATTGTGGTTCCTGATGAATAATAACCACAAATATTTTAATATTTATAACACGGTAGGATCTGCCTTCTATTTGCCTCGTTAGCGGTTCTGTGTTCGTATCCTGGCTTTTTAACTGATAATATTAGGAAAAAATATTGTAAAATAATTAAATTCACTAATTTCATGGTCCACTTGAGCAATTAATATATTAGAATTAATTAAGGTTTTTCAGTTGAGATAAAAAAGTCAATGGCACGAGCGGGATTGGAAAAGGAGTGAAAATTCAAAAGGTGCAGTCGAGATGGGAAGTTAGTGTCTGAGTGGATCGAGGTCACTATAGCTCGCAAAAGTGGTAGAGCAGTGGTGTATCTAGCTGAAGATCTTGGGTTTGAATCCCCTCGTGCTATTGACTTTTTTATCAACTAAAAAAACTTAATTCTAATTTATTGTAAAAATGTGGTACTTGTTAGTGTAATTTTACGATATATAACGAAGTTATCTGCCTTAAGATTTATGCCTTTTCCCTTTTATTTAGGATATTTCTACTCCTACTCCAGTGTCGTGCTTCTTTCAATTCTGAGACCACTGCGTCTGACGGTAGACGATGAAATCACAATGGCTGCTTATCTCTTTTTTTCTCATTGAACAAAGGGCTTAAATGTTACTTTTTTCATTGGCAGTTTGTTTACAGAAAAAAAAACAAAAAAACAAATAAACAATTTATTAGTTCGGAACAGTGGCACAGGTTGTATAAGATAGAAATGTTAGAAAATATATATATGGTGGTTTTATCCTCCAACATGTGAAATTTTGCTTTATAGCATAACTCGGATTAATATTTGTGTTTTGTTTAACAGGCAAAAACCGCCTCCTCCTGAAGTGGAATATGTCATTGGCGAGGTAAGAACCCATCATTTGTATTTTATAAGGCTGTTTCCCGATAGCCTCGGTCTGCTGGATCAACGGTGGGCAGATCGAGACGATCATAAGCAGCCGAAAGCGATTTTCCCGAAAGTCCACATGAAGGGGATGAAACGTTAGCCATTCAATTTTTCTTTAAATAATCCCCTTTTAAACCCCTTTCTCCGACACTTTCACAAACTATATATAAACCCTTTTAAGCTTGCATTACTATTATTATTATTATTTTATTATTAATATTTTTTTAAATAGAAAACATCAGAAGTGAAGGTGAAAGCGCATGTCGACCGCAATTTCTTCAGACAGTTGTGTCGCCTGCTGAAGATCGGTGTGCCCGGCCTGTTCACAGCCGAGGCCGGATTCCTATTCCTCGTTGCAGCGTGCCTGGGTGCCAGGACGCTCTGCGACATCTGGATGATACGCAACGCAACCGCAATCGAAAAGTAATCTCTCCCACTATTTTATTTTAATTATTAGAACGCTTCCCACATTTCCTTTCATGTATATTCAATTTATTTTTTATTTTCGCTTAATTGCCTTTTTTTTTAATTAATTAGCAGTTAGTCTTCTAATAGGCAGACAAAAATCCATTTATTTCTGTATATTACCAGATTCACTATATAAAGGCTTTTTGTTTCTCCTATACTTTTATCTTTCTTATTTTTCTATAATTATTCTAAACTTTTTTTTATTCCTTAGACTATTTATTTATTTATTTTTTATT
>CM077110.1:7877181-7940868 GCA_039619505.1 Cimex hemipterus | reverse complement strand
CTCTCTCTCTCTCTCTCTCTCTCTCTCTCTCTCTCTCTCTCTCTCGTCTGTTGGATGTAATTGAGGTAACCAATTTCCAATTATTTAGGGGGATTAGATTAGGTTGTTCAGGAACTTTGTAATCCCCATTATTAAAAAATTTTTGAAACTAATGCTACACTGTGGATTCATTTATGGTTACTTGCCCACAAATGGCATTAATATTTTGGGCAATTTGTATTGTGCCCAAGTTTAAATTTGTAGAAATAATTTTACCAAAAATCGCTTACATCATTTTAGTTTTGAAGACACTGAATTACAATTAAGCGTTTTCTAAAAGCACTGTGAGAAAAAGAAAGCTTCATTTAGGTAAGAAAAGTTTATTTCAAATAGGCTTTAAAATAATCTGGATATAGGTTATTTTTGTTTATACATTTGAGATTAAAAGTATAGCATAAAGAAAAACTTGACTCTAACTAAGCATTTATTTTGCATCAACCCAATAATTCTACCACGCCGTAAACAATTGTAAGTATTCTGGTAGATGGATTAATGTCTTGACCAACACCACATGAACTTTAGAAGCGCTAAACTAGAGAGAAATTGCTGATTGTTCTCAAAACACCAGGCCTCCTTGAAATTTTAGGTAAAGAGGCTGGGTAGGGGGAAACGTGATTTTGTACATTCTGTTGGATTAATTTTAAATGTTTAGGTCATATAAAGACCTTTGCTTGGTTCATCGTAAGGCGGATAAGTTAATCTTATGCATATGGCCACATGTGATTTTCTAGGCTGAGCCCATTGAGGCAACAGTTCGTATCCTGTGTAGTGCCAACCTAGATTTCATGAGTTCAGGACAATAGAAGACTGTACTTTTACGCCTTTCCTTTAAGAGAAAAGAGAAAAATGGCCAATTGAACTTTCTCAACCTTATACGACTTCGTTGATCTTTTCTTAATCTTCCATCGGGCGCATCTCTGGATGAAACAAAACCAGGCGCACCCGGTCTGAGAGGCCACCTACCTTATTTACTCCCCCCTTCCTCTAATCATTTGAATCCAAAACACCGTTAAGGTAGCCTTTGCGAGGATTTACGGAAATCCAATACACCAAATTGGATGGAAACAAACAAGTTTATTGATCAATAAATGAAGCTTAAACTAAAACAACCAAAATTGTGAATTTTGTACAAGTTGTTACAAAAATCTTACATTTTTTGTCCATTTCAGCAGGAAATATAAAATAAAAGTCAGGAAAACTGAATTGAAAAGTGACGCAGTCGGCTCGACAAGCCAGGATGGGTCTAGGTAGGCTAGCAGAGGGAAGGTTGACAATAAAATGAATTAGGGAATCCTATGCACCACCCCTTTATCCTCAAACTACTAGGATGGGCGTAAAGTTAGGCCGTGAAATAAAAAATGGCAGGCAAAAAGGTGTTGGCCTCTTAGGCCAGCTGCGTCCGACAGACAGTTAACTTGATCTTTGGTTTTTAGTTTGGAAGCTCTGTGAATTGAACATGATCAGCATTTATATCTATTCCTCGTAACTAATTTATACTGATTTCTGAATTTATACTGAAGTAACTTTTCATTTAGTCCTATAACACATTGCAGCAACCTTGGTCAGTCAATCTAGAGGTAAATGGCCGCCATACTTATCAACTATTAACCGTTGTCAAGTGGCCTTGCGGTTTCCGTTGATAAAGGTTTTTATTTTCAGTTATTAGTTTGCTTATTTATGCGAATTGTTGGCAATGCGTTTTTTAAAGTGTGAAATACTTTAGAGGTTTTTTGCTTCATCATTGAGACAGTAAAGTGTCCATAATATATTATGGTCCAGATGTTCTGTAATTATGTTCTTTTAAAGCATTTTCTATGAAGTTTTCTCTCTCTGTACCTCATTTTTTACAAAAAAATTTTTGTTATTTTTTATTTTTTTTTAGCTTTCAATCTTTATTAATTTGAATTTTTGTTTATAGATGTTCCGTATGTTGAGAGCGACACACCACCTTGCAAGGCGTAGCTATGCCAAGGATGTCCGTTTTGGTCCTGAAGTGCGAGCACTCATGCTCCAAGGCGTCGACATCCTAGCTGATGCCGTTGCCGTAACAATGGGTCCCAAAGGACGCAACGTCATACTTGAACAGTCTTGGGGCTCACCCAAGATAACGAAGGACGGTGTGACAGTCGCAAAGGGTGTCGAGCTCAAGGACAAATTCCAGAACATCGGCGCCAAGCTTGTGCAGGATGTTGCCAATAATACGAATGAGGAGGCGGGCGATGGTACGACAACTGCCACTGTACTTGCCCGGGCACTTGCAAAAGAAGGCTTTGAAAAGATCAGCAAAGGCGCCAATCCAATCGAAATCAGAAGAGGTAATATTTTCTTTTTCTAATAAAAATAATAATACTAAAATAAAATAAATTTTAAAATGATGATTTTAAATTTATTCTGACACCTCTTGTATGAAAAATATTTGATTACAATTATTTTAATAAATTCTGAAAATTAAAAATTTAATTATACTATTTTTAATTTAAGATTTATTTTATTAAATTAAGCCTTGCATTTTATAAGGTGTCATGTTGGCGGTGGATTCAATCAAGGATCATCTTAAAACCCTTTCAAAACCAGTCACAACGCCTGAGGAGATAGCACAGGTTGCAACTATTTCAGCTAATGGCGATAAGGCTATCGGCGATCTGATATCAGATGCGATGAAAAAGGTACAGTGATATTTAAATTATATTGGGTGACTTGACACATCGTTGCTGACAAATGATGATACTGTTAAACCATTCGCGGAGGTTGTTATGCATACCGGAATGCAGAACCGCTCTTTGGGTTTTCCACTGAGAGGCTGCTGCACCGGTCTAACATGCAATTGAGGATGAAAACTTGGCACTGATGTCAGCTTTATCCCATGCTATTATTTATAATAAAATGATATTGTTTTTAGAAAAAAAAATTCATTTTGTGTTTTAAGGTTGGAAAGGAAGGTGTTATCACCGTTAAAGACGGTAAAACACTACATGATGAGCTTGAAGTCATCGAAGGTATGAAGTTTGACAGAGGATACATTTCACCATACTTCATCAACTCTTCGAAAGGTGCTAGAGTAGAGTTTCAAGACTGCCTTTTGTTGCTTTCTGAAAAAAAGATCAGCTCTGTACAGTCGATTATTCCTGCTTTGGAACTTGCCAACTCTAAGAGGAAACCACTTGTGATAGTTGCTGAAGATGTCGATGGTGAAGCACTCTCAACGCTAGTCGTCAACAGGCTCAAGATCGGCCTCCAGGTTGCTGCTGTCAAAGCGCCCGGTTTTGGCGACAACAGGAAAGCAACTCTCCAGGATATTGCCATTGCCACTGGCGGCCTGGTATTCGGTGATGAAGGCACTATGGTGAAACTCGAAGACGTCCAGTTTTCCGATCTTGGTACAGTGGGCGAAATTGTCATAACAAAGGACGACACACTCATACTAAAGGGCAAGGGAAAGAAGGAGGACATTGACCGCCGTTCAGAGCAGCTGCGCAGCCAGATTGCTGACACGACGAGCGAGTACGAGAAGGAGAAACTACAAGAGCGTCTGGCACGATTGTCTGCGGGTGTGGCTTTGCTCAAAGTTGGCGGGTCAAGTGAAGTGGAGGTCAACGAGAAAAAAGACAGGGTCAACGATGCTCTCAATGCAACACGTGCTGCTGTTGAAGAAGGAATTGTACCTGGCGGCGGAACCGCACTCCTCAGGTGCATCCAGAAACTCGAATCTCTACCAACTGCTAACAAAGACCAAAAAACCGGTATTAATACCTTTATGAATTATTTTTATAATTTCTATTAGTGGCTCTATCCTTGTCCCAATGTTAGTCAAAGCATGGCTCCTTGGTATCATCGAACCTTTCATAATCTCAACTTGTTATCTGGTGAAAGCTCAGTGCTGTGTCATTCATTATTTATTTAAACTTCCACTTAGTTAATTATAAATCACACATTGAAATCTCTTTAAAATCTTACAAGCACCTTTCACCAGATGTCCACGCATTTCTTGAAAAATTGATATATATTAAATTTATATATACAATTACAACACGACAGGAGTTTCTAAGAAGTCTTTTCAAACTTTGTTTTTTCCTCTTTTAATGGTAGTTCAGAAAATAAGGCCAGAGATAATGGGACTCAAACCCACCCGTCGGGTCCATGAGTCGAAAGTCTTGCTGACCATTTCAGCTACCGTTGTCCCTATAGTTGAATTATGAATTTACAAAAGTTAATATATGTAATTCAGGTTCTCATGGTTTGCATTTAAACCAGTTAATATACATACATTGAGAATTATGAAAAATTATTAAAAAAGTATGTTGATAAATGGGTTTCCACTGTATTACCCAAAGATCTCTCTTCTATATTAATTTTTTGTTTTCAAGAACCAGTTTTATTTTCATGCTAACGAAATTTTTAGTAATTTATAAAAAAAAAGTTTATCCAGTCACAACATCATGGTACACATTGTAATTATTTTGGTTAATGGCAATTGGCGAATTGATATCAGGTATCTTGATTGATTGAATTGATATCTTCAGTAATATATGAATTATGCTGGGAGCCTTCACGCGTCGCTGCTGACAAATGATGATACTGTTAAACCATTCGCGGAGGTTGTTATGCCAGCCAGAATCCGGAGCCACTCTTTGGGTTTTCCACTGAGTGGCTGCTGTACCGGTTGAGCATGCAGTCGAGGTTGAAAACTTGGCTCTGATGTCAGCTTTAGTTGTTAATATTAAAATGAAAGTATATCATAAAAAGAAAACATATGAGTTGATGTGTGTGTTGTTCTGTGCATAGTCAATTTGCTGAATGGCATTGAGTCACTCTTCACTTGTAGGTTTGTTGAAGTACATAGCTTCTTTCCTAAGTTCCTCAAACTCCTTCCTGAATAGTTTAACAAGCTGCATGCAAAAGCAAAAAATGTTGGGCCAGATGATCATCTTTTTTCAAGGGTCGGTCAGACTTGTAGTTCAAGTTTCCATTACATTTCATCCCTTGTCCATGTAGACCCTCAGCTTAAATGAATGAACCATGTTCAAGTAGTGCGACAAACTTATTTGTCTGTCGCATAACTATTCCTGCAGGTTTTTAGAAAATGTTTATTTGCCTTCTTACTGGATGACAGTCCATCATTTTTATGCCCACATATGAAACTTTCATTTAAGGTGAGAGACCCATGTGTTTCGGGCCTAAATAGATTTTCTTTAAGAAAATTGTTTACTTGTGTCTCTTGTTCCAAAGATCAATATTTTTTTTATATGAATTGTTTATTTTTAAGGAGTTGAGATCGTCGCAAAAGCTTTGAGGACACCATGTATGACAATCGCTAGCAATGCAGGTGTAGACGCAGCTGTAGTCGTGAGCAAAGTTCTCGAAGCATCTGGTGACATGGGCTATGATGCTTTGAACAACGAATACGTCAACATGATTGAGCGAGGGATTATCGACCCAACAAAGGTAGTAATATGTTTTTTTGTTGTTTTTTTTTAAATGTTTTTATACCAATTTTTTTTTTACAGGTGGTAAGGACAGCACTCACAGACGCAGCCGGTGTTGCTTCCCTCCTCACGACAGCCGAGGCGGTTGTCGCAGACATACCACAGAAGGAGCCAGCTATGCCCGGCGGTATGGGTGGCATGGGCGGTATGGGAGGAATGGGAGGTATGGGCGGCATGGGAGGAATGATGTGAACGCCTAAACCGTTTCAGTGCATAGACGATTTTGTAAGGAAAACGCAAAGCAAAAAAAAAAAATAAATAAATAATAAGGATGCGACATTTAGAAAGACCGCAACTTTCTCGGCAAAAAAAAAATTATATTAAAAATAACGGTCTAAAAAATAAATAAAAATCCCTTTATATTTTTCATAATTAAAAATTAGAAGAAAAATGAAAAAAAAAGTTAATTAGTGCCTAAGCTAAGTTTTGTCTTTAAACTTTTTTTTTTTAATACATTAAACATCATAACGAAGATTTCGTTTTCTTTGTGAAAGGAAAAAACACATTGTTAGTGCATTTAGTTGTGCGTTACGTCGCCGAGAAACCACCCGGTAACTTGTTAGTCATTAGATAATTTGTTAGATTTTTTTTTATATTTATATTTTATAATAAACAGAACTGAATGTACAAATTGTTTGGGTTTTTTTTCTCTTTTTTTTTCTTTCTGTGTGTTCTGCGCAGACTCATTCCATCACTCGCCCACCCCTCAAGTCGATGGGGTAGGACGCTTAGTAGGAAATAAAACAATTGAAAGTTGTAGTTACGCGTGCGTAGGTTGCATGTCTTGTACATACGTATTACAATTAATACGAATTGTTTGTGTAATTATAAAATGATGCCAAACTAGATAGTTGTTCATTTCCTTTCCTCTTTCATCCCTTCCTCCCCTCTATATAATTAAAACAAGACTAGATTTTTGCTTCGATACTGTTCCCGATAGTTTTTTTATTTTATTTTATGAAAAACAAACACAACTTTGATTTCGACAAAATCCAAATTCTAAAAATAGGAATTTAATATCGAGGGTCATTCTTTTAATGATATAAAACCCAATTGTCTCTTGTGCATTCATGGCCTTTCTAAAGATTTTATTTTAATGTTCTTTGGTTTGTGGTGTCCACTCGCATTTCTAAAGTTGTATGAATAGGTGCTCTGGTAAACCCAGCGATTCCATTTTTCGGCCCAATTATGTATTCTGTGTATGTACCTTTCCGCTGATCTTTAGGTCTTTTGCTATCGCAGACTTGGATTCTTCAAGAGCAATGGGTTGAGACAAGATCAATACGGGCAACAATTATATTTTATTTATTATGCTAATATTTACCAAGTTGTATTTACATTGACAAAACATTCATACAAATATACTAGAAATAAAGAAAAGAAAGCAAAAATCTTGAAATAGGTGCGGATGCTTTATTCGCATGACAGGAGCTTGAAAAAATAAACAGGTGTAGGCCTTTGTTTTATCTTTATTGTGTAAATAAAAAATAATAAAACTTTTTTAAAGACCTGTCACCTCAAGACATAGTCTTATGCACAAAGGAGTTTGTGGACGAGAGTAGATAAAAGAAATGCGGTTTTTCTTCCCTTTCATCCTGGATGTGGCGAGTCGTGCTTTTTGTATTGCGTGTAGTGACCCTGCCAGTCGTACTGCTTCGGTGACTGTGGGTCCTTCGGCACGACTGGGAAGCAGCACCAGAGGATAAACGCGACGAAAGCTACTATCGTACCGACGAGGAGGAGGTAGTCTTCGGCCGTCTACAACACCACCAACAAAGTTAAATTTCAACTAGTCAATTGATCCACAAATATGTCATCCCAAATACTAGTATACGGGACATCGATTATTTAGGTTAAAATATTAATAGTCAGAAGCCCACAACACTGTTAATATATACGCAAAGAGAAATACTATACATCGATAGGTATACAAAACAAATACAATATACATGTATATTTAGGAACAACTTGGTTAAAACCATATTGATTTATATACGTCTTAAATATCAATGAGTACACCCAAATATATACAACCCCCCATAGTTATAAGATATCGATTATATATAGATATTTTGACAGGATGTAGCATATTGATTATTCATTAGTATTCAATATATCAATATTTTGAGATGTATTTTTAATTATTAATAGCATATCAATTATACATTGGTATTCAATATATCGATATTTATTAATAGCACATCGATAATTCATTGTTATTCAATTATTATTGGTATCCATTTCGATATTTGATACCTATGGAATATCGATATTTATTAATATCATATCGATAATTTATTGTCACTCAACGTATAGATATTGGGGGTTTTGGGCATCCATTTCGATATTTGATACGTATAGAATATCGATATTTATTAATAGCATATCGATAATTTATCGATACTCAATATATAGATATTATTGGGTTTTTTTGGGGTATCTATTTCGATATTTGATACGTATAGAATATCGATGTTTATTAATAACATCAATAATTTATTGTTACTCAATAGTAGATATTGGGTTTTTTGGACATCCATTTCGATGATATATGATACGAATGGAATATCGATATTTATTATAAATATCGATAATACACATATCAAATATCGAAATGGATACCAATAATAATTAAATAACAATGAATTATCGATGTGCTTTTAATAAATATCGATATATTGAATACCAATACGTAGTGATATCGATAGTTATGAACAGCCTATAGATAAATATTATTGCAGTTAAAAGATCGAAATTAATTATATCGATTGTAGTTACATTCAATAATATCGATATATTGCTTATGAAACAAACACAAATGATCGATCCTTCGTGTAAAAAAAATATATATAATTTCATACAACTATATTAAAAACAGAACCATCATTTCGATCGAAGGACATTTAGAACTAAAATTAGCTTCTTGTCCGCAGTCGAAACGGGACTCATCTCGATGAAGGACTACCCGTAACAAAGGCCTCGTCCAATACGGCAAAGTCGGCAAAGCGAAACGTCGTGGACCCCTTTTCACAACACAATAAATACATCTACTTACGGGATCTTCGCCGAGGAAGATAGCATAGAGGAGGCTGAGGAAGTCGTAGACGGGGGTGAGCATGTTGGCGTTCAGCGGCCGCCTCCCCACGGCAACTCCCTCGCCCCCGGGGGCGGCACCTCACCACAATCGATTTACCACCCCACCACGGCCTAGTCGACCGGAACGAAAACAAACCCAAATTTTTTTTACCTTTTCTCTATCCAGGTTGAATTTAATTTTTGTACATTTTTGCTTTTCCTCCCTATGACATTTTTCTTCCTTTTATAATTTTTTACGCGATTTCCTTTTGAAAAAAGTTTTTTTATTTTTTTACAGTTCGAAAAGTGCCTTCTTGTCCAAAAGTCCTAAACAGTATTAGAGGGAAACTTTGTTTAGGCCGCCATTTTGTTATGCCAAGTGGTCATTTTTCAGATTATTTATGATCATTTCTGACATTCTCCTTTGATTAATCAGAAATAGTGAGAAGCGGTCTGGTGTGATGTAGGTTTCAGAAAAATATTTTCTTTATCGTTGCCAACGTTCGATCTTTATTGAGATCTTTATTTTATGCTGATATTTATTTGATATTTCTATTAGATCTCAGATACTGACCGTTGCAGATATTGTAACCTCCCCCCTTAAAAAATACTGAAACATTTGAAGTACAGAAATTAAACTAAAGTAAGCATTTTAACATTTTTGTATTTAACAGATGTTGCCATCATGGCGAGCAGTAGGAAAACAGTAGTAAGAAAGGAAATTTATTACACTAAAATAAAATGTACAATTTTTTCAAAACTTAATATTTATTGTTTATAAATACTAATAAATTAAGTACCGTAGAGTATATGATGGTCCTTGTTACCGCATTGACATTCGCGAAAAGAAATAGTGACGGTAATCATCAAGAGAAAGGTAAGCCTCCTTAATTCATATGAATGAAAGTGGCCATTAATTAGAATCGTGAGTGACATTTGAAAAATGGAAAAAAGGCGTATTAAGCCCGAAGGTCATGAGTTCGAAATCCCGCTCGTGACACTAACTTTTTCGTCTCAACCAAAAACCTTAGAAGAAAAGAATAATTATTTGGAATATTTAATATGGTCAATTATGCCCACAAAACAAACAGGGATTAATTTAATAATTAAAAGAAGTAATTACTTCACTAATATCTCCCCGTGGCCACGTCATGAGTATATGTTATAGTTAAACTCACTTTAATGTATTATCTACATCTAATAGGTTACAGGGGCGTCTAAATTAGTACTGCCTTAGAAGGTGCAAAAGCTGTACTTATAAACGCCGCAAATGGCCATTTGCATACAGAAGAAGAAAATAAATTCAGTTTGCAAAATAATACGAAGGGAATTAAAACTAATCTGATGAAAAGGAACCAAAGATCAAACGCCCTGTCTGTTCATCACAAATAGAGAGTTACTTTCCACAGCAGTCATACATATTGAGGAATAGAAAGGAAAAACAAGAATGTCGTGTTCTGTTGGATAGTTGTAGAAGAGGTGAGATCTCAGAAACAAGAAATGAATTTAATAAAAACGAAGATCGCTCCATCAATATATCAAAATAGCACAGATGCATGCAGTCCTGTGCCCATTGTCTCGAGCCACAGTAAAGCTCTTGTTTAATTAGTCCATTTATAAAATGTCTGCTTGCTTGGAGAAGTTTCATCTCCTTTCTCCCATTAATATTTGGTCCATGTCTTGGCTTTTGCACAAATTTCTCTGCTCTAAATATCTTAAATTGGACTTTAAATTCAATCAGACTTTTTATATATTTTCTATGTAAACTAATTCATGCCTTGTTCAAACTAGTCTGACGGTGATCATTTGTACTCACAATGGGGTATTTCTGTTGTGGCAAACCCAAAACCAAACAGGTAAAGTTAAACATGTTTCAATTCTACACTTTTAGTACCATTTTTAAAATTAATATAATGATTTTCATTGTAGAATCCGATTTCATTAATAGAAAGCGCCAAATCTCAAAAAACGTCTAATTTACTCCTATTTTTCAATCGAATAAGAAAGGCTTTTGCAAAATTGTGTCAAAGTTGTACCTGCAGATGTGGATCAATAAAATGAAGAAATGGACTACAGCATACAACCACCAATTTCTCCTGCCTTAGAAGAGGTGAGGGCTAAGAAGCAAGAAATGAATTCAATGAAAACGATGATCACTCCAACAAACTGTGCTCAAAACCAGCTTTATCCATCAATATATCAACTCAGCAGAGATGCACAATGCCGAGCTAGCTTTATTCTTATTCAGGCTGAAAAGTTTATACAGATTTTGATAAGTGAAATGTCCACCCAGTATCCAGCTTTTATTTTTTTTATTTATCACTACATTATTTTTCTCTTTCGTACTTGTTGAAAACCAGAAGAATTGACATAAGCAAGTTGGGACACAAATTTTTAGATAGAAGAAGATTAAACCGCACATAACAAAACATTCGACATCTTGGATAATTTTGTAAAATTGTATTTGAATGTCAAATATAAAATATCAATTTTGGCAGCTAACAAACTTCTTTTTCATTTTAATGGTTAGACATGAAAATTAAACATTAGAGTTAGTTATGATTGTGTCTGGAACAACCTTATTTTGAAGCTTATGTATTATCAGTTCATAATTTTTACAACTACCAAGGGTGACGTACCAACAAGAAAGTAAAAAGAACTAAATCTTCCGATTCTTTCTTTTTGATATTTGCATATTTCTTTATAAAAAGATATAATGGAATACATAATTTAGAGATAATAATAAAAAATGGGACTAAATCTACCAATTTGTCAGTCCAATTTAATACGTACTCCAATTCTTATTAAGTTCTATTTTTATTTGCAGTTGATTTCGTGATAATACACTTTGAAAAGTAAGAAAACAAGAGGAATCGTAAAAATAGAAAAATCAACCAGCTTCTCCTGTAATTTATCTATTTTTATATATATATATATATATTCAGGCGATTCTGACAGCCTTGGTAGAAATCAGTTCAGAATAGCACCCTGGTAAATGTGAAAGTGAGAGTTTTTTTATCGTTGTATATAGTATTAGCGTTCCTGATAAATATTGACTAAAGTGATCAGGGATGAAGCCATGTAGGTGAAAAAACTAACATGTTTTTCTGCTGTCAAGCTTTCAGCTATATTTGATGCCTTCCTCAGGACTGAAAACCTATTTCAAAACCTTAAGAATCAATTTGCACGTGTGGTCCAACAAGTAAGAGTTTTTTACACTAAAAAAATTACTGAATTGAATTTGAATTAAATATTGAAGGAACTAACATCCCTTGGAATCTCAAAGAAAGTTCTGAGATAAAGGAATCTCCAACGACCTTGGAGGAGGTGTCAGTAGTGACTAGACCTGGACCCCTCCTTGATAAAACCCTGCACACAATATTAATATTAAAAGCATCAGTTCTGAGAAGTCCATGGAATGGTTCTTTCCATTGGTACTGGGATTTGCAAAGACTTTTATATACTCAAGGCTAAATGACCAATAAGGTTGCAGCCTTTCAGGTTTCAAGCTTACAGTTCATCAGGTTGAAGGAATTGACATCTCTCGATATGAATTATGAACGTGGAATGATAAAATTAAATATTAAAAATTTAATTAATTAATTTGTACGACTAAAATTATTTAGGTACATACTTAAAACAAGAGGTAAATCAAAACCAGTCATATTTTAATGCACCTATCTCCATGTTCAATTTTACATAAGTTTAAATTTCTAAAAACCTATCTAGTTCCTTACCTTTGTTGAAAAAATGTAACACTTGTGTATTACATTATTTGTTATTATCATTACTATTTTAATATTGTATTACAGTATTTAGAAATAAATGCTCACCGTGAAGAAGTCTCACTTGAAAGAAGAGAACAGTCAGGACCGCCACTCGCTTCCTGAATCGTCCTTGGGATTGGCGGGAAAGATCCTATGATTCAAGTCCCCTTCCGTGAAAAAAAAAAAATATTACATTATTCAAAATCTTTTCTCAGAATAATAACTTAAGATTAAAGAATATATAATAATTAATTATTTATTTTTTTAACTAAAATAATTCCTCAAATTCTAAACGGAGAATCGTCTGTCTATCAGTTCACTGCCAGCTTAACCAAATATATCCAGAAAGTACTAAATTATGATTACATTTTTAAAAGAATAGGGTCTAATTTAAAAAAAGGTACTTAGAATATCCGGTTTATATTATTTTTAAACATTTTCCAATGTTTAAATTATTTGTGAGAGAATTGTATGATTATTCTGAATCTGGAGGAGTGGGGACGGCTGAGCGATATTCCCGCTTTTCTCTCTCTTTCACTCCCGGCGGCCATCGATTCGACATCGAATTTTCTTCCTCTAAAGAGGTATTTTTAATTTTTGACATTTATTAAATATATACAAGTCCGGTTCTGTGTTTTTATAATTAATTACATTAAATATAGTCAATTGATCAGTTTTCAGTTGTTATATAATTAGGATATTGATTTCTTTTGGGTTATGGTTCGGAAGTTTTTCGGCTACTGGCTCTTCGAGTCGGTTCATCAATTAAGATAATAATTTATTTCATAAAAGCCTCAATATATGTTTTTTATATTTATTCATAAAAAGAAATTTGTTGGAAATTATTGTTGTAATATTATTTAATAAATAGGCTGACATTGTATTCGCATCAAACGAATGAATACTCAGACCTCATTTAAGATACCAGAAGATCGAGAATCAACTTTTAGATATCATTTTTTCTAAATTGAAATAGACTCAACTACACATCTAAAAGTTCTTAAATCAATTAAATCTGTCCAGTATGTTGATGATGATCCGTTTGTAAGTTTTGAATCAAGATAACTTATTTATAATAAAAGTAAAAAATTTCGAAATAGGTTTGACATTTTTATAATCTTCCATCCGAGTTCACCAATTTTCAAGGTCGGCATGAGGGAAAAAAAAGAGCATGGCGGATGATTGACAGGCAAAGAAAAAGAAACAACAAAAAAAACGGCTCCGCCAATGACTGGCCGGCAAAAAAATATCCTTCATAATTAAAACCTATTTCAGCTAAATAAAAAAATAAAAATGTTGGAAAATGTTTGAAAATAATATAGACCAAGTATTGTTCTTTTTTTGTTCAAAAATAATGCTGGTTTTGAAAAGGCAGTCAAAACTATGGTTAACCTTATGTTTTACGAATGCTGTACAAAGACTGCAGTTTCCAATCCTAACTTTAGCCTAACCATCCAAAACTTTCTCGGCAATATTCCTCTGCTGCGATATAGATAGAGGATGGATAAATGAGGCATTCACAAAGCATTTTGCACTCAGCAGATCTATTGTGCTCGCCAGCATTTTTATAACTTACTGGCTAGCTGTAGGTCGGTAATCAACGTCCATAGCCTTTCTAGCGGCTCATTAGTGTAGGACTTGCTTGCGCCTGTCCTAGTTACAAGAGCCTGCACCTACTTAGGCCTTAACAGAAACATTACATACGTTCTGCGGTCTCCTCCTCTTCCTGGCAGTATCTGCACAGGGTTTCTTCTGTCCGGTTCATGTGCTTTCTAATGTGGCCATGTCCTATCAGGAGTCCAACCAGAATCCTGGTTCGGTTGTAATTTTACAGATGGCCCTTCTGTGATTCTCCTCGCATGCCTCGTATCAGGATCTGGACATTTCGTATTGGCTCCTTCTTTGGGCAACATATCAACCTGTCAAATTATGTTAAGGGCACTAGGGGCCGTACATCTCCCAAGTTAAAATTCGCACAAATAAATTTAATGAAAATCTAATTTGGACATATTTAATTTCTCATGTCGTCAATCTTAGAAATTTAACATAATAGAGCAGCGGGGTATTTAGCCGAAGGTCGTGTGTTCGAATCCCACTCATGACACTGATTTTTTTATCTCAACCACCATAAAACATAAATGGAATCATTAATTGAAAGAAGCAATTTAGTCAATTGACCAATAAAACGTAAATGGTTAAATAAAATAGTTTGTATAAAAGATAACAAGTATTTATTGTAATCCGTAAATTATATTCGAGGATTGAACTTCGTTTACATGACAAGCACCTACTAAATCAAATTTTCAAAACCTGCAATAGATATGGTATGGTGGAAAAGGATACTACGAGGCGGGGTTTGTATACCCCAGGCACTACAGCCTTCTGGTGTATTGTACCTTCCTAGTTCCTTAGTTTAGTTAATAGATTCGATCCTTTTTCTCAGAAGTGTCGTCATTGACTGTTATTGCTGCAATGTGGTTCTCTGAGTCTTTTTTATGTGTTAGGTGGACCCTCCATTGAGCCGTTGCTTTGCATTCGAAGATGATGTGAGTGGCTGTTTCCTCCTCCTCATTACATAGTCTGCAAATGGGATCATCATTGTACATGTCCATGTTGTGCAGATGTTTTCATAGATGCCAGTGGCCGGTTAGTAGTCCTACCACTCCTCTGAGTTTTACCCTCTCCAATTGTAGTATTGTTTTTGCAAGTTTTGGTGAGGGTTGTTTTATCATAAGTTTACTGTGTCTAGCACTGCTAGAGTTTATCCACTTCTCTCTTTGTTTTGTTTGGATCCATTCTGCGATGGAAGATTCTATGTTTGTTTTTGATATCCCAAGGATAGGTTCAGGGCCTATGTATGGTCTTGCGGATCCTCCTCTGGCCAATCTGTCTGCTTCTTTATTACCCAAAATTCCCCTGTGCCCTGGCACCTAGGATACCATCAGGTTGTTATGTTCCCCCAGGTTTTGGAGATTTTGGATGCATTCACTGACTAGCTTTGATGTAATTCTTTTGCATGCTGATGCTTTAATAGCTGCTTGGCTGATCTTACGAGGATTTTTTTGTCAGTGTAACCTCTTTTAAGATATTCCAGGGCACAAGCATTTATGTATTTCTGCTTGAAAGACTGAGGTATACTTCCCTAATGAGTTTGATTGCTCATATTTTGGGCTTGTAGAGAGAATGCCTGATCCAGTTCCTTCATTTGTTTTGGAGCCATCCATGTACCATATCATTGTATCCGATGTTCTCCTGTATTCTTCCTATCCTTTATAGTCTGTTGAGATTTTATAGGAGGTTGTGAAGATTGTTTCTGGGACCATGTAGTCAGTCCCCATTTCTAGTAATGGGTGTCTGATTTTGTTAATTATGGTTGTATGCCCGAATTGTTTGGTTCCTTTCCAATTTAATTGTTTTTGGAGTCTAAATGAGCTTTCAATAGCCTTTTCCTGTATAAATATTTCTAGTGGAGGTAGGTTTAGCAAGGTTTCTAGTGCGTTTGTAGGGGTTGTTCTCATCGCCCCTGTGATACATAGGTTTGTTAGTCTTTGTAAGCTGCCTAATGTTTGGGTAGCTACTTTTTGTTGAGCTTTGTTCCACCAGATTAGTGATCCATAGGTTATTCTGAGTCTTATTACAGCCGTGTAGAGCCAGTAGGCCATTTTAAGTTTCAGTCCCCAGGATTTGCCTAAGGCTCTTCTTGTGGTTATTAGCGATATTTTGGACTTGTGGACACCCCCTCACTACCACCGCTTTCACTTCTTCGTGGAACTTAGAGACTTGCACTTTTCTGCTTGTTAACATTGATTCTACCCATCTACAGCACATTTCTTCTGTTTCGAGCTGTTTGAGTGATGTAACCATTGCTTCGAAGGAAGTGTTGTCAAATGCTCCTTCAATCCAAGAAGGTTCCCAATGCTATTCCTTGGTTGTTCAGTGAATCCTCTATTTGTATTTTTAGTTGATGTAGTGCTGATTCAAATGACTTTCCTTTCTTGCGATAGATATAGAATGCAATAGAAAATAATTTTTTTTTACAATTTTTTTTGTTTTTACCTTGGAAATAAAGGGCTTTACGCCTTAACTTGATTCTTCTTCGAAACATCATAGCAGGTCGTTTCAGTTCGAAAAAGACAAATAGTATTGTTTGCACAAAACTATACTGCATATTTTAGTCTATGCTATTATATCAATTCTTTTAAAAATAACAGTTTATTAGCTAACAAAAAATGCAATGTTGAAGAAATGTAAAACAAAAATTATGTAACATTTTTTTAAATGACATATACAGAGATTCTATTTAGTATACGTATGGAAAATATAACCACAATTCAATACTAAATAAAAGAACATTTGTCTGTACAAAGTGCATTTCATTTATCTAAGAATTTATATATTTATATATTTTTTCTCAATAGGTGGTGTTGTGCAGTTTCTAAATCTTCATTTATAAAAGAAGATGTTTAAACAGTGCGTTAAGTAGTTCCGCGAGTGTTGAATAGTGTGTTGGTTGCTGTTTCATCGAAGTGGTTTTAAGGCGAGGATTGCTGCCTTCAGAGGGTAAATTTCATTAACATAACATCTTTTCTACATAAATACCTCCTTTTCTATTCTCTGATTTTAATTGAATTTTTTCATTTTTCCAGGAGGGGTTTACAAATGGTAAATCAACTCTCTCTGCTGGTAGTCAGGTTAGTGAGCATGTTAGTATTAATATTTTATTATTGTGCGTTCAGCTAATATATGTAACATCTTATTTATAACTTTTGTGGGAAAAAAGCATTTAAATATTTTTTCTACATTTTTAGAATATTGCTTATAAAACAGTGCATTAAGTGGTTCTGTGAGAGGTAAACAATTGTAGGGTAATGACCTTTTATTTTTATTATAGTTCCGTTTTTTATATTGACATACAAAAAGTGAAATTTAAACAGTGCGTTAAGTAGTTCCGCGAGTGTTGAATAGTGTGTTGGTTGCTGTTTCATCGAAGTGGTTTTAAGGCGAGGATTGCTGCCTTCAGAGGGTAAATTTCATTAACATAACATCTTTTCTACATAAATACCTCCTTTTCTATTCTCTGATTTTAATTGAATTTTTTCATTTTTCCAGGTGTGTAGGTTGCTAGTTTATCGAAGATGTTTTACGGCAAGGATTGTTGCCTTCGGAGGGTAAATTTCATTAATCTTTTCTTGATAAGTACCTTGTCTTATATTCTCTGACTTTATTTGCATTTTTTATTTTCTCAGGAGGGTTTACAAATGGTAAATCAACTCTCTCTGCTGGTAGTCAGGTTAGTGAGCATGTTTGTATTAATATTTTATTATCGCCACTTCAATAATATATGTATGATGTACCATGAAAACAGCGGTTATCACTGTAAGGCAAAGTTCCTGAGTTCATATCCAACAGCCCTGCATTATTTACAAATGCCCTTTTTTATAAACACCAGCACCAAGCTGTTATGTGGGCCTTGACAATTCATGCACACTGGAAACTGACAAGTAACAGTCTTAACAGTCATGCTTTTCCAGCCCATAGCCACACATAAAAGCCTTTTTGTTACCAAAACAAATTTTATGTCCAAAACCTAAACATTTAAAACATTTTAAATCTTCACGTAGGCAATATACAATTCTTTTGGAGGACATGGGGTATTGACACAAGAGACAACCAATCAAACAGATGTCGTACCATCTTTTCTTTTTAACCAACGAACGTTTATGACATTAGAGCTCTTTCGAGGAATTCTTCAGCAGTACACTCTTTCAAGTCCCAGTCCCACATACCTTTCAACCTTTACCAGTATATATTCCAAATTTTTAATTTTCATTATTTTACCCCATTCTTTTTCTCATTGAACGCTTCAATATGAATTAAACCGTCATGACCTTTTTGACATGGATATGTCTTACGGCTGGGGGTCAGTCTGAAAGTTTAACACGGAAATTGTTACCACGACCGTGCGTCGGTGCACTGTTTATCAAGGATACACGAGAACGAATTGGTGGGCAGGTGTTTTTAAAGTTGTGACGTGATTGGTTCTTACGACGCAGCACGATTGCTTCTTATGACACGACGCATGTGACGCAACACGATTGATTCTTATGACGCGAAGCGATTGATGCAACGCTCATGACGGCTGTGGCAAAACTGGGTCAAAAGTTAAGGAAATTTACATTAGGGCGAAGAAAACCAGGCTTTATATATAAAGAAACACGGTGTGGTCAGTGTGACATAGGTTTCAGAAAAACATTTTCTTTGCATGCCAATGTTTCGATCTGTTTTGAGATCATCTTCACAGTCTGGGTCTAAACATTGTTTAAATTTTACAAATACATACATGTAGGATGTGGAAAAAATGAATTTATACAATGCTAGAAAATTGAAACAAAAATGACCACCTACACAGATAACAAACACTTTGAGTAAGTACAAATATTTTGATACAAGATCATTTTCTAGCACTGTAGAAATTCATTAATAAGTAATTACATTGATGATTTATTTTATGATGGAAATGGGATGAAGGAGGTCTTTTGTATAATAAAATGGAAAAATAACATCTTTTATTGGTTTAAGTTCACAAATCTGACAATCCTGACAATTTCATAATTTTTCCCCTTTTTTCCCAGTGCTTTATTGAAAATTTTTAAAATTTATAAACACAATTTTAAAAAATTAGATCATTTCAAAGCCCAAGTAAAAATACAAGTGATACAATCTAAACCAGTCCTAATAAACATTCATATACTTAGTTAATTGATAATGCTGATTTTTTAAATAATATTTTTATGTATAAAATTAAATGCTGATTACACAGCACTTATGATGACTAGAACAGTCGTTTTGCACTAGACGGATTAAAATAAAAAACAGTAAACCTTACCATACTAATAAAAAAATCAAAGCATCCTTTGGTTCTGATGCAGTCACATCATATGATTTGGTAAATAACATTTGGATGCGTTCGGAAGACTGTTTTGAGAGAGAAATGTAGAAAAAGTTTCAGTATACGTTGATTTTCTTTACAATGGCTCTACGGCACATGTGGCATGTGATGAGCTCAGCACTGCACTTGTCGCACGCTGAGTGGCCGCAGAGAAAGACAACATTCTTCCTCCGTTCCATGCATATTGTGCAGCAGTGGACCTCCTCAATCTCAGCAATCTTAGTCTCGAGGTAGCGCAAGCACTCGACAGATGGCTGTTTCGCCTTGTACTCGACAACCCTTCCATCTATTCACCACAAATTTTATTTAAAAAAAAACAAAAAAACAATTGTACTACGTAATAAATTTACTTTACCCTGTGCAATGCGTTTCGTTATGAAAACGTGACACTTGAAACACTTCTTGAGACGGGTCGTGCAGTCTTCGCATGCCACTTTGTGACCGCACGGCTCGAGAACAACCCTAGAGGTACAAAGCTCAGAGCAGACAAGGCACTCGACTGGTCCTTTTGCCTCCCTTCTTCTCGACCTCCTAACAGAACAAAAATACAATTAAAAAAAGAAAAAAAAATATATAAAGCTACAAAACAATCTGTCTCACTCGGCATCAGTGATGAGGAACGTTTTAAGTATATCTGCATCACCGGGCCTGCTGACAAGGTCAATCGGTGTTTTCCCTTTGTTGTTCGTTATGGACAGACTAGACCCTTCTTCGACAAGGTAGCATGCAATTGAAAGCGCAATCAACCGATCCTTATTCTCTTCTCCATACTCTAAACC
Organism: Cimex hemipterus; assembly: GCA_039619505.1. Taxonomy (NCBI): domain Eukaryota; kingdom Metazoa; phylum Arthropoda; class Insecta; order Hemiptera; family Cimicidae; genus Cimex; species Cimex hemipterus. The sequence goes on along the minus strand of CM077110.1, from coordinate 7,920,776 downwards.
ACTATAAATCTATAAATAAAATAAATAAATAAACACAACATATAAAAGGAATTTTTTTTACTAAACGAACAAACCCTAAATATATCTGGACAGGTAGATTGATCAATTCGCGGTGCTTTGTCCTTTTTCACCTGCGTTGTTATATAGGCCGACTTGATCAGCACCATGTGAAGCGCTGAGTCGCCATCTTCGTCGACAGCCAATAGCGATGCGCCGCAGTGTATAAGAAGCTCTGTGGTCCCACAATGCCCCTTTATAAAACAAAAAAGTAAAATAATAATATCAACAACAAAAATACTACTCTCTCACCTGAGAGACAGACAGCATGAGAGGCGTCTGATGTTTGTTGTTCACAAGGTCGACCTCCGCCTTACCGCTCATTACAAGCACTTCAGTAACATTCTTGTAACCGTTGAGTGCCGCGAGATGGAGGGCCGTGAAACCGTCATCCTTCTTCAAGTCGACCAGATCACGAGCAACAAGCAGGATGCATTCCACGGCACTAAAAAAATAAATGGCTGTCAATATCATCTTCCGAGGTTGATAATCTTCTGCCTTGCCATTCAGCTCAGAAGTAGTTGTCATTGGTACAACTATTCAGAGAAAAAGTTATTGGTTGTACAATCCTTTGACTTAATCTTGTCTTAATTAAAGTCATCATTGCTTGATGGTCATTGGTACTTATGACTTTAACCCAATGGTTAGTGATCCTACTGTCTTTGACATAAGTGTCATTGGTACTACTATCCTTGGCACAACAGCCATTGACCTACTGCCCTTGGTTTTAAGCCATTTGTTTATTGATTAGTACTTGTCTCTGCCTCAACAGACATTGGTCCAATAGTTCTTACCATCTCAACTTTAAGAATCATTGGTACTACAGGTACTTACAATTGAGAGCCTAACAGATATTGGCACTTTTACCCTCCAGTTCAATTATTATTTTTTTAAATGTTCAAATGGTCCAGATTGGTCATAGGTACTGTAGCCATTTTTGCTTCTCACACTAGCTCAAAAGTCATTAGTCCTGATATACTCAATTGAACAGTCACTAATACCACTGTCCTTGGGCCAACAGTCATTTGCACTGCCATCTTCAACTCTATAGTCATTGACCTACTGTCCTTGGTTCAATTTTCTTTTGTGTTTATTGGGTTGTCCGGAAAATAATGCAGGATTTTGGTATTAAAAAAAAAAAAAAAGAAACTAGTTACTTTAAAGCAATGTTCTTTAATCAAAATAATTTCCCATACTCTCAATACATTTCTCCCAACGTGTTGGTAACTTATTAATTCCGTCTGAGTAGAATTCAGAATTTTTAGAATTGATAAAGTCAATAAATGCATTTTCCAGTAACGTTTGATTTTTGAATATTATGTGTTGTAAGTAGTGGTCCAGGTGTCTAAAAAAATGGTAGTCAGTAGGCGAGAGGTCCGGAGAGTAAGGTGGGTGAGGCAAAGTTTCATAGCCAAGCTCCAATAATTTTTGTGACGTTACACGTGACACATGTGGTCGAGCGTTGTCATGCAACAAACTTTTCCACTTTTCCAATTGCCTTGAGGTGGTCAGCGACGGTCGTTTTACTGACTTTGAGTTGCCCTGCAAGTTCTCGAACAGTTGTTTTGGGGTTTTCTTCCACCACTGATCGCAGAACATCATCATTAAGAGAGGAAGGCCTTCCACGACCTTCTTCATCTTCAAGGCTGAAATCTCCCTCCCGAAATTTTTTAAGCCACCTTTGCACAGTGCACTCATTAACACAACCCTCGCCCCAGACTTGGTTAATGTTTCTAGCCGTTTGGGCTCCGCTTCGGTCGAGTTTAAACTCGTAAAAGAAAATCGTACGAAATTCTCGCTTTGACATTATAAGGATGACTGAATTATTTCCAAGTAGCGGAATGCTACAGAGGTAAACAAACAATATCATTTGGAAGAGGATTAATAAGTGTTGATATTCATACAAATGAGTAATCCTGTAAACGTAAACAGAATATTTTATATAGATTTTTTTTAATGAAAACTTAAAATCCTGCATTATTTTCCGGACAACCCAATAAAAGTCATTGACACTGCTACCATAGTTTTCATCTATGGCTGAAGCGAAATTAGTCTTCAGCTCAATAGGCATTGGTACTATTCACTTTTCATCCCAATAGCCTCTTTTGGGTACTGCAGCCATTGGTTTAACTTAAGTGTTGTAAATCAAGGGATTTTTACTTACAAACTGTTGCCTTTAATCGCAGCCTGGTGCAAAATGTTGAATCCCCTGTGATTTCTGAGATCAAAGTTGACACCCGGGTACTCGGTGAGCAATTCGATCGCCTCGGAGCACTCATTGGCGATTGCATCATGCAAAGGCGTGTCACCCAATTTATCCTGATTGAGAGGGGGTGGAAAAACAAAACAATGAATTTCACAATGTGAATAGTGATAAGAGACTCACCTGTATGTTGACATCGGGTTTGTACTTCAGGAGGACTTTGATGCACGAGATCAGCTTTTTCGAGATGCATATGTGCAGAGCGGTGCACATGCTATGGTTGACGGCATTTATGTCCGCACCTGCTCCAAGTAGTACATCCATGATCCCGCTATGACTCCTTTATTTTTCCCAGTGTATTGTAAAATAAGTTCATTTATGTTTAATTTTTAGTATTTGTTTTATATACCCAAATGCGGCATAATGTAGTGCAGTGTCGCCAACATCGTCCTTTATGTTCAGATCTGCACCCATTTCAAGGAGCTTTTTGACCACAGCCATCTGACCCTGATGTGCCGCAACTTGCAAACATGTCCTGTTGTCCGATTTAAAATTGATCTTATCTGGATTCTGAGTGAAATATTCTTCGACATTGCCAAGAAGGCCTTGCCCAGCGTCATATATTATGCGGTGCATTCTCATTGAAGTCGCAAGGTCCAGGTTTTCCAATTCTTCTGCCAAGTCTGAAAAAAGATGATTGCCAAAAGTTTAGGATTTAGTAAACGTTTTATATTTAGGTGTACCAGATCCTTCTGAAGTGCTGGCAACATGCTCGCCCGTCGATTCAACACAGAGCGGGTTAAGTGTCCAAGTCTGCCCATCCACCGTGACCCTAAGATCACCGTCCTCATACACCTTCACCACTTTTCCTGTTTTGCCTAGGATCTGAAAATTGTGGGTTTACAAAATTACTCCATTTTGACATTTATTTTCTTATACATACTGAGTCCATTTTTTCAATCCAGTCGCCATGCCCGTTACGCTGGAGTTTTGATACAACAGCTTTGTCTTTGAGAATGATGACGTTGTCACCTTTGTCAAAGTGTTCGTTGACTTTGATAAGAGCTCTTGGATTGAGCGTCCACTTCACTTGCAGCTGTGGATACCAGACTCGAACATCACCCTTTTCAGTCACCCTATGCACTCTCCCGACCAGGCCGATTGTCTGAAGAAATAAAGTAAAATTGAAAACTCAGATGAATATACAAACTGAAAGACTTACGTCGGCCATTTGAACATTCCAACCATTGTGGCCCTTCTGCATAAGTTTGAGCGTGTTGCTATCGACGACTATCTTGACCCTTTCATAATAGGCAAAGTCGTTCAGGGTCGGGAGTGAACCGTAAGCGGACGGGGGGCCGCCAAGGACAGGCAAGTGTGCTGGGTAGTACATTCCGGGCGATGCTGGCTCTACACATACGAGATCGACCTTGCCTTTGTACCCGAGTCTATAGATGTTGGTAAAACCCGTCCACCATATGACTTTTACAACAGAACGCCATGTCTCGTTGTTCCAACCACTCACCTCGAGCACTCGGCCAAACTTACCCGGGATCCCGTCCTGTTCTCCCCACTCCCAGTCTTTTCCCCTCATTACCTTTGCACCGACGAAAGTCCCTTTCAATACCATTTTAACACAGCCTTTCCTCGGCGGCAAATCCACCCTGCAACGGTTCAAATAGAGCAACAAATTAAATTATGTAATGCCCAAATAAAAAGTTATAAAAAAGAAAATATTGTAAAGGTGCCCAAGAAACCTCTCACTCTACATATTCATGCTAATAAATACTTTCAATCTCAAAAGAAACATAAAATAAGAAAACCAAGTCTCTTCCAAAAAATGGGGGTCTCACTCACAACCTACAGTCAATTTTATGTTCAACATAGTCATTGGCACTGTCATTATTGCCTCTGTCTCTAGACCAACATTCATTAATACTACTCTCATCTGAGATCAACAGTCATCGGCATTACTGTCATTGTAGCCACTGTCTCTGGCTCAGTAGTATTTAGTGTTACTCTCATCTAAGCTCAACAGTCATTGGTACTACTCTTATCTAAGCTCAACAGTCACTGGTACTCTCTTATTTAAGCTCAACACTCATTGGTGCTGTTTTCTGCTCAATAGTCATTTACCCTACTGTCCTTGACTGAATTGTCATTCATTCGTACTGCAGTTTTTTATTCAATACCCAGGATCCTACTCTCCTTGGCTCAACAGTCATTGGTACTAATGACTTCAGTTCGATTGTCATTGATCCTACTGCCTTGGTTGAAGTTTACTTTGAGTTCGAAAGTCATTGGCCTGACTTTGCTTGAATAGTTGTTGGTATTACTCCCATATGGGCTCAACAAGCAATTGGTAGTAATGACTTCAGCTCTGGTTCAATTTTCTTTCGAGTACTTGACTCAAAAGTAATGTTACTGATTTTCCTTACTATTTTCTGAACAAATATTAGTCCTGTTATACTCAGGTCAACAGTTATCTATATTACTGACTTCAACTCCATGGTCTCTTATAAGTTTAACAGTCATTGGCACTGGTAAGTAGGCATTCCCACTTACCAGTGCCAAAGAATGACACCGTACAAGTACATAGGACATGTTGAGGAATATTTCTATACAAGTCTGAAACATAACATGGGACTTGACCTAAAAGTTAGGTATCCACTTGTCACTTCTCATATGTACTATTCTTAATTGTTTTTGTTGTTTTTTTACACGGGTATTTAAACTACAAGGTTATATGAACCTTCAGGGTGATGTTTTTGGAAAAATAAAAAGAAGAAAAGCCTCCTATTCTTAGTAATTATTGTTTTTGTAAAAGCTTTGAAAGACAGAAGGTCACAATATATATATAAATAGTTGATATTGCACTATGACATGGTGTTGCTATATTGTATCTATAATACTAGAGATAAAAAGTTAACGTGTCATATTACTGAAACCTGTAAAGTTACTGAAGGAAATTCTCTCTGACAGTCATATGCAATATAGAAAATGTTAATGACTGGCATTGCCTTCAATAGTTCAAAGTATTATATTTATATTTACAAATGCCCACCAGATATTTTTAATTATAGATTAGCCAATCTCCTGTACAAACATCAGATAAGAAAAGAAATACAACTGATAAAATAATTTAGAGATTATGAGCGATTGTTTGTTTCTATTTCAGTAACTTTTATATGATCGTTTTTGATCATTTGTCTTAAATGGTAGTTGAACCTGACAGTCATACCCTATCAAATCTGTTATCCAACACAGGCTAAATAGCAGACCACCAGAACTGATGGTAGGAAGAGTATGGTTATTTCAAACTATCAGATTTGATGGCTCTGTAGGATGTTTACAGTTGGTGATCCAACAGTCTTTTCATGTTGTCTGTGACAGCTGGCAACCTGACGACTTTGTAAGATATGACGCTATTTCAAGCCATCAAACCTGATGGCCTTGTAGAATGTGACAGCTATTTTATGCCGTCAGACCTTGTAGGATGTGACAACTAGCAATCTGACAGCTACTTCAGGCCATTAGTCTTGAAGGCTAAACATGATGTGAACAAGGTTCCATTTGACTGCCTGCAAATCAAAGCAATCAGATCTGATGACGGGGCGTGTATAGCTGGTAAATCCAACAGCCATTTAATGCAACTCAGATTTAGACATAATGGCAATCCAATAAATATTTCAATCCTTTACATCTGACAGATCGGATGTACAGTCAGCATCTCAGATCCAATGGTTTGAGACATATTGAAATAAAGAACAAAATCTCACCCGGGTGAGTATTGATCATCGAAGCGTTGAAAGCGGTGTTCCAAGTCGTGTCGGTCAGCCATGTAGCAGAGTTGGCATAGGTCGTAGTTGTTGCATACGGTGCACTTGAACCGTAGACCAGCGATTCCCTGTTTCTTGCATTCATTGCAGATGATGTCAACGTGCTGGACACCTGGAATGTATCCGATTATTAGACAACATAATAGATATAAAATTGACGAATGGAGGAAATTCAGTCACCTATCGTGGCGTTGTCATAGATCCTGAGGTCATAGGCGTTGTTGTACCCGACCCTGTAGTTGGAACGGAAGCCCGTGTCCCAGTAGACGACGACAGTCCCGTCCGGTGACTCGGTGCACGTTTCGCTGCCGACGTGGACGACCGTCCCGACCGCGCCCTCGCCGCCGTCCTGCTCCGACCAAAGCCAGTCAGGACCCCGGACGACTCTGAGGCCCAGTTCCATCCCGTCCGCGGCACGGCCCCTTTTTTTCCGAATATCACGCACTCATCAGAAATTTTTGAATGTGTCCACGACTAATTCGTCCAACGTCCAACAATCCGAAAAAATGGATAAAATAAACACTACTCGTTTTACAGGATAGGGGGACGACAACACTAAACAGCTGCTTTCTCGTTGAGGATCAGCTGGCGACTCTCGCGGAACGGATTACAATACACCCCCTTTTGACTTTCACCACTGGGATTTGACAAACAACATATCTACACAAAAGTAATAATAATAAATTTACAGAGTAACTAAACAAAATAAAATAAATCCACAAAAAATTATTTTTTATAATATTGAAAACTATTGATTAACGAGGTCTACAGAATTAACCATGGGAGGCGTTGGCGCACAATGTCTCATCACCGCCCAGAAACAAAACCAAATTCCTCTCACTACAACGTTCAATAATCGTTCAAAAACAAAAATAACTGTACATTTGCTATTAATAAACTAATCAAATAGTTATTTTCACCTGTGGTTTAGTTCAACGCTTAATTGGGAGAGTCAAGACGTTCGAAAAATCTCTCTGCATAGTTCACCTCTAACTATCCTACTTGACAGATCTTTTCACAAATGCAAATTTTCTGATGTCTGGAAATTGTCTTACATCCCATGTTTAAGCCCGGAATCTCTAGTTCCCAATACCTGCCCCATTTCAAACCTTTCACATGTAGGCAAACTGTTGAAATAAGTAGTGTATGATTTCGAACCTCAATCACCTGATTGTTGATGGGCAACATGGCTTCATGACCCATGTATCTAGGCTAGGGCCTTATTGTTGTCTGAGTGTCAGAGAAAATCTTCCACGAATGTATTCCTAGTTTATATTTGTTTGGTGCTGTGTTCGGTCACTATGATTTCAGACTGGAAAGGATATTTTTACTTAGGTTGACCGTCAGTCTGGTATTTGGGTTCATTCTGAAGACTCCAGCCACCCTTGTCGATTTTGAGATATCAGTGTACAGTAGGAGTTTACCTTTAGAGGTTTTTCCATTGGCCCTTTCTTAACGTTCTGGTATCCTGTACCTTGTACTTTTTAGTTAAATTATATTTTAGAGTAGTTGTATTAATTAGCAGGCGTAATCTAGTTAGTATCTGGCAGTATCTTCTCTCTCAATTTCAATTGTTTATTTATCTGACCTATATCTGCAGATGGTTGTCCATTTAGGAGACTATGGGCTGCTGCTCTGGCTTCTCCTTGGATTAAAATATGAAGTGGTGGGAGGTTTAACACCTCTAGGGCCACAGTTGGTGCTGTGCTCAGGCTCCAGTTGCACATTCTGGAAGAACTCAGTCTAATCCAGCAAAAATTTATTCTAACCTTCAGCTGTCTAGTTGACCTAAGTTTATTCTAATCTCTAGCTGACCTGTCATATAAAATTTAATGTTAGTGCTGCCTAGCTGCCCTGTTAGTGAGAGTTTGGTCTAATCCAGCTGGTCTGACGGCAAGATTCAGCATTACTGGCATTACATACTATGATGCGACAATTGATATCCACATGACAAGGGTCAAATCATTCATTTTAAAAAACAAATGATTTCCTTGTAAGATTCTGTACGACAGTTTAATAATATATAATATAAATATACCAATATAAATAGTACCTCGCAATTAGTTGCAATAAATATATTAACCCCACCACAGTTCACGATTGTCTCCTTGTATCTGACTCCTGGTGTGGCTTTCTCCCAAAATGACCTTACTTATATGATCAAGTCACCACACCCCATTATAATTCTGGGTAATTTTAATGCCCATAATTCGATATGGAGTGGGTCTAGATGGAATAACTCAGGGAAAATAATTGAATCTGTTATGGATCACTGCAATCTTAACATCTTAAACGATGGCTCTGCCACCTATGTTTGCCCTCGATCTGGAAAACTCTCTTCTATAGATTTAACACTAATTAGCCCTTCCCTACACCCTGAGTTTCTCTGGCACACTCTAGATGATTTACATTGTAGTGACCATTTTCCAATTTTGATTACCTGCACTTCTCATATCAATCCAGACAGTGGATCTCCAAGGTGGCAAATTCAGAAGGCTGAGTAGTTGATGTTCCAGGAAGAAGTGAACCTTGGGCTGCTAAATCTCACTGATAATGATTTAGATAGGTTGCTTGCAGCTCTTAATGAACTTCTTTTACAAGCAGCCTCTAAAGCAATACCACGGTCTTGCCATACACGAGAAAAAAGGAAACTAGTCCCTTGATGGAATAAAGAATGCAAACAGGCAATTAAAAGTAGGAAAAAGTGTTTAAGACAATTTATACATCGCCTTTCAACGAACAATCTTGATAAATACAATGCGACTAAAAAACTTGCAAGATATATTATCAAAAAAAGTAAGAAGGATTCCTGGTGGCAATTTCTTAAGAATACCACTTCCAGCACACCTGTACCTGTCTTCTGGGATACAGTCAGAAAAATAAATGGCAAAGGATACCACACCATCCGTAGCATATCTCAGAACTGGTAATGGGGAAATTGCTACAACCCCTACTACCATTGCTAACATTCTTGCCATGCATTATCCTGATGTATCTGCAACAGCAAACTATGCCAATTCCTTCAGATCCAACAAACAAGCTCAGGAAAAAATTCCTATGGTTGTAATGCACGACCCATCTGATCCGCTAAACTTTCTATTCACTGAAACTGAATTTATGGTTGCTCTAAATTCGCACAAAGACACCTCTCCTGGCCCTGATGAATCTGCATATCATTCATCAAAAATTTAAAAACTTTGGATAAATTAATCGTACTTAAAATTATTAACAGGATGTATGGATATGGAGAGTTTCCAAGCATCTGGAAAACCACTTACACAATACCAATCCTTAAAAAAGAAAAACATCCGCTGGAGGCAAAAAACTACCGACCCATATCATTTACCTGTTCCATGTATAAACTAACTGAAAAGATGATTGTGAACAGACTACACTGGTATCTAGAGACTCATGGGCTGCTACCTGAATGGCAAAGCGGATTCAGAAGAAACTGGAGTACAAGGGATAATCTTGTAAATCTAGAGCACACTGTATTGCTGCCTGCAAGCAATGAGCTTGTGTAGTTGGAAATAGAAAATATTTATTTTCGTTAAACTCAATAGCAAGTAATTATACAGCTGAGATGACAGCTATAACCAAATCCCTAAATGTTGATTGCTCAAACAATAAACTGGCCATGTGCACTGATTTGATACCTACAGGCCTTGAACCACCCGTTTTCAAATAACCCTATGGTCCAGGATGCCCTTTATTCTCTGAAGTGCCTTTCAAGTGAGGGAAGAGTGTCATCTTTGTTTGGATTCCGGGCATATGAACATTCAGGTAATGAACTAGTGGACAGAGCTGCCAAAGAGGATGCCGTGAATGGCATCAAAATCAGTGAGATCACAAGAAACGAATTAAATTCTGCTTAAATTAAATTAAATTAAATTAAAGTGGCAAAAGGATTGGTCAGATGTTACAAATAACAAGCTTCGAGAAATTAAATCCAATGTTCCTCCTCATCCAGAAATATTAGAAAAGAAGAAGTAATTCTAACCAGGCTGAGAATCGGGCACTGTAGAGCCACCAAGGGGGGACTATAAAGCATATGCTTACATCATGTCACCTATATGGCAGCATCAGATGCAAGTACGCATTACCAAATACACTGCCTGAACTTTTAGGGGACGATCAGGACACACTTATAAAGTTGTTTCAGTTTTTACAAGAAGCTAATCTAATCAACAAAATATAAACTGGCAATGTGTATCATGGGAGTCTCTGTTGCTGGGGATGGGGCATGGGGCTGGGCATCCTTCTGGTGTGTGCTGGTGCAAAGATACAGGGCTAACATGACCCTTGGTGGTTCATGCCCCTCCACAAAAAAAAAAAAAAAAAAAAAAAAAAAAAAAAAAAAAAAAAAAAAAATTATATATATATATATATTACAGTTTGAATAAAATAGACATTTAATGTACAAATAAATGTAACAAATTTGTGGCCGATCATTACAATTTTTGTCAGTCGTCACGTGTCTCGCACCCTCTCAATAATTCATAACAATAAAAATTATTACAATAAAAAAAAAGAACCCAATAAAATTGGCCTTTTATTCAAAAGCAGACGTGTTGTGTGGGTAATACGATATCTCAGATGTTTCACCTTTATTCAAAGTGTCATTTAGTTGTTATGAGCCAGCATACTAATGAGACGGAGAAGAAAACGGCGATGCCACAAATGAGACGGACCTTCCAGTGGAACTTGTCGGCCTTCAAGAGCCTTATGAGCTGTTCGACCTATTAAGAAAAAAGAGAAAGAAAAAAATTAAATTGGTTTTATGCCCCATGAAAAATTGTTTAAACCTGTGTCTGCGTGTCTTCAATTGTTCCAGAGTTGTCTATAACGAAACTCGCCTGCCTCGCTTTCTCATCCAATGACATCTGACTCTCAATCCTCATACGGGCCGACCTCTCGGTCAGGTTGTCGCGCAACAACAACCGCTCCAGCTGCTGTTCAGGCTCGCTGGTAAAAGGTTGGTTTAGTATTTCATTGCATTGATTTTTTTTTTTTTTTTTTTTTTTTAAATGGTAAAGATTACCAGGTCACGACGATTATTTTGTGGCAGTAATCGACCATTGTCCCAGACTCAAAAAGCAATGGCAAGTCGAGCACAATAAAAGCATATCCTGAAGTAAAAATAAAATAATAATAAATAAATAAATAAATAACAACAACAAAGTGTTACCTTCATAAAAGCATTTGATTGATTCCCAGAACATCTCCTTGTAAATTTCTGGGTGCGTTATCTCATTGAGCCTCCTCCTTTTTGCCCTGTCTTGAAATATAAGCATGCCAAGCTGTTCCCTGTCAAGCTGGCCGTTGCTCTTGAGTATTTTATCTCCGAACTCGGCCTTGATCTTCTTCCATGCTTTCCGCCCCGGTTCGACAACTGGGCAACGGACAGAAAAAAGCACACAGGTGTAAATTGAAATGTGAAGTTTTGTTATCTCCCATTACGCATTGGACTTGTGAGTTATGACATAGATTTGGTAGTACAGCTAACCCACAGCTACACACAAGCAAAACCCAATCATCATTTATACATACAGCAGATTCACTCATTGCATGGACTAATGCTTAACTTAAGCACACCCACAACACCAAACACTTCGGTTAAAATCCATTCATCACACAGACCCAAAGTCATTACTCATCAACTTATTTATTCTTGAGTTACATCCACTCATATCATTGACTTATATGTAAATCAAGTCCATTCGTGACATCAACTTAAGCTTAATTGTGAGTTATTACTAGCTGGTACCCAGTCTTGGTTTGCTGTGGCTTGGTCTGTTATGAAATGAATGAGAAAATAAACAAAAGTATTCTAGATACTACTAGCATAGATTCACCGAGAAAACACATCATTCAATTCATTGCCCTGCCTTGTGTTTTGGTGGCTATGTGGAATAAAAGGAAAGGAAAAAAAATATTTTTCACACATCATTTTTTTATTGGAAAGCTAGTGAATTGATTACATTTGTTTGTCCGTTTTGAGCATTGAAGTAAAGTTCAGACTGTTTACGAACTCTAGAGCATGACATAAAACTCTTACTATGGCCTTTAAAAACAGATGATCGACCAGGAGAAAAAAGAAATTAATTTTCAAAAACATGCATATTCAAATGCAATGTTGTCAAAATTTTGACTTGAGAGTCATCTGAGCACAAGGCACTAATGGCACTGACTTGGGAGTCATCTGAGCATAAGACTCTTATGGCACCGACTTGGGCGTGAGTTATGTTTAAGCAAAACCCACTTGACACCTGACTTAGGAGTCATCCGAGCGTAAGACTCTTATAGTACCAACTTGGTAGTGAGTTGTGCTCAAGCAAACCCCCCTTGATCACAAACTTGAGTCATCCAAGCAAAAGACTCTTATGGCACCAACTTGATAGTGAGTTGTGCTTAAACAAAACTCATTCAACACGACTCGGTAGTCATACAAGTATATGACGCCAATTTGAGATTCACACGCTCATAACAATGGATCTGGTACGTACAGCACACTTGTGAATGCTTAAACTCGTCTCTAAATAAAAAAATCTACCGGTACATTTCCTCACCTCTCCTCGCGTGAAAATCAGCATCTACAACTGGTATGCCGGCCTCCTTGAGGATTTTCGACACGGTGCTCTTGCCGGACGCGATTCCCCCTGTCAAGCCGACGATGTACATTTTTTAAGGGACCGATTACTTTTAACAAATTCCTCTTTTAGACTTTTCCCTCTTTTTTTAAATCTAAATAATTTTAAATTTTGTTTTTTTTTACAAACCGTCCATGCCAAGAAAAAAGGACGGAATGTCAATTGAAGGAGTAACCTCCTGTACTGTTACCGATAACCTTCGCACCTCGTCCCGATGTCATTGTTGTTACAACCTCCTCTAAAATTGGATAACTTGTTACAAATAAAAATGAAACATTTAAAGCAATTTTTTTTAAATTAAATTTACTCTGTGGCTCTTGATAATTTAAATCGTTTTTTGTCCACTGCTACTCAAATCCACTGGAGGTTGGACATACAAATTGGATACAATGAAGGGTACTTACTTTTTTTTTCAGCAAGTTGCTAAATTCTATTCAGTATCTGTCTGGTTGGCCTCACAGACATTCTCTTTTTGCTGCAGACTCAGGCATGTATTTTCAGTGTTGTCTACTGCTATACATTCAAAACGCCAACTTGTTATAGTTATCACATACTTTACACATAAACCATAAGTTTATTAATTAAATAGACACACTTTTTCTTTTTTTCATTTTTTAATTATTATTTATAAATGAGTAAAACGGGACAGTAAAATATGATAAGGAGATATGGAAAATAATGTCACAATCCGGTCACATATTCTTGAAATCGCCACTTCCTTCCAGCATCAGTATGTCAGGGTTCTCCTTCTCGAAGTCGGTCGGCTCACGTTCCCTCTCATCTGCACCCCACTCGCCAAAGCAGCCCTTCATGACGTCCGGCTGCTTTTTCCTCTCTTCTTCTTCTTTCTGATCAGCAGCAGGAAAAGGAAAGAAAAAACAATGAAAGAGTATGCCAGCCATAATGGGACGGACTTGGCTCATGCGGTTACAAATGTACCATGCTTCGGACTGGCCAAATCCGATTGTTAATAATCACAACTGTCGCAAATCTGCTGATGTTAGCTCTAACAAATTAACATATAATTTCACATAAATAAATATTTTTTCTGCTTGACATTTTTAGTATCTAAAATGACTGTCAGATGGCATGCCACAGGTTTCCTTCAATCAGAATCGACTATCTGATTAATGCCTGACTATAATAATAACAATATGAGGGTTAGATGGCATACTAACATTTATAACTATTAGTTCGACTGTCGGAAGACATGCCTGAATTTAAGATTATCTAAGATGAATGTTGGATGGCATGCCTGACATTTGTACTGTAGAATAAGTGTTGGTTAGCCCTCCTGAACTATCAATACGTGGGGCGAATGGAATGGTTGTTCTCAATACCGTGTCCAACTGTTGAAAGACATGTCTAAATTTATAACTATTCAATTCATGTGTCGAATGGCCTATCTGAATTTATGATTATCAAAGATGAATGTTGGATGGCATGCCTGATTTATAAATATTAAATATGTTTACCGGATGAAATGCCAGAATTTATGATTTCATCTATGACTGTATTTGTACTATAACATCAGAGTGTAGGTTAGCTCTTCTAAATTTATAAGTACCAATATGTGGGTTGGATGCAATGCTTGACATTTTTACAATTAGGTCTGACTGTCAGATGGCATGGTTGAATTTACAACTCAGATCTGGGAGACAGATCAACTTTCGGATATTCTGCCGCGTATTTCCTACCCGATCCACCTGATGGACTGACCAAAAATTTAACTGATAAATCCGACTGTCAGATGATCTGGGCTCAGGTTTCCCACTATCAAACACAACTATCTTACGGTCAGATCCAACCATCTGACTACACATTTCCTACTGCATTGGATCTAATGCTAGATACAAAGCTATGTTCAACATAATTTTACTTGTTATTGACTAAAAGCAAAAACTGTTAAAATAAAAACAACCTTGCACTGATATTTCTTTCTTTGGTTTAGTTTTGAAGATAAATAGGTATTAGCGTTGGATTAAGTTTTGTTTAAATAATTACATGTCACATTCGTATTGTTTTCACACTCAGGCGGTTCGGCTGCCTCTTCCCCTCCCTCCTGACTGCCCGCGGATGCTTCCGCTTCCCTCTTTTCCCTTAGGCGCCTGGCGGCTTCATCGAGAAACTTTTTCTTTGCCTCAATCTGTTTCCTCTTCTCTACCGCCAGCTCCGGGTTATCCGGTGCCATTTCAACCATTGGCTTCTCGCCTTCGAGCCATCCAAACCTCCACTGGGACATTTGGAAATCTTATTTAAAATGAACCGCGACAAAGAACCTTGGTGTGCAAGTTGTTAAATTTAAAAAAGAGAACGCAATTTTTTTTTTTTGCCAAATGTATTTCTTTTTTTAATGATAATGCATATTTACTTAGGAAAAGGAATGTGTATTTTTCCTCTAGTTAAATTCAAAAGCTTCAGGTTTTGTTTTTGCTTTTTTAAGTAGTTGAGCTAACCTCACGATCCTTCTGAGCAAATTTCTCGAACATGTGGGCATACATCTTCTTCTCGCGCTCTTTCAACTCCTTCTGCATCTTTGTGCACTGTAGGATGGCTGTGCTAGCCGCTTTGTTATTTGGCTCAAGCTTTACGACCATCTCAAAGTCCTTTTTCGCATTCTCCGGTTCACCGACTGCCAAATATGCCTGGACAAATTACTTGTTAACAGTGAGAAAAAAAAATTGGCAAGGGACAAGTTTACCTGCCCCCTGCGGAAGAAGGCCTTTTCATTTTTTTCGTCAATCTCGAGGACAGAGTTACAGCTGTGTATGGCGTCCCTTGGTCGGTTCAGTTTTAGGTTACACAAGGAGATGTTTGAATGGCCAGCGGCGAGCAGTGCCTTCCTCTCCTTCTCATCCTCCCCATCGCCATCAGCTGATGATAAAAATAAAAAATAAAAACCTGGTACACATAAGCAATTATAGTTGTACTTACTCAACGGACTATCCAAGTTCTTGACCATATGTTTATACATTTTTAATGCTAACTTGACATCGGATTTTTTCAAATATTCCGTCCCTTTTTCTTTTAACCTTCTCCCCTCAGATAACAACTCTTCAGGATCCATGAGCCAACGGTCTTTAATCTAAGTCAAACATAAAAATTAAATTTACCCGAACAAAAAATGAAGTTAAAACCTCACCTTTTGATAAGATTTTAGAGTTACGGTGTAGGTAGGTGAAGCATCTGGAGGTAGGTTGAGATTCTTGCATCCAACCGAGCCGAATGCGTATTTTGGTGTGAGTACCAACCTTGATGTCTCGTTTAGTGTGAAGTGTTCAAGGGCCTTTTCGACACCGGGCGGGATGTCCAAAGATGAGCCCGTGCCGAGCATAAAAGAGACATCCCGGTCGTCGAACACTTTCCCTTCATATTCACCCTTCAGGTGTATGTTGACTTCAGCCATTGGCTTTGGTGACTCGTTGTTGGTCCCGTTTGTGATTGAGTATCGCAGTATTCCTTTGTCCTTCTTCCCAGACAAGTCTTCAGGCTCCCAGTCGAGCAGTTCGATCTCGAAAATGAGTGTGGCTCCACCAGGGATTTTTGGCTGGCTTCCTGACTTACCATAGCCATAATCCTCGCGGATTGTGAGTACGGACACTTCCCCAATCTTCATTGTTGCAACTCCAATGTCCCATCCTCGGATCACTTTGCCTGGTGACAAATCAAAAAATGTATTTTAAATATGATACTAGCACATTTTTAATTTAAGTGGGTTCAGAATTACAGTAAAACCATGAAAATACCATGGCCATGGAAATAACAGAATTTCATTAACTCTGAAATACCAGACAAGCCAATAAATACCATGGAATCCAATGCCTTAGTCCTTGCCTAATGACCCGTGAACTACCATAGAATCCAATTATCACTGAAATACCACGATAGGATTTGACATGCTGCACAATTCAATGCTCATGAAATGCAATGGCCACAGAAATATCACAGAGTTGATATGTCATGGAATCCAATTACCACTGAAATATCATTGAGTTTGATTGCCATAGAATCTGATAGTCATTGAAAAGCCATGTTGTACAATGACCATCAAAATATCATTAAGTTTTATATGCCATTTGATATGCCGTGGAACCCAATGGTCATTGAAATGCCATGAAATCCAATGGCCACTGAAATATTATGGAGTTTGATATGCAATGGAATCCAATAATCATTTAACTATCATGAAGTTCCATGGCCATTTAAAATATATGAGAAGAGTCTGATGACCACCGAAATACCTTAGAAGTCAGCTGTCCATGAAATACCCTGGATTACCTTGGAGCCTAATTAAGATTTTTATATCTACAGAAATATCATTAAGTGGAAAGATTAGAATAATAATGATGTATAGGATAATGCATGGACAATAGATCAGAATTTAAAACTTGACTGAATACAACTGTGATCAACGAAACACATATCAACAAACGCATGTTTTGACAAATGATCTCCGAAAATGGCGTAAAATCAAAATCAACAGTGCCGGTGATACCATTCTCTGGTGAGCGATACAAAAGCATTAAATTCCACAGTAAGGCCAGCCTCACACCCAAGTGAAATTATATTTACCTTATATACCTTACAAGTCAGTTATCATACATGGCTTATGGGATAAAGGCATGGAGCTTACGAGCCCATTGCAATGTCGCATCAAGATAAAAGGTGTGATACCTTTCCCAAGTTGGAAGTCGAACGGTGTCCCACGGTCCCAACTCGAGTCGAACACACTGCCATCGGTGAGCTTGCCCGTGTAATGGACGTAGACATTGCACCCTTTTGCCGGTGTAGTGTCGCCTGAGCCTTCCTTCACGACTCTCTTCAGCACTCCGCCGTCTTTGGCCGGCGTGACATCCACAGACCCGTCTTCTTCTGCAGTCACCATCTGCGACACGAAGCGATTAAATAAATGAAAATAATAAAAACGTTTTTTTAATTTAGAGACCATGCTTGTCTTATCGTTACAATCGAAAAAATATATATATTTACTTCACAAATCTTTTTGAGATGAAACCGTTCAATAGATGCAGGAACAAAGGACAGAAATTATCCAAAAAATATATCAGACTGTTTAAAGATGCGGTTCACCAAGAATCGAACACATTCTAGAACTTTCCGAAATCTTAAAGGTTACAGTGCGGTTTCAATTTTAAAAAATGCTTCCCTTTCAAGAAAAAAATTATTTAAAAAATCTACAAATATAGGCAAACAAATATCTATTAAATATTGCCTAATATATTAAAGCTTAACTATCCAACGCATTCCAACTATCCCCGAATAGTTATTAGCCTATCTTTTTTTCGTGTAAACATTGCATATTTTTTCCCTTTTGTATATTGCATTAATATAAATTTTTCTATAAATCCAAGTTATGTAATCCGTTATAATAAAAGTAAAAAAAAAACGTTATTTATAGTAACGAATACAATTTTATACAATTATACTGGCCAACAACTAGCATAACACTGCGTCCAGCATAAGACTAAGAGTAAGACTCATAGAAGACTACGGAAGACTGTCAGCTCTAGCGCCTGAGCCCTATTTATATGGAAGTGAAGTTTGCTGACTCAGATGCTGTGGATTCTGGAAGACGGTACCATAACATCCATGAAACAAGTTAAACATTTAAAACTTTAACTGTTTTTCTTCAGAAAAAGCTAAAATTTAACTATTCCTCCAAAGGATTAGTTCTTGTAATAACTATTCCCAGAATTCGTTCATAAAATGAACTATCCCGAAAAGAACTATTCCTGAAAAGGAACGATTAAGCACACATCTAGACAACTACTAGAGTTGTATAGTCCATGAGCAAACTATTGGAAATGAACTATTCCCGGAATTCGTCCATAACTGGCTGACGGTTTTAACACCAAGCCATAATAATACTGTGTTTTTATTTTATAACACTATTTTTTTTCATTTTGTAAATAAAGTATCTATCTATTCCCAGAAATTGTTCATAAAAGGAATTGTCTCTTAGGAACTATTCCTCAAAAGGAACGACTTTGCCCACATCTACTAGAAATGTATAGTTCATGAACGAATTAGTAGAAATGAACTAGTCCCAGAAATTGTTCATAAAACTAACTGTCCTGAAAGAACCATTCCTCAAAAGGGACGAGTTTACACACATCTACACATCTACTAGAGATGGATAGTCCTTGAAATAACTATTCCTAGAAATTGTTGTAAAAGAACTATTCCTAAAAAGAAACGACTTTGCCCATATCTACCCATCTACTGGAGTTGTATAGTTCTTGAAATAACTGTTCATAAAATGGGCTGTTCCGAAAGACCTATTCTTCCAAACGAACTTTGCCCATCTCTACTCATCTAATAGAAATGTGTAGTTTATGAACGAACTAATTGCATGTAACATTCCCAGAAATTGTTTATAAAACAAATTTCTCCGAAGGAACTATTGCTCAAAAGGAACGAGTTTGCACACATCTTGTAGAAATGTATAGCTCATGAACGAACTATTGGTAATGAACTAGACCCAGAAATTGTTCATAAAACGAATTATCCCGAAAAGAACTATTCCTCAAAAAGAACGAGTTTTCCCCTGTCTACTAGAAATGTATAGTTGATGAACGAACTACTGGTAATGAAGTAGACCCAGAAATTGTTCATAAGACAAACTGTCCCGAAAAGAATTATTCCAGGAACGAGTTTGCCCACCATTACACGTGTACTAGAAATGTAGAGTTCTTGAAATAACTATTCCCAGAATTCATTCATAAAATGAACTGTCCTGTAAAGAACTATTCCTCAAAAGGAACGATTAAGCCCACATCTGCACATCTACTAGAGTTGTATAGTACATGAGCGAACTATTGGAAAAAACTATCCCCGGAATTCGTCCATAAAACGATCTGTCCCGAAGGAACTATTCCTCCAAAGAATCGACTTTGCCCGTATTTACCCATCTACTGGAGATGTATAGTTCTTGAAATACCTATTCCGAGAATTCGTTCATAAAATGAACTATCCCGAAAAAGAACTATTCCTCACAAGGAACGAGTTACCTTTTATCTACACGTGTAATAGAGATGTGTAGTTCATGAACGAATTATTGGAAATGAACAATTCCCAGAATTTATTCATAAAACGGACTGTCACGAAAGGAACTATTCCTCCAAACGAAGACTTTGCCCATCTCTACTCATCTACTAGAGATGTATAGTTCTTGAAATAACTATTCCCAGAATTCGTTCATAAAACGAACTTTCCCTAAAAGCACTATTACTCAAAAGGAACGAGCCCCCATCCACACATCTAATAGAGATGTATAGTTCATGAACGAGCCACTTCTAATAATTCAAATTAGTAATGGACATCGAAAAATCAAACTTTTGATGAATAGTAAATTTCAGAGAGTTTCGTTTTATTGAAGTAGTACTGAAAATAGTTCATTTGAACTACTTCATTTATGAACTGTAGGTCACCAATGTATGGGAAGAGTCAAAAACTTTTGATGAATAGTTCATTTAAGTCCTGTTCGTTTTTATAGAACAGTTCGGAAAATTGTTTGTTTGAACTGGTTCTTTTATGACCTATACTTTAATCTTATAATCACATCCTACTACTCGGACCATGCCCTTTATGATTACGAAGTATTAGCTTTTTTCTTTGTCTCATACTCATAAAACGTTATAATTTGACAACTATTGCGATCATTTTCATTATCTTAAGCGATTCTCAGTAATTATAAAAAAAAACAAATTGTCTTTTTTTACGTCCATCAGCCCCCCACCGCGGCGAAGGAACGGTTTCTCGGAATCCCGTCCAGTGACTCACGAACGTCCTCCGAGGAAGGAGTCAATTTGGCCAATTAGGATTCAAGAAATCCCGACCTATGAGTGGGGGGACGCGGATTGGATAAAAGCAGGAGTCGGAGTAGATCTCGGTTTAGATTTTTTCTTTACTCTTAAGTCTGACGCTCAATCCTTCCGACCCTCCCACGATTCATTAGGAACTACATTCAGGTATAAAAAATGCATTATAAATAATAAAACATGACTTTTGTTCTATACTAATTCTTCTTACGTTTTTTACGCCTTGATAAAATTTACTATAAGCACAGGATTATCTGTTTTATTGTCATACTATAACATAGATAGGTTTTTATTATTATTAAATAACATATGCTATAATAAGGACCATAAAAATTAAATTGTAGACAAAAAACGCAGTTATGCAAACAGTAATGCCCCACGGTCGGAGTGTTTTTTGTAATTTAAAAAGTTGTGAGCTGTCTTGGGGCTATTTATTTCACCTTGATTCAGTACGTCATTTATTTCTTTGTCCGTTTTATTTATTGTTTTATTTTATTATTAATGTATGATAATGTTACTTGATTTTATATTTAATTTTCATCAACCATTTCTTGAAGTAGTTCGTTCATGAATTACAAATCAATAGAAATAGAAAAAGCCGTTCGTTTTGTGGAAATAATTCATTTCACCTTATTGATTATTTTAATTAATTAAACTTTTTTTAAATTTGAAAGATAAATTAGATGAAATGACACTTATAACTAATTATATATAAAATATATTCCTCAAAAAGAGGTCTTTGCTCATCTCCACACATCTAGAAATCTGCAGTTCATGAACCAACTACTTCAAATAATTTAAATCACTAATAGAGATGGGAAAAGTCAAAATTGTCTATGAACAGTTCATTTCAGCTGTTCGTTGTATTGAACTAGTTCTTTTGTGAACTATACATCACTAATAGAGATGGCAAAAGTCAAACTATTGATGAATAGTTCATATCAGGACGATTCATTTTATTCAACTAATTCTTAGAATAGTTCATTTGTATTAGTTCTTTTGTGAATTCCATAATCGCTAATGTATATTGGCCAAACAGTTTCTTTTGATTACTAGTTCCTTTCTTGACAGTTCATTGTGTTGAACTAGTTCAGTAAAATTACTTGTTCATTCTTTCTAGCTTTTAGGAAGAGTAAAAGTTAGAATTTTATGTTAGTTCATGAACTATACATTTCTCCAGATCCCATCCATTGGAGATGTAAAAAATCAAACTTTGTTGAGTAGTTCATTTCAGGACGGTTCATTTTATCGAACAGGTTGTGAAAATATTTCATTCGAACTAGTTCTTTTATGAAGCACACATCAGTCTAGATATGGGCTTCCTTTTGGAGGATAGCTATTTTCGAAGTTCCGTTTGATAAAATAGTTCTGGGAATTATTCAATCTAGTTCTTTTAATATGTAACCCTCATAAATGTGAGGTGAGTATGTTGTTTAATCTCTTTTAAAGATAGTTTGTATTCACTGTTTATCAAGATGATAGTTCTTAAACACAAATTATGACTAAGAACTACATTTAAAAGAGATTATCAATAATTGAGAGTGGAAAAAATTAAACTTTAAATCAATTGAACTAAGTTCATAAATCCCACATCGAGATAGGAAAAGCATTTCTTTTGTGCAATGCGTATATATTTGCGTAGTGTGTTGTGTAATTAATGGATGTAAGGAGAGTTTTTCCGCTCAATTGACCCTGTCAAGGTGATATGTACGAACTTTTCTGTTCGACCTCAAGCCCCAAAATGTAAGGAATAAAGGCAAAGTTGCAATTCGTGATTATAAAGTAATGATTATACCAACTTTCTTGTATGCCGGTTTCTCATGGGGTTTGGCATCAAAGACTGAATGCCTCACTACAAATTACCCACAATAAGTTTTTACAACTGGTAAACCATCAACCCACTACTAGACATGGATTATTTTGTACAACACATAAAACACATCATAAAGAATTTCTTTTAACGGGGTGAGCTAAGCAGCAGTCAGTTCAACAAATTGAGGACTTCGGACTTGGTGTCCAGGCATTAAAGAGTGAAGAACCTTTTAGTTCAGGGCTTCCCAAACCCCCTTGGGTTCAGCAGAAAACTTCGAGAAAAATGATTGAAATAATGAAAATTAGAATGTATAAATATAATTAAAAAATTAATAACAATTTTAAAAAAATTCAATTTATTGGTCTTGTGCTGGCTGAGGCAGTCTGATATTGGGCAGAAAATCTTTGTATTTTCACTGTATCATCCTCGATCTTAAGATCAAGTTATACCGATTATTATAATTTTCGCATGAATGCAAATGGAAAATATAGGGCTGGATGTTGGAGTGACAAGATGCTCCAATTTGTTCTACTTTGTTTGTTTGTTAAACTTCAGTTTAAACCTTGCCTATGGTTTAAGGTTTTTATCACGGTTTTTACCCTTAAATCAATTTTTGTTTTGTTAAAATACCTCTTTTTAAAATTAAATTCTGTAGCAGGAATTATAGTACAAACTGGCACTCTTATGTAAATATTTTCAGTAAAGACTCTGTTGGGGTTTTTTTCTGCATGATTAGACAACATAAAAAAAACACTTAATCATCTAAACCTTTGACCTGATTTGTCATAATCGGAAGAATTCTTTTTATCATTATTGACAAGGGCTGATTTCATATGAAATACAGCGATTCGTCATTTGCTTAAGACGCAGATACCGGTTATTTCAACCTTCTATAATATATTTATTTTTCTTTTTGTACTGTTATGTAATTGGAAAAATTGCATATTTCTGCCAAAGATGGAAATTTAAAATCAATGCTAAACAATTTAAAAACAGCAACACAACATTTACCAGGTATGTGGCAGATAGAAAAGACTGTGGAAAAACTGCGTACAGGATGCTGTTTCCTTTACTATCATTCCATGACAAGTGCATTTAACATTTAACTTTATTTTTTAAAATTTAATTTAAGCTGTACAGAAACATGGTACAATGTTTCAGCCCAATGACAGGAAAGGATTCACTATATGTGGGGTGTCATATCTAGTCAGCATATGCAACAATAAACTGTCAATATTTTTATAGATTATTTAATTAAGGATTTTTTTTTTGTCCCATTGATGTAGATATGAAGGGATTGACAGTTGTGTTTATTTTGACCGGCCTGATTGGGGCTGTCCTCTGCCACACGTATCACCTCGGCGAATGCCCTGTCGTCGAGCCCAAGTCCGACTTCCACATGTCCCAGTTCCTTGGATTGTGGTATGCCGTACAGAAGACTTCGACTGGGAGCCGGTGCCTCACGTATAACTTCACCGTGGGTGAAGAGCCTGGCGAATATTTTATTGAACAGGTATAATTGTCTCATTTATTTAAATTTAAAAAAAAATTTTAATTGTTTGACCTTTTATGACCTAGGTTAGTGAACACCCTGTTCTTGGCATTGCAAGTGTTGACAATAAATACCATTATACAGGTTCACTGAAGGCATCTCTAGATGCTCCAGCTAGGATGACGGTCAAGTTTCCGCTGAGTATGCATTATTTTTTTCTTAACTACTTTTTTTTTTAATGCTTTTGTTTTATTGAAGACATAGCTGGGACATCTTCGTTCATAGTCTTTTCAACAGACTATAACACCTATGCAGGCATCTACACGTGTCAAAAGCTTCCAGCATCAAACAGGCGATCGGTGACGATACTCTCTCGTAGGAAAACTCTTGACAAACAATACATCGACAAGGTAAATACAAATGTAAATATGAAAACAAACAAATATGAATAAATGAAATTTTCAGGTTCGCAACACAATGTCGCTCTTCGGCATTTCGCCGTTTGACCTGTCGATAATCGACCACACAAAATGTCCAAAAGTTGAAGATGAGACATATGTTAATGTCGACATTAACCCTGAAACCCTATCAGCAAAGAACATCGGTAATGTCGTACGCAAGACGGGCGAAAAGTTGGGCGACGGTGTCACAGCTCTGCTGGGCGGAGGTGGAAAAGCCAATGTGTAAACGATTCGACCCGGATCAAACAAACTAAAAAACGAACAAAACATGTACAAAAATTTATTTTACCATTAAAAAAGGAGGTTTTTTTAAGACAAATTTTTGACCATGATCTATAGAATGATGGACAATATTACATGGTATCATAAGTCGTAATAAATAAACACCAAATAATATTGAAAATGCACAAATTGAAATTAAGTTTTAAATAAGGTTCTCCATCGACCTAGTCGTGCTCTTGTCTGGTGAGAGCTGGTGATTCTCGGCTAGACTACAGAGGTGGATAAAGCCCCAACCTCCAACATAACCACCATGATCTGACGCAGAAAATGCCATAAGAAACATGATTAAAGAAAAGTGGCATCCTTGGCCAGCAGAGACACACGGAGGATCTGTCTTGAAAGATCATCCTTCTATTAAGGATAGGCCATATGAGGTTGACACTTACTGTTGGGCTAAAGACCACAGACACCATTAACTTACTAGGCCCTCAAAACGTTTTTTATTTATTTTTTTTTTTTTATTAATTTTTACCTCGCCTAACTCCTATTTACCACAATTTAAACAATCTAAAGATTTTCTTTGTTTATTAAAAATAAATTTAATCTAATCTGTGCTGTAATGCTAACAAGATGGATTTTTTTTTCTTTCTGTCATTTAAGTCTTCATTCGATACAAATACATTGCTTTGTCAGACCTAGATTCTTTGCTCCTGTCATTATAAAAGCAAGTCTTTTTTTAAGGTCAGGAATGCAGTAAAAAAAAAAAAAATAAATAAATAAAAAATAATAATATAGTAAATTTTTACCAAGTTTTCGACCTTTATAGAGACCATATTGCTCCTTAAAGCTTATTTCAGATGAGGCAATTTGGTTGTTTCAACTAGATGATTCTCAACTATTTTACTGCCGTCTGAAGGTACTTTATTTGCACATTTCCCGCCAGGCAACTGTGTGAAATCAATTTCTCTTCCCAACAGGAGGTCAGTATGGTGTCAGAACCCAAGGAACCAGAAACACTCTGCAAAAAGAGAAGCACCAAAAGAAGCCAATAAAGAAAACCATGGATTTATATGTTATAAAATAGGGAAATGGGCACTATCTCACACATATTGATGTGCTACTTACATCCAAGTTAGATGCCTTTGTACATTTATGTCCGTTAGGACAGGAGCACATTGGAGACCCATCAAAACACTGTCCCATAAATTACATCAGTACCTGGGAAAATACTGGAGAAGTGATGAATACATCTTATAGATAAAACAACTGGAGAAGCAAAAAAAAAAAAAAAAAAAAAATCACTCTAAATTTAATATTATTAAACTTAAAAAAAATTTTCTCTAGGAAATCAACTTTTTATTAAGGGAGAAAGTATAGCTTTAGCTTTAGATATTTCTCCTTCGTCTCTGTTGAATTTTATTACCCTGATGATGAGACTGCTGCATTTATTTTTATTTAATTAAAATATTGCAATACCTGTGCTTACCGGCTTTAGGTACCAGTTATATCCTTCCCCCTAGACCAGGCCTTGGCTTGGAGGGGCTTGCGTGCTTCAGTGAAACTGAGAGCTAGGCTAGTGATAGCATCGCTGCTGGAAGGGTCTGCCAAGCCAGATAGGTCCAAGTGGAGAAGCCAAATTAACAGTGTCCACCCCCAAAGCATCTGATCATGAAAGGGTGGCTAACATAATGGCAGTGATGAAGGCAGCGGGAAACCACTTCACTTAAGCTTGACCACCATTCCACCAGCAAAACTTTAGCATGACTGGAAAATGTAAAGCCATGGCCCCCAGTCCCCTTCAGAGGACAGAGTGCTAAGAATCTCTGGGCCAGCCAAGAGAAGGGTAGCCACCTGGAATGTTCACAGCTTATTTCAAAGTGGGAAAAAACCCACAATGCTATCCAGGGAAATGGCATGACTTAATATTGATATCCTTGGTATTAGTGAGATGCAGTGGCTAATTCAAGGCAGTGTGTAGTTGATGGATATCATGTATACTACTGTATTTATAATGAACCTCATCACTTTAATGGAGCGGGATTCATAGTCCATCTAAACTGTAAGACTGTCCAAAAGTTTGTGCCAGTGTCAGACAGTCATTTTTTTCACTTAATGCACACCCTATCTTGGTAAATCTTATCCAGGTGGAAGTGAATCTCTTATTGGCAAAAAAAACAACAAAAAAAACAACAGCAATACCTTGACAAGCACTGAGAATAAAGTACAAAATTAGAAGGAATATATACATTTCTTTAAGGATAACAGAAGTATTGACCATGGTGTCGAGTTAGATGATGGTATAAGGGAAGTGGTAGAACATACCATTAAACTGTCGAAGCGTGGCAAAGCCTCAAGCCCTGATGAAGTTTTGAAATTGCTTAAGGAAAGACAATCCCTTTCCCTTCTGGTCGATTTATACAACAGCATCTATAGAAGAGGAACCATCCCACGGGACTGGCTTAAATTCCTTTCAGAAAATGAGGAAAGTCTTGACAAACTGGGACGTATCTATCAGGCTTCGTATTCGAATACTCCTATCGTATATATTTAGTATACTTCTCTATGAGGTTAAACTTGGACCCTTACAGCCACATTATGCCAGAAGCTGGAAGCATTCGAAATGTGGACATACAAACGAATTCTGAAGATAACTTGGACAGCCAGAGCCCACTAATGTATGTGGCTGTATTACAGCGCATGAATAAATAAAAAGCTAGAAATCCTCAATACCACAAAGGGAAAAAAATACAATATTTTGGATACATCATGCGCAATACGAAATATCTGCTGCAGGTTATACTTCAAGGAAAAAGATATGGGAAGTGTGGCCCATGTTGTAGAAGAACTTGAAGAAGTGAACACAGCTGATCTATTTAGAATAGCTTTGGATGAAAACCAGTTCAGGTTACTGATTGCTAATGTTCTACAAGGACATGGCACTTGAAGACCAATTATATATATTTAATTTATTCAGCCCATCAGCAGGAAAGAATTCATTATATTACAATAGGGCGTGATATCTAGTCAGCATATGCAACAATACTCTGTCAGAATTATTTATAGATTATTTAATTAAAGATTTTTTTTTGTTTTTGTCCCTTTGATATCCATTTTAGCATGCTATTGCGTATCAAAAATTGGAAGATATTTCTATCGTCTTAGTATAAGGAAGCACAAGACATATTTTTTCACATATTATTATTATTTATTTATTTATTTGACAAGATATTTTCTAACAATAAGAAATTGGCATACATTTGTATTTTTGAGGGAAAGTGGCGGGGCCCTATGTGTCCTCTTTAGCATATCTCCATTTATATACCATACCTCCTAAAAAACATTATTGTCAATGTTGATGGGAAAATGTTCACGAAAAACCCATTATATTTCTTGTGTTTAGTATCCAGGGCTTGGAAAATATATTGATAGCATCTTAATGAGTTGGATGAGATATTAGTAGTGTCCTAGCATCAGGTGTAGGGAGATATATTTCTAGTATGACAGCATCAGGAATTGAAAAAAATATTTCTTGTGTATCTAGAGTGGGAGATTCTTCTTGTATCAATTTGAAAATGATATATCTAGTATCTTAATGTCAGGAGGTGTAAAAGATATTTCTAGTATCAGGAGTTTTCCATTTCAGGTGTAGTAAGTTGTATTTCTAGTATGACAGTATCAGGAATTGTAAAAAAATTCTTGTATCCAAGTGTCAGGACTGGGAGATTTTGTTGTATCAGGAGCCAGAAAAGTTATATCTAGTATCAGATTCTTGCACCCTAGTATCAGGAGTTGGAAAAGATATTTCTAGTATCAGAAGTTTTCCATTTCAGGAGATATTTCTAATATCCTAGAATCAAGTGTAGTGAAATGCATTTCTATATGACAGTATTAGGATTTGGAAAATATGCCTTGTATCCTAGTGACAGTAGTTGGGAGAACAAGTTCTTTATTGGTCTGGTTGACCAAATGGACAACTTGGAATATGCTCGCTTTTCCCTTGTTGTTGGTATTTTTATGATATTATGTATATATAAGTTTTTTGTTGTTATGTCTAATATTTGGCGTCGTCGTCGTCGGCAAAAAGGAATTGTCATTCTCTGCCCCCCCCCCGTCTCCGACCCTGGAGGAGGCGCTGGTCCAGTGCCAGAGCTGGTCTATTTTAGTCATCCTCGCCCATTCTAGCTCGAGACGATGGCCGATGATCAGCTAGAATGGCTTTGCTCCTCCGTCACCCTTCAATCGGACAAAAGGGGCTTTTTCCAGGAGTTCGCGGAAAACGTCTCCTCATCGGTCGACGAAGGGTGGCTCAGGGATTTCGGCCTCCTCGCCATCGACAAAGAACGGATACTACACTGCTATCGCGATCCTAAGGTTAGAGATTTTTCGAGAAAAAAATTTTTTTTTGTTAAATCAACGAAAATTTTATTTTTCGACTTTCAACTGTAAGTAAACCTCTTATATTCCCGGGACAATTAAGAATCCTTGTATGTCAGGCATGACTTTGCATCTGCGATTCTCCTTGCTAGAATCTGAAAAATTAAAAAACAATCTTATAAATTTAACAATAGTTTTCTAACGAAAATTGACTATTTAAATTTAAACGCTCAGTAATTTCCTTTAATAGTTCTTACACATCGTTCTACACCATCCTGTATAATTATTTTCTTAATAATGCTACACTAAACAAACCATGCTATGTCACAGACTTCTTTGTTTTGAAATAAATATAGTATTACAGAAGATATATAAATACTGTTAATTCTTTATTATTATTGATGTTTGTTGGTGTTCTGTTCTTTATTATCTCGTGATTTATATTGTTTGTAAAAGGCTCTTTGATTCGTAAATATAAATAAATAAATGGGCGGTCGGAAAGAGTGCTTTATTCACGAGCACTGAGAGATTTTCCACGATGGTTTTGGAGTTGTAAGAGTTATTGAAGTAATTGGGTCATTTGTTCAGGAATTGTAAGTAGTTCCATTATCAATGGCATTATTGACCCGGATCCTTCTGTCATAAAAGTATCTTAATTATAAAGAACAGCAGGAGATTTTCAGAATAAGGAGCTGGAGGGGCGATTTCTAGAATTATATCTAGTATTATGAGAAGAGATTTCCAGTTTCAGGAGTGGGAGTTTTTTTTAATCTCTCTCTAGTATCAGGAATTGAAGGAGACATTTCTAGTGTAATAGTATACACAGTTATAAGAGATAATTACAGTATCATATTATCGGGAGTTGAAAAAGAAGTTTTTTGTTTCACGAATTGGAAAACATGATATATGATGACGATTATATTTTCGTGGGTTGGAAGGGAAAGTTACCAGTATCAGGAATTGGGATATATTTGAGGAGTTAAAAGAGGTATGACTTGTATCTTTACATCAAAAATTGGAAAAGATGTTTCCATATTCTAGAATCTTGAGTTGGGAGATATTTTTTGTATAAGGAGTTGTAAAAGATATTTCTAGCATCTTAGCATAAAAGTTGGATGTGATATTCTTTGTATCTAGTAGCAGGAGTTGGAAAAGTTATTTTTAAGATTTTAGAATCAAGAGTTGGAAAAGATATTTTTCTTATTATAAGAGCTAGATGTAGCTAGATTCTTTGTGTGCTAATATCAAGAATTGATGTTTCATGCATTAGGAGCTGGAAAAGTTATTTTTAAGCTCTTTGAATCAAGAGTTGGAAAAGATATTTCTAGCATCTTAGTATCAGGAGTTAAAAAAAGATGTTTTCAGCTTCAGGAGTTGTAAAATATATTTGTAGCATCTTAGTATAAGAGTTGGATGTGATATTCGTTGTATCCAGTATCAGGAGTTGTAAAAGTTATTATTTCTAGCGTCTAGTTGGAAGAGATATTTCTTACATCCTAGTGTAAAGCTGTTTATGAAATACTTTCCATCACCAGGATCAGTTTACGGGTTGGGCAACTCGCACAGTTCAAATCAACGATTAGGCCATATCAGTTTCAGATACTCACAGCGTTCTTCCTCTCGATTTCCCACTGCATCTTTTTCCTGTTGATAGCCGAACTGGCGACGACCGTCCTCGGGAAGATTGGCTTCGGTTTCGACTGCCCCCTCATCTTCGCGAGCCTCTCGGCGAGTCGCATGTTCTCGACGGCGATGTCCCTTGTCTTCCGACGGCCGAACGTCTTCTTCTGGTCGACGTGGAACGACCCAGGCGACGTGGACGCCATCCTCGAGTACAAAAAGACCATTTGTTATTTATTTTTATTTTTTGGGAGAGTTGGGATTTTTTTAAACTTACGATTTGGTGTCATTCTCGCTGAACTCGGAGCAGACGTTCTCCTCGTTCTCCTCCTCGTCCTCTTCCTCGTCTTCATCCTCATCCCTCACGCTCTCCTCGATATACGTCGCGCAGTCGTCCACCTCGTCTAGTTTGCTCTGCACGTCCATCTATTTTCGGTGTTTTTTTTGTTTTTTTAAATAATCGAGTACAAATTATGAAAATCAAATCAAAATCGAACTTTTAAACCCCCTTTTTTCTAGCGAAGGAAAAAAATGATATCAATCAAAAAACAAGCTGTTTGGCTATAAAAACAAAACAATCTAAACAAATGGCCAAACCATATGGTGATTCATTATAATGAAGTACACAAAAACTCAAATACATAAAATAAATCACCTTGAGCTTTGTGAAAGCTTTGTCCAAGTCCTTCTTGAGATTTTCGATCTGTATCTGCTCCTCGAGATACTTGATAGCCGGGATCTCCCTTCCGTCGGACGTTTTCACATTGAGCGTACCCTGGGAGGACGAAAAAAGTTACTGGACGGACTAAGCAACCAATGATATTTAAGAATTTGTGATGTCCTTACGCGCCCCTCGATACTCAACAACCTCACTATTATCCTTTAGGATCCCTGGGCGATCCCATAACTGCTATTGTACTTAAGGACGTTGAGAGTTAGCAAATTTAGGTGATACTTAAGCACAAAATGTTGGCAAAGCAGTGATCCTTAAGTTACAAATGAATAGATGATCCTTGAGTACCAAACGAGGGGGGGGGGCTTCCGTGGCTACAACGGTGTAGGGTTGATACGGCGTTCGTCATTGTATAAGTAAAAGGTATCGCGTTCAAATCCAGCGGCCCTGTATTCGAACTCGTCTTAAAAATAGTATTACAAAGCAGTTGAAATAACATCGCTAAAACGTGCCAAACTGTAACCCTTAGCCGATGGTCCTTAACCACCTAATATTAACCATTAGCAATTCAATGAGCCTTAACCACCAACTGGGAACCCTTGGCAAACCAATATAACTTAAGTCTCAAATGAGAAGATAATCCTTAAGTTCCAAATTATAACCATTAGCAAATTCGATGAGCCTTAACCACCAACTGGTAACCCTTACCAACCGATGATCTTTAAGTAACAACTGATAACCCTCAGAAATAGATGTAGATTAATCAGGGTGTACTTTATACTGCGCCCTTTAATAGCTATTATATCTCCCATTTTGTGCTAATAGCACACCTCTGGGTCCTAGTTCATCAAGGAACTTTATTGAACTTTATTAATAGGCCCAATTTCAGTGGTTGATTTTTTTCTAAGGTTCTGATAACCTTTAACAAACTGATTATTATTAAGCACCAACCGACAACCTTTGAAAAACCGATTATTCTTAAGCACCAGATAACCTTTAAAAAACCGATGATGCTAGAACTAACTGACAGCTCTTAACAAACTGATGATCTTTAAGGACCACCTGATAACCCTTTGGATACCAACGGTCGTTACGCTCATCTGATAAGCCTGGCCACCTTCCATTGATCAGAAGAATATTCCACTCTCTTTTGATCATTCTCAACCAGCTTATCTACACTAACAATCCGAGTAATATTGGTACGATGTGTTCAGATGTTTCTGCGCGTTTCAGGTGAAACCGTTGGTCCGGTCGACTCTGGCCAACGTACAGCGCATATTCAGAGGGAAGTGCGCCCCATTCTCGAAGACGAAGCGAGAGGAGGCGGTCCAGTTTTACAAAAGGGGCAACAACGAGAGGGCAGTCACCCTGGCGAACCAAAGCGTGGCGAGGGCTCCCTACCCAGGTCAGTGGACAGATACTCACGTCGTTGTAGGTGAGGAGACGCCTGTGGAGTTTTTTCGTTTTCATCGCCAGCTGCCTCACCATCTCGAGGACGACGACGAATATCATGTCAATGTACTTGAACACGGGCCCTTTCTCGTCCTCCTTCTTATCCTTGCAGAAAGGCCTCAGAGCCTTGGCCGCCTCGAAAAACGCACCCGTCTCAATCCTCTCCCTCATCCCGGAAAATTTTTGAAAAATAGGCCGGTGTTTTTTTTCGAATTTTTCTTTGTCTGTCTGATTCTGGATTTCTGTTTTTTTTTTCTTCAGTTTTTCATTTTTTGGGGCCTTATTGAAACTTTCAAACTAAAAATTTTGGTGTTTTATTTTTTTTTAGAAAATTTTTTTTATATAGCCCAAAAAAAGAAGTATGTTCTAAATTTTGTTTTTTTAAGAGAAAACATTTGTTAAATGGCCCACATTCTATTTTATTTCCCGCGAAAATTTCAATTTTTTAAATTATTTTTGTATAAAACAAAAGGTCTGGATATGACAGTGGACGATGGACTCTCGCTGCCACTGGCACTCTGGGTACGCGCACGTGCTTTCCACGCCTCCGGCAAATACAGGCTGGCACTCAACGACGCCCAGCTCGCCGTCAAAAACCGACTCCCTGAGGATTTAAAGCGAGTGACGGCATTTTCGGAAATATCAGACGTTTGTCTTTTTTAAAACAGCTCATTTTTCGTTGAAACAGGTTGAATGCCTACGAGCTCATCTCCGACTGCTTCCTCAAACTGGGACTCAAGAAGCAGGCCGAAATCGCGCTTAGGATAGTTGTCAACCTCGCCATGATCAAAGGCGACAAAGCGTCGGAGGAGAGGCACCAGGCGATACTCGCGGACATAGACGCCAACGTCAACCCTGTGGAGGAGTGGATGGGTGGAGAGGGTAAGTCGTGTTTTGGTCATGGTTATAGTACTAACATCGAGTAGATTGACATGCATCATGACTCACGAGACATACATGATTATTAGGTCTAGGTTTGTCCTCATTGTGCTGGGTTAACATTACTAGGATATATGATACTTGTAAGGGATGGCTTAACGTCATTAAGATAGGAGTGGTTGCTGTTTGATTGGTTATGTTAGTTATGGACGACTTCTCATTCCCTCAGATAATAATTACCTAGTTCTACGGTACTTAAGAGCCTCTAGATAAACTTTGAAGACATCCTATGATTCTTAAGTACCTCTGGATAATCGTAAACAGCTGCTATAGTACTTAAGAACATGAAATAAGATTATAAAACCTCTCCATGATCATTGATCCCTCCTCCCCCAAATAATCATCATAAGTACTGCTTAACGTAATGATTCTTAAGCACTTCTGAATAATCGTCAATAGCGATTGAAAACAACCTTCTCATGATCTTTGATCGTCCCCTAGATAATCATGAAAACTTCTATGGTATATATGGACCTCGAGATAATTTTTAACTATCTCCTATATTCTTAAGTTCCTCTGAATAACCGTCAACATCAGTTATAAAACTTTATTAACTACTATCATCCTTAAGCACCCCTCTGATAGTTAAGGAACTGTAAATAATCTTAATCCTCTTTTTGATCTTTAAATACTTCTCAACAACTGATATGGTAGCCTTGGGATGGCCTTTACCGATCCTCAAGCATCCCTGGATAACCTTAGTAACTGCTATCGTACTTAAGGACATCAAGATCATATTTAACAACCAATGTATGATTATTAAGCATCCCTGGACAATCTTCAACGACTGCTATGATACCTAAGGTAATAGGAAATAGATGCTGTTTATGATTGCTTAACATTACTAGAATAGGGGTGTACTTCGGAGTGACAACATAATCTAGAATAGGAGGTTGCTTAAATTAGGGTAGCGTCGTTTTTGTTGTGGCTTAATAAAATCTCATGTCTAGAACTTCCGGAACTGTTGGAAGGAGAGAGTAGGGCGATGCCCTACTTGTCCTCATCCCTCAGCATGAAGCGTTCCATGGAGAAGGGCAGGTACATGGTGGCCAACACATCGATCAAAACCGGTTCCACCCTCGCCGTCGAAGAGCCATACTCCTCGGTCCTCAGGTTCGAGAAGAACGGCACCCACTGCCTCAACTGTTTCAAAAGGGTCGAGACTGTGATACCGTGCCGAGACTGCAGCGGGGTAGCCTACTGCACGGATGAATGCCGGCTATCGGGTGACCAGTATCACAAATGGGAGTGCCCGTTCACAGAGCTCATGATCGGCTCTGGCATGTCCGTCCTGTGCCAGCTCTCACTGAGGATGATCACCCAGTCCAACGTGCTCTTCTTTAAAGACCTCGTGACCGCGATACAGGACAACTTGGACCATCCTTATCTTCAAGTTTACAACATGGAGACACACTGTAAAGAAAGACATCCTAAGGATTTCCTCTATAGGACACTCATGGCGCTCTTCCTTCTTGAGATACTCAGGAACTCTGGTTATTTCAAACAATATGGCTCACAAAACCCAGGTAAGTTTTTTCTTAAGGTAATTTTTTTTTATTGGTTGGTTTTGTTCAATAGACGAGCTGTCTGATATGGAGGTCATGGTTGGCTGCCTGCTTTTAAGGCAGTTACAGCTGACTCAGTACAACGTACATGAGATTTATGAGACTTACGTCAAACCCGAGGGTAAGCCGTGGACTTTAAAGGATTCCAGGGCTCATTACATTGGTGTCGGGTTGTACCCGTCTTCTTCTATGTTCAACCACGGCTGCAATCCGACTCTGGCCAGGTATTTTATAGGGAAGAACCTTGTACTGAGGGCTGAGAGGCCTTTGGCGCGAGGAGAAGAGGTGACAGAAAACTACGGCGTCTCTTGTACTTTAAAAACTCTCGAGGAGAGGAAGAAGACCCTGAAGGCTCGATACAGGTTCGACTGCTTGTGCATCGCCTGCAAGGAAAACTGGCCCAAACTGGCCGATTTGGATGAATCTAGATTAATAATCAAGTAAATATTTTTATTATTATTATTATTTTAAATATAATATACAATCAATTTTAAAGGTGTTCGAGGACCCCATGCGTCGGTGTCTGTGAATACAAGGAGGCGATTGAGAGATGGAACTGCTCGGTTTGTAAGCAGAAGAACGATGTCCAACCGCAGCTGGCTAGGTGTGGGAGGTTCAAGGAGGAGTTTGAAAAGGCCCAAGGTTTAGTTGAAAGCTTGAAACTCGACGAGGCTGTACGAACCCTGTGTTCCTTGATAGAGTCAGCTTCGGAGGTCGTCGCTCAACCGAACAAGTTCCTCTACACCGCCATGGAATCCCTTCGTATGTGCTGGGCCTGCTTACATAATTTTCACCTACTTTGATGTATTTCTATTTATTTATTCCATTATTGTCATTAATAAATAAAACTGTTTTATCTGAGCGTAGATTATTGCTTAAGCAAGAGGGACGTTGCTTAAATAAGAGAATCGTTATTGTTTGGGTGTTGCTTCAAGAGGGAGTGGTTGTTTGTAGTTGTTTAACCTTAGTAGAATGGGTGGTTGTGGTTTTTTTTCTTGGCAGGGGGGGGGGTACTTCATATGACTATAGTTATTGTGGTAATAATTTTATTCAACATCATCTAGTTAATACGGGGTGTTTGTTTGTGGTCGGTTTTGATAAAGTCGGATCCTCTTTCGGCGATCATGATGACAGGGGCGTTCGTGTTTCCATCGGAGATGAAAGGCATGATCGAGGCGTCTATGACCCTGAGACCTTCCAGGCCGCGCACCCTGAGCCTCTCGTCGACCACCGCATCCGGGTCAGTCCCAGGGCCCATTTTGCACGTCCCGACGGGGTGGTAGATGGTCGTCGTGTACGTCTCGGCCATACACCTCACCGACAAGTTAGCACACAGAGGGTAGAAATCCGGCCTGAACGTACTATTGAATCGACGTAGAGCTGTCGTATTCCCTATCGACAGTACATACTCAATGGATTCCATAACAATTTCCAGATCGTTCCCGGATGTGTAATAAGCGGGGTCGAGAAGAGGATAATCGAACGGGTTCGTCGACTTGAGCTTGATTCTTCCTCGAGAAGACGGACGCGTTAACAGACCCAAGCCTAGCCACACCGACTCGTTACTCTCTGAATGATGGAACGAGCTGAAGTGCACCTCGATGTCGGGATAATCCAGACCTTCCGGGACGTAGGACGAGTTGAGCATAGCGACCGCCTCGATCCCGCTTGGTATAGTTAACACCCCTCCTCCAGGAGGTCTCGCATATTGCAAGATTACATCTATATTCTTGACGTCCTCGTTCCTAATAGCGACCGGAGGGTTCGTCGAGAAATAAACTGGAGTGCCGAGATGGTCATGTAAGTTGTAACCTACTGAGAGATTCTTGACCAGGGGGATGTTGAAACCCTTTAGATGCTCTTCTGGTCCGACACCGGATAGCATCAACAACTGCGGGCTGTTTATTGCACCTATAGATAGATAGCTTAGTGTTGTTTTTTATTAATAAAAAAAAAAAGGATTACCTGCAGATAAGATGATTTCTTTTCTTGCGTACACTTTATATTGTCTGTTGTTTCTTATGAAAGTGACCCCGGTGACTCTGGTACCATTGAAGAGTATCCTCGTAACGAATGAATTCTCTGCGACTGATAAATTGGTCCTGTTTCTGACAGGACGGAGGAACGCCCTGGAGGTGGAACACCTTGAACCATCCCTCACGGTAGCCTGGAGCTTCATGAACCCGGTTTGGGTTTCTGCGTTGAGGTCGCCAACTCTGAAGCCCAACTCGATGCCCCCCTGGATGAAAGACTCGGCGAGTGGGGTTTGAAACGAGTTCTCTTCGACCGTTAAGTATCCTCCCGTTCCGTGGTACCTGGAGTCCGAGGTGTTCCTATTGTCCTCGGAGAGCCTGAAATAAGGCAGGACGTCCTCGTAAGACCAGCCTGGGTTGCCGAGTCCCGCCCAACCGTCGTAGTCGCGCTGGTTCCCCCTGATATATACCATAAAGTTCAGGGCGGAAGAGCCTCCTAGGACACGACCCCTGGGCCATCCGCACACTCCTCCGGTAGCTGAAATATAACGACCGTCAAGCCATCTACCGACCACGGAATTCCGCCAAATCACCTAAACACGCGTTCTTCTGGGGTGTGGTCGTGTAATTCCAATCCAAAGGTGTACCCCAGAGTAGTTGGGGGATAAGTGGCGTCTCGCTGAGGACCGTTTCCTCTCCACCCGCCTCGAGTAGGAGGACGGTCCAATCCGGCACCTCCGTCAGCCTGTTCGCCAAAACGCAACCTGGAAATATTATACGGATTAATACTATCTGAAAAAGAACAGCTTGATTTTACCGGCTGATCCTCCTCCTACTACTATGAAATCGTATTCGTGCTCGATGTCCGTGGTAGGAGTATCGGTGACCCGTTCTCTGCTGTCCAAGCTCGGGTAGTTGTAATAAGTGACCGCGGCTATGAGGAGTAGGAAGAAGTTCAACTGTGCTAACATTCTCTCTACGACTTTTCCAGATAAGCGGAGGCGGGGCATATATAGACTCGAGCTGTCTTATCTAGACAATAATTTCTTGAAGTCGTCGGAAAATATCGAGGTCATTTTTTCCCTGGAACATTATCGGCTCCTACGGTTCAAAAAACTGGGTTTACCGCGTTGCGCAAGACGATGAACGATTTCTTCATCCTTGAACGGGTAGGCTGCAGGTAGAAAGAGCTAATCGAGCGAATTGGTGAACTTAGAAATTCTTACCGACTGGTCGGTAAATGTGAGAAAGAATGAGCGAGGTCGTTAAATTTGGGAACGAATGAGTAAGGTGGATAAAATTGTGAATGGGCAAGTGGTCGAATTCGTGAATGTGGGAAGAAACGATGAAAATGGTAGAATTTGCAAATGGGCACCTGGTCAAATTGGTGAATTGGCAAAGTGGTCTAATCTATAAATGAGGTGAACAAGAAAAAGCGGTGGAATTTATGAATGAGGAAATGGTCAAATGGATGAATCTGGGAAAGAATGAACAAGTGGTTAAATTGGTGAATGGTGGAATGAATAAGAAAAAATAGTTTGAATTTGTGATTGAGCAAGGATGTTTATTTTGTGAATGAGGGGATGAATGAAAATGGTCAAATTGTTGAATGTGGGAATGAATAAACAAATGGGTCGATTTTGTGAAAGAGGGAATGACTGAGACACTGGTTATATTAGAGAATGGTGGAATGAATAAAAAAAGAAAAAATTTTGAATTTATGAATGAGAGAATTATGAATTAGGGAATGAATGAGCAAGTGGTCAAATTGGTGAATAATGTAAAAAATGAGGAAAAGAGTTTGAATCTGTGAAAGAGCAAGGAGGTCGATTTTTTGAAAGATGGATGAATGAGCAAATGGTCTAATTGGTGAATGTGAGTAAGAATGAGCAAGTGGTAAATTGGCGAATGGTGGCATCAATGAGGAAAAGATTTGAATCCCTGAATGAGAAAGTTGGTCGATTTTGTGAATGATGGAATGAACGTTAAAAATTTCGAATCCGTGAATGAGCAGAGTGGATAAATTTGTGAATGATGGAATTAATGATAAAAAGACTTCGAACCCATGAAAGTTATGTAATCTGTTATAATAAAAGTAAAAAAAAAAAAAACTTTATTTATAATAACGAATACAATTTTATACAAAAGTATACCGGCCAACAACTAGCATAACACTGCGTCCAGCATAAGACTAAGAGTAAGACTCATAGAAGACTACGGAAGACTGTCAGCTCTAGCGCCTGAGCCCTATTTATATGGAAGTGAAGTTTGCTGACTCAGATGCTGTGGATTCTGGAAGACGGTACCATAACTTGAATGCGAAAAGTGGTCGATTCTGAGAATGAGGTAAAGAAAGAGCAAAGTGGTTGAATTTGTTAATGAGCAAATGGTACAATAGATAAAAGTGGATGAATTTGTAAATGAGGAAGTGGTTAAATTGATGAATGACGGAAGGAATGAGAAAAAGTGTTTGAATTTATGAATGAGCCAAGTGGTCAAATTTGTGAATGATGGAGTAAATGAGAAAAAAGTTCGAACGTAAGAATGAACAAAGTGGTAGATTAAGTGAATGTGGTATAGAATGAGCAGTGATTGAATTATTTAACGATCAAACGAAATGGGAGTTTCGATCTCAGTTCAAATTTTGTTTGCGGGAGTAGGCCAAATGTCGACGACCGCCTGGATCTCAGGCTGTTTCGTTGGCAAAATGACCAATTTATTGGTCAGACGCCAAAACCTTTTGTAGAACAAAACCGAGGGGAAATTTTGCTCCCCGCGGGCACGGCGAGGCACCTATTCCAGGAGGGAAACAGTGTCGTAACCTCCCATCGCCTGACGGCCGACCCTAGTTCTTACTTTTGCGGACGATCCTCCCACGTTCGAGTCCGCCGATCCCGGGCCATGCTGTCACCCAGATGAGGGCCGTCGTCCAAAAGGTCGCCTCGGCCAGCGCCAAACACGCTGGTAAGGACTAACACGTCCGAAAGGAGGACAAATGGATTCCGACTCATTTTTTTCTGTTCGTACTTTTCCAGGGACCGGTGAGATAATATCCTCGATTGGAAAGGGCCTCTGCGTACTCGTCGGCATTTCCAGGGAAGACACGAAGAAAGACCTCGATTACATGTAAGAATAAAAACTCACGAGTTTACATATAATCCAAGTTCAGCAAACATTTAAGCCGATCTTTTTTTCTCTCTTTCTCTTTCTCTCTCTTAATCCACCGTACTTGAACTCCATCTTGCGATTTATGCCATTAAATCATGTTTATGAGGTCGCCTATACTTAATCCACGTTACACACAACATACATACGACTGAACAAGGGTGACATTAAAAAATAAACAGATCAGCTTAATCTATAAAGCACAGTCTGTGGGGCTTATTTTCCTGTACAAGGGAGGCGAAACCGATGACGTCGACTGTTGTGAAAAAAATTCCCCAATATCGGCGTTTGAAGCTAATCCCCATAGATGTTTGAAGTGATGATATTTCATGTTGAGGAGAAATGGATCATCTTAATGTCAAAAGTAGTCGGGACTTTTTGTACGTAGCGGATACTACAAATGGTTAGGATTACATTTCAAAGATAATCCATTGTGCATTATCATCAATGTTTAAGTTAAAATGTATCAGGTTGGATCATCGTTGAAGTAGTTAGTATTTTTTTAAATTGAATTAGAAGATAATCCATTATGGATTATACTGGATTTTTTGAAATGGATAATCTTATTCTGTAAAGGACAGTTGGTATTTTTTATGTTTCTGTATGGATAATAAAAATGGATTATCCATGATTTTTCATTTGAAATATATCATCTTAATCCATGAATAGTTTTTGTAAATAATGTAAATGGACTAGGATGACAATAAAGATAATCCATCACGGATTATCCATGATTTTAAAGTAGAAAAATGGATTATGTTAATCCTGTAAATACAGTTTTTTGTACTGTATCGATCGTATAAATGGACTAGTATGACATTTCACAGATAACCCATTGGGGATTATTTATGTTTTAAGTTGGAATAGATCATCTTAATTCTGGAAGTAGTTGTTTTTTTGTTAAATAATATAAATGGACTAGGATCATAGTTTAAAGATAATCATTGGGAATTACCTATCATAGTTGAGTCAAAAATGGATTGTCTTAATCCTGTAAATATATCAAGAATATAAATGGAGTAGGATCACATTTGGAAGATAATCCGTTGGGGGATTATCAAATATTTTAAAAATTAATTGAAGTTTTTAGTTGAGATAAAAAGTCAGTGGCACGAGCGGGATTCGAACCCACGATCTTCGGCTCGATACCTAAATGAGGTCACGATAGCTCAAGTGGTAGAGCGGCGTATCAAGCGGAGGACCGTTTGTTCGAATCCCGCTCGTGCCATTGATTTTTTTATCTCAACTAAAAACCATAATTAATTGTAATTTATTAATTGATCAAGTGGACACGAAATTAGTGAATTTAATATTTTTAAAGTTGAAATGGATCATATTAATCCCTGAAGTAGAATTAGTATTTTTTATTGCACTGAACGGGTAATTTAAATGGACTAGGATCGGGGGATTATCCATGATTTTTTTAACGAGTGTCACAACAGCAGAAGTTATAACAACCCTCGGGGTGCCGATGTTTTTGAAAAAAAAAGCCCATTTGTAAGTATGTCGGGATTCTGGATTCGAACTCGGGACTTTCAACTTTCAGTGAAGAGCGCCGTGTCAACACCTAATCGTTCCGGTCACCGACGCCCCCCCCCATGATGTGTTCTTTAAGAAGTTTAAAAGTATTACCTTAATCCTTGAACTACCTAGTTGTT
This sequence comes from Cimex hemipterus, assembly GCA_039619505.1. Taxonomy (NCBI): domain Eukaryota; kingdom Metazoa; phylum Arthropoda; class Insecta; order Hemiptera; family Cimicidae; genus Cimex; species Cimex hemipterus. Next base: position 7,878,782 of record CM077110.1, on the reverse strand, counting down.
ATTGAGTGTATGGTGTGGTTATGATAAATGTCTAGGTTGACATATAATAATTAATCCACATGGGATTATCCCTGATGTTTAAGTTTAAAAAGAGAGGATTAATCGGGATTTAATTCACGTTAAGTAAAGTCCGTTCATTTTTATGCACGCGTATTACAAGTTGACTAGGATGTGACATTTCAAAGATGATCCATTGAAAGATTAAAATGGATCAGCTTAATCCCTAAAGATTGTTGTTTACTGTATACATATTATAAATCCACTAGGTGGTAATTTCAAACATAATCCATCGATTATCCCTGGTGTTTGAGTTGAAAATGGATTAGATTAATCCTTGAGTAGAGCATTTCTTTTACTGTATGGATATTATTATGAATGAACTTGGGTGGTATTTCAAAGCTAATTTACCAGAGATTATCTATGATTTTTTTTTAGTTTCAAAGGATTACCTTAATTCATTCAATTTGCCGTCGGTCTTTTTCATAGGGTATGTCATGCACAGAACAGATGTCATGCAGTTAATCCAAATGATATTATTCCGGGGGCATTTAAGTCAATAGGAGTTAGCCTGATCTCGAGGGTATGCAGTAGGATTAATTTAATTGGGTTCTTTAATACGGGAAGTAAGAATAGACTTTGGTGGAGTTGAGTCGCTTTAATTGTTTTGTTTTTTTTGGTAGAAAATAGTTTTTTTAAACGTAATTTTAATCGAGTTAATTGTTCTGTGTAGAGTGAATAAAATTTTAAACCTCAAGTTATTTGAGGACGAGGGCGAGACGGGGGACTCGACGCGGAGGTGGAAGAAGTCCGTGAAGGACCGTAGACTCGAGGTACTCTGCCTGAGCCAGGTCACCCTCTGCCACTCGTTCAAGGGGAACAAGGTCGATTTCCACCACGCCATGGCGCCGGGCCCGTCGCGGGCCTTCTATGCCGAGCTGGTCGAGGCGCTGAGGTCGCGCCACGACCCCGACTTAGTCAAAGGTGAGTGGAGCCGGCGTTATGGCGGTTTATTTGTGATTTTCTTTCTCTTTTTTTCTTGTTTTCTTTTTTTTAAAGAAAGGATTTGCCTTTTTGCAGAAGGCGCGTTCGGCGAGCACCTCGTGATCGAGCTGCAGAACGACGGGCCGGTCACGATCACGCTTGAGTCGCCGGGCGGAGGCGTCTGCTCGGAGACGGAAGAGCAGACCGTACCTGACATGGACAACGTACTGTGAAAACAAAAAAAACTTTTCCATTTTAAAAAAATTAAAAGTCCTACATTTAAAAAATGGATGAAAAATCTCACCCTATGTCTCACAATGATCACGAATGACAGGCCTAAACGACTTTCAATTTTTACGACTTAAAATAAAAAGAAAGACTGCACATATACTGTTCACCGTTCTTACAAACACAACAATTAAAAAAACAAGTTTTAAATTTAGACTTATTGTTCAAAAATAAGGTGAATCCTTGTCTCATACTTATTTGTAACCATTATTCTCTTTTTTACCCCGTAACGTTGCAAATGTAAATAAATTCTTCATACAATCGTCTATAGTAGCCTGTTTTGTTTATTTTATTTATTTAAATAAAACCTCACGGGTGCGGAGGGCGGGAGG
>CM077110.1:7859853-7876781 GCA_039619505.1 Cimex hemipterus | reverse complement strand
AGAGAGAGAGAGAGAGAGAGAGAGAGAGAGAGAGAGAGAGAGAGAGAGAGAGAGAATGTATATGTATGTGTGTATATATGGATTAGGTTATTTATTTTAGAGTTGATTCGAAAATGGATGGTAGTGGATTAGAAAGGGACGATTGCTGTAGTTCAATTAATGAATCTTGATTAGATAACGAAACAAAAATAAAAACTTGAACAAAAAAAAATGTTTTCGCCCATAAAAAAATCCGATAAATCAACATGTATATTAAAATATATATTAACTGAAATTAGCGTATTGCATCACCTCGAAATGAATCATCATCATCATCATCATCATCGTCGATTTACGATCACGGTTTTAAACAAATTAAAAGAATTGCCCAATTCTTTTTCAATGGCCCACTAAGGAATTTTTAATTAAAATACACTTTAAAAAAATTTACCCCTCCAAAAAAATAATAATTTCGAATCCTACAATAATCTGTTTCAATCTACTGAGATTCATTTTCTAAGCAGCTGTTTTAGCCTCTGTCACATTCTCTCTCACTCACCACTTCTCCCCTGTCTTTCTCTAATCTCCTGGATCATTCCCTAATCCGATCTAAAAAATGGATAGTTCAATCCTCTCTCTCCGCAATCTACTGCGATTCATTCTCTCTCTCTCTCTCTCTCTCTCTCTCTCTCTCTCTCTCTTTCTTTCTTTCTTTCTCTAATCTCTTAGGACGTACATATTTAATCCTTCTCTTCTCTAATCTCTTGGGAAGTACATACTTAATCCTCCTTCTCTTTCTCTAATCTCTTGGGAAGTACATATTTAATCCTCTCTCGCTCTCTCCCTCCATCCCTACAACGATTCGTTCTCTAATCCAACCTGAAGTACGTGTATAATTAGCTCTCTTTCTCTAATCTCCTCCGAAGTACATCTTTAATCCTCTATCGCCCTCTTTCTCTAATCCACTCTGTTCGTTTCCTAATCAGCTCTAAAAAAAATCAAACAACTAAAATCTATTCCTCTTCTTTAATCGACTATGACTCATTCTCTCAACTAACTGTAATGATCTCTCCCTAAGCCGTTGTTATTTATTCTCTAATCAACTGTAAAAAAAATCAAATCCACAAAGACTCAACCTCTAATCCCTTCTAAAATAAATATAAAAATCCTCCATAGGTTCATCCACTAATCCACGCTTTGTTCCTTGTACATGTAATCCTATATCACTAACCCACTGAGCTACATACTTTCATCAACTCTTTAAAAATGTAATTGATCACCTCCCTAATCCACCTCTTTCTATCCTCCATCAACTTGTAAAATTAAAAACCTCATCCTCTCGCTAATCCATATAATCTTTTTTCTCTAATCCTCTTAATATGTGTAAACAATTATCTGGAGATGAATGTAAATCGACAGTCTTGTACTTTATTGTTAGTGTTTGATGGTGGAGTGGTTGGATTCTTGGACGATCTTTCAAACCCATTGATTTATTATCTCGACCAAAAGCCATTGTAAGCCAATTTTTGAGTATGATATGGCTGGGTATCCCCCCTCCCCCCCCCCCAAAAAAAAAACGCCCGCATAACGATTAAGGATGATAGATCATGTCTTTTCCTAATCCCTCGACACCGTTCATTTCGTTTTTACGTGCCAATTTGTTGGCGGTGGGAGGGGGTCCGCTACGTCTCGCTACTCGTCCTTTCCCCTACCACGACGAGGCGCCCGCCGTGATCCCGGCCTTATAAACGAAGGGGCGACGTCCGTGCCGGCCCAGTAGCGTTTCGGGTGCGCACTTCTTCGCTTTCCATTCCAACAGTACTACCCGCGACGGCCGGCGAACAGTTTTCGTCATGAATTCAGATTATCTTATCTATTATTTAAACCCAGCAACAAGGAAATAAGTCTTGTTTTTAATATTTATTAACATCTAATTTCGACGCTCAGCCTTAGGTGAGTAAATTTTCACATCATAAAATTTTTTAATCAATTTTTATGAGGTACTATCGTTCATTAATTGGCATTACTTGTGGCTCGGGATTCGATTAAAAACGCATTAAGATTAAACTAATGACTGGTTTTATCGGATGCTTATTTGTTCTCTCTTTCTACTATGCAACTCCTGGTAGATTTGATTTTCGATTAAAACCGACCTACCATAATTCACATTTTGTTTAAACCGTTAAGGCTCGTAGATGTCAGTCCTCTTACATCAAGTTATGTGATATATGATATTTTTCTTAAAATTGTGAAATACAACGTCAACCAGGGCCTGACAAAAATGAGCTCCTGGTAGATCCATTTTTTAAACTAAAACCGAGCTCCTCGAAGGTTAACATTTCGTAGAAATTAACTCTCTATAAAAATTAACCTCCTTGAGGCATCCTGTTACCTGAAAATACGAGCTCCCACCTTCGTTTCTTTCTCATATCCGATCAAGTATGAGGCCGCAGATTTTTAATTGAGAATATAACTCCCAAAGGCATCCTGTTATCTCTGAACAGAGCTCCTACATATTCTACTTTTGAATGAAAACCATGAAAACCAACTTCCTAGATACATTATGTACTTTCAAATTCGAGCTTCTATGAGGAATCCAAGATCCCCCCAAAAATAGCACCTACAACTATTTTCTATGAAAATCGAGCTCATAGCTTCCGTCGTTTATACCGATCTCCTTTAATTTCGATTTTTTTAATGATGGGAAGTCTTGGGTAAAATGACTAAGATTGAGCACCTAGGAAAGTAGATGTGAAAATAAATCTCCTAGAAAGAAACTAGAGAATAAATTCTGTTTCTCAAAATCCGAGCTCCTACTAGGCATCAACCATCTGAATTGAACTCCTATAACTTTCACATTTCTGTGAATACCTAGCTCCTGCGAGGTATCCTGTCAGGTCGAAATCTGAGCACCTCGAAGCTTCACATTTCGGCGTGAATAAGGCTCCTGACAGGTTCCTTTACGAAAATCGATCTCCTAGATGCATCCCGATTTTCCTAAACTAGAGGACCATTACTGTTTCCAGGCACATAGTTTTCAGTAGGAGCGGATCACAAGCTGTTGTTTTTAATTGTTTGTAACGATAAAATGAAATTGTACGATCTCTGATTTCACGGGTTAATTTAAGTAATGGGTGTTATCGTGTTGGTGGAATCACTGAGCGATAAAGCACGCGGGAGATTTTATTATTATTTCGATAAGAATTAACGCTTCTAGAAATGGAAATGTTCGAAGAAGCACGTTTCTCTTGAATATAAGTTATTGAGGAAGCTCTGTTTAAATTAACGATGACAGAAAGCTAAGACGAATAGAGTACACAAGGTGTATTGAAAAACGATCAGGATTTACCCGGGAGCGGCGGATTTCAGGTAGATCAGGATAATACAAGTGTATTTGAAAAAATCGGAGTTCAGCAAGCATTTCATCTGAATCGATTCATTTAAATGGTTCGTTTTGCGCTTTGAGGCGCGGAACCGGTTCACATTCTGATTGTACCTTGAAACTTGTTAACATTGGGATTTGAGACTTAGAACTGCTTCCTTGAGTCTTAGAATCAATTCAGTTTTCAATTTGAATATGGGAAACGGTCACTTTACGTTTGCCTCAGATCCGATTCATTTTCTAATTTAAAATTTGAGTCTCCAAACCGATTCATTCACGTTCTGATTGTAGTTTTGGAACAGATTCAAATTGGGATTGACTAAGAAATGCTTCCCTTGAGTCTTGGAATCAATTCACTTTCTTATTTGTAGAACTGGGTTCACTTAGACATTTAAAACTAGGAATTGGTTCATTTAGACATTTTGGGTCTCGGAACCGTCTCACTTTCTCATTTGAGATTTAGAACTAGTTATAGTATTTACTCAGAACTGATTCCTTGGAAGATTTGAGTGTTGGAATCGAATCACTTTCCAATTAGAGTCTTAGAATCGATGGGCTTGTTAATTTGAGTCGTGGAATCGATCCACTTTCTAATTTGAGTCTTGGATCGATTCGCTTTCAATTTGACTCTTAAAATCGATGAACTTTTTAATTTGTGTCTCGGAATCGATCCACTTTCTAATTTGAGTCTTAAAATCAGTTAACATTCTTCATAATTTGAAATTTAAATCTTGACATTGGTTCATTTTGTAATTTGAGTCTTGGAATCGATTCGCTTTCTAATTTGAGTCGCGGAATCGATTCATTTTGGGATCGAGTCTAAATTCATTCACTAGATGATTTTAGGATTTCTGATTTGATTCACTTTGGGATTGAATCAGAACTTTGACTATAAAATTTGATTTAGAATTAAATCCACAATCGGTCCACTAGAACGGAGTTTTGGTTGAAAAGTGTGGATCGCGTTAGGACTTTATTTACGCCAAGCTCGTAGGAGAAAATGTGAACCGGATCGAGAGTACGATGTATGTGCAGCTCCCAGGACGCCGGTTTTCCTCGTAAGTCCAATTATCGTATGAGGTCGGATTTCACAGAAGACCTAGGAGTTTGAATGAGCTAATCATGTCGACCTTGAACAGCCGTATGATCACTACTTGTTCTTCTGATTTCGCCTGTCATGTTTTGTATTGAGGTTGTCAGTACAGCTTGTATAAATATTTGTGTTTTGTTTGACGTCGCCGAAATTCACGTACGTGCGTTGGAATGACAGTCCCGCGGACCGCCCTGCTTCGCTTTTTTTTTTGTTTCTCCACGAGAAGGTACGAAATAAAAATACGAACCAGCCCAATTAACGACAAAATTATAGAGGGGGCGTTGAACTGAACAACGCGTCGCGTTAGGAAATCCGTCGGACGCCGTGAAACACTGACTCGTCACTTTATTCCAATTGGTCTCAATAGAAACTTAATAAATTGTCGGATTATCTTGTAAAAAATATAAATATGCAAGAGGGATTGGCGTTGGACGGTTTAGCCTTGGCTCGTCCGGTTTCGCTTTGCAACGTTAAAATAAATAAATAAATAAATGCGGTACTAGGAGCCGAACATGTAGCAAGAGCTTTCGTAGCCGAGAAAAATTCTCCCCTGTTCAAAGCGAGACGAAGCGGATCTAAGATAATAATTTATTCGTAGCTCATAGAAGAGCTGCTTTTGTTTCCGAGACAAAGGCCTGGGGCCGTTATCTGGCCCGATAGGAACGTTTTTGCGATTGCAGTTCGAAATTGTAAATCATGTCTGGTCCGGTTTTCGATCCGGGGTCATTCGACTTTCATTCGATCGGGAGGGAAAAAGAAAAAATAGAAAAGGTTTAGAAATCAAATTAGGCCTAGCAAGTCTAAAAGCCGGCCTGAAGACTTAAAAGAGCCTAAAGAAAATCGAATTAGGGAAAAAAGATTTTTCGTCACGCCCCCCCCCCCAAAAAAAAAAGTAGAAAACCTCTTAGGCCGTTATTCGAAAATATAAATGCAGATTATATAGTAGTGAAATCAGTAGGGAGCCCAATAAAAATAAATATTAAAAAAACAAAGTGAAACAAGCTAAAATTGTAAACAAGTCTGCAGAACAATGTCTACAGTTTACTTTATCGGAAGAATAAAGTTCTAAAATTGATTAAAAGAAAAACACTACCTACTCCAATTTATTTTCCGTAATTTTTAAGAATTGGAATCGGATTTCATTAAAATTTCACTTTGGGATGGAGAACAAACTGATTCACTCAAAGATTTGAGATGTTTACTGTATGATTTGTCTCGAAATCGTTCACATTTAAATTTGAGTCTCGGATCCCGGTCAGGTCAAAGTCGATTCACTGAAGATTTGACCGTTAGAATCGATTCACTTACTAATTTGCGATTTAAGTCTTAAAACCGATTCACTTTATATTTTGTCCAACCGGTGATCTTTGGGGTTGACATATAGATTCACATTCTACAATAATTTGAATTTTAAGTTCTGGAATCGTTTCATTTTCTAAGGAACCGGTTCACTTTCTAATTTGGGTCTTGAATCCGGTTCAATTTTTAATTTGAGTCGTGGAACCGGTTCACTTTCTAATTTGAGTTTTGGGAACGGTTCACATTCTACAATAATTTGACATTTAATTCTTGGAATGGCTCACTTTTTAATCTGGGTCTTGAATCCAGTTTACTTTTTAATTTGAGTCGTGGAACCGGTTCACTTCCTAATTTGAGTCTTGAATCCGGTTCACTTTTTAATTTGTGTCGTGGAACCGGTTCACTATATAATTTGAGTCGTGGAACCGGTTCACTTCCTAATTTGAGTCTTGAATCCGGTTCACTTTCTAATTTGAGTCTTGAATCCGGTTCACTTTTTAATTTGTGTCGTGGAACCGGTTCACTATCTAATTTGAGTCTTGGGAACGGTTCACATTCTACAATAATTTGACATTTAATTCTTGGAATGGCTCACTTTTTAATCTGGGTCTTGAATCATACAGTTTACTTTTTAATTTGAGTCGTGGAACCGGTTCACTTCCTAATTTGAGCCTAAAAATAAAGTCCCTTTCTAATTTGAGCCTTGGAACCGGTTGGTTACTTTTTGAATTGAATCTAAACCATTTCACTTTGAAGATTAGAGTCTCGGAACTGGTTCATTTACGGATTGATTCCTTGAAACCAGATCGGTTGGGATTGTATCTCCAGCTGGATTTGACTCTTGACATTTATTTTGGGACTTGCACATCCCATTGGATTTGAGAATTCAATTAGATTAATTTTGCAATTTGATACTCAGAACTGGTTCATCTTCGGATTGGATCGTCGGTTCACTCTGACATTTAAGACTTGGAATATGTTCACTTTGAAGATTTGAGACTCGGGACCATTCAAACCAGAGTAGACTCAGAACCGTTCAACTTGATGGGTAATTTCAACTATGATTAAATGCCCTTTAAAGAACTTTTTTTTATATACCCCGGTGCTTTTTTTTAATCATTGGAATTTCCCCCCTGTACATGTCGTATAGTTATTTGATCGATGGTCTTTCAAGATAACAGAGTGTTTGTTTTAACTCTTCCATTTTTTGTGTGTTTATTTTCATGTTTTGTTGCAGGACGGCGAGTGGGTCACTGTGATAGAATTTGTATTAGCCATTTCCGCAGGGGAAAAAAAGAAAACACACGATGTGGCCGTCATTAAGCAGCGTGGCTATTTTTGCTGTCATAGGTGAGCGATTAAGATTTATTTTTAGACAACTGGGACGTCGATTCCGTGATTTTATTTATTCAACGTATCCTGGGGCATGCTGAAGGTCCACTTCGTCTCGCTGTTTCGCTGCCTAAACAAAGCTCAGATCCAATACGTCGACTCCTTGCCGGGAATCGTCGACAAAACGCCCCTGGAACTAGTAAATTATAAATTTGGTTTAATGGCCCGTAATTACAAGGCCTTGACTTAGAAATGAGAAGGATAATAGAAAGAAAAAGGCCCAACTTCAAAAACTCGTTTATATTCGAAGGATAATCGATCTAAATGCCGATCCGGCCTCAAACATCGATCCGTTGATTGATTTTTCGAGACCTTGGCCATGTAAGGGAGTTTCCGGGGCGCGGGGCACAGCGAGGACGGGCGGACCCACGGCGAACTATCGCGCCATTCTCAACTGATCCGAATCTGTTCCAGGTTTAAGCAAATGTTACGATATCAAGACGACCGTCCACGATGAGTACATCAAAATAGACGAGAACGTCACTATTACTCTGGCCGTAGAGTGAGTACAAAATCTGAAATAAGAGAGAATGCGCGAGAGAGGGGGGACGGGGAGAGAGAGAGAGAGAGAGAGAGAGAATCGTGGCAGCTCTTGTAATTTGGTTCCTGATATATGAAAGGATCGGTGAACTCCTTTCATTCGACTCCTGATAATTTTTCGGTTTTTCTAAGCTCCCATTCGACTTCCCATTCTTGAAGAGTCTTGAAAGCTTCAGGTTCATTTATATTAGAACGTGTGGAGCAACGGGCATCTTGCAGGTCGTGTGGAGTTCGAGTCCCGTAAGGGTCCGTATTTACATTACATAGTCTGCTTACGGCACGGCAGTGGCTGGGATCTTCAACTCAAATTTTCTTCAGTTTTACTAGGGTTCACGTCGGGAAGTGCTTTTTGTATGTTCGCGCGCGATGGTAGTATGAATTAGCAATTATTGCTGAAGCTCTTGATGAAGAAGAAGGCGAAAAGACGAGAAGATGGGATGTACGTCCAGCTCGGAAGAAAAGGGAATCAGAAGGTGAATTAGTTACCCTGTACAAGGAGTTGAATATGACGAGGAAAAGTTTTTATGACTATTTTAGTATGGCTGGTCAATGTTTTCCACCCAAATGTGGGGTGGAATGCATACTATACGGGACGAGGAAAGAATTGTAGGCTGCGGGGGCTGGCCGTACGGGGTTTAGCCCCGTGGCTATCCCGTGCCGCCCTATTGTGAACTCTCTAGTTGAAAACAATGAGATAATATGTTGCCGTTCCCCGTAAGACAGACTTTCATGATCGAAATATCCTCTATTATTTCACTCCTGATACTTTTTCGGTATTCTAACTCCCATTAGACCCCTGATACTTGTATGGTCAAAAGTACTACTTGTTTGCCTCCTGATATTAGCTTAGTCGTGACAGCTCTTACATTTGTCTTCTGATATTTGGAAGGAGGTGTGAACTCCTGTTACTTTCTTGGTCTTGACATCTCCTAGTACTTGCAAGGTCGAGAAAGCTTCTGTTCTTTCCCTCCTGATACGTGTACGGTCTTCTAAGCTCCTATTCAACCACTGATGGTCCTTATGGTCCTTACAGCTCATATCATTTGACCTCTGATATCGGAAAAGAATCGTGAACTTCTATCATTTGGTTCCTGATAGCTTTGCGTTCTTGATACTTTGTTGGTCTTCTAAGTTCCTTCGACCCCTCGATATTTGCAAGGTCGAGAGAGCTCTTCTTCACCCGTTTCTCCGTCTCTCTCCCCCTTTCTTTCTTTTCCTTTCATCATTTCACTGCAGTTTGTCCTTCGCATTCCCATCCGTATGTTTTTATTTTGTGTTCTTCAAGAAAGGGACACCTTGATTTAAAAAAATTAAAAGATTTTAAAAAATAAACAACCATTTGGTAGTTATTGAACATTTTCGAACTGTTTTTCTCCATGCGCCTTTTATTTGTCAAACATTTAAATAAAGAATGAGAAAGCGTGTTTGTTTGTTTTTCTTTTTGACATTGGACGAAAGACAACGCGTTTTATTGCTCTTCAACTTGTTCGAAAACACGCCGAACGAAGTGAATCGAAAATAATATTTCGTTTTTAAATTTACCATAGTCATCAATTTGACGATGGCCAGTGGAGGAATGTGCGACGTTTCCCGGGGGGGGGGGGTTCCCTCCTGGACGAAAGGGCTGTATCTAATCTCTCGAATTATCCCTAATCTTATATAAATCTTTATTTTTTGTGCATTCAGAAAGTTAACGGATTCGTCAGCGAATCTTGGCTGATTCACCGTCAGCCTTGGTACAATTAAACGGCTTCCTGCCTTGAGCGGAATCTCATCCTCCTCTGCTTGACTTTTAATTTTTTAGTTCAATTTAACACTTTTAATTCAATTATAACGTATATAAAATATATAAAAATATATATCGCAATAAAGAATAAAGAAGCGGATAAAACGTGTGTGACTGAAGAGGGAGAGCAATAACCGGCCAAGTTCAGCAAGTTCTGTTGCAATATTTAGTTTGAAAAAAAATTGTTTTTTTCTTTTTTTTTTTGCTTGCATTCTTACAATCGAAGGTTGTCTAATCAGTTCCCCCTCTTTATTTTTACTCCGATATGTTGGAGGTCTGACTATCGGCCAGTCGCCCGAGATTTTTTTCGGCCTTTCCGGGTGAGAGAAACAAAAAAAAGAAAAAAAAAATTAAGGGAAATAATCAAATTTCCACTACCTTCTGGTACATGCTCCTGATAAGTAAACTACATATATACAGGGTAGGTGATACACATTCCCTCCATTTGAGACCTGTTATTTTTTCGATCTTTTTTGTCTTTTTATCGCGGTGGAAATATTGATCCGGTCTTGAAAAATACAAAATAAAACGGATGGGAAACTGCGAAGGACAAATTGCAGTGAAATAGTGAAAGGAAAAGAAAGTAAGAGATAGAAAGAAAGATGAGACAGAAAAATGAGTGAAGAAGGAAGAAGGCTCTTTCGACCTTACAAATATCGAGGGGTCGAATAGGAGCTTTCAATAGGTAACAATTATCAGGATCCAAATTATGAAAATTCACACGCTCTTTCGAATATCAGAGGTTAAATGAGATGAGCTGTCACGACCGTACAAGTATCAGAGGTCGAACAGAAACTTACAAGACCAAAAAGTATCAGGAGTGAAAGAAAGAAGCTTTCTCGACCTTGCAAGTAATAGGCGTTTTCAAGACCAATAAAGTAGCTAGGAGAATAGGAGGTTAGAAGACTGAAAAAATATCAGGAGTCGAATGCTGGGAGTTCATCCGTCCTTTCAAGTACCAGAAGTCATTATAATAGACATGTTTAAAAGCTCCTGTACGACTCTGTTTACCGGTATGATCGAGCAATCTCCTACTATTTAACTCCCTATACTTGATCAGTCTTGAGAGCTTGTTTGACTCTTGCTACAGTTTATATCTTGGATGTTCGTATTGGACACCTTATACTTGAGCTGCTACTTGTGTGACCACTCCTGCTTCCTTTTCTTCCTTGGGTGTTCTTATTGGACAGCTAATACTTGAGCTTATACTTCTCTGAATCCTGCTACCTTTTCTGTCTTGGATTTCTTATTGGACACCTGATGATTGAGCTGGTCTTGTTTGACTCCTGATAGTTCACGCTTGTGACAGTTCCATCATTGGTCTCTTGGTGTGTAAAAAAAAGATAGTTCGAAAGAGCTTTGACTGCCTATACTTGCCTATCATTTGGCTCCTGATGCTGCCTGTTCGCTCTTCAAAGCGCCCGTTTGAATCTTGATAATTAAGCTACTTCGGGTTGCCTCCTGATGGGTGTACGGTTTTGAAGTTCCTTATTGCATGACTCCTGATCCTCGTACTACTTGGCTCCTGAATGCCTGTACGGTTTTGAAAGCTCCCATCACAAAAAGGATAAAGCTCCTACTGTTTGACTCCCGTACCTCGAAGACCGTGAGGGCTCCCATCATTTAACTACTGTAATTTTATCGGTCTTGAAAGCTCCTGTTTCAGTCCAGATACTCACAGATAGTAGTGACTTCATATTTGTTTGACTCCTGATATTAGTACAGTTCTGACAGCTCTTATCATTTGATTCCCCGTAGTCGTACAGTCGTTACAGCTCTTATCATTTGATTCCTGATACCATTTCGTTTTTACTTGAAAGGACGAATGAGCTATCACTTGACTTCTAACATTTATAGACTTGAAAGCTCATGCTTTACCCCTGTTACTTTTTTTATCTGTAAAACTACTTGAGGTTGAGAATGCTTCTACTATCGGATATGTGTACGGCCTTATCGGCTCATATTTGATTCCTAATAACAATAAGGTCGAATCAGCTCATACTAATTAACTTCTCAGGGCCATGCCAGCTGTTTTCATTTAGACTCCTAATACATTTAATACTTTGGCACATTCTGTTTTGTACCTCCTGATTTCTGCCAAGAAAGCTTGTATTCTTTGACTCCTGATATCATTCGTTCACCGATTTTTTCTCTGCTGAGCCCTGTGAGATCGGGATCAACACTTTGGACTCCTCCGACATGCAGAATCTGAGCCCCAATCAGCCCTTGATGTTTGAGGACTGTAGAGGGTTTGCTTTGCAAATCCGTGATTCGTGATATTTTTTATCATTTGACTCTTGGTTATTGTAAGATCGAAGAGAGCTGGTACTTGTTTGACTTCTGATACTCGTCGGGTGTAGAGAGAGAGCTCCTGTCGATTGCCTTCTGGTACTTAATACGTAGGAGCTCACTAGGATCGGGGGTCCAACAAATAGAGATAATGAGAAATGAAGACATGAAACTCGTCCTAACTGAGACAAAATGTGAACTGAAGTGGTTAGTTGGACTAACTTTTTTTATCCCGTTTTCAGCGGTGATTTCAAGCCCAGCCAGGGAAGGATCCACCTGTACACGGTGCACAAGGACCTCGTTGAAATAGTACCGGCGGAACTGCCCCTGAACGCTAGCCCTCCTTGGCAATTCTGCGTCAAAGCCTTGAGCCCAGGACACGACATCCTGACCCTGAACTACACCAGCACCGACGAAAGGATCAAGTCAGTAGCGAGTTGTATTTGATGTTTTCTTTCAACTGTTTTATTTATTTTTTAAACCAGTGTTGACGACGCGTACGTACGCCTGACCTTACTCCGCTCCTACAACCTTGTCACAGCGAGCGTGGCCATTGGGTGGGTCTACTTCGTAGCTTGGTCTGTATCTTTCTACCCCCAGGTGTACGAGAATTGGAAGAGAAAGAGCGTCGTAGGGCTCAATTTCGACTTCCTGGCTCTCAACATAATAGGTTTTCTCCTCTACTCCTTGTACAACTGTGGTCTCTACTGGATACCCGCCATTCAGGTCAATATTCGACAAAACTTCAGGCGCACGGAGAAACTAATCTTTTAAATTTCAGGCGGAGTATTTCAATACGTACCCAAAGGGTTTGATACCGGTCCAGCTCAATGACATCGTCTTCTCCCTACATGCCGCGTTGTTGACTGTTTTCACGATATTCCAGTGTTTTATATACGAGGTGGAATGTATAAAGATCAATATTGATTCCAAAATTTTACGCTAGTATCTATTTAATTTCAGAGAGGAGAGCAAGCCGTGTCAAAGGTAGCCATGGGTATAATATGTTTGTTCGCCATCGTCCTGGGTGTCGCCTTGGTCCTATCGTGGACGGCCTCTACCTCTTGGCTACAGTTCCTCAACGTGTGCGGCTACATCAAGCTCACCATCACTCTCATCAAGTACATACCTCAGGCGTACATGAACTTCAGGAGGAAGAGCACGGTTGGCTGGAGCATAGGCAATGTCCTCCTCGACTTCACAGGGGGCATTCTCAGCATGGTGCAGATGATTATCAATGCTGACAACTATGGTAAAGTTCCTATTTTACTATCCTCTTCCACGATTGACGAAGTTTTTTATTTATTCAATCATCGAAATTTTTTCAGACGATTGGAACTCGATATTCGGCGATGTGACGAAATTCGGCCTCGGGCTTTTTTCAGTCGTCTTCGACATGTTTTTTGTGCTCCAGCACTACGTGTTGTACAGGTGAGCTGCCCCTTGTTTGTTTGTTTTAAATTTTTTTTGTGCGTTGCTTTTCATCTATGTGCGTGGAATATGGTATTCACCCCTTTGCATGGAGCGGTTGGTCTCTCCAGCCCACAGGCCTAAAGGAGATAAATCCCTTTTTGTTTCCTTTTCCTCCGTTTGTAATTGTATTTTTGCATCTGGGTAGAAATAAAAAAATCGCGCTACGCACTCATGGAAAAACAATGAATCACTGATAAGTATCCTAACCCGTCTTTAGTCCTAACCTAAACGTGCCTTTACCTTAGTCCTGATCTAACCATTCCTTAATCCTGCCCTAAGCAATCCTTAACTTTAATCCTAACCTACACCATCCCTAATCTTAGCCTAAGCAATCGTTAACCTTAGTCCCCTAATCCTAACCGATACAGGCCTTAATCTTAGCCCTAACCTAAGTGGTTCTTAACATCAATCTTAACCTAAGCTGCCTTTACTCCCAACCTAAGCCGTCCATAATCCTAACCTAAGAGGCCCTTAGCATTAGTCCTAACCTAGCTTGTCCTTAATACTAACTAGATTCCCAAAAAACCCAAGCCTTACTTAACCCCCTTCAATAACTTAACCCGTCCTTAATCCTAAATTGACCTAACTCTTCCTTAACTTAACTCGTCCTTAATTCTAAGAAGCTGCCCTTCCTAAAGGTAAACCGTTTCTATCCCCGTTTAACTTATTTCTAACCCTCGCCTTACCTAGTCCGCAACTTAAATTATCCTAACTCGTCCTTAACTCTAAAACTAAACTTATCTACCTTGGTCCTAACCTTAGTCTTTCCTAAACGCTAACTTTACTTAGCCCGCCTTTAACCATAATTGTAACTCTACCTCGTTGTTTTTCTTCTTTCCCTTGTATAACTTGGCACTCAAAAAATTAATCTCGACGCAGTCCGGTTTCGAAAGCATGCAAAATGAGGACGACTACACGACGTCGGTTTTTTTATGTTTCTCCACCGTTTTTGTGACTAACTCTTTTATGAAGAGGAAAAAAATATATATGGTATTTAAAAACGAACGAATAACGGGTCGATAGGACGGAGACGCTGTCAACGGCGAAGAAGCGCGGAATGAGAATATTGCCCAATAACTTGGCCATCCACATACCCCGTGAAATCGAAACCGAGAAGACTGGAAGCGCCCTCCCTCTTGTACCCTGAACGACGATTTTACGAGGAAAAAACCAAAGATGTAAAAAAAGAGAAAAATCAAAATTAAAAAAAAAATTATATAATGAATTAAAAAAACTCTGGTGATCATTAAACAAACCCTTTGAAAACTCCTACCCCACTATTCCCCTGCTTTGCAGTTATAAGGTGAAAAAAGGCTTGCTCAAGGCATTTTTTGTTGTTCTTTCTTTTGTGTCTTATTCTTCATTTGCAGAAGGTCTGCCGAGAAGATATACTCAATATCCGACGGTGTCTGAGCTGTTCGACTACACAATCCTCCCTGACAAAACAAAATCCCACCCTAAAAACATACTCAAATTTTGTTTTATTTTTTAAAATTTATTTTTTTTAATTAATGTAAATAAAGAGAGTTTTAAGAAAGAAGAAAACAGTATCAAAGAATTAAAAAGGAGACAAAATATAAATGAACCTTTCTTATCCGCTGTACCTCACAAATTCCTTGAGGATAAACTGAAGGGCAGGCAGAGTGCATTGTGCATTAGCACTTCTGGCTTTCTCCTAACAATCCTAACACCGTTACACGATTTCGTTTTTCGTCTGTTTGTTTCTTTTCATCCTCACCGATTGTTCGTATTGCGAACGAAGGTAAGTGGTGTGCAGAAGGCGTTGAACGGTGAAGCTTGAGTGTAGCGCCAGAATGCGCATCAGGTCGAAGGTTCCACTCCTGATACAAACGTTTATCTCAAAATTTTAAACTGGGGCGATAACTGCTGAAATTTATACCGTTTTCGGTGTGATTCTGATACTCGATTGACCAAGTCCCTGACAGGGTAGATCTCGAAAAATAAAGTCTAAGTGAGTATTAAAAACAGGTTAAGATTAGAGTTAAAAGCGTGTTGAGAGCTGTCAAGATGGGTTAGATTAGGAAGGGCACGTTACGATTGGGGTTAGGTTATCGTATTAAGGATGGGCTAGGTTAAGAGATGCAGCAAGGTAAGGTTAGAATTAAGAAAAGGTTTATAATTAAGTTAATCTATAACTTACTACCTACCTTACATAGGGTTAATGAAGGATAATGACGAGTAAGATAAATATTACGAATGGATATGTAAGGTTAATATCGAGAAGTTGATCAAATTTAGGTAAAAACGGGTTAGGTAAAGGTAGTATTAAGGACGGGTTAGTATTAGGGTTAAAAGCGTATTAAGTAGTAAATGCTAAGGATGGGCAAGGTTGAGATTATGGATTGGAGTTAAACGCGTGTTAAAGACGGGCTAGGTTAGGTCGTGCACAGGGGGTAAGGTAAGGTTAGAATTAAGAACAAATATACAATTAAGTCAATTTGTAATTTGTTACTTGTCTTAGGTAGAGTCAAGGAAAGGTAATGGATGGGTAAGATGATATTAAGAGCGGGTAGGTAAGGAAAAGATAAGGTGAGATGCTAGGTTAGGATTGAGGTTAAATACGGGTCCGAAAGTAGAGTATTGAGAAGAGGATAAAATTTGGGTTAAAAACGAGTTCGGTAAAGTTAGTATACTTGCTAGGATTTGGGGTTAAAATCATGTTAAGTAGTAAAAGCTTAGGATGGGTTAGATTAAGGGCAAGTTAGGATTGGGGTTAAAGGTGTGCTAGTGTAAAGAACGGGTTAAATGAGGTCATGAAAGGGAGTAAGTAGAATTAAGTAGAAGGGTGGAATTAAGACATGTTTATAATTAAGTTAATCTATAATTACTACTTATCTTAGTTTGGGTAAGGAAAGGTTATGGACGGGTAAGGTAAATATTAAGAACGGGCAGGTAAGGAAAGGATAAGGTGATGTTGTTTGGATCTCGTCAAGACAAGCCATGAACTTGGGAATTAGGGTTAAATTTGTTTTAGAATATGAAGGTCAAGAAATGTAAGTTAAAGGTATTAACAGTGTTAGATTATGTAAGGTTAGGATAGGGGTTAAAGACAGGTTGGGATTAGAATTAAATTAGGTTTATGAAAGGTTAACAGGAATTAAGGACTGTTACGTTGGGTTCAGTTAGGACTTATACTATAATAACAATAGGCTAAGGATATCTCCATGTGCGAGTCCCGTGTCTACCTAGGGTCAGTAATTAAAGCAGTTGGGATAACAGTTTAAAACTTAAACCTCCCGTAGGACAACTGCGTGCGTTGCTACATTTCTCAATATTATAAATATATATAAATGACTCTCAGACTGTTTTAAACCATGAGGAATGTCTTTCTTGCTTTGTAATGTATAATGCCGATCTGTAAACTTTGTATATATATTAAACAAGAAAGACATTTAGTAGTAGTATATATATAAATGAAATATCTTAATTTTAAATCTTTCCTGTTGGAAACTCTTATAAAACAACTTCTAAATATTTTTTTTATTTTTCGTCCAATTTCGAAACCTCCTTGACTCTCTCGTCTCGGAACTCAAGTGTGCTGAGTATTTCGCGAATAATAAAGGGCTAAGGATCCAACCTTGCGGGAGCCCCTGCCTACAAAGGGCCACGAATTGGACCGTTCGTATATATATATATATATATATATATATATACATATATATATATATATATAT
>CM077110.1:7842628-7859453 GCA_039619505.1 Cimex hemipterus | reverse complement strand
TATATATATATATATATATCTGCCCCTAAGCATTTATGGTGAATATAAAAAATATATAGGGGTAACACTTTAAAAATGTAATCTCCTGAAAATTAACTACATGATGATGTAACTTTTCCAAAATATTTATTAATTTAAATGACTTAAGTTAACCTCTTGTTCTGTTCGAAACGATAATATTTAAATAAAATATGAAAAAAGACGATTCTTTGTTATTTTCTTTTTCCTTTTAACGACCCATTCCGGACATGTACTTACCATAGGGATAACAGTTTAAAAGTGTAACCTCCAAAAATGAACTACGAGATTACCAATTTTGTTAAATATGTATTAATTTAAATCTCGTCTCGTTAGAAACGTTTATATCAAAATAAAAGGTAAAAAATAAATATTTTGTCGACCATTTGTCCCTTTTAAGTTGAGAAACATAATTACCACAGGGATAACAGTTTAAAATTGCAACCTCGTCAAAATGATGAAAGTGGACAGCTAAATATTAACCCCATTTTTCTAAATGTTAATTTATAAAAATAAATTGTTATTAATAACACGTATATATTGTCAATAATGATTGTATTTTTTGCACAAAAAAAAAAAAAAATCGCGCCAATTTGGCTGAAACGTGGAAGGAATTTTATTTTTTAACAATTCTTCTATTTGATTGTATTATTTTAAATGAATGTTCACGTCGTCAATTTTGGCCTGTTTCAAGGTACTTCATCAGTTCCGTCACATTCACTTTCTCCCATCAATCATTACAAACTGTTTCATCAATTTTGATAAAAATATTTTAAAAACTTAAACTAAGATATACTAAAGCTGAAGCCTCACAGAAGAGGTTTCTTTTATTGTCACCGGGCCCTCCACTTTTTTTTACAATTCAACATTTCACTTTTTTTATATTTAATTTAATTTTTATGTGAGCTTAAGTTTGAAAAATAGGCCGTGATGAAATAGGTCAAAATCTAGGCTAAGTAAAGAGATAAGAAATAATCATAAGATTTTTTGCCCCCCCCCCAATATTTTAATTAATGCCTCCTTTCCTATCATATTTGTTCAAAGTTGATAAAACAGACAATGTAAAAAAAAGTAAAGAACTCCTTAAACGAGACATACAACTGATTTTATATTGTGCCTTCTGTTTTCCAGGAGGACGAGCTATGCCGAGATCTCTGGTGACACTGGGCAGCCAGAGGCTGATGTTGAGGCTGAGGAAACACGAGTAGAAACTGTTTCAAGCGAACAAGCGGAAAATCAGCATACATAGACAAAAATATTTTTAAAAAACATGATTTTGTTTTTATTCAATTATTTTTAAGTTAATTTTTAATGGCATTGTTTTTGAAATAGCCATTAAAAAGACTGAATCTCAATCAAGTCTCCAAAGCTTTGGACAAAATTTTTCACTAATTGACCAAAAAAACAAAAAAATTATAGTTGATTTCTTTTATTATTTATAGTTGTAAATAAAGATTACTAAAAGCTGCGCCCCTAATTTTTACTAGCTACCTCATCATGATTAAAGTAGGACTTATTAAAAATAAAAAGTAGTCAGAAGTCAATAGTGAATGATTCACTGGTGTGATGTGACTGTCACTAGTGGATGAATCACAAGCATGGTAACAAAATCAACATCAATAGTTCTTAGATATTAATTCACTACTTTCGTGGTCCGCTTGAGTAATTAATACATGACAATTAAGGTTTTTAGTTGAGATGAAAAAAAAGTTAATGGCATGAGAGGTATTCAAACCCATGACCTTGGTCAACATCCCATTTCAACCCCACCTTATGAGTTTTTCCTCATTTTGCCAGGAAAGTTGATGTCCGAGTGGATCGAGGACATGATAGCTCAAGTGGTATAGTAGCGGCATATCTAGCCGAAGGTCGTGGGTTCGAATCCCTCTCGTGCCATTGACTTTTTTTTTCATCTCAACTAAAAACCTTAATTAATTGTCATGTTCTTAGATATGTTGACAAAGGGACTCTCGCATAATAAGTGCGATGTCAGCTAAAGTCAATAGTGGACGAATAACAAGTACGATGATATAACAAAAATCAATAGTTCTTGTGTAATATTTCAACAGAAGTCAATAATTCATGCATAATAAGTGCAATGTCACTCAATGTAAATAGTGGACAAATCGCAAGTGTGACGACAGAACTAACGTCTATATTTCTTGCACAATATATCCGCAAAAGATGAAAGTTCACGTATAAGTGCAATATGTCACTAATAACAAGTGTTACATGAAAAAAGTCAATAGTTCTTGCATAGAAAATTGATATTTTCACTAATACTGTACGGATCAAAATTATAGTGTAAGAACAGTGAATATGTACGAGTGTGATATTCTAACCACATTTCATAGTTTTTGCATAATAAATGTTATCTCAGAACCAGTCATATTTCTTACATGTGCCAAAAAGCAGTCAATAGTTCTTGCACTACAAGTGAGATCTTTTTACTAGAGTTTATATTTTTTCATTATTAGTGTATTTGTCAACCAATGCCAATAGTGGATTTAACACCATTATGTTGCAGAAAAAAGTCAATAATGATTGCATTGCAAGTGCGACATGTGGGTAAAAAGCAGTAGACTATGCAGTCGGAGATTTTATGAATGCAGACCACATTTTGTAACTTAAATACTAAATACTAAAATTGAATTAAAAAAAAAAATTCTGGACAAATTTTTGAAAACTTTTATTTTTCAATAATCAACCATCGTCGCCTAATAGGAACGTTTAAAATTGGAAAATTTGGAGTAAATAAAAAAAAACACTTTAAGAACAATAAATAATTAATAAACAATTAATATAATAATTTTTTGAATTAATATTAGGAATAAGAGGAATCCATGGGATTTCTCAATTTTTTTTGCGTTACTTGTCAAATTTTATTATACAAGTGCTATTATTATGTTAGTATTTATTTATTGTTGCAGATTAAGAAAGACGGTCGTTTCGTCGTTACGAGAGAGAAAATAAAAATCGGGCTTTTTTTTGGTACTTTTCATTTTTTTTATTATTTCTTTTTATTTGCATCTTTAAGGATCTTGGCCTTGAGGTGCTCCTTGTATTCTTGGATACCACCCTGCCATTTTGTGACGGTGCCCTTCTCACACACCCAAATCTCTTCGGCGACCTGGCGCAAAGAAAAAAAATCAATAAAATATTTTAAAATTGTGACTCAAGCCGTCATTTGACTCCTCACCTGGCTTATGAGTCTGAAGTCGTGCGATACTAGCACCATCCCACCCTCAAACTCATTTATGGCGTCGGCCAGAGCATCGATCGTCTCCATGTCCAGATGGTTAGTCGGTTCATCGAGGAGGAGCAAGTGCGGCGCTTGCCATGCAAGGTAGGCGAAGACAACTCGACAACGCTGCCCATCTGACAGCTGTCGAATCGGACACACCTAAAAAATGCACAAGTGTCACTTTTAGTATATGACAAAAAAAAAAAAAAAAAAAAAAAAAAAAAAAAAAAAAAAGTGATATATCAACTGTAAGGTAATATTTTGAGCAAAGTCAATAGTTCCTACCTAGTGTTCCGACTAAACTCTGAACTGTTTCACTTACTAAGTGGGCACCCAGCTTAATAATTGACCATAAGTCAGTACTGAATGTACAAGTGTGATAATGTGAATGAATAAAAAATGAGAGGATGTATGAAAAGCACAATGCGGCCAGTCAATGGTCAAAATATCATAAGTGCAATATGTTATCCAAAGACAACAGATCTTGCATTTTAAGTGTGATATATTAAACATAAGTCAATTGTGGATGTATTGCAAGTGTGCTGTCAGCTATTATGTACGATTTTGTGGCTTTTTTTGTTATATGAGGAAATGGAAAGGTAATATTAGTAAGGGGTTTTAAGAATTTTAATTTTACCTGTTGTCTCCCTGTCAAGCCATACCGGCCTATGATCTTCCTCATCTCCTCTCGTTCTTTGACATCAGGGAACGATTTTAACATGTAATCTAGTGGAGATATGTCGAGATCGAGAAGTTCGTGCAAGTGCTGGTGGTAGCGTGCTATCCTCAGGTGTGAGTTCTTACGTATCATGCCCTCATTTGGTATCAGCTCGCCGTACAAGAGCTTCAAAAGGGTTGACTTGCCGGCACCATTCGGCCCGACTAGTGCCACTCTCGTATCAAGGTCGATACCAAATTCAAGATTCTTGTATATCCAAGGCGTCAGGTCGGAGTAACGGAAGCTGACGTTCTGCGTGCACAAAATAAACGTTCATTTTGATCTCGTCATTATGGGAATAAAATTGTATCAAACAGTGTTTAACAAGACTAACCTGGACCATGATGACAGGCGGGGGTATAGTGCCACAGGACGGAAAATAAAATGTAACTGTCTTATCGGTTATAACTTTCTCAGTCAGGCCCTGGGCGACCATCTTGGCCAGAGTCTTCTCCTTTGACTGTGCCTGTCTTGCCAATTTCGCAGAACCATGGCCAAATCGTGCAATGTAATTCTATAATGTAATTAAAAAAAAAA
Source organism: Cimex hemipterus (assembly GCA_039619505.1). Lineage (NCBI taxonomy): Eukaryota > Metazoa > Arthropoda > Insecta > Hemiptera > Cimicidae > Cimex > Cimex hemipterus. The sequence continues at coordinate 7,854,936 of CM077110.1, read as the reverse complement.
AAAAAAAAAAATTAAATAAAAAAATAGATTTATTTCAAATAGATCGGAAAGTAGAAATGGCTTGTTCATACCTTCATGTGGGCGATCTGATCCTGCTCCCAGTTGTACTGCTTCATTTGATTTTCAAGAAGCTCCAACCTGGTACGTACGAAAGCGTCATAATTACCCTAAATTAAAACAATAAAAAATATATATAATAAAACTTCTCCGATACAATGTGTTGGGTATTTCTTTTTAAACTTACAGTGAAATATTTAAGCCTTTTCTTATTTAAATGAATTATATTCGTACAAACACCATTCATGAAATCCTGCGAATGCGATATGATAACGAGAATCCTTTTATAGGTTTTGAGCTCTTCTTCGAGCCAGACACATGCGTCCAAGTCGAGATGGTTTGTAGGCTCGTCCAGGAGGAGGAGGTGCGGTTTGACGTAGAGCGCTCTTGCGAGGGCGATGCGCATGCGCCAACCTCCGGAGAAGTCCTTCGTCTTCTTCTGCTGCATCTCTTTTGAGAAGCCGAGACCGTGAAGAATGTAGCCAGCCCTAGCCTGGGCCGTGTCGGCAGCCAGGTCATCCAACCTTTCATATATGTCCATCAACTGTTCCTGCGATTCTTTAATGACCGGAAAAAAAAAAAAAGTAAATAAAATAAATAGTTCTTGTATGATAAGTCATCGAAAGTCAATAGTGGAAGAATGTAATATTTTGACTAAAGTGAAAAGTTCTTGTGCTATGTACACACATGTCAACAGTAGAAAAAATGTGATATGTTGACCAAAGTCCTTGCACTATAAATGTGAACTTAAGACAAGTCAAGATGAGACATGCGTGATGTCAACTAAAACTGGATGTGAGAAATAAAGTCAATAGTTATTGTACAATATGTTGGTCAAGGTCAAAGAGGATGAATTACAAAACCTTAAGTCAATAGTCTAGGTATGAAAAGTGCAATTTTAGCCATGTTAATATTGGACGAATTTTTGTCTGATATTTTGGTAAAAATTAATAGTCTTTCACAAGAAGTGTGACATGTCAGCCAAATACAATAGGGAATGTAGCAAAGGTGTAATGTATGGAAAAATCAATAGTTCTTGCATAATAAATGAGACATTTTGGCTAAAGTGATTAGTTTGTCTTTGTTTACTTCACACAGGTATGATTGAATGCTTCAAAGCTCCCCTAGTTTATTCATAAATTATAACGAATTTATTTTGATTTATTATCGAATGATTTATCAACCCAATCAATTGTGGATGATTCAAGTGTGGTGTAATACGAAAAAAAAATCTTCCATAATAAGTGTGTCATGTTGACCAAAGTCAAGAGCAGCTGTAGCACAAGTGTGGTCATGGTCCGTGGTCTTGCATTACGTGTTCTATAAGATATGTCAGTCAAAAATAAATTGTGTATCTGTTACTAGATAGCAGAAGTGGTTGTGTGAGCAATTACCATCGTCTTCACAGGCTACAAGCTGATCGGCGAGCTCCTCGAGCCGTACGCGCTCTTCATCAACTTCCATGACGCATTCAAGCGCCGTCTTGTCTGAAGCGGGCATCTCCCTCGTAAGATGGAATATATCAATGTGGTCCGGTATCGGTACCTCACGGTTGCCTAGTACGGCGAGTAGGGTTGACTTGCCACTACCGTTGAGCCCGATAACACCGTAACGTCGCCCACAGTTGAGCTCAAGCCGTGTGTCCTGGAGCAGTTCACAGCCATGGAAGGTAATGCTGAAATTATCGATTTTGACGTCCCTCGACCTTGGGTGTACGGCGAGCGAGCCAGTGCATGATCTTGCCTCGGCGTTCAGCCTTGCATCCGCTTCCAATTTCAAACACAACGCCTCTGTAAAAAAAAAATTAAGTTGGCTAAACTTAGGCCATACAATGACAACACTGACGAATATTGCAGTCTTTATGATTTGACTGTCTTAAGTCAAATCTAAATATCATGATAAAAATATGATTTATATAAATCAGATATGATTATAATTTTTGTTAAGTTGTTTGGAAGGCTGGCAAGACTGAGAGTGTTACATGGCGACCATGCAAGACTACAATCATGTTAATGTTTTTCTATTAAGTTTAGACTGGGTCTTTTTAAAGCTGGTGTTTTCAATTGGCATAATTTTATAAAAAATTGGAGTTTAATAAGTGAAGGCTTTGTTTTCTCTTTGTCCCACGCCGGCTCACCTTCCGCACTCAGCTCCGCTGTCCCGTTGGACGCCCCTTCTGCAGGTTGGTCTTTGCCATCACCGTTTTCTGCAGGCCTTTGGGTCGGCTTCTTCCCTGACTGTCTCGCCTTCGCTGCTTCCTTCTTCTTCTGGGCCTGCTTCTTCTTCGCGTCCGAGGGCATCGTCTCTCACTATTTAGTCACACGGGTCAACGGATATCAAACAAAAAAACGGACAAACAACGGATACGATCGCCGATTTGGATCTTTTTTTTCGTTTCTCTTCTCCTCTCGTTCGGATTTCTAGATTTGGCGAAGAAAATCTCGCCTTGGAACTGAGGAAAAAAGGACGTTAAAAAAGGGGAAAATCGGCGACACGGGACCCGTCTCTCGGCCAAAAAGATAGAAGGTGCACGGTTTCGGGTCGTGGCCACCGGCGTATCAAGAAGGCACACACGAACAGGTACACTTTCCACGATTAAATTCTAAAATTATTAACACTACAGAGAAAAAAACTCAAAAGCAAAAACCCTAAATCGATAAAAGAATCTAGTTTGAAAAAACCCACTAATGAATAAACAAAAATCCAACATCCAAAAACAGTCGGCCATTGTTCTATTTTCAAAACTACCAATTTGACTGTTTCTTAAAAAAAAAAAATCTCAACTATTACTATAAAAATATACAACAATACAATAAACTGTATTAAAACAAAAATAAAGTAAAAAAGGTCAGGAAAACTCTGAATTTTTTTTAAATATAATGTTATCACGTGTTGGGAACAGTGACGTCACAAGGACAAAAGTGCCTGATCAGTGTGTAAACTTAAAATACTCGTACTGGGCCCAGCTCAGAAGGCCGAGTTGTATTTTCTAATTTTATTATCCTTAGAATATTTTTTCTTTTAATTTTTGTTTTAAACCGTTTTTGAAAAATCACATACGATAAACCGTGAAGAGGTTTTTTTTTTGTATGATCCGCAATGGAAGAAGACGTGCTGACCACTTTGAAGATACTCATCATCGGCGAGAGCGGAGTAGGGAAGTCTAGGTGAACGTTTTTATCATTTGTAACATTGTATTTGATAATTTTTTTTTAAACATTTTTAACAACGTCCGGAAAAAATAGACGTTATTAAAAAAAAAAATTAACAAATCAATCCAGCCATTGTTGTCTCGTAGTGATTCATGGCCTTGAATTTACTAACATGGTCTGGAATTGTCTTAGGCTAGATGGTTGCATCACGGGATGCAATTTTGGTCTGGTCATTTATCCAAAAATTGCAATTGTATGGTACAATTATGCGACGTATCCATCGAAATGATTTACAGGCTGATAGGCGGTCATGTTTACACTGAATACATTTCAATGTATTTTGTATTTTTCAATGCGACTGTCTGAGCTTGGGCAGCGAGACATTTCCATACTGAAGAAACAGCTTCCATTTTACGTTCCGTTATCGAAACGGTCACTTTGCCAGTCATGTCTGTCATTTGTTGATTTAAAATTATTACAGAAAGTTTTCTATGACTAGTGTGTTAATTCAGTCTGGCGGAATCTTCCTCAAGATGATTTCATTAGGAATAAACACCTTCCGTACAAGATTGGGTTCCAAAATGGCCGCTTTGCCAGTTTACCATCGGGTCTGTCCTTGGTAATAAATTTATATCTTTATCGGCAATACAGAGTTACGTGTTGTGATTTCAATCTGCAAGATTTGGCCATGAGACAGGTTGAACATATTATTAGTTGTAAAACACCTTCCTGGCAATATCTCATTCCAAAATGGCCACTTTTCCTGCACTAAACCATTATGAACCGATGGAACCTTTCATATGGTCAGACTATAAGATGGTTTCTGCTGTGAATTTTTTTGCCAGATAAAATGGGTAGATTATACTAGGCGTAGTCTTCTGATGCTTCATTTCTAATCTGACGATATTTTTTTATTAAACAGTCTGCTGATGAGGTTCACCGAGGATAAATTCGATCCCGAACAATCGCTGACAATTGGTGTTGATTTCAAGACAAAAAAACTAACGATGGATGGTAACACAGTGAGACTTGCCATTTGGGTAAGGTTTTTTATTATTAAAAAAAAAAATGTATGGATATGTATTTTTATATATTTACCAGGATACAGCTGGACAGGAAAGGTTCCGTACGCTTACGCCCAGCTATTACCGTGATGCACAGGGTGCCATACTTGTCTACGATGTGACACAGTCATCAACGTTCACAAAGCTCGAGACTTGGCTCACAGAGCTTGATACATACTCGACCAAGTCAAACATTGTCAGAATGGTCGTTGGTAACAAGATCGACAAGCCCGGGCGGGAGGTGAGCAGAGATGACGGCCTCAAGTTCGCCAGCCGGCATGCGACGCTTTTCATTGAATCGAGTGCCAAGACAAAAGACGGCGTACAGTGCGCCTTCGAAGAGCTAGTGGAAAAAGTAAGAACAGGAAAAGAAAAAAAAGTATGCTTAACAATGGAATTTTTTGTTTTCTTTCAGATAATACAGACACCAGGCCTTTGGGAATCGTTCAACCTGAACAAAACGATATCGGTTGATGGGAACGAAGGTGCATTACAGACGACATGCGGCGGATGGCAACAATGTTCCGTCGTCTGAAAAAAGGGGGGAATCCACCATATGTGCCCGCTTAATCACACCATTAAATCCTTCTTTTCTTTTTAATCACGCATTTATATTTATACATAAAAAAATAAAACACTCATTTTGTAAATACGTGCACACACTCTCACATGTTTTTTATATATGTATTTATGATATATTCGTGAAAATAGGGAATATATTGTTTTATTTTTAATTGGCCAATAATTTTATTGTATCAATTTTTGCATTCAAAATATATATGATTTATTAAATTGATTTTATTTTTTGTTCCAATGTTTAAACTGTGCTTGCAAGTGATAAAAACAATCAGGAAAATGAACAAATTCATGGAAGTTGGCTCAGTTGAACATCTTATCGTTCATGGGAGTTAACTCAGTTGGTCTACTGATCGTTCATGGAGGTTGGTTCAGTGGATCTCAGTAAACATTGATGGGAGTTAGCTCAATTGATCTTCTTATCGTTCATGGAAATTGACTCGTTGGTCTACTGATCGTTCATGGGAGTTAGCTCAGTTGTTTTCACTATTGGTTCAGGGGAGTTGGCTCAGTGATCTCACTAATTGTTCAGGGGGTTAGCTCAATTGATCTTATCGTTCATAGAGATTGACTCATTGGCCTACTGACCATTCATAGGAGTTGGCTCAGTTGGGCTCATTATTGTTCATGGGAGTTGGCTTAACACCTTCCGAATAGCCATAATCTTCATGTAAAGCAAGCATACGGAATATTTGTACGACGATAACCAGCATATTTTTCCTTTGAATTTATATGTAAATACCAGAGTTGTCTTACATGCTGAGACGTATTGACTATGGGTGGGAGCCGGGAGGTCTACCAGGATGTCAGAAAGGGACATGATTGTTGTGATATTTGAGTTTATTTACGATATCCGCCCAGTCTCGATTGTGTTCACGTTTAATTTGTTGATTATTTATTAATTAAATCGAATAGAAATTTAAATTAATTCTTTGCCGGTTCTTTCGTTAACGAATTGGGGTCGTAAAACGGAGGAATGAGTGACGTCATTACGAGTAACCTCTTGTAACCTTGTATTGGTAACCTTCGTGCATCTTCTCGTTACGGGTCACTCGGCCAAAAACTCAGCATACCGGCATAATTTTCCACCGAATCCCAGCATTTTTTGCTTTCTTTTGATTTTATTATATTGTATAATATAAGCAGCTAACATGTCTTATATGCTGAGTCACCTTCACAACGGATGGCAGGTCGACCAGGCCATACTGTCAGAAGAAGACAGGGTTGTTGTAAGTATTGTTTTTTTTTCTCAGTCCGCATGTCCTAGCTCGTTCAATACAATGTGTTTGCTTTCCGCCCAGGTGATCCGTTTCGGCCACGACTGGGACCCGACGTGCATGAAGATGGACGAGGTGTTGTACAGCATCGCCGAGAAGGTGAAGAACTTCGCAGTCATCTACCTCGTTGATATAACTAAGGTGCCCGACTTCAACAAGATGTACGAACTGTACGACCCGTGCACGGTCATGTTTTTCTTCCGCAACAAGCACATCATGATAGATCTTGGTACGGGGAACAACAACAAGATCAACTGGGCTCTCGAAGACAAACAGGAGATGATAGATATAGTCGAGACAGTCTATCGAGGCGCGAGGAAGGGGCGGGGTCTCGTCGTCTCACCAAAGGACTATTCAACCAAATACCGATACTGAATTTTGAACAACCCGAATCATTCGGTCGTTTGGAAAATCATTTGGGTGTTTTTTCAAATAGCAGTCTGAACCTGGCACCAGGATCGTTTCATATTGAAATAACATTTTTTATTTTGTTTTTTAATTTGTATACAAATTGCCATTTTAGACAACATTATATAGTTGCAAAAGTATACTTGTATGATTCGTTTCTCTCGAAAATTATTCTTGTTCTTTCCCTGCATTCCTGAACTGAGCCAACTACCATGAACAATCAGTAGACCAATGAGGTAATTCCCATGGACGATAAGATCAACTGAGCCAACTCCCATAATGATCAGTAGACTGAGTCCACTCCCATGAACGATCAGGAGTCTAACTGAGCCAACTCCCATGAACAATTAGTGAAATCAACTGAGCCAACTTACATGAATGATCAGTATATCAACTGAGCCAACTCATATGAACAATATTTTTTCAACATTCAGTTCATGCTCCTGGTTGTTCCATCGTTCATTCTGATACTCAATTGCAACATTAAACTACAACATTTTCTATAAATATTTTATTTGAATTCAATTCAATACAATTTATATGATGCACAAATGTACTTTTTTTTTGTCCAGACAACTTACACATTCTTATTTTATTGTTTTAAAAAACGATACAATGAAGTTATCTGGTTTTTATTATCATTATTTTTTAAATATTACATTGTATTTTTTTGACTAGCATTTGACATACAGTTTATGATAAAAAAAGAACAAAAAGCAAAACATATATAACTATAAATATACATACAATAAAAACAAAAAAGAAAAAGTGATAGACAAAAAGAAAAAATAATTAGGTTGTACATGTAGTACATAGTATGCAGAAGGGGAATAATAGTTTTTTTAAAAATTTTATGACTAGACGCCCTGGTATGTGAAGACTCCCTCGTGTTTATCGAAAGCTAAAACATAAAAAAAAAACCTCAAACTCATACGAGGGAGTCCTAATAATTTCAAACTATTCGGTTGTCTTATTTCCCCTGGTTTAAAAAAGTAAAAATCACAGCGTATCCTTGATTAAAACTCATCAATAATAATAAAACAATACTCGATGGTGTCTCGTACGAATACGCAGTTGATTATCTAATGCTGAATGTAGGCTTAAATATATAATTAATTGGTTGAGTCGAAAATGCAGGGGATGGGACATGTAATCTGCCCCCCTAACCAAGAAAAGAAATGATCGAAACATGATTCGTCTTATCTCTTTTACTTGATCCCCCTCACCAAACATTTCTTCTTCTTTAACGCTGAGATCATTGCGATGTCCCGTTCTTGAATGGCACCGGCTTGTAAATTGACTGGAGCGGGACATGCAGCAGCTCGACCAACTGCGGGAAATGTGGATCTAGGAAACAGCAAAAAAAAACTTAATTATTTTCATTTTGTTTTATATCCTACAAGGCTCATACCGTTGTCGGGTGAAATGATGCCATGCCTTATTAGAAAGTCGACAACTACGGGGCAGCTCGTCGTCTTGAAGTCGGGCGAAAAAAGCCTTTCAACCAATTCCTGAGAAGAGGAAAGTTCACAATGTGTCAAATCTGCACAATATCAATATCACTAATCCTCTCAGGCTCCATAAGCCCTTTCATTATCGTTTATTTTTCCTATTATCCACTTGATCTCTTTAATCTTATCTTAAACTGGCTAGATTCCATTCCTTGATCACTAATCCTCTCTCATTCTCATGGAATCTGTCACCCTACTCTCACTAATCCTCTCCAGACACTTGCTAATCCCCACCACTCACACACACCACCCTCTATAACCTCTACTCAATCTTTCTCTAATCCTCGCCACTAAAGTATACTACCACCAATCCCCTCCACAAACTGTCTTATCGACACTACTCAAAACATCTCTCTCCCTCTCTCTCCTCACCATTTCACCACCTGTCTATCCTTCCTCACCATTTGAAATTTGACTAATCCCCACAATTCAAATTCTCCTAATTTCCACTTGATCTTTTGCCTCATAGCTTCCCCCTCCCCCTTTCTTTTATCACCACCACTCAAAAATATGACCTATCCTCACCACTTAACTCCCCCTACTCATTCTAACCCTATCCACGCATTTTTTTTCTAATCCTCACCACTCAAAATCTGATTTATTCCCAAAATTCTAATTTATTTTAATCCTCTTTATTCAATCTTTTTCCATCCTCACAATTCAAATTCTCCTAATTTTGATTTTATCTTTCTCATCCTAACCACTCAAATGACCTCGCTCACTACGTAAATCACACCACTCAAAAATTTGATCAATCCTCTCCACTTAACTCCTACTCTCTCTAACCCTCTCCAATCTCTACTTATAAATCTTCTAAAACTCTCTCTAATCCAACTCCTGTCTTACACAATCTCATGAATTATCTCTGCTCTTTTTCTTTCTAACACTTTCTTACACCACTGGGAGTAGTGCTTATTTATGTAATCCCCCCCCCCGTAATTTTACTGTCAGGAGTTGAACTATTAGAATCGCTTACATTCGCTGTCAACAGCTCAAATTTGTCGACTTCACCATCGTTGTTTGTTGGCACGAAGTCAGGCGGAAGCTCTAAGTCGTAGACAAACTCCGTGTTTGGAAAGATCCCCCGTTCCGACTCGTAGTAAAACCTTTGAAAGAAAATGAAATAAACAAAAATTAGACGATGCATTATTGCTAAGTGTTGATTGGCTTACGAAACACATCCGACCGATGTGAGGTTCTTAAGCAGGCTTGGTGGTATCGAAGCCTCCTCAGCTGCCTCTTTGTGAGCAGTCTCGAGCACGCCGTAGCCCACTGAGAGGCCGCCGGCGACCTATTTTCACAATTTGAAAGAGAAAAAACAGAACAAAAACATAAATGAATATTTATATATTTTTTTAACCTCTTCAAATGTTTACCAAATATAACGGATCACATCTATGACATTAAAAAATATACATCCTGGATAAGTTTTTATTTTATTTTTATTTTTAAAATAAAAAACAATAGGTAAATATTTTAGAAGGCTTACCATGTTGTCCCACTTTCCAGGCCACGTCTGTTTCGTCGCCGACCTCCTCTGGAGCCAGATCTTAAGGCCTTTCTCTTCTCCCAGACGGTCTTTGACGAAACCAGTGATCGTCACACCGTACTTGCATATGCCGAAGAGACCTTTGAGAGCCCGGCCACAAAGTTCATTTGTCACACATCAAAACACCATAATCTTTTTTCCCCCAGTTTCTCTACTTCTAGGTTTTTTGTTTTGTTTTGTAGTTATACTTACAAGTTGCTGATCTGTCCATTTTAAGCAGGGGCTCAGCTGAGAAGACCCTCCTTATCTCAAAACACTACAAGATTGGGAGAGAAATTAAACATCACTGTGTGCTTTAACTATTGCTGTATACTCACTTCATCCCTCCAGCCATTCAGGGCCTCGAACCTCCCTGCTCGCCTCCACTGGTTGAGCACCTCGGCCATCCTTGCCGACCTCTCCTTGTAGTCGCGAAACGCTGGGTTGAGTGAGACGGCGTGTGAGTCTAGGTGGAATACATTTGGATGGTCTCGAAGGGCTGAGCTCACATCAGGTCCGATCAGGCCAACCTGCTCCCCTCCGACTACAAAAGGACGATAATCGCCTTTCTGTAGGCCTGGAATATTTGTTGCTTGTGAGAATGGAGAAAAAATAGACTATCATCACATCACTATAACATTACAGAAAGGAATACAAATTAGTAAGGGGGTTGGTAAAGTTTGAGTACGAGTGAGGATGAATGAGCATCAATGAACGCAAATTGAATGAACAATAGCGAGCAAGTTCAACGGAGTGAAGAGACACAGAGAGATTAACTAGAGAGGATTAAGCAGTGAGCATGATAGGGAGAGGGAGGAGGAGGAGGATTAAGCATTGAGTAGGATAGGAAGGGGGAAGAGGAGGAGGAGGAGGCAGTGAGTACGATAGGAAGAGGGGGAGGAGGATGAGGATAAGGCAGTGAGTACGATAGGAAGAGGGGGAGGAGCAGGAGGATAAGGCAGTGAGTAGGATATCGGAAGGGAAGAAGGAGGAGGAGGATAAGGCAGTGAGCATGATAGGAAGAGGGGAGGTGGAGGAAGATAAGGCAGTGATTAGGATAGGAAGGGGGAAGAGGAGGTAGAGAGAGGAGGGAGAGAGAGAGGGAGGGAGAGAATTAGAGAGAAATGAGTGTGAAGAAATAGTGTTGGTAAGTGTTCAAGATTAATGGGAGATGAGAGCAGAGATGATCAAAAAGAGAATGTGTGGAGAAGTGAATGTCTGAGAGGATTGTGAGTGGAGAGGATTAGAGAGCTATGATTGTGAAGAATTAGAGTGTTAGTGAGTTGAAAATAATAGAGAGACTAAGAGCAGAGAGGATTAGAAAGAGTGGAGAAGATCAGAGCGAGAGTGAATGAAGTGAGCGAATAGATTCAGTGTTTGACCAACTGTTTGAAATAGAGAGTGAATGAGAGAAAGAGAGAGTGAGTGAGGGAAAGAAGGAATGAGGGTAAAGTGAGATTAAGAGCAGAGAGGATTAGAAAGAAAATGTGTGGTAAAGATCAGAGTTGGAGAGAGTAGGAGGGGACGAAGTGTTTATGGTGTGAAGGATTATGAGGAGGGAGGATTAGATAGACAGAGACAATGGGTGGAAAGGATGAGAGTGTTTCTGTGTAGAGGATTAGAGATAGATAACAAGTGACAAGGATTGAGGACTATGAGATGAGAGGATTATTGTGCGTTTGGGCGGTTCATTTGATGCTCGCTAATCCTCTCTACACCAACCCACGCTTGCTAAAGGACACTATTGCTAAAAGTGAAACAATACAACAAAGTATAGAACAATAGAACAACAGTATGTTGTAGGGCGTAAACAGAACCGTGATTTGATTTGTTCCCGTCAAATGCAAATAAATTAGGAGGGAAAAATAAATAAATCGCCGTGTGCAAGGGATTTAATTTTATCGTTCCATCGCTGACGAAAAAAAATCCCTTGGGGGACCGAATTAAACGCCGGTGATTTATCTAACAGGTGGAAAGTTCGGGATAAGAGCCGTCTAATTCCGTAATATGGCACGTTGCTGGACTGAGGGCGGCTTCTATTTTTGAAAAAAAAAAATATATATATATATATACGTTCTTGGTAGAAACATAAAAAATTGAAAGAAAAGTGCTTGTATCTTATCGTTTGGCCATGCGGAAGACGGGATGCCGATTGTCGGTCCGATAAGTCTTTTATCGACAAAATGAACAGCAAAGCGGAAAATAAAACAATAAAACAAACACACTCATCATTTCTTTGCTTTTGATCTATTTCGGTCTAACGATGTTTGTTTATTCGTCAAATCAAATATTAGCTTACGGTCTGAAGGATCAAACAAGATACCTTAATAATCGAACCTGACATTTTACAATAACTACGATTTAAAATGGACAATCGCAAAACCAAACGCTCCTCGGACGATGTAAACGTTACGAGGATGAACCTAGGCAGGATTAGTGAGGGAATGGATGGTGAGGTTGAGATAGACATAATTAGTAGGAGGATTATACGGAGTGAGGAACTCAAGGAATGAGCGTGTTTGATTGGCGAGGATTAGGAGGAATGAATATTCCAGCTATCTTAACTGGGAAAAAAATCAACAACTCAATTAATACTACTTAACTACTCGATTCAAGAATTCATAATTTTAAAGGAACATTATTTGGGGGGGAGAAGGAGGAAGAGGAGAAAGCGAGCGATAGAGAGAGAGGAGAGAGAGAGAGAGAGAGAGAGAGAGAGAGAGAGAGAGAGAGAG
>CM077110.1:7824700-7842228 GCA_039619505.1 Cimex hemipterus | reverse complement strand
GAGTAAGATATGTAGAGAGAGAGAGAGAGAGAGAGAGAGAGAGAGAGGAGGGAGGGAAAATATCTAAGAGGAATGTGATTGTGAATGGAGAGGATTATACGCAGAAAGGATATTTATATAGATATAAAGAGATGTTTTGAATTGTGAGGATTAGAACGACTGTTAGTGGATAATAATGAATGTGAGAGTGTTAGAGTGAAGAAAGTATGGTAAAGAGTGACGAATAGAAAATGTTGAGAATTACGAGTGTGAGTGGAAAGGATTAATGTTCATGGATGATAACACAGAGAGAGATTGAACGGAGATAACAGAAAAGAGGACTAGAATTATATCAATGTAAATTATAAAACTCTAATTTTTTTATGGTTATGTCTTACATATAGCATTCAACCTTTTCATAACCTTCAATTATGAATATTGTTAAAAAAATGTGCTTTTTCCTCATTAAGGAATATTTCAGAGAATAATAAATTCGTTTTTCTTTTTTAGAAAGTCCATCTGATGAATTGAATGATGAAATACATCATGTCTTACATTGCGTTCAATGTGAAACCTTTTTATAACCTTACATTATGAACACACATTGTTAAAAATTATATTTTTGTTCATAAAAAGTATATATATCAAAGCATAATAAACTTGTTTTTCTTTTTTAAAAATTCACCTAATGTAAGAGGAAAATAATACAAAAGGCGGTGGTAGTGGGGATAACTATGGCTTCGATGGCCATCATGGCTGTACAATTGTTCTCATTTAAAGATTTCTAAAGGAAAAAAATAAAGGTAGAAGTATTTTTTTTTGTATATCAAAATGTCTTTAAAATAACTAGTGATTATGATTATTATGAAGAGCAAAATTTTTTATTTAAAATCTAATTTTTATAGCCAGTCTTACATTGCGTTCAATGTGAAACCTTTTATAACCTTTCATTATGAACAAAAATGATTAAAAATGATGCTTTTTGCTCATAAAAAAATATATCAAAACATAATAAAGTTTTTTTTCTTTTTTAAAAATGTCACCTGATGTAAGGGGAAAATAAAATAAAAGGTGTTGGTAGTGGGGATACTATGTCTTTCATGGCCATCATGGCTGTACAATTGTCCTCATTTAAAGATTTCTAAAGGAAAAAAAAAAAGGTAGAATATTTTTTTTGTATAACAAAGTGGTTTTAAAATACCTAGTGATTATGATTATTATGAAGAGCAAAATTTTTTAAATTTAAAATCTAATTTTTATAGCCAATCTTGCATTGGGTTCAATGGGAAACCTTTTACTAACCTTCTACCTTGAGCAAATATTACTAAAAATTATGCTTTTTGGTCATTAAAGAATCCCTTAGAGCATAATAATCTTTTTTCTTCTTCTTAAAATTATGATATGCTGGTACATGAAAAAATTGAAGGTTGAGGAAGGTACAGACTACTCAGTAGTACATCCACCACATCCACTTTCTTCTCAAAGGACGGTTGTTAAATGGCTCGTCAATCTCATTCCTCTAACGAGTTAAAAATAAAAGCAAGTGGCTATTTATAGAGGAAAAACCATTGTTAAACTGAACAGAGATTATTATTATTAAAAATATGCATTCAATGTGAAATAACCCATCAGAAAAGGTTATCTTCTTGTCTAATTTGATTTAATTTTAATATATTCCTTTGTTATATTAAATTTGATATATTTAAAAAAAATGATATGGGTTTTTATTTCTTTAGGTTTTTTATGGTTTAAATAATTTTTTTACAGATCGTTATCTCGATGGCGTTATTGGAGTTCACCATTGGATCATCCATGGAAGGTCAGATTTATCGATTTAAAAAAAATTCAAATAACTTGTAAATCAATGTTTAGGGATGGTTAGGGATCAAATCAATCATAGATCTGTTATATGTTATACAACAGAATCAATCAAAATAATTTATTACTGGTGGCACAGTTCATTGAATACATTCTCATATGTACAGATGAAGCTTGTAAAATAGTAAAAATGAGTAGTATTACCGGACCCAGACGATCAAGCCAAACGTCTTTTTTGTATTTTTGTTTTGTAACAATTGTTACAAAACGACAGAAATTGCAAATTATTCTTTTTATGTAGTCTTGGTTGAGATGAAAAAGTTAGCATCACGAGTGAGATTTGAACCCAAGACCTCCTCTAACCACTAATGATTACTCCCCATCGCCCAATGACCTTACGAATTTTTCAATCTCTTATCAACTCAAACGAGGACCTTAGTTAAAACAAATAATTAATCTAAGTAATTTTGTCAATTAGACCATGAAAAAATATATGGCTTGATATTTAACTGACAGAAACTTTGATTGTAGGACCTTGAAAATGACCCTAGCGGGCCATTGGACATTGAAAGTCTATTTATTGTCTAGTTATTATCAACTTCCTAGACAGAGTATTATAGCTTAAAAAAGCCTAGATCAACCAACTTTCTTATAAATAAACAATTTTTTCTATGTTCCAAGTCTTCTTTAATGTAATTTGGGGCTTAAAAAGACAAATTTAAGGAAGAAATTTTTCGAAAAATGTAAATTTGGTCATGACACTTAAGAAGTTTAATTATATGTGCAATTAGACTAGTTTTTCTCTCTTAAGGATCTAACTATTTTTCATCAGGATCAAGGGCCTCTCTTTGAATCTAGCCGACAGTTCTATAAAATTCAATAATGGGTTTTTGCTTGGAGGGTAACTTAGTTCAACCATGTTTCTTACAAATAAACGCAATTTTTTTCTATGGTTTGAGCCTTGTTTAATGTAATTTTGGGCTTGGAAATGATAAATTTTAGAAGGAAATTTTTTTGAAAATGAAAAGTTGGCGTATGCCACATCAGAGATTTAATTATATGTGCAATTAGCCTAGTTTTCTTCCTCTCTCAAGGATCTGACTATTTTTTCGCCAGTATCAAGGTCTCTCTCTTTGAGCCCAATTGACAGTTCTATATTAAAAAAATATTTTTTTTCGTATGAAGTTAGCTTCTGTGTTGCCCCTTCATCTAAAAAATCTTTTACCTTCCAAGTAGAAACAATTGAACTTCTGAGCGAGTTGCAGCAGCCTTTGAACCAGGTTGTCCGGTTTCCTGGAGTTGAACATATCGGCCCTGGGGTCATCACACGTCACCTCCTCCTCCGGTGTCTATCGTCTCATGTCTTTTCCCTGGCCGGCCGGCGACCCACAAACCGACTCGCTCCAACTCCAACTCCAACTGAGCCGATGCCCGAGGCCGATCCAACGAACTGTTTATTATCAATAAAGCGTCGATTTTGAAACGGGGATGCCCACTAGCCGAAGAGGGGACGGCGGGATCGAAACTTGTCCCAGAATCGATACAGAAGTGACGCGACAAAGGGGATCACGTTCAAACCTACTAACAAAGTAAGCCAAACAGAAACTTAAGCACTAAACTTACAGGAACTTAAGAAACTTAAAGATCGGTTATAGAAACAGCTTCAACCTTTAAACATGATCCACGAAGTAGGTTACAATATAGTCTGTAGAGCCAAGCAGAATCGCAATATATGAAAACACCCAATTGCATTTAGTACTTAAATCTAAAACTGTTTAAACAAAAAGATATACATTTTGTTTTAAACAGAAAAACACTTTAAAGTACTGTTTACACGGGTTTTTAATTCCATAAAAAGGTTATACTTGATATTGTAACCTAAAATGAAAATGATATTGAAGTCATAACATACAAAGCAGGTTATATTCAGTTTTAATTCTATAAAAAAAAGGTACAGATTATGTTGTACTTGAAGACTTACTTGACTATAAATCTTTCTGCTCGATATGGACAGAGGTTTGCGAAAATAGTATTCCCATTAAGAGGATTCCTCCTGTGCCTAAGAATTTTAAAGGCAAAAGTTGGTGGAATTCCGAATGCGCCGCTGCTGTGACCAAACGTAAGGAAGCACTTAAACAGTATAAAGCTTTTCCGTCCTCAGAAAATTACGAAGTGTACAAATGTTCCAACAATGAAGCTCAAGACATAATCAGAGCGGCAAAAGCCAACTCTTGGAAAACATTTTGATCCTCTTTCAATCATTCAACCCCAATCCAAACGATCTGGAAAAAATTAAAAATAATAAAAAATGTTCCAACTTCCTCGACTCATCCTCTAATATTTGGCCCAGGGATTGAAGAAGCTATCAACAATTTATGTCCTTCAGGTCCCAGTAACAATCTGCCAAACTATTATGGTCATCAAAGAGGTTGATGCCCTTGGTTAGCTGATCCCTTCTCTTTTGATGAGCTAGATAGATCAATTAAAAAATCTAATAACAGCGCCCCTGGGATAGATAAAATCCATTATGAGATGATCAGTAAACTCCCACAGTCTGTCAAAAAGTTCCTTTTAAAATTATGTAACAAAGTTTGGTCCAGTAGTAAGCCTCCAAGCTCATGGAGAGACACGTTAGTAGTTTTAGTCAGGAAGGCAGGTAGGCCATTAGACTCTCCGAATTCGTACCGACCTATTTCGCTTACGTCATGTGTACTAAAAACCTACGAGAGGATGATAAAGGCGCGTCTGGAATGGTCCCTAGAACATAATCACCAACTACCCGAATCTCAATATGGATTTAGGAAAAATAAATCTGTCTTTGATGCACACCTGTCGTTAATTTCGGATGTTTACATTGCCTTGACCATAAATAAGAGTGTTCTGGGCCTATTTCTCGATATAAACGGAGCCTATGACAATGTTAATGTACACCGGTTGGGAACCAAGCTCTCCTCTTTTGGCTTACCCTCTCTTCTCATTAGCAACATCATGGCTTTGCTAACTGACCGAAGACTTATTTTCAAAATAAATGGACTTACGATAGGACCTAAGACTTCCTATAAAGGCATTCTGCAAGGGGGAATTTTGAGCCCTCTGTTGTACGCCATATACGTGGCCGACTTGGTTGACATTCTGCCAGAAGACATAAAAATCATCCAATATGCCGACGATATCTGCTTGTATACCACCTCCGACTCAATAACAGACTGTCTGGCCAAAATGCGAAGGTTTGTTGGGGTTTTGTCGATTTGGCTAAGGGAAAATGGCCTAGATGTCTCTGAGTCTAAATCAGTAATCTGCCCCTTCACAAGGAAACGAAGAATCGGTTTGCCTGAAAGAGTTAATGTGGGGGAATTTTCCTTCCCCGTGAATTGTAATGTGAGGTTCTTGGGATTACACATTAATAGCAAATTAACTTGGAATACGCATATAAAGAACTTGCTAGATAAATGTGACAAACTCTTCAACATACTCCGTAGTTTCACTGGTGCTCGGTGGGGTGCTGATTGGCCTGCTGCCTGGCTGCTATTGGCCTTTTATTTTACAGATCCACAATAAGAGCTGTAATTGATTTCGGATCAGTGTTGTACGGTCAAGCCTCAGACTCTATGTTGGGAAAAATAGATAGGTTCGCTAACAAATGTATCCGACGTATCCTGGGTAGTCTTCCGAGCACTCCTCTGGTAGTCTTGTCGGCGGAAGCTTGTGAACCTCCTCTGAAATGCAGGAGGATTAAGCTCAGCACCAATAAAATCATAGACCTACATCATAAGGAAAGTTCGTTAGTTCCAAAAATTTGCCATTTAGCTCAGTTGGTTAACACGGAAAAGTACTGGCTTAAAAAGAAATCGCCCCCGATGGTATCAGCCTTTCTTTCTTCAATTCCAGACCTTTACCGGGTGTTCAAAAGTAAAATTCCGCCAATGTACAAGACAAGTTATGAGGCTAGAATTATAAAACCTCCCGTGGTTCTGCTGGAAGATTTTTCGGGTTACCCCGCACAAGTAGCAAATAAACTATTTCAAGAAGTCATAAATAATAAATTTCCCAACTTCCGTCTTGTATTTACGGATGGGTCCGTCCTTGGAGTGAAAGTGGGATGTGCCTATTACGACCCTTATTCTCACCAATTCAAGACGTTCTCTCTCCCGGACGCCTGCTCTATATACACTGCAGAAACCTTTGCCTTAAGCAAAGCATTGGACTACATACTGCTCACAAAGGAGATTGTTAATAGCTGCATTCTTACGGACAGTAAGAGCGCGATAATTCAGTTAATGGATCTGCATAGCAACTCCAAATGCGACTACTTAATATCCGGATTACTTAATAAAAAATTAGAATTGGAAAAAAACGGGAAAAAGGTAGTATTCTGTTGGATTCGAGGACATGCAGGTATTGAAGGTAATGAGGTGGTAGACCGGTTGGCAAAAGAAGCCACTGAAGATGGGGAATTCCATAATATAAAAATCCTGAAGACTGATGCCAAACGTCTCATAAATAGAAAATGGACTACGTTATGGCACGAGTCATATAGAAGGTGTACAGCGGGGCTATCGTACAAGACCATATTCCCTGATTTTAATTCTTTACCTTGGTTTACGGGAGTCACTGAGCCTAAGTCATTCTTCACAACTGTCTCTCGGTTAAGAAGCAATCACGGCATTTGTGGCTCTTACGTTAATAAAATTATAAAAAGCAGAGACACTCCCAATTGCGCAACATGCGATGAGTATGAAGACTTGAAACATATAATAATGTTCTGTGTTGAATTTGAGGAAGAAAGGGAAAAATTAATGAAGTCCTTAGATAAACATACTACTCTCGAAAGGCCGTTCAGTTATGAAACCTTAATAGCAAAGTCGGACGTCCAAATTTATAAAGTAATATATAATTTTTTAAAAAAGATTGACCTACAAATTTGATACAAAATGAAAATTATATCATAGAACATAGCAGTCTGAAATAGTAGGCTATACAATCTAGAAGACGTGGCTAGATGTAGTATACAAAGCCAAAAAAAAACAAAAAGATATAAAGTATGTTTGGTGTTCATTTACCTATGATGGGATGTAACCTATGTTGAAATTTGTAAAGTTATATACCTCATTTTATCCTTTAAAGTAGGTTACACTGTATACCTGGCCTTCTCAATACAGTTTTGTGACACCTGCTAAATGGGTTATGGTCAAATGAGAGAAAAAGCCAAAACGTTTCTAGGTAATAAAACGTCAATCGAACAAAATATATTATCAGTCAATATATATATACAGTTAGAATTATTACTTTTTGTTAGAGAAAAATCTTCAATTTTGGGGAGAAAAATTGACTTTAGACGGAAAGTCGTTTTTTAAGCAGCTAGGTTGTTTTCGCCTAATGTTTTTTTATTGTCTTTTTATTGAAAAGAGGTTATTTTTATGAGTCCTGGGAGGAGTAGAGGCCAAGCCCGATCCCTACTTCCTTCTTCCTAGGCGACTTGGTTGGAAAAGGCGAGAACCTCGGCAGGTCCGGTAGTGGCTGGGGTCGGGTACTTGGCGACTCGGGGGGCGATGTCGACGTCCCAGTCGAACTCTGGTCCGAAGGTCCAGGGTCAAACGAGACACGGCTGTACTTCCTCCTAATCTCCCGGATGTCTTCCGGCTCGTCAATCCTGTGGCTCTGGATCCTCTGCAGTATCTCGGAGTTCTCCTGTACAAACGGGGAGAGTGAGGGTATAAAGGAGCTCACACAGCGAAAAGCTCTTACCTGGAGTATCTGGAGAAGGGCGATTTCCGACTTCCTCCTCTCTTTTTTGACGTTATCTAACGTCCTGTCCTCCTCGCTCCTCCTTGGGGGCTCTTCTTCAATTTTCTCATCGTCTTTCGTCAACCTCTCGTCCGTCGAGTTGTCCGAATCGCTCGAGTCGCACAGCTCAGTAGATGATGACGAACTGGAACTCGAAGAAGGCGACGGCGACCTAGAACCATCTTCAACACAAAAAATTGATACCGTTCACACCATCTCGAATCTTTACCTCTTGCGGCATCTTTCCAGTGCAGGGTTTGTCCCCTGGGATCCCTCGTCTCCCTCTTCTGGTCCAGCATTGGTATAGCACCATCTATCTTCCTACCCTTGGCCGAGAGGAGTGCCCTCTTACCAAGGAGGAGATGGTTCAAAGCTGGTGAATTTCCAGTCGCTAGCGTCTCGCTTCTGCAAGCTGACAAATCCCACAAAGTTACAGAAAAAAACCTAATGAAAAATTCCAACCTGATAAGATAATATGCGCCTGGCGCTGTCGTTCCCTGAGCTTCCAGTACTGCCTCTTCAAAGCGCTAATGTCCAAAGCGATCTTCTCCCTGTCCGGGTGGTTAGAAAAAGGCGTCATCTTGACGTCAGACTGTCTGAGATCGTCACCTCCTGTAAATAACACTGGCAGGTTATTCACAGGTAAAATAGAAGTTCGGTTACAGATGAAGTCACATTCAGGGTTAAAGGTGCGTGTTTTGAAGTATGTGGATCTCGATTTACCTGCTGCTTGGTCATAAGTGTCAGGATAGAAGAGTTTCAGCCCCATCTTGGCTACTGTGCTGACAGCCCAAGGCGAGATGTTGAAGACGTACTTCTCCCTCAGCTCAGTCACCTCCGGGGTCGACATTCTATCGATAACCTTCGGGCAATTTTGATTTTTTTTTTCAAAAAACTGTTTCATTCTTGGGATGAGACAAATAAAACCTTTATGAGATTGTTCGGCTCCATGAGTCCAAACTCCATCATCTCCCTGGTTAGTACTGCCATGATGCTGTAGAACTCGTCCGCACTCCTCACTGCCATCATCCTCCTTTTTCAAAAGCAAAAAGATCAATTAGTCGCAAGCTTTTAATAACGGATAAATAAAATTAAAAAATCTACTCAGAAAGGGTATCCCATATGGCGAGCGCAGTCCTCAGCAGTATCTGGTCTCCTTCGAGGAAGACGAGGTCCCAGACACGCAGGACGGTCGACTGGGGCAAGCAGGTCGAAAAGAGAGTCAGGAACCATTGCATCGTGAATACGTCGCAGAGTGGCGGCTCGTAGCTCGTCCCCGAGTCCTTGCTCTCCTGCTGGAGCTGGTCGAGGTGGCGGGACAGTTCGGGGACCTTCAGTTTCAGAAGATCTCTAAAAACAGCCATATCAACTGAAAGTCCGCGGAGGTTGTTGCCGAAGTAGCTCTCGGGTAGGACTCCCTCGATAAGGTAGATCATCACCTTGAAAGTTACAAAATAAAGTGGCAGATGTAAAGATGGACCTCGCAACCAAAACAAAAATTCCATAACTAAGTTCCAAAATTGGTCTCTCCATCATTCTGCCTAAGTTAGTCTACCTAATTGCGTTGAAAGTGTTTTGTTCTTGTTAGTTCTTCAGCCGCATATTCTAGTATTCTGTTGGGAAGGTTTTGACTTGCTGTCATCCTGTAAACTTGTATTATGCCATAGCTCAACATTCATCCAATGTTCGCACTTCCTAATTCTTCGATTAAGCTACGTCTTCAAGTAATTTGACTTAGCCCAACCTGTATCCAAATTTGGTCAACTACCTGTAGTCCAGTTGAACGACATTACTAAACCCTGACTCCATATGGGTCTACCTATCATCTTATAATTCTAGTTATACTAGACATATGACCAATTTTGGATTTTTTACAACCTTCCAAATACAGCGTGGTCTTGGCGTATAGCTCAATATGCATCAAATTTTTCCTCTTCCCAGTTCTTCTGCAAAACTGCATCCTCAAATGTTTTCCCATTGCTGAAGTCCCTTCCGGTTTCTGACCTTCCCAACGTCTTACTGCATCTTAGGCTTAGTGCTAGGACATAGCTCAACATTAATCGAATGTTGGTTCTTCCAAATTCTTCGATCAAACTGCATCCTCTAATATTTTACCTACCCTAACATGCATCCTACGTTGGTCAGCCCCAACCACCCGTACGTCCAGTTGAACGAAACTGCTCAAATCTTATTCCATATTGGGTCTTCCTAATGCATCTTCTAAGTCTATCATATGAGACATGGCGACCAATTTTGGACCTTTATAACCTTCATAACACATCGTACCCGTGACACCATGGCATAGTTCGTCATTAATCGAATTTTGGGACTTCCAGGTCTTCTACCAAACTGCATTCTCTAGTATTTTGGCCCAGCCCCATTTAATTTGATTGACTCCAACCACCTGTACATCCAGTCTAACGACATTGCTCAAGTCATCTCCTATTATGGGCCTACAATGCATCTCCTAGTCTATTCATTTGTCACATGAGACCACTATTGAACCTTTACATCCCGCTAATCAGAAAATTTCGATGACATGGTTTCACCAAACAATCAATTTGGTTCTACCAAAAAACCTGTATGCCTCGTTCAACGACCTTACTCAAGTCATATACAAGTTTGGATCTACTTTATCTCCATCCTCCAAGTCCTGCCACATAACACATGACGACCTATTTTCAACCTTTCCACCTTTCCTAGGGTGGTTATCAATTGCCATTTAATTTCTGTAACTTTTCTTTTTTGGTTTAAAATATAAAATGAATAAAATACTTACTTTGACGGTTGCGCTCTGGGATCCCTGCATCACCTGCAGAATGAGGGCGGCGAGCATGTTAAGGCCCTATCAGCCAACAGACAAAAGGGGTCGATTATAATCTCATTGTTTCGCCCCTCGGCGGAAAAGGGGTGACGATATTTACCTGACAATAGCCGACGTTCTTGTTCCACCTAGCATAGGCGAGCAAGACTCTTTTCAGGACGGCCTGGTTGTGCTGGCCGGTAGCGCCGCAGAACAGCGAACATCCGGTCCTGTGGAGGTCCTAGAAGGGGAAGAAAAAAATGATTAAGTTCGAGGTGGAGGGTTTATATGTCAAACACAGCGAAACAGTTTGGACTCAAAGTTATCACCAAGCGCGGTAATTCTTGAGTGTGGCTTATCTAATCCAGGATGACTTCCTCACCTTGACAATCTGCACGCTCAGCTCGCGGTCCTCTGACGAGGTCGTCTCTGAAAACAGCCTGCGCTCCGTCGCCTGCCAGTTCGTATGACCTTTGGTGTTAAGGTGTCGTTCGGCGAGGCTAAGCCATAGCTGTTAAAGGAAAAATTTATTAATTAGAGCTTAGAAGAGAAAGAAATCAACAGAAAGAGAGAGATGTCCAGGTTGCGCTCCTGTTTTTTAAAAATGAGTTCATCAGGTCGTGACATGCCAGGGCATCTATTTTCTTAGATACCAAGACGATAAAAGAAGTTGAGTCTGCTGCTCACGTTTTTCCTGAAGTGCGCCGGTACGCCGTCTGGCAGCCTTGCGACCATCCTCATCGCCCTGGCCCATTCCTGGAATCCCGACTGGTCGGTCGTGACAGGGCTGATGGAGAACCTGAGCCTAGCGTCGTCCCCTGGAAAGGCGAAGACAAAATATAACACAGGAAACAAGCGAATTGGCCGGACCCCAGCCCCCCTTGGCGTCCAATCAAAAAGTCAATTAATCCTCTCAACCATCGTAAGGTGTAACTTATAACCGTCATTCCTTTGGCGAGCGGGAAATTGGGGAAAAACACCCTAACCACCATTTTGCACACAATAAAAAAATGCACCAAAAAAAGGAGTTATTACCCCAAAAACATCTGGGATCTCCTAGCGCCGGGTTCGAAGGCAAGTGACCCGTAGTCGGTCTAACATAAGGGTTCACAACACACACACAAACGCGCACGCACGCGATGTAACAGTTAGGACGGCACGGCGCATCCATAAAACAAAAACTGGGAGTTTACTAATTAAAACTGCAATTGGCCGTGCCAGCGTGCATAATGAAGTTTAATTGAGAACGTTTAAGTTTCAATGCACATAGGTCATTATGTCGGTCGTACGTTTAAATCCAACAGCAATATACTATGTCCATCATGGAAGTTTTAAGTTTCAATGTAGTCACATAATATAAATACTATTCATAATATTGTTCATGTAGGACATACATTTCAACATAAAAAATTAGCAACGATTAAAAATCTCGTTTAAGCAAAATATAAATTTTAATATAAACACAATGTAAATAAGGGTAGTTATGTTGTTCGTGTAGGCATAAATTTAATTATAGAAAATATCAACGATTAAAAATGTCGTTTAAACAAAATTTAGGTTTCAATATAAGTAATATAAACAAGTTTTCGTGGTCCGCTTGTCTAATTAATATCTTTTAATTATAGTAGATGATGGGGTTTGGTCTGAGATTTGGCGAACTCATGTTGTACCAGCACACTGGGCACTTACTGGGTCTGTCTTCATTCGCGAGTGTTTTGTTTGAGTTAAAGATTTTTTTCACTGAAGATGGCATAATGCCGAAACGCGTTTGATTAACTCAAAAAAACAACCCGCCAGTGAAGACAGACTTTCTTCATCTAGACACGCCGCTACTCTACCACTTGAGCTATTGTGGCTTCGTTCCCCTCACTAACTAACTTCCCATCTCAACCCCACTTTTTGAATTTTCCCTCCTTTTTGCCTTAATGTCCGAATGGATGGAAGTCATGATAACTCAAGTGGTAGAGTAGCGGCATATCTAGATGAAAGTCATGGGTTCGAATCCCGCTCGTGACACTGACTTTTTTAAATCTCAACTAAAAACATTAATTAATTGAAATTTAAACAAGGTTCATTATGTTGTTCATGTAGGACATAAATTTCAATATAGAAAATAAAATCGGGAAAAAACTGACGTTAATTCATTTAGACGCATATTGATGAAATATCGTTATTGAAAGATTTACGTATGTAAGGCTCATTATGTTGTGTACATTTCAATATTGTGCATAATGTTTAATTTCACGTTTGGATGGGTTTTTACGTTTCAACATCTGGAGAACATAGAATTTTTTGTTTGTGTCGTCACATGTTTCAATGTCAACATCGACATGTCGTTCATGTAGTAGCATTCACGCAACAATTTGAAAAACAATTTTGTTGAAATCGTGCCGGGGATTGATTTTTTTGCATCAGGGGATTTAATGCAAAATTTTTTTTTTTAACTTTGCCGGCAAAAAAGATACGTGGTGCTCTCTTGGTCCCAAGGGCATGAAAAAAAGGTCCTTGGGGTTTAATCCTTCGTACTTAAAGGGGATTAAGCACGGATGATCTCGTGGCCTGTTCTCTCTCTCTTCCACTCCCTCTCTCTCTCTCTCTCTCTCTCCCTCCCTCTCTCTCTACTTGCAGTCGCTTAACCCCGTTTTTTTTCTGGCTAGTGTCTTCTTTTTCGTCCTTATCGATTCTTTAAGGCGGTTTAAGTGATTTTCAGGGGCTTCTACGGATCAAGCCCGGTCATCGGTTCGATTACCTTGTTTACACTCGGTTTTTTCACATTATTTACATTTGGGCGATCTGGGTTATGAAGCAGCTAGAGTGCTTAGCATGATCACGGGGAAAATTCGAACGGTCGATGTGTTTTTCTGGGTCAGGAGGACTGGCATACCGCATAGGCAGACCGTAGTTTAGGATGGTCCCCACCCTCGTCTATCATCAAGGGGATGAAAACAACTGTTTTAAAGTAGTTGAAAGTTTTTTTTTAAGTTAAACGCACGGACTCACCTGACTGGCTCGTCCCGGCCAGGTGGGACTTGAGGG
The DNA here is from genome assembly GCA_039619505.1 of Cimex hemipterus. Lineage (NCBI taxonomy): Eukaryota > Metazoa > Arthropoda > Insecta > Hemiptera > Cimicidae > Cimex > Cimex hemipterus. Next base: position 7,828,808 of record CM077110.1, on the reverse strand, counting down.
AGTTGAGTATCCCGCTCATCCGAGCGCACCTTCTCGACGACGCCGTGCCAGTTCACATTGTAACACTGGCGTCCGGTTGAACGAGGAAATGGCGACGAGGACAACCACAAAACGCGGCCGTGCCAGTCCGGTTACAGTTTGAGTCTTTAACCTTCTCTGAGGGACGGCGGCTGGGGGCCTGCGCTCCGGGACTCTATTGATTTTACGCCCCCGCAACAGCAAAGAACATCCCCGCGACAACCTGGGGGTGGGTGAACGAGCGGAAGGTTTAACAATTAAAAAATAAACATAACACGCAGGAGAGAACATACGATGTTCCATCACCCCTAAGTGACTCAGGTGTCGACCCGCGAAACCCCAAAACCGACCTACATCACCTCAAAACGTACCTAAAAAATAAAAAAATCAATTTTATCCTTGAAATATTAACCACCTACACGTTTGGTGCATTGCGCAGATTACAGTAATTGGCGCAAGGATACGTGCTCAGTCCGATATTGTTCTCTCTTTACATATTTTCTCTCATCACATAAGGCAATTAACTAACAAAAAATATCTATCATTAAGGTTCTGGCATATGCTACGATATTGTACTTAAGCAGGAAAAGACAGTGGCTGGCCAAACGTTACGTTTCTCTCACTGTTCCCTCCTTACAATTATTGTTTTAGTCCATAAGGCAATTAACAAACCACAAATGGTGTCATTAAAGATTCTGGTATATGCCACGATTTGCTTGGGTTAACTGGGAAGGACAGTAGTTGGCCCAAGGTTAAGTTTCTCTTGTACTGTTTTTACATGATAATTATTGTCTTAGCCTATAAGACACTATAAAAACTGAAAATATGCGACTTTAAGATAATGACAAATACCATGTTTTCATAGTTTGGCGATGAAAAACAATAGTTTGATATAAGGTAATCTTCAAATGAGTTAAAAAAAAAAAAAGATATGCCCATAGTTTATGGTTACTTGGGTGGGCAGAAAAGAAGGAAAATAAGATACTTGGCACAAGGGTACGTTTTCTTCATACTCTTCTCTCTTTACAAATATCTTTTAACCTATAAGATATGATAAATTTTACAAATGTGTACGGTTCTGACTGGATTGGTTGTCATTGGCCCATTGGTCCATTTTCTTCATAATGTGCTTTTTTTTATTTTATTTTTCAAGGGTACGATTCCATTATAATGCACCCTCTTCAAATTTCATTTTACCCCATGCAACATTTACAAACCCAAAAAATATGCCTGATTAAAGTTAAGGCTATGGTTAATACCATTGTTGGCTGGTTTGGTAGAAAATGCAATAATTGACCCATGGGTACGCTTTCTTTATAATTTCTCTCTCTACATTTTTTCCCTTAAATACCACAAATATGTATGATTTTGGTTTTGGCTTTATGGTGTGAGAACAGCTTGAAGGAAATACCCTGAGACCTACTACTGTACCTTCTTGCCTAACCAAGAAACCATGCCCGAACTTTACTCAGACACATTTTTAGTTTTTATAGCTTCTTTTAGGCTAGAAAAGATTTGTTAAGAGAAAACATTATGAAGAATATGTACCCTTGGGGTAACTATTGCCCATTCCGTTTTTTCTGGTCAAACCAATCCATTGTATATGCCAAAATCTTAGTAACGCATTCGGTTTTTGTAGTGTCTTATGAGCTGAAAGAAAATTTGTAAGGAGAGAACAGCATGAAGGAAATAACTTGAGACCTACTACTGTACCTTTCTGCCTAACCAAGTAACCATGGTATATGCCTGAATGTTGATCAGGCATATTTTTTGTTTTTATAGTGTCTTGTAGGTTAGAATAAAATTTGTAAAGGGAAAACATTATGAAGGAAATGTTCTCTTGGGCTTAACTACTGCTCCTGCCTAACCAAGCAAACCATAGTACATACCATAACCTTAATCAGGAATATTTTTGACATTTTGTATGTTTTATATGTTGAAAAATATGTTTTAGAGGGGGGAACAATATAGGGCTCCCACATTTTTTTTGGTCTGGAAAAACAGAGTATGGATCTAAAATTACTGTTATACTAGTTTTTGAGCCCGTTCGATCTCGCACTTTCCTTTCCCTCAAAAACATTTAGTCTTACTTGTTTTGCTGGAATTCGCTTGGAGGAAGGCGGTTATGAGGCCGCAGAGGCCCTCCTGATCTGTAGTGAGCATGTCCTTGTCTTGTAATTCAGTCGCCAGCCAGTTCCCGGTTGTTCGAATCTTCTCCTCGAGTTCCCTTCTGATTTTCCACACTTCATCCCAACCTGTTGATTATTACCTAGGTCACATTTTTACTTTTATCGTGGTTTTTAGATTGAAACTCACTGAATGCAAAGAGATCGTTCTTAGAGTACTTTTCAAATTTATCGACCACCCTGCGGTCCAAGTGCGATGGACAGGAGTTGTGACGGCAGAGGCTTTCCCAAGGTCGGCCTGGAAAAGTTAAAAAGTGAAGTCTGGTCGACTTAAGGTGTGAAGTTTGTCTTTCTTTACTAGAACTGAATATTAGCTCGCTTTTCCTTCTCGACGACTTTTGTACGTTTTTGGTGTAGACTTGGGACAGGAGCTGGTCAAAGAGGAACGCGATGGGGTTGGGTTCTTCTCTTTCCGGCTCCTCTGTGAGTGGGATTTCTGTGAAGACGTCCGATGGTTCTTCTTTGGTCACGTTCACCTTGTCCTCCTTGATACCGCTTATCACCTGGTGACGCAGATTTCGTAAGGTTTTTTAACTCTAAATTGTAAAGAAACCTGGCTTACCGAGTCTTTCTTGAGGTCGTCGACGAACTCGTCGAACTTCCACTCTCTCTTCTCCCTCTTGGGTGCCGGGTAGTCGATCCTGGGCGGCTTTCTATCTCTGGGAGGACGTGCTTCACGGCCGAGGAAGAGTCGAGACAGGTCGGGCGAGACGGTCTTGACCAGGACGTTACGGCCAGGGGCCAGTGGGTCGGCCGGCTGGACGTACACAACCTTAGGGGAGTCGGGAGACCAGAAGTTACCCGGTTCCACGATCACCGGGATGAATCTCCTGTTCGACACTAGCATGACTGGAAAAAAACACGCCCAAAATTAAAAAACCCAACCCAGACCAATTTTAACCCCGTTCGTCGAACCCACCCTGGAATTAATGCTACAACGGTTTGAATATTCATCCCGCGCCACGGCCTGGAATTATCTGCCGGCGTTTTTTCTCTCTCTTTTGTTTTGTTTTATCTCGCCGAAAGTGGGGGCAACGACACAATAGTGGCGACCGCGAACAGCCGCGATATATGGGCCGACGACATATTGCATACGATTACCATTATCTAGGCAGCAACAGAAATAGAAAAAACTTTTGTTCACTCGAAACATTACCAAACATTAAAAAATTTAAAACAAAAAATTAACTTTAATTCCGTTTTGTGTAAAGTCTAACATTGAACATGGTTTGTGATGGGCCTTGGTCGGGAGTACTAATGATAACAAGCAAAGATTAGAGAAAGTATCAGTGTAGTGAAATGAATGAAATACGAATAAGAAGGAGGGGGAGAGAGAGGGAGAGAGAGAGAGAGAGAGGGGGGGGAGAGAGAAGTGAATTAGCTATAACGAGAGGCGAATGAAAAGGCGAAAAAGAAAAGGAAAACAATAGTGATAACGGAAAAAGATTAGAGAGAGGATTAGTGTTAGTGAAAGACGAGAGAGAGGGAGAGAAAAACAGTGGATTAGCGATAATGAAAGACGAATAAAAAGTTGAGAAAGAGAAGGAAAACAATAGTTATAACGGAAGAAGATTAGATAGAGTGTGAGGGGATTAGTGATAATGAGAGACGGTTAAGTGGATGAGAGGGAGAGAAAGAGGGAGAGAGTGTGAGAGAGAAGATTAGTGATAGCGAACAAGTTTAGAGGAAGATTAGGAAAGAACGAGAGAAATTACAAGCGAATTAGTGTTGAAGAAGTTCAAATATTGTAGGTTAGAAGGGTATTAGTGATAGCAAGAGAGGATTAGCGAGAGAAAAAGAGCGAACTAGTGATGGAGAGTAAGTGAAAACGTTTCTTCCTCTCTCCCCTTCTCCTCACTCTCTCTCTCTCTCTCTCTCTCTCTCTCTCTCTCTCTCTCTCTCTC
>CM077110.1:7804142-7824690 GCA_039619505.1 Cimex hemipterus | reverse complement strand
CTCTCTCTCTCTCTCTCTCTCTCTCTCTCTCTCTCTCTCTCTCTCTCTCTCTCTTTATTGCTAAATCGTTGACAGCAGACACACAACTCCATGTGTTACAACAATTTTTTAAAATATTTAATGTTAATGTTTATAAATTTTTTATTTTCGGCATATGTTTAAGGCGAAAAGAATCAAAACACAAATGGATAAAAAAACAAAAAGAAAAAAAACTCACCATTGGGGAGTAAGGGTATGTGGACAGTACGGACCGAACCCCTTGTACAGCCCCGGCAGGCTGAACTTCACTGGTCACATGTGTGTTTTGAAAATTTAAAAATAATTCATCCTCAATCCTCATGTGCTTCAATCTTCCTTAACCCTTATTTCAAACGAACAGAAAATTGAAGCTTTGAACAATATTATCAAAATAATGTTCACTAATCCTTCCTCTATTTCACTAATCTAATTTCTTAATCAATAATTCATGTCTGCTTCTTAAAATCTGATCTCGCCATTCATAATATCTTCTTATCGCTAACCCACTTCTGTTCTCAGATTTGCTCCCTTTACCAATAATTAATCCACTTGTACTCTTTCTTGTTTATTCCCTTAAAAAAAAAACGCTCTCTCTCTCTCTCTCTCTCTCCCTAATTATCTGTCGTTATCACTAATCCACTGTCGTTGCTCTAGGCCACGTTTTTCATAACTGACCCAAATTCGCTCTCTTTCTATCACTCTCAATGAGCTGTTATCACAAATTCACGACTACTTTCTCTAATTGTCTGCCGTTATCACTAATTCACTGATCGTTTCTCTAGGCCACGTTTTACATATCTGAACCAAATGCCCTCTCTCTCTATCACTCTCAATGAGGTGCTATTATCGCAAATACACTACTTCTCTTACTGTAATTGTCTTTCCTTACCACTAATTTATTGCTACTTAAAAAAAAAATTCTTCTATTTTAGATCTTTTCGATAACATTATTTTGTAATCATTAATCCACTGCTCGTATGTCTAATCTTGTATTGGTGATAATTAATCCACGGTTACTTTTTCTTATTTTATGTGATTACTGCTCCACTGTAACTTGTCTAATTTTTTCGTGATCATTAATCCACTGAAACGTTCTCAATTTTTTTGGTTATCACTAATTCAGGGATCCTTTTTTAAAATATATTAAGCAATGCTATTCTACTTCCTATCTCTAATGTTTCGTTAACATCAATTCACTCCTACTTTCTATAATTTATTCATTATCACTTAGACACAGATCCTTTCGTTGATGTTATTTTGTAATCATTAATCCACTGCTCGTGTATTTAATCTTTTTTGGTGATAACTAATCCACGGTTACTTTCTCTAATTTACCCGTGATCACTAATCGGCTGTTATTTTTTCTCATCTTTGTCGTGATCAGTAATCGACTGAAACGTTCTCAATTTTTTTTTAACACTAATTCGTTGCTACTTTCTGTAATCGTCTTTCGCATGCACTAATCCTATGTTATTTTTTCGTCATTTTTCGTTGTCACTAAATCACTGCTGCTTTCTCTAATCGTCTTTCGCCGTCACTAATCCACTGCTAATTTTTTCTCGTCCTTTTTATCATTACTAAATTAATGTGGCTTTGTTTGGCCTTTGTACTCGCACTTACCATTTTCTTCTCACGTCATGAAAACACGGTCAAATAATGGGTAATCAAAAACCAAATTAGGCGACACGTTAAAAAATATAATTGTAAGTTTATTTCCATTAGAAAAACGAAACCATAATACAACAAAACCTGAAAAATATTCAAAACGACCAATTGGAGAAAAAGAGAAACTTATAAATATTACACAAATTCGAAACAAACCAGTTTTTTTTTTGGTTTTATTTAATTTCTCTTTCTCTATCAAATTTTTCAACACAAATCACATTGGGGTAACTTCAGTTGTGTATCGCGACCTCGGCTCTCCTTCCTTGAAAATTTTGAAAAAATATCTTAGGTATGGACAAGTAGACACAACGTTTTTCGACAGATTGGGTTTCGACAGCCATTGACAAAAACATTTCCCATTTCGACATATATTTTTATATTTATATACATTTATATTTTTACTTTATGTTTTATAACTATATCTTTAGTTATAAATATTAAAATACTTATTTTATACAGATTTGAAGGGAAAAAAGTTGATCGTTTGGCAAAAAGAGGGCTTGGGGGAGGGTCGAGAATTTGGCTGGAGAAAAAAAAGCACAAAACAAAAACTATTTTTCGAATCTCAATTTACACACACTTACACATTATTGGATGAAATTGTGAAAAATCGTGGACAGACAGTTGACAAGTAGTATTGACGTTTATAATTTGGGAAAAATATCAAGAAAACTAGACATCCACTAGATCCTTTAATCCATCTGGCAAATATTAGATGAAATGATAAGAAATTGTGGACAGACAGTCTGCAAGGAAAAGAATCGGTGGTTTGGTAAATGCCACTGACATTCAAAATAGTTTACCTGTTCCGATCAATATTGGAAGAAATGATTAAAATTTGTCGTGAGACAATATCCAATCCAACCAGATATGGAACTACCACGAGGATGTGGACAGGGGTGATGCTGCTCAGGATCCAAAATTATTTTACTAGGTTGGACCATTGCTGGCAGAAATCAGAATTTTTGGCCAGGCAATACCCAATCCAACCAAACATTTCGCGCATCATGAGGAAATGTGGAGACAGGTGATCTTGTCCAAGACCCAAAATTATTTTGCTACATCCGACCAATATTGGATGACATCGTGAAGAATTGCCGACAGACTATACTCTCTTTGACCAAATATTTGATGAAGTCATGGGAAATCGAAAACATACCAAACACTAAATCCGACGAAATATTAGGTGAAATAATCAGAAATTGTGCACATACCAAATCTGACGAAATAATGGGTGACCTCATGATAGCATACAATACCAAATCTGAATATTGGATCAAACTATGAGAAATTATGAACATACAACGTACAGTGCGACCAATATTGGATAAAATCATGAGAAATTGTGGACAGACAGTAAAAAAGTTTGAACAAATATTGGATGAAATTATGAGAAATTGTAAACGTACAGTGCCAAATCTGACCGAATGTTGGGTAAAACCATGAGAATTAGTGGACAGACAGTACAAAGGTCTGACCAAATGTTGGATGAAATTATGAGAAATTGTGAACAGACGGTAAAGTCTGACCAAATATTAGATGAAATCATGAGAAATTGTAAACGTACAGTCCCAAATCTGACCGAATGGTGCATAAAACCATGAGAAATTATGGAAACACAATATACAGTGCGATCAATATTGGATAAATCCATGAGAAATAGTGGACAAACAGTACCAAATTTGACCTAATGTTGGCTTATACCAAGAGAAATTGTGGACAGACAGTTCAAAAATCTCACCAAATATTGAATGAAATCGTGAGAATTTGTAGACAGTCCGTAAAAAATTCGACCAAAAAATATTGGATGAAAATATGTAGGATCGTGAACGGAAAGTTGCCAAACCGGAGGAAATATTGGATGCAATCGTAACGATTTGTGGACAGATGGTACAAAATATGATCAGATATTGGATGAAATCATGTAAAATTGTAAACAAAAAAAAATTGGAGACCGGCAGTACCAAATCAACCAAATATTGGGAGAAACCATAAGGGATTTGTGGACAATTCGCAAAGGGTGAAAAGTGATGGTAATGCCAGGTAAACTTTACATGTCTCAAAATATTTTTTCAACGTTGGACTCAATAATACCGAATTGGTGGTGAGGAACGTTTTGAGTACAACGATCCGATCAATATTGGACGAAACCGTAATGAACCTTTAGACATAGTCCATGAGGAGTACGATTGTTCTTCATGATTGGTATACCTGAGTTGATCCAAATTTTTTTAACCAGGCCGACCAATATTGGATGAAATCATGAGGAGTTGCGTTCTTTTTTCCAGAATTCCAGCCAGCTTCTCTCCCATCCCGATGCCAATTTGTGTAATAGAAAAAATCCGTTTTCAACACGGCTTACTTCATTTCCTCTGTGGAATTGGTCCAATAATCCGTTTCAACCGTCACAGCCCAAAAATAAATCCAACAAAATTTTTATTACCCTGATGAAAGCGTTTATAGTAAAATTCGAAACGCTAAGCCGTACGGCTAAAATTGACAGTAGATTTTTTTTTGAAAAATTTGACCAAGGGTTATTTACAGTCACAACCTGGTTTTACCGAGGAGGATATAAGGGTGGGTCATCGGGGTTGGGGTTCGAAGGTCATCGCGACAATATAGGTTTTTTTAGCAAAGTTCTAATGATGATGTTGAGGTCAGTTGGCAGCTCCACCCTCGAGGAAGTAGGTAACCATGTCTCCTTTCCCTTTGACCTGTATCGTCCCCCTGCAGGTGAGCGGGTACCCCCTCGCCGCAAGTATCGTGTACACCTCCTGGGTCACCTGGATCTTGTCGACTATCCCCGTAGAGTCCATCCTGCTCGCCACGTTTACCGCATTACTCCAGATATCGAACTGAGGCTTCCTCGAACCGATGACCCCGGCAACGACGGGCCCGATGTTTATCCCTGGCAAAAAGGCACCTTTAGACAACAACAACAATGAAAACAGACGAAAAACCTCTACCGATCCGAATGCGGAAGTTGTTGAAAGAATGCTGGTTGACGTAGCTGAGCTGTTCCTTGATCCGAAGGGCGTAGTCAGCCATCGCGGTCACGTGCTTCAGGTCCTTCATGTCGCATGTCGCTTTCGTCAAACCTAAAATACCAAAACAATAAAATAATTAATCAGGGATAATCTTTGATTTAAGGTTGTTCAAAAGCTCGACTTGGGATGAAGATTCTAGGCATGAACTCTGAACGTACATACGCCATTAGATAATCCAATCTTAGATTAATTAATCCATAATATTTAAATCTGCTTTCACAGTTCAATTCCTCCTACCTCCTTTCCTTTTGCATTTTAGAAGACAAGGATGAGTGTGAACATTGGATTAATAAATATATTAATCCAATATGGGACTATCCCAAGGCTTGTCCAATATTTAAAAAGCTTCAAGAACTGCAATTCCTCCTACCTCCATTCCCTTTGCACTTTAGAAGACAAGGATGAGTGTGGAGATTGGATTAAGAAATATATTAATTCAAGGAGGGATTATCTCAAGGCTTGACCAATCTCTAAAAAGTTTCAAGAACCTCAACTATGGTAACATTCAGTCCTTCTATACTTTGGTAGACGAGGATGAGGGTGGATATTGGATTAAGAAATATATAAATTCAAGGATATATATCCGAAGGCGTGGCCAATCTATAATCTGTCTTCGAGAGATTCAACTTTGCCAACATTCATTCTTTTTAACCTTTGGAAGCCAAGGTTAAAGCGCATATTGGATTAAGAAATGTATTAATCCAAGGTGGGATTATCCCATGGATTGACCAATCTCTAAAAAAGCTTCAAATACTTCAATTCTGCCTACCTCCATTCCTTTTACACTCTAGAAGACAAGGAAGAGTGTGGATATTGGATTAAGAAATATATAAATCCAAGGAGGGATTATCCCAAGGCTTGACCAATCTGTAAAAAGCTTCAAGAACCGCATGAATATACTGGTTCTAATCTCTTTAGAACTTCAATTATGCCCATGTTCATACATTTTGTCATTCGGAAATCAAGGATTATCAAGGATAAGAGATTAAGAGAATAAATCTAAAGTGGGACTATCTCAAGGTTTGACAATCACGTAATGTTCTTCAAGACCCCCAATTATTTCTAAATTCTGTCTGTATTTTTGTTTGAAAATCAAGGATAAGTTCGTATATGGAATTACGAGGATTATCCCAAGATTTAACCCATTTGATTACCAAAAGGCCAAAATACAGTGACAGAATGCAGATAATTATGGGTTTTAAAGCATATTAGTGGCTGGTAAAATCTTGAGATAATCCCATCTTGGTTTAATCATTTGAATCAAATATCCACACTAATCGTTGACTTCCAAAACATAACAATGAGAATAAAATGATAGAATCTATGCATAATTGAGGATTTTGGAGACACATCGAAGCTAGCCAAGCGTTGGGTAATCCCATCTTCGATTATTCCTCTTAATCCAATATCCACACTAATCCATTACTTACAACGGACAAAAATAAAAGAAGCTAGGCAGACTTCATTGCCATTAAAGACACAGAGTGAGCTGTTAGTGCGTTCGGATAATCCCATCTTGGATTTATTATCTTAATCCAATATTATCAGTAATCCTTGATTTCCAAATTTCCAGATTCCATACAAAAATGATAGAATATAGGCACAATTGAAGTTTTAGAAGACACAGATGTGACTTGTCGGACATTGATATGGTTAATTCTTTTGGCAATAATGATTTCTCTGGTAGTTTTTATGAGATGATTTCATTGTTATTTTTTGTGGTTTACCCGATGCCGCCATGTACGTCGCTCCGGTCGATTTGATCTTCTCGATGCAGGAGAACTTTGGCTCGGCGAGTATCTCATCGAAATCAGCGATGATCTCGTTCAAAAGTCTGAGGCACTCGACGCCCTCGTTGTTTCCTTCGAGCTCGACGTAAAACTCCGAAAAGTTCGGAATGGAGGCGAACATGATGCAGACGCACTCGCACTGCTCGTGGTACATGTCGTCGAAGTTCTTATCCGAGTTGAGAAAGTGTTCGGCGACGTGGGCGGGCAATATGTTGCCAAGGAGTTTCCTGTTGTACGCTTCAAGGTGTTCCATGTCTTCTTTTTCCTCTGAAAAAAGACGAATTGTAGATTGGATTATTGATTTTGAATCGGGTTTTACCCGTCGCCTGTAGTTTCCAGAGGAAATCGAGCCTGTTCGTCGCCTCCGTCTGCCTTCCGTGGATGATCACAGCAAGGAGGAAACCGACGAGCGAGACGACGTTGGACACCTCCGAGTATCCGTTCAATCCGCTTCAAGAAAAGCAGGTCAAAAATACACCCAAAGCTTAACTTCAGTACTCCAAATACCTCGAGGCCTGAGAGAAGTGGATCGCGAGGAAGGTGAACGTTATAATCGACAGTATGAACACCTTTATAATGCTCGTGAGTATCTGGAACGCTGCCGTTATTATAATGAGCACGACTATGCACATAGTGGCCAACTCCGACAGCACTGCGGTGTCAGACGTCTCGTCCAACTCCAGAGTGAAGTTCGACGATGCGTTTGTCTCAATGGTTATATTATGCCCAACTATCCTTACCCTGTATATCTTAAAAAAATATATAAAAATTAACCAGAATTTTTTTTGATATGAGTTAAACAGACCAGAGGAAAGATCGTTGTTGTGAAAGCTATGGCTATGACTATAATGGCGAACACCTGAGCTACGTTTCTGTTTTCATGGATCATCGATGACACACGCACAAGTGGTGACAGCTTGTCCTAAACGCCAAAAAATATTGTACAATCCTTCAAGTTTAGATAAGCACGGTTCACCTTGCACTTATCGACGACGACGATCACTGTGATCATGGTGACCAGTAAAAGGCCGATTGAATAGACAACGTACAAATGCGGATCGCTTAAAACCAAAACAGAAATATAATCTGGTACTTCGCCCAAGGAAGAAGGACTTACTGTGGAAACATGATAAGCAGGACGGCCACTATGGTCACAATGAGAGTCAAGGAGCATACGAAGTAGATATGGAGCATCTTGTCGCGTTCTTTGGAATACTGAAATAACAATCGATTAGAAAGGAGAATTTTGAAGTTTCTTGCGCATACTTTATTTTCAACGTCGGTTTGTCTAAAGTTGAGCAGAAGGGGTTGGCAGTGTTCTGCCCTGAGTTGGTCTATGCTCCTGGCTTCGATGGCCCACATGAGGTAGTCATTGACCTCGTCCTCCGGGTCCTTCTGTTCCTCCGCATCCTTTGCTATACCCAGCCTGTTAACAAAAATATTTAAAAAATCGACAAAAATCCTTTAGGAAAGTTTCATCCATACTTGTTGTACTTGCTCCCTTTGGAACCGTGCCCCATCAGTCGAAGCTCCTTGGCGACGTTACCGTTCGAAACGTTTGGCGGTTTTTTCGTACTTGAGTGTCTCTGAAAAATTGTCGACGGTAGTTAAGTCTTTTACGAAGTTAAGACCTTGGAGACTTACCTGCCTGAAGGAACTTAGGATATCAGGATCAGAGGATAACTAGAGCTTGGGCTAACAGGATCTGCGACTAACAGGAGCTTAGCCTATCAGGGGCGGAAATTAACGGATGGGTAGGATATCAGGAAAAGAGATTATCTAGGACTTTGGCCATCAGGAGCTGCGATTAACTGGACCTTACCTTACACTATTACACACTAAGAGAAGAGAAGATAGCCTAAGCTTACGGCTATCCGGGCCAAGACTAATAGATATTTACACTGTCATGAGCTGAGATTGAAAGGAGAAAATATGGATAAAGGTATGGACTATGAGGAACCGAGTTTGACAGAACCTTTTGTATCAGGTGTAAAGGATGAAGGAGCTAAAGCTGTAAAGAGAAGAGACGACAGAAACTTAGACACCAGGAGCATGGACTATCAGGAGCAGAAGAGTCTGAAGCTCAGGGGATCAGGACTTACCTGTCTGCTCGTCTCCTGAGGTATGATGAGGTAGGTCGTGATGTTATGGTCTCTCAGATACGAGTTCCTTTCGTACCCTTTGCCCGGTTCGACTTTGTAGTCTCCGTTGAGGCATTTTAAAGTCTCTTCTGTTATGTGGACCCTCCTATTTAAGAAGAAACCAATGGGATTTAAAACAGCTTGATCATTTTTCCTTTTTGGCTTACCCTGGTATGCCTCCGCTTTCCATGTAGTTGGCCAACGTGACGTCGTTCGACCAGACGTCAAACTGCCATTTCCTGAGGCCGAGGACGCCGCAGTGGACCCGTCCCGTGTGTATTCCGACCCTCATGTCCACGTTGACGCCCATCACCTCTCGCACCAGCCTGGAAAATGTTGCGTGATTGAACGCCAACGGCGCGCCCGGAAGGGTTTCACTTACGCGATGGCGTCGATCATGTCCAGGGCCATTTCGACGCAGCAGTGAGCGTGGTCAGGCCTGGGCTCGGGAAGCCCGGAGACGCAGTAGTAGCAGTCGCCGAGGAGCTTGATCCTAAGGCAATGGTGCTCCTGAGCCAGCCTGTCAAACCTGGGAAGTTTAAAGGAAATATGTGATTTTATATATATATATATGTATATGAAGCGTATATCAACGGCCATACGGTCATCGTGACACAAATAATATGTAATATGTACATCCACTATGTCACACCATATAAAGATTGTCCGGAATATCATGATGTTCAGGTGAAATCATGATCTCTCATAGACAACTAGCCAAGACTTTATGGTGAAATCATTTAATAATAATATGTTCAGATGATACGTGTAGACTCGCCTGGCGAAAAGCTCGTTTAGGAGGATGTAAATCTCTTGGGCCGTACACTGGTCCGAGAGGCTCGTGAATCCGCATATGTCGGCGAAGAGTATGCTGTAACGGAAACGGATTATTATTTTGCTTCACTACGGCTCGGTTCTTTTTTGGGTACCTGACGTTTTCGTAGCGTTGGATGTAGATCTTGTGGAACATGGTATCCTGCGGTTTGCCTGCTATGTCCGCCTTCATCTCCATGGCGACATGCCTCGGCAGGACGGACAGAAGGAGTCTCTCCTAGAATATTACATTAAATAAAGCACAAACTCAATACACTCACAGATACAAAAGGCTGAGCGTGAGACATTTGAATCATTGCGTATGGAAATAATGAACTGATAGAAGGAGCTATGCCAGCCGGCGTAAAAGTTGCCAATAGAATCGGTACCAATAGAAGACGTCTATAGGAGCTCACGCCATCAGAAGATGATGTGAGCAGGAGATTAGGCTGGCAAGAGTAAAAATATGACGGAAGCGAGAGCTAACAACAAAATACGCAGAAGCATAGATTAACAGGAGCAGAGATAGACAAGAGCTTTCGCTGCACAAATATACGTGGGCAAGGCCTTATCGAGAGTATAAAAAGACAGTGGTCTAACGTACATGGCAGAAGACATTGACAGAAATTGAGACTATCAGTTCCTAAGATTCACAGGGGTTTAAGCTGTCGGGAGAAAAATATGTCATGACCATAAGCTATCAAGAAGAAAGTGATAGCTTACGCTACTATAATACACGTTGGCAGGAGGTAACGCTATCAGGAGAAGGTATTGACAGAAGGTTACTCTATCGTGATCTGTTGATAGGAGATTCTATGCTCAAGAGCAAGGATTATCAGAAGGTCAATCTATTAATAGCTCTGGTGTATGATGTCAATAGTTATCCTGATAGCATAAGCTTCTAATGCCAACGTGTATTTTGCTAGCGAAATCTCCTGTCGTCCAATCTTTGTTTCTGACAATGTAAGCCCCCTTCAATCGTAACTTTTGATAATAAGCTCCTGCCAACGTTAATTTGATAGCGAAAACGCCTGTCAATCTTTGCTTCTGATAATGTAAGCTCCTGTCATTACCTTCTCCTGATAGCATAACCTCCTGCCAATATGTATTTTAGTAGCGAAAACTCCTGTCCAGCATTGCTTCTGATAATGTAACCTCAACCTTCCCCTGATAGCGTGAGCTCCTGTCAACATGTATTACCGATAGGGTAAGCTCCTGCCTATCTTTTCTTCTGATAACGTAAGCTGCTGTCGGTACCTCTCCTGATAGCGTAATCTCCTGCCAATGTATTGTGGCAGCGTAAGCTCTTATCCTCTGCTCCCGGCAATTTAAGCTCCTATTATTCTCTTTTCTTATTAGTTTATACACCTGGCATCTTTTACTATGGATAGCATAATGTCCTCTCATCTTTTACACCTGATAGCCTAATAGTCTAAGCTTCTGCTAGTGTCTTCTCCTGAAAGCGTAAGGTCCTCCTGCCAATGTATTTTGGTAGCAAAAGCTATTATCACTCTCTTCTCTAGATAGCTTATGCTCATGTTTTCTTTTTCCTCCAATAGCCTACCTCTTGTCAATCTTAGCTCCAGATAGTCTAATAAGATGTGCTTAAAGTCTAAAACATTTTATTTTCTATGGTGGGTTCAAATATTATTTTCATTGCTGGAGATAAATGATACATTTATGTTCCCCGTTGTCTCCAAGTGAGAAAAGTTATATGGCGTTGTGTTTTTATTAAAAAGGAAATGATGCTCAGCACTGTTTTTCTTTCATGTATTTTATAAATTTGTCCTTTTCACCTTCGCACAGTCCTTGTAACGTGATATCTACCATTTCTGAGACGGTACGGATACTCGATCTCCTTCATTTTTCATGTTTTTGTTTTATTTTCGACATCAGATTCTCTTGAAAACGTTTCATCGCACTTCTCCAATCCCAGTCCTCAAGGAGTCGGTATCAAAGCAGAAACAACACAGAAAAAACCGGTCGAACCGTCTCATCTTTCATCCCTTGGTAAATGGGTAGCTTAAAAAACACGCAAAAGCACAATAATTAGAAAGTAGAAAGTTGGCGAGGGTGTTCAAAGAGAGCCGGCCTTTTACAGGGTGCCCCATGTCAAAGTGGTGATTTCACGAGGGCGAGGATTAGAGGTAAAAGTAAGAAGCAAGTCTAATTAGATGAAAAGTAGGACCGGAGCGGCGTTAACTCAATTATCATCCACGACAAGTCTAAAGTCCCTCGCCTCATTGACTAATCCCACCCTCCGTCCTGCGTCTTCAAACAAAAAGAAGGAGGGCTGACAGGCTTCTTGGCTAACTCGATTCCCCTCCCCCCACGCCAAGACTTCTCCCGTGAGTTAGAACTTAATAAACAACAACGTGGAATAAACACGAGACAAAACAGATCTGATAAACTTCGATTTCGAACTATGGATGGCTTAAACTTCCGTTAATCCCAGCTCTTGATAAATCCTCTGGTCAACATCTAACCTTAATAAGTAAAGATTCTGGCGGTCTCTGTTCCTCTTGGTGTAACGATTTTCTATGCATGGCAATCTCTACTTTTGATATTTTAAGCTCCTGTTAACCTCCTGCCAACACCAACTCCTGCTACTTTAAGATCCTGACAACCTCTACTTCTAATAGCTTGTGTTCCTGTCAACATAAACTCCAGCTAACTTACACTCCTGACAATCTCAACCCCTGATAGGCGAAGCTCCTACCAACCTCTACTCCTAACACATTAAACTCCCGACAATTTGACGGCTTGATAACCTGTACTTTTAACAGCCTAAGCTTCTTTTCTCTCTCCCTGCTAACTATAACTCTTGACAACGTCTGGATAGCATGCTTTTTTTGCTTCCCTCCTGATAACCTAACTTTTTGTAAATCTCAACTACTTATAGGATAACTTTCTCTAACCTCTATTCCTAAACGTAAGCTCATTTTCATCTCTGCTATTTTTTATTTTACGAGGATTCGCAACAGCAGAGGTCATATAAACCCTCGGGGTGCTGGTGTTTTTGAATAAAAAAAGTCTATTTGTAAGTATGTCAGGTTCGAATTCAGGGCCGCTGGATTCGAACCCGGTGCCTTTACATTAGAGTGATGAGCGCCGTGTCAACGCCTAAACCGTTGCGGCCACCGACTCCCCCCATCTCTTCTCAGCCAATCAATCTCAGCCCCTTATCGGCTAACTTCCTGACAATCTTTCTCCTAAATAGCATAAGCTTCTTTTCATCTCTCCTACTGATAGCTTATGTTCTTGATGACCTTTATTCTGGATAGCATGCTTCTTTCAATCTCTCCTCCTAAGAGCTTAACATCCTGTCCATCTGAGTTCCTGATAGTGAAAGCGGAAGTTCCTGTAAATCTTAACCCGTTATACACTAAGTTACAGACAACCGCTACTCCTAATAACTTAAGCACTTATTCTTCTCTCCTCCAGATAGCCTAAGCTCTTGACATTGAGGTTCCGGAGTACTCTTCGTCAACAAGACTGACTAGAGTATCTTTACCGTCCGCACCTGGCTATAAGGCCTTATCAGACGGTTTGATTCCTTTTCCTTTTTTTAAATTATTAAACTGAACGTAGTTCTACGATTAAATAAATATAATAATAAAAACGCGCCTGGTGTATTGAAGAGGGTTTTTATTTGACACATAATATCTGGCGAAATTCTATCAAATTTCCCTTTGATTGGGGGTTGAGTTGGGGGTTGGAGTCGATTAATTAATTTTGCGACCTTTTCATCCTCTGTCTGCCTTGCGACTTTCTGCTTTCTGTTTTCAGACTTTAAGAAAGTGTTTCTGACAGGCGGCAAAAAGCCCGTGAAATCTTAAGAAAACTCGACAGCTTTCTCCGAGGGTTGCTGCAACCCTTTCACTCTTCGCCCTTGAACTCATTTGACCCAATGAACCGGTTTAAATGGCAATTTAATTAATGGTAAAAAAATCAAAGAAAAAGCTTAAGGCCGGAAATTAGGGATTATTGCCAAAAAATTGATGAGTGGGCTGCAAAGTGGAAAGTTAAGCTGAATTCTACTAAGTCCAAACTCATTAACTTTACTACCTGTTAGATATCCTCAAGGCCCTCACATATATTACTGGGTGGAATTAATGTACCTCAAGCGGACTTATACTTAGGACTGCACTTGGACAAGCATCTAACCTGGAATAACCACATATCCTCATGTGTAACGAGAATTCGCTTGCGAATTCGCAATATCAAACCAATTCTCTCTAGCAATTCTGTCCAAATTCCACTTAAGCGACTCCTTTATCTAAGCCTAATAAAACCAATATGGTTTTATGGCTCGCCCATTTGGTGTTCTGCATTCACCTCGCAAATAAAACGGATACAAACGCTGCAGAATCGTGTATTACGTTTAATAACAAACACGCCCTGGTTCGTAAAGAATGACCAGCTCCACCACGAAATATAGTTGACATCGGTAGAAGACGAACTAAAGAAAAGATACTCGATGCTGCTTGCCAAAGCTAACTCCCACCCGAATCCGGCAATTGCTCAAATTTCGGCGAATATGCCTCCACCCCGCCAACAAAGACGGCTAAAAAGAAAGCATCATACGGACTACAGATTGTAAATATGTGTGTAATGTAAATAAGTGAAAGTGTAAAGGGACTGCCTGGGTGGATTGCCATAGACCCGTGTGTGGACCCGCCTTCAAATACCACGTTAATCACATTTTTTGAGTGTGCCGTATATTATTTATTAGCAAAATGTAATGTGTATGTACACAAGAGTTAAATAAAATAATAATAAAATAAGGCCGGAAATAGGAACGATATCCCCGGGGTCAACGTAAGCTCTTGTCAGCCCACTCCTACCCTCCTTAGATCCCTGCTATCTTCTCTTTCGTGTTCCTACCTGTTGCTGGTTCTGCCCCTGGGTCTTCAGCCTCGCCCCGACGCACCTCCTCGTCTCGAGGAACGCCTCCCTCTTGGCGGTCTCGCTCGGATAATGGGTCAGCACGCCGGCCAGGTTTGTTGCCAGGATGAGAAGCATGTTGGCGAGAAAGACCTGGACACAAAAGAAACAACGATATTAATCGCAGATACTGAATAAAAAATCAAATAATATGGGCATACAATCCACGCGAAAGTCCTGAAGATTTTAGTTCAATTGTACATACAATAACAACTTCATATATCTATGCGAGTATCAAGAGTGGAGGAGTGAAGCAGGAGCTTTTTTTACCAGGTGTACAATCAGGAGCTTAGTTAATGAGCAGTAGAAGTTTTTTTCTAAGTTCTTACGCTAAAAGGAGGCCACATTGACAGGTTTTGCTAACAGGAGATTGAAAAGAGCTATAAACATTGCAACAAACAACAAAAAGTAGCTCAAATTGACTAGAGATTAAGAAATCAGAGGAATCATTAGAGATAGGCAGGGGCTTACGGTATGAGGTGCAGTTATGACCAAGCTTCACTATGAAGAGTTGAAGCTTTCTGGAGTTAAGGCTTAGGCTATCAAGACAGACAAAAGCTTAAGACAAAAGCTTAAGCAATCAGGAGCTGAAATTGACTGCTGGTTAGGCTAACAAAAGTAGAGTTATACAGGAGCTTACGCTATCAGGTGCAGATGTGAACAGGAGCTTAATCTATGAGAAGTAGTCTGTAAGGATGCAGGAGCAGAGATGAAAATGCTTACCTCCAAAACTCGGTGATACACAACATGATGTTATACTGGTTGCCATAGCACGAATGAATTTTGGGCAACGAGAAAGAAGACACACTGGCTAGATATGCAAGACCATACACACTCCGTACTTATACTTGGGATAACAAATACAAACAGAATCCTCCGTCATAGAATGGATTCAAATAAAACAACAGCCGATAAACTCTAGGGGCACTACATACAGTAAACGTACGCTATAACATGCCTCACCAAGTCTGGCAACTCACTAATACAGTTGGAAGGAGCAGACATAGATTGAACATCTGTCACACGTGACATCTGACAAAACATCTACATAACATGCGACCCATTTGCAGATTAGTTGTGAGGAGGAAGAAACAGCCACCCATATCATCTACGAATGCGAAGTAACGGCTCAATGGAGATTTATCCTGGCATGCAGAAAAAACCTAGGGAATTGAAGGAGCAACAGTCAGTGACCTGATAGTTCTGAACAGAAGGATTGATCTTATTGTACTGAACTAGTAAACTAGGAAGGTACAATAAACCAGAAGGCTGCACTGCCAGGGAAGCACAAACCCCGCTTCATATATCCTCATCATCATTAGGAGTTTATGGTTATCTTATTAGCTAAGAGTAACAGGAGTTTAGCTGATAGTAAGGAACTCAGGTCTACTTGTCTACTTAGATTATTAAGTTGTCAAAAGAAGAAAAGGTTAAAATCGGAATAAGTTATAAGCTTTCAGCATCACCACTTTATGTAAGAAGTAATTCTCGCAAAAGGTTTTGTTATTCATCGATTTTCACCGGATTTGCCTGTTCCAATTGTGATTTCACGCTGCGCGAATGTATACTCGATGTTCGCGTCACTGGTTTTGATTATAGTTTAATCCATTCGTTGATTTGTCTATGTGGACATGCTGTGGTCCGTCTTGCTAATTTTGCAATTCGTCCCCGCGTCGACCAGTCTAGATCGGACGGT
The DNA here is from genome assembly GCA_039619505.1 of Cimex hemipterus. NCBI lineage: Eukaryota > Metazoa > Arthropoda > Insecta > Hemiptera > Cimicidae > Cimex > Cimex hemipterus. The sequence continues at coordinate 7,808,573 of CM077110.1, read as the reverse complement.
GAGTGATGTTAGAATCTTTTGTTTAGAAAGTTGTATAATTGTTCTGAAAGGATCAGGTACCGAGCGACATGGAAGAGTGCGATTTGAAGCAGGTGTTCGACCACAGGCGTAAAGGGCTGGCCGAATTTTGGAGGATCTCAACCGAAGCAGAATCGAACATAATACGCAAGGCCTTGGACGAATTGGAAAAACAACTGGTCGATTTCATGAATCTGATCGGAACAGACAAGGTATTCAGTTTAATCTCTTCCTCAGTAAGAAAACAAAAACGCTCGAGTTTTTCCTTTTTTTTTAATCTTCCAGTACCGAGAAATGAGGAGATACATGGCGGACAACTGGAAAGGATACATAACCATAAACATCGTAGAGTACCTGTCCTATTTCAAGATTCTCTCCGTTCTGTCGTACTTCTTAAACTGTGTGAAAGAAATGTACTTGGCGGGTGAACCGGAGCCAACAAACCAAGAAGAGCACTGGGAAGCGTTTAAAGAATATCTGTTAACGGCTATAGACGATTTGAAGACGGGATAATCGCTAAATAAACCTTTTCGAATTTACTTCTTGATATGTTGCACTCCGATGTACATACAACGATAATGGTGCCGTAAAATCCGAGCTGATATTTCTACTGAGTTCCAGATGATTTTACATTAGGTCAAATTTGTCCATATAATCTGAGTTCTTGTTTGATGTCACGATATAGAAATCTGAGCTCCTGATGTATTGAGCAACGTATTTCTTAACATGTTAGAGTATCAGGAGCTCAAATTAGTTTGAGTTCAGAATTTGAGTTCCTGATACTTTTACAATTGGTCAACTACTTCCAGTCAATATTAACTCCTGACAAGTTTAAATTTGGTTGGTTATTTTCAGACAATTTGAGCTCCTGATACATTTACATTGGGTCAGAGGTTTCTCGCCGATTTGAGCTTCTGATAATTTTACAATCGACCAACTATTTCTAGAAAATATTAACTCGTGATACTTTAACATTTAGTCAGACATTTCAGACAACCTGAGCCCCCCAATGATTTTACAATTTATGAACTATTCCTAGACAATCTGAGCTCCTGATACTTTTACGTTGGGTCCGATATTCTCGACAGTTTGAGCTCCTGATAATTTTACAATAGGTCAACTATTTCTAGACAATATTAACTCGTGATACGTCAACATTTTGTCAGATATTTCAAACAATCTGAGCTCCTGAGGCTTTTGCAATTGATCAACTATTCCTAGTCAATCGATTGTCAAGACAAGATTGTCTGGCGGTTTCAGGAGCTCACATTGCCTGCAAACATCTGACCAATTGTAAAAGTATCAGGAGCGCAGTTTTTCCACTAATTACCAACCTCCTTTTTCGATCAAATTTCCTTTAACTTCTTAAGCTTCAGTCTTGACAGGTTTAGACTCTTACCCAGTGCTTTATTGAACTCTTTGACAAAAGCATCTAGAATTTAAATTTTCCACTATTCACCGATCTAAGATTGCCTACAAATATCAAACAAATTGTAAAAGTTTCACTTCAGATTGTTTAGAAATATCTAACCAAATGTAAACGTATTAGGAGCTCACATTGTCTGGAAGTAGTTGACTAATTGGAAAATTATCAGGAGGTCAAAATTTCGTGAAATATCTGTCCCAATTAAAAATATCAGGAGCTCAATTTGTTGGAAATATCTGACGCTATAATAAACGTGTCAGGAGCTCACATTGTCTAGAAGTAGTTGACCAATTTTAAACTATCACGAGCTCAGATTGTCTTGAAATGTCTGGCCAATTGAAAAAGTACTTGCAGCTCCTTTTTGACTGGCACTTCAGTCAATATCTTTTCAGTCCTCTTTTAACTAACCTCCTTTTTAATGTTGTAAATTTCTAACCATCTTTATTCTTTAGTTTACAATTGGTTAGATATGTCATTGGAATCTGCTTCCACCTGCTGCTCCTGTTATTGTATATATGATTCACTTGTCCATCGTTACTTCCCAATAATCTTATGTTACAGTTGAGCCCCTGATCATCTCCTGATTCTTCTAATTGTTTCTATTAGTCAGAAAATTATTAATTATATCATGTAACTTTAATCTGTCCTCTGATTTAAATAACAAATACAAATACAAGGGTGAATTGTAAGACGTCCGTCAACCCGGGCTCGCCAGGGAAATAAAGCCTTGTTTAATCCCCCCCCCCCCGACCACGTCTCCTAAGTCTCCTAGTCGAAAGAGGCATAACAAGGAAAGTTTACCTCCTCCGCCTCCTTGAATTGGAAAAGTTTCACCCCGGAGCCTCCTTTGTCCTAGCGGTGCGCATTATGCGATCAGAAGGGAACAATCGCTCGTTGACGACTCTACGTGACAACTTGACAACTCGGCCGGAGGCGGATTTTGCGAAAAGGCCCCCACGAGTGTGAATCTTACGTTTGATCAGATGTGTCGACCATTTTGTAATTTTCCAAGGAAACGAAAAGGATTTGATTACTTATAACCCCGCCAAACAAACCTGTTGTAAAAGTATCAGGAGCTCGGATGGATAGATCATTATGCAAAAGAGCTCGAATTTTCTTGAAACATTGGGTCAATTTTAAAGTAAGAACTCAACAGAATATCATCACGACAAATTGACAGGAGCTCGGATTGTCTCCAAGTAGCTGACCAATGGTAAAAGTATCAGGAGCTAATATTATCTGAAACCAGTTCACTAACTGTACAAAACTCAGGATTCAGATTTGTAGGAAGACTAAAACAAATAGTTCTGACTAATAAGAAATATCTGACCAATTTTAAAAGTTGCAGGACTAGGAACACAGCTAAACAAATAAAAGGTCAGATTGTTCAGGAATATTTGTAAAAATATCAAGCGTCAAGATTGTTAAGAGATCATCATGATAAATCTCAGAAAATAGGAGCTCATATTCAATGGAAATATCTGGGCAAGTGTACTGGGGAAGTTATTTAAAAAAATAGTACGTTGGATTCTTGATAACAGATTATGTAATAATAAAAGTATCAGTAGCTATGATTTGTAAGACCTCTTGACAATGGAAGCTCAGATTTTTCTTGAAACTATCAGGAGCTGAGATTGTTTGAGGTTCATACGACAAATAAAATCTCATAATGTATCGATCAGCTTTAAAACTATCAGGAGCTCAGATAGCTAGGAAGACAGGAACACAAATAGAAGCTCAGATACGAAGAAATACGTGACCAACTGTAAACGTATAAGGAGCTCGGTTATTCGGAAAAAGACGTAAGAAGCTCTTGAAACTCCTAACACTAAACAGAAGTGTACAGGAGCTCACTTTTTCCCGAAAAGTTCAAAAACATGAGCTTGATTTCTTTGGTTTGATTGTTACGAAATATCCGACCAATGGTAATAGTATTAGGAGCACTATTCTAGTTCAAATAATGGGAAAAGTACTAGGAAACAACTATCGGCTATTTTGTTCTAGGGGATGGTTAATAGGGTATCAAAAATCAGGGGCAGAGAGCACAGGGTCAAAAGGTCAAGGGCATCATTTCAACTTCAACGTGTCGTCTTCGCGAGGTCCCCGCGACTTGAACCGCTTGCTTGGACTTGATAAATCAACTACACCATGTTATAAGACGATTTTCCACTTTAGGCCCGGGCCGAACTTTTCCATTAAAGGTGTTTGTGCTCGATTCCGATCGCGGTCGGACGAAACTTTGTCCAACCCGCACGAACCTCGTTAAACGATGTCAGTTGGGTGGATAAGATCTGACGTAAAACCGGCCGGTAAAACAACAATTTCTGCGGTGCTGTTATCAGAGTGGTTGAATACGGTTCACCCTCTTACAACAGGACCGTTTATAATTTCCTCGCGCTTTAACAAAGTTGTTGTAATTAATTTGCAACATCGAAAACGGAAAACTGACTCGTTGTTCGGAAGTTGAACGTTCCGATATCGTCCGTGGGCGTGGGGGTTGGACGAACTTGTTCAATTTGTGTTTAATTTCTTAACCCGGAGAGGGGAAAGATTGAAAAAACATTCCCGTAGACGAGTTGAATATATACGAAGGCCGTCTGTTTTAAATCGATACATATTCTGTAAAGCGGGCAGATTTCGATGCGTACTATGCAGAATTTAAAAAATACATCGGATTTCATCAATAACAGAAAAACAGAATAATTAGGTCGATAAGAAATATAAATTATAGGAGGTTACAGGGGAAGTACAAGCTATGGAAAGTTACAGGAGAACTGGCTGATAAAATCTACAGGTTATAGAAGGTCACAGGAAGAAATCGTAGGTAAAAAGTACAGGTTATAAAAGGTTACAGGAGGAAGTAATCGATAAGAATGTAGGTTATGGAAGGTTGCATGAGGAAAAGATTGATAATAAGTGTAGGTTATAAATGAGATGATATCACTCAACTACCAGAGCCCTATATGTATATATATATATATATATCT
>CM077110.1:7781139-7803742 GCA_039619505.1 Cimex hemipterus | reverse complement strand
TTGCAATTAGTGTTATATTTTAAGAAAATCTGAACTCCTGATAATTTGCAATTGGTCTTATATCATAAAACAATCTGTGGTCCAGATATCTGTACACTTGGTCTAACATTTTAGACACTCTGAGGTTATGATATTTTTACGATTGGTCTTATATTTTAATTCAATCTGAACTCCTGATACTTTTACTATTGGTTTTGAATTATGAGAAAATGTGGGCTCCTGTTATTTTTACTATTGGTTTTATATTTTAAGACATTCTGAGCTCCTGATATTTTTACAACTAATATCTTATTTCAAGACAATCGGAGCTCCTGTTACTTTTACTATTGGTTTTGAATTACAAGAAAAGCTGAGCTCCTGTTATTTTTACGATTGGTTTTATATTTTAAGACATTCTGAGCTTCTGTTATTTTTAGTATTCGTTTTATATTTCGCGACAATTTCAGCTTTTGGTCTTTTACGATTGGGCCGGCTTTTCCTAACCTTCGAAGATCATATTGGTTGTTTTGGTTTCCTATCATCCTTTTTACTTTTACAATTGGTCAGATATTTTCAGACACTCTAGCCTCCTTAACTTGCTTTAGAAGTTTTAACAGAGGAATTGTCAGCTCCTGATACTTTCACGTTCAGTAATCTAAGCTCCTTCGTATGAACCAATTTTACTCAATTTGAGCTCTTGATACTTTTAGAATGATGAGAAGCAAACTTTATATTTTTATAATTTCTTCCTATTATTGAAACCAAATACACATTAAAAAAATCGAATTAGCTTTTAAGTGAAACTAATCCACGTCTCATGCACGGGGGTGTGTCCCATCTGCGAATTAAAACCGGCCGAACAACGATTGAAAGGCACGGGAGCAAATTAAATAAAACTGAAGGATAAATTCAAACAAAATTAATTTCACCCCGATGGCGAGAGAAAGAGAGGATAAAAATAAAAACCACTTTTTTAAAAGTGCTCTTTCAACCTTTTCATCTTTTCGGACGGAAACACTTCTAGGTTAAAAAAAAGGTTTGACGAGGATAATCCCATTTAACAGCCCTTTAGGACGATTAGCATACAGATCGGCTCCACTTCGACGGACAAAGGCACCCCATTTGTAATTGAAAGTTAACCATTTGACTTTATTTTCTACATAGAATTGACAATATAATTTTTTTTTACTTATTATACTCTTGTAAGCATCAGGAGCTCGGTTAATACATCATATAGATGGGGTGTAAGTATCACGAGTTTTCATCCACAAAAAAAGTTTTTAAAAATTATGACATTTCAGGCGCTTCCTATTCAGTAATATTTGATACAGTATCAGGAGCTCAGATTCCCATCATCAACCTCTACAAGAGGAGCTAACATTGTTAAAAAATATCTGACCGATTGTAAAAGCATAGAGAACAGTTTGCAAGGATGCCACCAAAATAAATATGAGTTTAGAATTTAAAAACAAATCCTGGTGTTAATTAAAGATGTTATCAGGAGTTCAGCTACAGAAAAATCATTACATTCAGTATCAGGAACTGACAACCCCCACTCGTAGCGACATGACCTCGGATTCCAAAAAAACTCACAACCTCCACCGGGAGTTTCAGAGGCTCAGATAGTCTAAACACGCAAACCGGGCATTGAAAAATTATCAGCATACAAGCATCTGATAGGTTACAACCTTTAGTGAAAAAAACAAGAGCTCAGATTTCAGAAACTATACTGAGGATGAGGAACTCGGTTTTGAAAACATTAACGACCTCTACTGAGAACATCAAGGACTCAAAGTTCAAAAGCTAACAACATCCACACAGAGTATCACGAGCTCAAATTTCAGAAAGTTTTTTTGGGAGTAACTTAACTCAACTTTGATATTTGGCGTTCTAATTAAAGAAATTAACAGCTTCCACTCAGATTAACAGGAGCTCAGATCTCAAAAATTATCAACCTCCACATTATCAGGTGCTGACCATCCATTAGTTATTGAGGACGGGTATGACCTCCACAGCCTGTCCCGAAAAGTTATATTCCAACATTTCATATCCCGGGGGGGGGGAGTCCCTATATAAAGTCACTTTTAGCAAATGAAATATTTTCATTAGGTTAGAACCGTTTCAATCGCGATTTGACGCCGCGCGGAGAAAATCGCGTTTTGCCGACGATTTGTCTCCATTAGCTCTAACGTTTGTTTTTTCAATATTGTCTGCTCTATCTATTATAATTGGAATTATAAATGTCTAATTTTTGGGTCATATTTATGGGACTGTTGTTGGTGGCGGCCGCTAGGGCGGAAAATTGGGAGAAGGTGAGATTTTTGGGCGTATTTCGCCATTCATTTTTTAATCGACTTTGCCTTAATAGTTTATTTTTTCCATCAGATCTGTGACATGAACTGCACGATAGAAGAACTTGTTGATTCGTACATCGACACCTTGACGAGCAAGTGGTTGGAGGCATCTATCGGTCTAGATACGTCCGCGCTCGGTAAGAGGATCACTGAGATGGCAAAGAAGGTACGGGAAATCGGCAATGCTGTGAATGAAGAAGAGGTGAGTTACAAAAAAAATAAAAGTCTTGTCCAATTTCATATCCCGATATTACCACTTGACAACTTTTCAAGAACTGGTTCATCCAGAGGCAAATCAGGTCGGACTGGAAGGAGTACGTTTCAGAAAAAAGGTACATCTTCATGAGGGTCAACAGCGCCCTCACATGGCACATGACCCTCATGGACATACTCGAGAAGAAGGTCAACATGGAGCACGAAACGGGCAACTTTCAGGAAAAATTCTGGTCGGAGCTGAAAGTATTTTTCATCGAAAAAATACCTTTAATAAAACGGGTTGATAACCTTACTTGTAAAAAATTGAATAAATGAGTTTGCATTATTTTTGTTTGGTACAGAAGTTAATTCATCACAGATTGCGAGCAAGATGTACAACGAATAAGCACTCTGATTCTTAAGAAGTATCTAACCAAAGTACCAGGGGGACAGATTGTTAGAAAGACAGCTAGACAAACAGGAGCTCAGATTGTTAAGAAATACCTGACTAGCTATAAAAATATAAGGACACAAATTGTTTGAGCACCATGACACGAGATCAGATTTTTAATCACCAGGACAAGAGGATTGCGAGGAAGACAGGAAAATACATAGCAGCTCATAGGGTTAAGGCCTGCCCTGATCCGGCCGAGTGTATAATTATCAGGAGTTCATAGTCAGGGTGATAGGATCATGTCTAGACCCTTACCTCGTGTTTTATTAAACTCCTCTACAGAAGCATATGAAACTTAAATCTTCCCCTTTTTCATCGATGTCACCGATCTACGATGGCAGGTGTTCTAAAAATATCTGACTATGTAAAAAGTTTCAGCACAGATTGTTTGGAAATATGACCAAATGTAAACGTATCAGGAGCTCAGTCGCTCTGAAAATATCTGACTAAATTTAAACCTATCAGGAGCTAATTTTGTTTGGAAGTAGTTGACTGCCAATGTTTAGGAGATCAGATTGTTTGGAAATACCCGACCAAATGTAATCGAATCATAAGCTAATTTAGACCAGAAGTAGTTGAGCAATCGTAAAACTATCAGGAGTCAGATCGTCTGAAAATATCTGACCAAATTTGAACGTATCAGAAGCTAATATTACTAAATCAGATTGTTAAGGTGATCGCAAAATAGGAACACAAAACGCTAAAACATTTCTGACCAATTTTAAAGGTATCAGGAGTAGACATTACTAGGAGTAAACTTGACCCAAATTGGAACTCGGATTTTATGGAAATAACGGTCTAATTTCAAAAGTTATAAAAAAGTATCATAAACTAAAACTGCTCAAAAATCTGATTTTCATTTTCCCATTCATTCCTTCCCACTATCAGGAGCGTAGATTGTAGGAAATGATCACAACCTCTAGAAACTCAGATGGTTTTGAAATATTTCACCAAATAATGTAAACGCTGCTAACAAATCTAACAAATATCAGGAGCATGCGTTGAAACCTGAATACGAGCTATTTGCAACAGTATCAGGAGATTAAATTTAAAATGAATTCAATAAAAATAACTATTATTATGTATTAACGTTGTTTTATGCAATTATTTCAGCCCTGTATTTCAGCATGGATTTTCAATATCAGGGTTTCGCGAAAGAGAATTTTATGATTGTAATTATGGTGAAATTAGTTGAGTGGGCGTGAAATGACTGCAAGGGGGCAAAATTAACATTCCTAAAACATTCAAGGGAGGTCGTTTATATTTACAGCGAACGGTTGGATGGATAAAAACCGCTTTATAAAGGGGATGGTCGAGGGTGTTTTTCACTTAAAAAAATACGTCTAGGGGAAGGGGGAATCTCAGAGGTGACAGGGTGACAAACCCTAGGCGACAGGTTATCCGTAGCGACGACCGAGGATCCGCGCAGTCTCGTTTAATAAATTCACCGGTTGGGGGGGGGGGCGGTCTGTGTAATTCGAGGACCGGGCTGGGCAGGGATGAAGGGGTTGAAATTCAACAACCCTTGAGATATTAAATGTCCCAGGAGAGCTTTTCATCCTGTCCGATTTCTATTCTAAAACGAAGAAGTTGAAGGAGGATGAAGAAAAATTACTGCCGACCCAAATCTCGACATTTTATTTTTTATAACTGCTTAATGCTAACCTAAGACCTCCCTCTCCCCAATGGCAAATTTGGATTTAAAATCTGTGTGGGTGATGTTTCGCTATGGAAAAACTTTTGAATAATGGAATAAAAGGGCCCCTCAGCATTCCAATATTTCGTACTCAAAGATCAGATAATTAAGTAAGAATAAAATGGGTTTTCATTAAAAAATAAAAGAAAGATAAAAACTAAAAAATCTTCGAGGTATTTTTACACTCTGGGTTGTCCAAAGCTCATAACCAACGACTTCCTCGTATTAGAAAAGATTGTCAATACTAGATTAAATTTAAGCTCCTGATATTCGTTCAAATGGCAAATAGTCGGGTAATGTAGGCCCATGTTGTTCTTAATATTGCCTAGCGACTTGAGCTCCTGATACTTTTACAATTGGTCAGATATTTCGACATTATACGAGCTCCTGATATGTTCTTCTGCTTATGTAATGGCTATGGATTCTCCATATTTAAACTTCCTGTAAACAGTTAATAGTCTGGTTATTATTTTTTGTGATTTTCATTCTTCTATTTGTGATGGTTTATCTGAGAACTCCAGAAACATTTTAATTTTTGCCACATATTCTTAATAACCTGAGCTCCTGTTTGTTTAGCTGATTTTCTAGCATTCTGTGCTCCTGAGCTTTTACAATTGGTCAGATATTCCTTAACAACCCGGGTTCATATTTGATTTGCTGTCTTCTTAAGAATCTGAGCTCCTGATACTTTTAAAACGTCTCAGATTAAAACACCCCACGAGCCCCATTTGTTTTGCTGTCTTCTTAGGAATCTGAGTTCCTGCTACTTTTAAAACTGTTCACATAAATCTTAGTCCACGAGCCCCATTTGTTTTGCTGTCTTCCTAGGAATCTGAGCTCCTGATACTTTTAAAATTGGTCAGACATTTCTTAACAATCTGAGCTCTTTTTTCTTTTGCTGTCTTAGTAGGAATCTGAGCTCCTGACAGTTTTAAAAGTAGGTTACATATTTCTTAACTATCTGCTATGATGATTTGCGGTTTTCCTGTACATTTTTACAATTGGTCAAATTTTCTAAACATTCTGAGCTCCTAAAACCTTAGGGTTATGTTCTCTTACTACTTGATTATGTTCCCCTAGCCAGCCCGTGCTCGTACTTATGGTCTTGATTTAACATCACGATTTTCAATAATTCTTTGTTTTTCTAGACGTAGAAGTTTTAAATTTCTGGCGATGGATTTTAGACAGGCTTTTTCTTCCAAGACTTTCAAACTAATGACCCCGAGTCGGACCGCACGTTAATGGAGGGTAAGAAGTTGTTTTTTTTTGTTTTTTTAAGGAGTAGCTCTCTATTAATCTCGGTAATAACATGTTAATGAAGCATACCGTCGTGGGCGAGAAGGTCGGAGGGGAAAAACGGGCAAAATTCTCCTCCAGTCTGGCGGATTTATGGGATGCGTTGCCAGGTTTTACCTCGAATCCTAACGCTGCTATAGAGCCGTTACTAATCGTAAAGTATGAAGAGCTTCTAACATTTACTCCGGACGTAAGTATTTCTAAATGGAGGTTAGATTTAACTAGTATTTTATTATCAGAAGCTTAAAATAATCGCTCCTGATTGTTAAATATTCGCCGATTATAAATCCAAGCCGATGAAAGTGTGCTTAGATTTTGTACGGCTTATATGCTAATACCCCTAGGTTCAACTCTCCGGACCAAAACTTCATGTTATATCCTGATTTTCCAAGTGTGCTCCTGATAGTCATATCTGGTTAAGTATTACTGGTTGGGTGCAATATGTTCTCCTGGTAGTGATTGTATGCCATGCTGGTCCTCACTTTCATTTTCTCAACAGTTTTCTCTCTCGTTATATTGGCATAAATTAAGCCTTCTGGCATACAGGAGCTCGGGTCATAGGAAAACGTTACAGGGGCATCGGCCCCATGCGAAAAACTAACCTTTGATTGTTCGTTATTGTTTATGCGTCAATATAAACACTGCTGTTGGCTTTTCGATAACCAACATGTATATTACGAGGAGTATCAGGAGCAAGGATTTTAAAAAAAATTATATAAAGCAAAGGTATTTTATGATTTATTGCTTTACAATGAAGGGCTTGACTGGGAATGTCAGGTTTAATTAATCAACGATTAATTTTAACCCTTTCAGGAGTTCGTGTCGTTCGGATTGGAGGTCGGGGTTGGTTTGGGGGTTGCTGTCCCTTTCGATGCCCAAGGCCCAATTGTGTCTGGAAACCGGGCCATTCTCGTTTCAGTTTAATTATCGCTCAGTTGTAACTAATTCAGATGGAGTTGCGGGGGTGCTATGGGGGTGGCGTACCTGTTCGAATCGAAGGGGGAGCGGCGGCCTTTTCCGGCGATAACGACCGAGGGACTTCGAACGGGAAAACGGGCGGAAAATTGGACTTGACAGCCCGTCAGACCTGGTTTTTCAAACGGGAAACACAACCGAGGGTGTTTGTTTCGACTGGTGTCCGAAGCCGCGACACTTCGAAGCCAGGCGGACCCTGGATCGGCAAAATTACAACAAAAAAACAACAAAAAAAACTCCACATTCAATTCGACTTTATCTCTTTTCCCCAGTGTTTGCATATTGCCCGACCGTGTTGACGTTGTACGTTCTGAGAAAACAAACCGCACCGTGAGCGGCAAATTCAAGGGCCGTAAAAACAAAACCCAAAAAGAGGCCAAACCGCCCCCAGACGGCCGAACTGACAAAAGTCACATTATAACCGACACACGCCCCTTCAGAAATTGCCTTCCTTTGACTTTAAATCCAATGAATAAATACATATCCGACACGGTAGCTCCGAGTCGAAATTTGCATATATCCAACCCATCGCTGCCCTTTTTTCTCCACCTCCATCTCCACCCACCCTTTACTTAAAAGCCCTAAAAGGAAAATTGCTTTGTAATTTATTTAACGAATTCCCCGACCACCTTTTGACGTGTGACACGTTTAAATATATTATTCAGAAAGGAGAATGGAGAGGGAATGTTAAAGTCAGACAAGGATACAAGAGATCCTTCCTCAACTTTAACATCTGAACAACCCTCATCAATTCAGTTTGGGAAAGTAACACGAGTAATGTTTTGGACGGATAACATTTGGATTTGTAAAACACTGCATTCCACTTTCAATTAATAAAGCACATGTCAGGAGAACAGGATGAAAAGAAGAGGAAAATGTGAATATGTCACAAGTTGAACTTTCAGTATCAGGATAACAGGAGATGGTTATCTTGCACAACACAATCTCAAGATAATCAGAAGCACGCTGTGACCCCCATAAAAGGGAACAAGAAGTGAGGATCAGGAGCACACATTGGACAGAGTCAGTAACAACACAGTTTGTATATAGTCAGCATCTATTAGCAGCACATGGATATCAGGAGGATAAATGATTGGTTGTATCATGCACACTTTGTTTGGTGTACGTCTCAAGACAATAGTGGGGCATAATCCAGTTTCTAAATGGGCAACACCAGGATAGCAGGTTCACTTTACGAAAATATGTTTCAGCTTAATCAGGAGCACTCTTTGTGTATGAATGGAAGCGCGCTTTGCATGAAACAGTGTTAGGATGACCGAATTTGATTATCAGGAGCTCAGTTTATGACGGATAATCTGAAACTCACTTTGGATGAAAGCAGTGTCAAGATGATAAACGATGGTGATCAGGAGCACACTTTCCGTGGAATAAGTGCCAAGATGCGAGTGGGCGGTTATCAAGAACACGTTTTGTAAATACACAAGGATAACAGGAGGTAATTTTCAGGATAATCAGGAGCACATTTTGAATAAAACCAATGACAGTTTGACTTAAGATGATTATCAGAAGCACAATTTGTGTATATATCTGTCAGAATTATGGGAAGCTCGCTTTGGATGAAACAGTTTTAGGACGACAGTCTCCGGTTATGAAAATGTAGTCAGGATAATCTGAAACGCACATTGGATGAAAGCAGTGTGAGAATGATAAACGATGATTATCAGGAGCTCACTTTCTGTAGAGTAAGTGCCAAGATGCGAGTGCGCGATTATCAAGAACACGTTTTGTAAATAGAAGAAGGTGATTTTCAGGAGCTCACTTTACGAAAATGTATTTCAGGATAATCAGGAGCACACTTTGCTTGAAGCAAATTTCAGTAATAAGATTATTATCAGGAGCACACTTTGAGTAAGCTTGTATCAGGATAATCAGGAGCACACTTTGCATGAAGCAAATGCCAGTAATAAGATTATTATCAGGAGCACACTTTGAGTAAACTTGTATAAGGATAATCAGGAGACAGCTTTGTATTCAGCCAGTAAAAGGAAACTTGGAAGTGATTGTACTGAGTAATCGGTACAAAAGAGGATTATCAGGAGCACACTGTTGAAAACCTGTATCATGATAATAGGAGCAAACTTGGTACAGAACCAGTAACAATAAATGATAATCAGCAGCACAATTTTATAAATGGTCAGGATCAAGATAGCTAGACTTGGACATCAGGAGTGGGCGTCATCACCAGCACACTTTCTATACATCCGGTATTACTATATTAGTAAGTAGTTAGCAGGGGCACATTTGGTACATAGTCAGTCATAGAATAGCTGGGGGTTGTTATCAGTAGCACACAGGGTCAGGGTTTCACAAAATGCATAAGCGGTGCATAATTCATCAGAAGAATTGTGTTTTGATATTACACAATTAGAAGCTTTTGTTATTCGCAGATATGTCGAACAATAGTCTCGCTCCTGATAATAATTGACTACGGGTTAATAGCAACCTGTTGCATTGGCGAATAACAATGCTCCTATCAGGAGAAAATCTTATTAACAGATATTTTACGGTTGATTGTGCTTTTCTATAGCATGCATGGATTTTGTTCCGTCGTAAAGTCTAATCCCGTGATTATTTTATGGGCGGTTTGGGACACTCAGGAGCTTCCATTAGCGACCCGGGCTTTTAATAATTTCCATCCAGCGTCTTTGTGAAAGGGGGATAAAAGTCTGGCCCGCTCGTACTCGCTCTGCCCAAAACGGAGCAACGGTTGTTCAACGGGGGATTAAATCACCCCTCGTTATTAATAGCCTTTTTGGTGGGGGTTGGGCTTTTCCGTCTACCCGTACGAAAATAAACCCCTGGCCGGGGTTGTTCAAGTTTAATTCATTATTCAAATCCCAATTTAATAAGTACATCTTTTCCCCTTAATCCTTTCTCTCCCTCCTTTCAAGGTGGACCTAGAGGTGAGGGTTGAAGTGCTAAGGGTTGATTAATTGCCTCTTAATAAAAAGGCATTAAGGCCGGGGAGGGGAACTTGCAGAAGAGGGGGTTTATTGTCGTCAACTCAAAGAAACAAGTGGGGTGGGCGACATTTTCACTTTCATTTTTTACCTTAAGACTCTTTTTTTCTTTTTAATTTCTTATATCCGTATTCGAGGTAATAAGATTTATTTTCAATCAAATAAAACGATTAAAAAAATTTTTAATGGTGACCCTTGGGTTCAGTTCTTTCTTGCAAGTTTTGGCGTATTTTCCGCGACAAATTATGATGGTTTTCAACAGAGCCATGCTGTAAACTTTCGTCATTGATGATTAACCTCATAAAAAATTTAATAAGACAGGTATGTGTCATCACCTTGTAATTCATATGGCATCCGGTGAAGGATTTTCACGAGCAGTATTCTTCCCGTTGTTTTCGGCCGGTTTCGATATTGAGACTGTGTTTATGAGACAGATCGATTATTGATATGGTTGATTTCTATTGATTAAAACTAAGGTTTCGGGTTTTTTTCTTTGTTTAAAGCGTCTTCGATATTTTATACGGGTTATTTGAGAAAATCACTTTATGAATTTTAATGCGGGGTGGGATCCCCTAAATCCCCAGCCTCGGGGGTCGCGTCACGAACCCATTAATAAGGGTGGCACTAAGAATATCTCAGAATATCATCATTGAAAAAAAAAAAAAAAATCTAAAATGATTTACCTGTGGTACGTACATCCTGGAAGTGACCTGAGTGAATATGTGGAGCATTGCGAGGAGGACTGCACCGACTACGGCCTGCTGTATTGTCACGGCGAGTAGGGCATAGCCGAGGTAGGTGAAGATGAGAGGAGGCTGAGACCTCCTCATGACGCCCTGTATGAGCAGCGCAGAGCCGAGGATGCCCAACGACGCCCAGGACAGGTCGATTTCGTTCACCTTGCTTCCGCACCTTTCAAGCCACCAGATCAGACCTGCAGACAAAAATCGGTTTAACGATAATCCCTTTGATAACAATCCAACTCTTAGAAAAAACCCAAGCCGTCGTGAAATTAGACCACAGGGGTCGAACTTTAATTGAAATGTCAGTCGGTCTGGATGACGCTAGATCTGCGGGATAAGCCCCTTGCGAATGTCAAGAGCAGAGACGATTTCAGTATTGATCCAGGGATCCGCTTTGTCTCGCTGTTTTTCATCAGACACACTAAGGTCATATGCGTTCGCTCTAAATGTTTTAACGAACATTAGGCGATTTTTTTCTTTTTTGAGCGGCTGTTTTAAGATGTAATCACATTGAGTTTGAATTAATAGGTTCACACAGTCTCGCTAAATTTTGCCATTATTTATCTTAAAACATATACGTTGGCTCTAAATGACTTTGATGAATATGAGGTGATTCAGTTTGGGTTTTCTTTTGTTGGTCAAATGTTTCAAGATGTTATAAGCTTGGGTTTGAATTAATTGGTCCGCTTGGTCTCGTTAAGTTTCGCTATTATTCATCCTAAGGTCATATGCTCCTTACTTCCAGGAAGGACAGGTTGGTTTTCTTCTGTTTGTCTTCTGTTCTACATTATTTGTCTTTTTGTGGGTCCGCACATTCTCGCTCTTAACAACCCTATGGGTGTTCTAACGAGTCCGATGACAAAATGCACAACTCGCGATTAATGAGTTTCTGAAAAATTTGCCAAGATCAATTTCATTGATCCTTGAGGCCCTCCCGTACCTTCATGACCCTTTGCACTGTTCTTCAGGGAGACTTGGCGGACCCCAATTTACTATTCTTCTTTCATAACAGGTCTTATTGGTTTGCTTTAAGTGGACGTGACAAGTGGTCCGCACGTTCTCGCCGTTTTAGCATCACCCTTTATCTCTTCTACTGGTGTTTTAGCTAAGATTCAATAGTGTTTTAATAGAAATATAAGCAAAAGTTTGAAGTCAGATTAGCTAGTAACTGTATTAAGGCACAATTGATAGTTTTTGGGTCCGCATGTTCTCGCTTGTTATCAAGGATCGAGCCACTCATGCCAAATCGGGTGTTTGTCTCAGCTAATCTTTGTTGCACGGCGAGACTAGGCGACCGCACGTCGATTTTCAAGCCATTGAGCCGACTCCTCGCCCGGGACTGTATTTTTAGTGGTAATCTATTTACGCTGGAGTCTGTTTACAACCGGTGGAGCCCCCAAATGACCACCGTCGGGGCGTGTTTACGCAGACGGAAATAGGTCAAACTATTTACTGTGTATGGGTTTGTTTAATCCGTTCGATAAGGTGGAAGGAAGAAAAAAAAAAGGAAAAAACAAAACGATTTCGTCTAAGGAGGGGGAAGAGCGAGACCCCCCGCACCAAAGACGAGGAAATTGCGGAGCGCCCACCGCGCGCGTATAAACGGATTTGTCGGGAATAAAAAATAAAAATATAAATATAAACCTTCCCCACGGGGATGAGGGGAAATGGGAAAATCTCGGGGTGCTTTCATCCGGCACAAGCCAGGGAAAATTCTTGCCTTTATTAACCTGGCAATAAATTTCACTTCTATTCCCCCCCCCACGGCCATAACTTTATTATATTGTAAAAATGCCAATTTTAGAAATTTCAGAGAAAAGAATTGAAGAAAAAAACAACACAAGGAACACAGGGACATTATTGTTAAGATATGAGAAGCACAGATTACTAGCAGTATTTTTTAATTTTCTGTCATTCCAAATAAAAATATCTTGTCTTTTTACCTTAGGAAGCAATTAAACAATTCAGGAAATAAAACAAGTATTTCAAACAAAAATTGGCCAATAAACAAGAATGAAAGTATCAGGAGCTCCAATTTCACCAAGTTTCCAACGTTTCTGTAAAAGATCGTAAAAATTATTATCTGTTATAGTGTAAAATATTATAATGAAGTGTAACCAATATGAATTATTTCAATTTCACAAAAAAATCCCTTTGTTGGACAGAATTGAGCATGAAACCTGACTAAAAAAAAATATCAAGAAGGCCAGATTTTTCACTTTTTTATTAAATTCCGTCCATCTAAACGTAAATATTTTGATATTTTGGTCTTATTACGATGTAAAACAATAAAACAGATCGGAAACAATAAGAAAATTATGTATTATGGGCTGTAAAACAATTATTTTAAAGGAAATTGGGCAATAAATGGGAATGAAAGTATCAGGAGCTCCCATTTTACATTTTCTCACGTGCCTGTAGGAAACATAAAAACATTTCTGCGTTGTTGTGTAAATTAACGCACTGTCCTGCATTTAATAAATATTAATAACAATTATGCCAATATTACAAAAAAAAGGCCGTTTCTGGGACAAGAATTGGTGAAAAAATTGAGGAAATGTATCAGGAGCCGGGATTTCTCACGTTTTCCGACGTTTATTTTGTTCAATTCGTTAATTCTTTTTTTTTTATTGCGCTATAAAACAATGTATCTGATCGTATTGAATCCAAACAATGTGAATTTAACAAAAACTAAATTTCTTTAAACAGATTTGGCGACGAAAGAAGACTGAAATTATCAGGAGCTCAGATTTCTCACATGTTCTTAGGTTTTTCTTTTTCAAAACTTAAACATTATTATATATTGACGTATAAAACAATATAATAGACAGTAATAAATCGAAACGATGCGAATATAGCAAATACTAAATTTGTTTATACAGATTTGGCGAAGAAAGAAAACTGATATTATAGGAGCTCAGATTTCTCACATTTTCTTGGATTTTTCTTTTTCAAAACTTAAACATTATTATATATTGACGTATAAAACAATGTATTTGATTGTATTGAATCCAAACGATGTGAATATAGCAAAAACTAAATTTATTTAAACAGATTTGGCGAGGAAAGAAGGCTGAAATTATCAGGAGCCTAGATTTCTCACATTTTGTTGGAATTTTCTTTTTCGAAATATTATATATATATATATATATATATATATATATATAAATTACCCGAGTAGAGAACGGTACAGCTGACCAGGCAAGCGGACGAAGAGGCGAGAGATACGCTCGGAGGCTGGAATACTAGGATGGAGACCAGAGATCCGAGGCTGAGCACCAGGAGGAGGACGAGAAGGGATGTCGTCTGGGTCTTGTTGTACCTCAGGAAATACCTCTGGTAGAGCATCTCAGTCTGTAAGTTTAAAAAAAATTAAAAATCAACGTTGGCTGGTTCTCATTCCAAAATATAAAATTATTTGAGAATAATATTTAAAAAGTTTTTATTAGGATGACAGCGGTGCAACTGACAATAGATCGATAAACACTAATAAAAATGATTATGCAAAATAAAAGGGGGGAAAAATGAAAACATTCCTGATGCTGGAATGTACATATGGTTTTGTTATGATGGTACATAAAATTGCTTTGAATTCTTTTATATACATAAATAATTAGCATGAGGGGGGAACAACGTAAACAAATATCATGATAGTCAAGAGGAGGAAAACAAATTAATTAAATTATAATTAATCTTCAAATTTACAAAACAGGGCCTCGTCGTTTGTATTCCCGTTTTCCATGGCGGCCCTTCCGAAGCGAAACAAATCAAGCTCTCTGGGATTTAACCATTTTGGCCAAATTTAAAGTCCTTTATAGAAAATATAACCTATATATTTTACTCCAGGGTACAATTTATTTTATTGAATTCTGTTGACTTGTTTCCAAGATATTGTAAAAAGTAGGATTTTGAAAGGGGCCCCTTTTGAAAGAATTGGAAGATTTGACAAACTTCGGGCTGATGAATTTGAGGACAATGTTTTAATTATTTATTTAATACTGGGATTCCATGCAAAAATGTCAATTATTGGCCTAGTTTTCCTTGAAAACTTTTATATTGATTCTGAAGGTAATGTGCTGTGTAAGGGCTCCCACGCAGCTGGATCAGACATAGTAAAAAAACCCTGCCGGAACTTATTTATTTTCTGGCAGTTTTATTATACTTTTTATCCTTTTACTCTAAACAATAATGCACAAACATCTTTGAGTCAATTTTTACAATTTTGGTTAAATTCTGTCGGCTTGTGGTTTACGTATTGTAAATAGGACATTCTTCACCTTTCCTTGGAAGGAAATTGTCAAAATGGGCAAACCGCGGTTCTGACTGATTTCAAGTCAGGTTTTAAGATTTTATATACTCCGGTTTGGCTATGAAAAGTCATTTATTGTCTCGAATTTGGCTAAATTATTTATATTGATTTTTTAAGAAATTAGGCCCTCAGCTCGCTGGTGTCAAACTTAAAATGAAGCCTCCGGGGATTATTTATTTTCTGCCAATTTTATTATAATCTTCTAACCTTTAACTTTCGGATACGATTCATTTTTGAAAATTAATTAGTGGGATCATTTAATTTAATTAATTAATGAATTAATTAGTAACTGAATTGAGTGTTCATTTTTTCAGGGTGGCCCTTCCAAAGCCAAAAAATCCAAGCGCTTTGGGACTAAACCCTTTTAGCCAATTTTAGAATCCTTCTCAGCATTTATTTATACATATATATCACCCAATTGTATTGATTTTTATTAAATTCCGCTGACTTGTTTCCGAGATATTTGAAAAAGTACGATATGGAACAGGGCCCCCCTTAGAAGAAAATTCAAATAGACCATCCTTTCACTCGCAATTAATTTTAGGCCAATTTTTGGAAATTGTCTCCACTTGGATTATACGTCCAATGGCCAATTAGCCTATTTAAGTAGATTATTTTCAATAGGTGTTGAAGTAGGTATATTTCCAAAGAGCCCTCGAACCGCTGACACCGAATTCCACTCGATCACCACCCCATCACTCAGCATATTCCCAACACTTTTTTCCCACACCCCACACCGTCGGAAGTGAGTTTATTTATTTATTTTTTATATTCACACTCGAAAAGTACACAAGCGGAGAGTCAAGCTTGAAAAAGTTATCCCTCGGAAAGTTTCACCCGGAAAAAATTGGAGGGGTAAAGCCTTCTCCACCCCCTCAGACATGGATTATGCAGGGGCTTAAGTTATGAGTGCTTTGAAGCGTAACACCTCGCCGTGAAAGCTCTCAGGAGAAAGATTTGCTCGAAGTGTTTTTAAACTCGTTCAAGATTTTATGGAGAGAATTAAGAGGAAAAACTAGCTTAAAAATGAGGAGTGTTGAAAAGCCAAATAACCAATAAAACTCGGAAAAGGCTGGTGGAAAAAGTTTGAAAGCAGTTCTTACTAACTGACCATTGGATAACCAAAGTATGAAAATTTATAAAAATTAACCGGAAATTAGTCAGGCCCAAGGTTTGTCAATGACATTTTTCTTCCAAGGGGGCCCCGTTCGAAATTGTACTTTCTTAAAAATATCGGACACATGGCAACAGAATTTAATCAAAATTTGTACGATCGAGTATAGGATATAGGTGTAATGCGTTTTGAAAACGATTGTAAAAATGGCCGAAAAGGTTAGGCCCCAGGAGGTTTGATTTGCTTAACTTTGGAGGGGCCACCCTGAAAAAAATCGAGACTCAATTCAATATATACACTAATTGATTTCAATAATTTATCATAAAATTAACCAAATTCCAACAGTTAAAGTGTAAACATTATAAATAAGCCCCGGAAGGCTTTATTTTTAAGTATGACACAAGCGACCTGGGAGCCGTTTTCATCGATTCACACCCGCCTTATTACCCGGAGAGCGGAATAAAAAAAAACAGGTCAAATAAGGAGAAACTCGACTCAATTATTAAACAAACGAGGGCCTCACCCACGTCACGCCCTTTGTCCCTTTCCAGCAGTACTTCTCTATTGTCGTTCCACTGTCGTTGAATTACGAATTCAAATGTGATTTTTTGTCATAGACGTCTTGATCTATTTTTCATGCCCTCGGATACAATCAGTATTTTTAATTGGCATGTATATTTTAAAAATAAAATTAAAAGAGACAAAAGTGACCCTCGGGGGTAGGAATGGATAGTGGGTCGGTTTTTGTTTTTTAAACGGTCAGAACGGTCAAAGATAAACGGTTATTTGCCAGGAGTGAGCTTCGTTTTTAAAGGGGTTGTTTTCATGGGCTCACCCTCCGGCTTGAAAAAACACCCCCCCTCAATCACCTTCCTTGACGACTTGGTCTTTATCTAAAGTCGCCCCCTTTGGAGAAATAACGTTTGTGGGGTTTGAAAGAGAAAAAACCCACTCAATTTATAGCCCGTTGGCACTGTCTGGACAAAGTCCCCCCTCGGGAAAGAGGGCGCACTTTACAAGGCCAATAAAAGTCCGAGGCGATTCAAGATCCGAGGGAAAAAAGTCCGGGGACTTTCACAGGAGAGGGGGACTACAAGAGAGGGGTGGTGGCAATTTATTACCAAAGCCGCCCTCCTTCCTCGGGGAGGGATGTGACCCAATTTCGACTCTTTTATCCACGATGGGTGGCCGGAGTCCCTGGTCCAACCTGTTGCCTCAGACGGCTCAAGAGCAAGGTCGACCGCGGAAGGGCAAACAAATAAAAATAAAAAAAATCAATAATTTTTCCTTTTTCTCCCTCCGTACTATTTTTTGAAAAAAAGCCACCCTCCTCTTTCGATGGGGGTTTGAAAACAGACTCCGCCCTTTGAACGGCGGGACTTTGCTTCAAGGGAGAATTTAATTCACCTTCAGAAGCACTACGCCCACTCGCTCCATATAAACTCCGGGGCGTAATTGATGCATTCTCCGTCAATTTACACGGTAGCTTCCATTTCGCTTTGTTTCCCTCGGATACAAAAAAAATACGTACAACAAAACTCTTCGAGAAAGAAAGAAAAGGAGTCTTGAAGATTGGGCCAAAGCCTCAAAGTCCCGAATTATAAGCCCATGCCCAGAGTGGCTCCTCCGAAGGAAAACAAATCTAGCCCTCGGGGCCTTAACCCTTTCGGCCAATTTTAAAGCCCTTTTCGTAACTTATTCATACATATCTTTACCTCGAATGTACCATTTAGGATAAGATTCTATCAATCCGTAAACGAGATATTTGAGAAAATACTATTTTAAACGGGGCCCCCTAGGACGAAAAATGCCAAAATAGGCAAACCTCGATTCTGTCTAATTTTTGATCTATTTTTATGAATTTTTTAAATACCTTTTATAAAATTGTGACAATTTAATTATTGATTATTTAGAAATCGTGAGATGCCGGTAAAATATGTAAATTGTAGAACGTAATTACTTAATTTTTGTTATATTAAAAACAAAATTGGGAAAAGGAACCCAAGAGGAATGATTAGCCAACTAAGGGGTCACCTCATAGTTGTTCCCAGGGAAAAATTAAGTCGATCCATTTCAACAAAATTTTGGTGTCTTATTAGTTCCTCATATGAGAGCAAGTGTAGTTTTGTTGTTGTGTTGTTTAAGAAATTATTCATTTTGAAATCACCTCACGCCTACGTTGGGAAAAGTCGAACTAATTGTGTCTACAACTCGACCAATCTTAACCAAATTTTGGTTACACATAACGTCATCATTAGCTTTTGAACAAATTTGGTTAATTTTCAATGGTGGTAATCAAGGAAAAATGTAATTTTGAGGTGACCTACCGCATACCTATGGAAAAGACCAACTTCCTGAAAGTACAACTCGACCAATTTCAATCAATTTTGGTTACATATTATGTCCTCATTTGTGAATAGTTCTGCCAAGTTGGAAAAAACGGTGACTTCGCGCATACATTTGGAAGAAGTTCCTGAAAGTAAAACTCGGCCAATTTGGACCACATTTTGGTTAGATGATACTTCCTCGTAGATTAAAGATTGTACCAACTTTCAAAAAATTTTGTTCGTTATTTAGCGAGATGTAATAGATTGGAAGGTTTATGAAGGTCATCACCTCTGTTTGTTTTAAGGATAACGACATCAAATGAAAGACAAGACCCACCTGCACGTTGTTGAACCTGTGAGGCACGAACATCCTCCTGAGTATCCTCGCCCACCTCGTCCTTGTCCTTCCTGCCAGGACGACCCTCTGCGCACCGCCTGACTCGTCAGCGAGCAGGAGCGAGTCTTGAGCCCCGGCGTCCTCGTCCTCCTCGAGTATCGAGTCGGCGTTGTGGCTCGCAATCAGACTCGCAGACCTGAGCCTCTGGCAGGTACCCTGGCCCGGGGAAGTGAAGTGCTCGATGACCTCCCAATTGGTCTTGCGCGGGGCAGTCGGGGTCGGGGTCGCGCTCGAAGGCGGCGTTGCTCTTCCTCTGAGGGATGCGCATCTTCTTGACGTCTCACCTTTTCCTCTTATCTCCTGTTTAAAAAAAATTAAAACATCAACTTCAAAACTCGACCAATTACATGTTCATTTTGTTTTCAAAGCTCCGGATGAGCTTGAATGGAACCTGTAAACTTTTACCACCCGTATTGTTCTCTGTTGGGTGTTCGTTTTCACTTCGGAACTTTTAGTTTCGTGCTTTATGAAAGTTTCGTTTAAGCCTTGGCATCGTGTGGGCGCTTGTAATACCTCCTTGAATAATGGATCTGTCGAAAAATAAACCACCAGTCTCCCACTAATGATTTTTTTAAATTCATCCTCGCCCTAATTTGTATTTAAACTGGTAACCATGTGTGATGAAAGGGACAGGTTTTGTGGGAGAGGGGAAAATTAATAAACAAGACCCAATCATCCTTTTTCCCTTCAGATCTTTTCCGCCCGACATCGGGCACTTTAACGGTCCGCAGGGCTTATTTCCGGGCCTAAGAGCCAAATTCGCTCTGACGCCTTGAAAAGGGCCGAGGGTTAACCGTGTTAAGGTCCAATCTGAACATCCCTACTAAAAGGTACAGAGGAGTTGGGTGGATTAATTAGCCATAATCTGCCATTGGGTATAGAGCATGAAAATAAAAATCACTTTGTGTTTTATAGTTGATAAGTATATTAAAGATCCGGCCCGGAGGACCGATTTTTACCAATCACCGGTTTTTAATTAACAAAAGGGCTTCGAAACTGTTGATCAATTAACATGCAAATTCCATCCTCCGGTTTTCAACCCCCGCGGCTAATTCCGATATGATGACCGTCTAATTGACCTCCCTCCCCACAGTCATTGATTATTAAATCCCAATGGTGGAAGTTTAGGCCCGTTAAAATTGCAATACAACCCACGATCGATCTCCACCTCAACACAAAGAAAGACAAATTATGTAACGTAAGTTCATGTATCATGTTTCATTAATCCTAAACATAAGTTAACATTGATCAGTCGTGGTCGATTGGCGTAATATATTTACGCCTGTATTTGTAAGGTTTCGATGTTCACGATTCGCCCAGGTTTTAACCCTTTAGGGATTTAAGGCCAGACTTGTAAGCTCACTGGCAAACATCTGCCTTTTATTTATTTTTTGTGTGTGCTTTCGTACTGATCGGATCAGAAATATTCTCTTTTAAGAGACCGGTTAGAATGGGAAATCAGACCGTCTGTGAAATCCTTTAAGAGGTTTTTCCCGTAATACGCATACTGAAACAGTCCGATGAGGAAAATGTCAAAACGAGAAAAGGTCTACGGTAAAATCTTCCATTTTTATCTGTAACGCATATCAACTCCAGCTGAATTTATGTGCTGAATTTGAAGGAAATCCTTCAGTACTTTTCGACTAACCCAAGTATCATTCAATACATCACTATAGGCTCAAGACCGTCGTAATATCAAATGATCAGAGTCGTGATTTTTAAACTGTAGCTTGTTGATGAATGAAACAATAGAAATGCCAAATTTGATCAATGTCTACCGTGTAGTTTTCAACTTAGCCATGTATCAAACAAAACAAGACTCAATGTCCATGTCATCCTTTAACACACACTTCAAGATTAATTGTTGATTTTCGAACTGTAACTACTCCAAACATAACACAGTGTAAATACAAAATATCAAATAATTTGATTGAATACTTTTAAAGTTAACCATATGTCATATCACCGATTTCATAAATGAACAATATTTTGATCCTTTTGTGAATGACCAGGAAAATGATTAATGAATGATTCGTAGATAATATGTTTAATTTTAATGCGTGCCACGAACCGAATGAACAGTCTCGCAGTAAGTAGAAAGTTTGACTTGATTTGCTAAGTCGGCCGTATGCCACGATTACGACAACAGGCTCTTTATATAAAAATCATATAAGCCAATATCATCTGTAGCTTCTTTGCATATGTGAGCATCTGCATGACCAGGATGTAATTATATGCCACGTTTGTTCAAACTGATTATTGCCATAAGCCCAACATTTTATCGGATTTCTTACATTTTTGAACTGTAGCTTCTTTTAATATGTTTGAATTACACACTGAATTTGATCGAAAAGTATTGATTTTTTTATAACGTATATGCCATGTTTGGGCAGACTGATTATTGACGTAAGCCAAACCGTTAACGAATTTCTTTAATTTTCACACTGCAATTTCTCTCCATATTTAGGACTACATTTAGGACTACACTACCAGTTTGGTCAATAAATACTGATTTGTCGTGAAGCTAATGTATGTCGCTATGATTATCATGATTATTTACATAATCCCGGAGCTTGATCGGATAGCTTTTATTTTCAAACTGTAGCTTCTTTCCACATACGAGAATATGTTTGCTGAGTTTGATCGAAAATTATTAATTTGTTCATAAGATAACTGTATGCCATGTTTGGTCAAATTGATTATTGACATATCTCCAAAACCTTATCGGACTTCTTTGATTTTCAAACTGATTGCTTTTTTTCATATTTAAGAACATTTGAACTTGATTTGAAGCGTTTGATCGAAACATTTTAATTGTTTAATATGTTAACTGTATGCCATGTTTGGGCAATTTGGTTATTGTCATATGAATGATATTTGATCAGAGTTCTTTAATTATTAAACTGCTGTCTGTTCATATTGTACTGAGCCCAACTGTAAATTTTGGTCCGGACGTATCGACGCATTTTGTGGATAGCTATGTGTCATACGTTGTGTATAAAATTGTCAATATTTTCTGCCGGGTTCGGCTGATTTTGTTTGTATTTGGTTTGTAGCTTGTTTTATTACTTCCGAATCAGGGTAGTATGTTTTGTTGAAAAATACATGTTTATTTTTTATGTTGTCCATATGTCATACTTAGAGGATAAGTCTTTCATGGCAATTTTTCCTTGTAGCAAAGGTGTATTTTTGTCAATTCAACTTTCCCAATTAAAGCTTTCCCATATAGGTCAACATTGATCTTTTGATGGTTCGATACCTCACGGTTTGTGATTACTTTGGACATCTGAAGCGGGAAATATTTCCGGTGTTGAATCCGTGGGATGACATAGTTTGCGTTTATCAATTATACGACCAATTTTGTCTTAATTGACCACTCGGCGTTTCCCATATTCAGCAGTGCTTGTGGGTTATTCATGTCGTACGGTGTTTGCCCGTGATTTCGACTCGTTCACCGGCTCAAGACGTAACTAAGGCCGGTTCAATCTCTGAAAGGCCCAGGTGGGCGCAATTTTCCACTTCTTGTCCGAGAAAAGAAGCGGCCTGATTTTCCAAACTCTTAACAGAATTAGAGAAATCTTACCCGGGTTTGAAAAAAGGGCTTTTCGGTAAAAAGGGGGAAACACCCCCAACTCGTGCCTCGTCTGGGAAATTAATTACCCTCGAGTTTCTGATATCGAATTTCAAACGTCTATACATTCGAAACGGTCAATTAACCAGACGCAAACAAGCGGACGGTAATTGGGGGAAAACGTACTCGTTCTACTTTAAACTTATCCTACT
>CM077110.1:7756157-7767709 GCA_039619505.1 Cimex hemipterus | reverse complement strand
TAAAAATTCTTTTTTAAAGATCTTCTAGAAATTATTCGATAATTGGTGTTCTCCCTACAAAACACCACGACTTCCTGGAAAAAAAGTGACCCAATCTGTCGGAATTTCTCAGAAATTTATTAGAATTTGTCATATTACGAGATAAAATCCTAGAAATAATGTAAAAATTATTTTTTAAAGATCTTCTAGAAATTATTCGATAATTGGTTTTCTCCCTACAAAACACCACGACTTCCTAGAAAACAAGTGACCCAATCTCTCAGAATTTCTCAGAAATTTATTAGAATTTGTCATATTACGAGATAGACTCTAGAAATCGTGTCAAAATTCCGTTTTAAGGGATCTTATGGAAATTATTCGATAATTGGTTTTCTCCCTACAAAACACCACGACTTCCTAGAAAACAAATGACCCAATTTATCACAATTTTTCGGAAATTAATAACTATCCGTCTTATTACAAAAAAACCCAGAATCCCACTTCCCAAAGCTAGTTTTTAAAGAAAACGTCACAAAATCAATAATTGGTTTCATTCCTAAAAACCCCAACGATATCCTAAAAAAAAACTTTCATAATCTCCCTGAATTTCCCAAAAATGAACAAGTATCCATCGGGTAACAAGAAAATCTCAAGAATAGCATGATAAAAACATTTTTTCTGATTTCCTCGAAAATTGTCCAGTTTCTCCCCAGTTATCGTTTAAAGAAAAAGAAACTGTCATATTACGAGATAAAACCATGGAAATCATGAGAAAAAGCGCTTTTTATGGAATCTCATGGAAATTATTTGATAATTGGTTTTCTCTCTACAAAACACCATAATTTCCAGAAAAAACGAGTTACCGAGACTGTCTGAATTGCTCAAAAATTAACTAATATCTACCACATTACAAGGAAAAAAAAATATAATACCACTATAAAAAGCGCTTTTTTAAAGGGAGCTTTGTGAAAATTATTTGTTAACTAGTTTCATTCATAAATAACACTACTATTTTCTGGAAAAAAGTAACTCAATCTGTCTTAATTTCTCAGAAATTAGTTAATATATGTCATATTACAAGGAAAAATCCTAGAATACCACTATAAAAAGCGCTTTTTTAACAGAGCTTTCTGAAAATTACTTGTTAACTGGTTTCATTCCTAAATAACACTGCTATTTTCTGGAAAAACGTCACTCAATCTGTCTTAATTTCTCAGAAATTAATAATTATCCGTCATACTAAAGGTAAAAAACAAAGAATGATGTGCTAAAAAGCTTCTCTTTTTTTAAAATTGAAAATTAGTCGATAATAGGTTTCTTTCTTTAAAAACCCAACGATTTCAAGGAAAAAGCCACCCGATCTGTGAGAATTTCTCATAAATTAATATATCGTGTTACAAGTAAAAAACCCGCGAAAATCCTACGATAAAAAGCTCATTTTTATGGGACCTACTGAAAATTACTTGTTAACTGGGTTTACTCCAAAATAACGAATTCCCAGGAATTAATAACAATGTATCACGTTACAAACGAAAAGCTTGACCATCCTTGTATAAAAAAGCTCGTTTCTTATGGAATCGTCTGACTGCTACTTGATAATTGGATTCATTCCTCAAAATAAACCGATTTCTTTGAAGAAAAGCACTCAATCTGTCAGAATTTCCCAGAAATGCACTTATCTATCACGTTGCAAGACAAAAAAAAATCAAAAATCCTAAGATTAAAAAGCTCTTTTCTTATGGGCCCATCTGAAAATTGCTCTATAATTGGTTTCATTCTTAGAAAAAGGTCACTCAATCTGTCAGTATTTTCCCAGAGATTAATAAGAATTCGCCATTTTAAAACGAAACCCTATCAATCTCATGTTGAAAAGCTCCTTTTCTTTTTCTAAATAAGTATCTATTATAAAGCGTTTACAAAATTTTTTTCCTCCATTAAAAATATTCTAAGCAAAAAGTATTTTAAGTGGTAATATTCAATTTTTTTTCTCCAGACTATAATTAATATGGTTAGTTAATTGATCATATTAAGTTCCGTGTTGTGCCCCTTGTAATACGATACGGGCTTCGTTAAGCCACCGGTTTAAGTCCCCGGGTCATCGCTTAGGGCAGTTCAGCCCATTCCTACTTCGGCTACATTTAACTGTAATTGGGGGGGTTGGATGTTAAATTTTTTTAAACCGACCCCCTTTCATGGGTTTTTTTCTTATATTAAAAAACACCTTGGGTTTATTTTCAAGTCCTCATCCTGGCCTCGGTTAGGGATGTTGAATTTAACCGGTCTGACTTTCCCCCCTTCAACAATTCTGGTGAAAAACCACAATGGTGAAGTTTCCCCGATGGGTTAGTTTTCCTCCCTGGGTTAATTGCGGTTTTCCCGCGTGCAAACAGACGGTGTTGATTTTTTATCAACCCCTTTCCACCCTCTGCGCAAACTAGAAAATGGCTTTCAACCACGAGGAACAATTCCGACGAGCTGTTATGGGGTGGTTGGGGTCGGGGTGGCTCTCAACCCATGAGACGAGGGGGGGGACGGGAAGGAAAAACTGGACGACAACAATCAAACAACACGGCTTTTATCGTTTTTATACACATTTTATCGAGGCTCAACTGTATAAAAAACCAACGGAGGGGAAGAGATTTTCTTGTTACCCGATGGATACTTGTTCATTTTTGGGAAATTCAGGGAGATTATGAAAGTTTTTTTTTTAGGATATCGTTGGGGTTTTTAGGAATGAAACCAATTATTGATTTTGTGACGTTTTCTTTAAAAACTAGCTTTGGGAAGTGGGATTCTGGGTTTTTTTGTAATAAGACGGATAGTTATTAATTTCCGAAAAATTGTGATAAATTGGGTCATTTGTTTTCTAGGAAGTCGTGGTGTTTTGTAGGGAGAAAAACAATTATCGAATAATTTCCATAAGATCCCTTAAAACGGAATTTTGACACGATTTCTAGGGTCTATCTCGTAATATGACAAATTCTAATAAATTTCTGAGAAATTCTGAGAGATTGGGTCAATTGTTTTCCAAGAAGTCGAGGTGTTTTGTAGGGAAAAAAACAATTATTTAATATTTTCCAAAAGATCCCTAAAAACTGATTTTTAACACGATTTCTAGGGTAGTGCACTCATTAACACAACCCTCGCCCCAGACTTGGTTAATGTTTCTAGCCGTTTGGGCTCCGCTTCGGCCGAGTTTAAACTCGTAAAAGAAAATCGTACGAAATTCTCGCTTTGACATTATAAGGATGACTGAATTATTTCCAAGTAGCGGAATGCTACAGAGGTAAACAAACAATATCATTTGGAAGAGGATTAATAAGTGTTGACATTCATACAAATGAGTAATCCTGTAAACGTAAACAGAATATTTTATATAGATTTTTTTTAATGAAAACTTAAAATCCTGCATTATTTTCCGGACAACCCAATAACATGGATTTATTTGGATTTGTTTGTTATACGACAGCTATTGTATTTCTTAATATCTGGGACATTCCACAGGTTGGGACACTTTTTTCAAAAAAGCTTTGCTTTAAAAAAATAAAAAAAAAAAAAAAAAGGTTACGAACGGACACTTCATTTCTAAGAATTCTCTCCGATTTAGTGGCTTTTGCCTGGAAATCGTTCTTAAAAAAAAGTAATTAATTAATTTGCAGAAGGTTTATGAATTGCATGATTTTTCTTCTTTATATCTGATGGCTTCTTGTTTATTTGGGAGAAATTCTGACAGATTTGGTGGCTTTTCCCTGGAAATCGTTCTTTAGAAAAAAAAAAAATAATTTGCAGAAGGTTTATAAATTTCTTAGTTTTTCTTCTTTTAATGAGATGGATACTTGTTACTTTCGGAGAAATTTGATAGATTTGGTGGCTTTTCCCTGGCAATCGTTCTTAAAAAAAGTTATTAATTAATTTGCAGAAGGTTTATGAATCTCTTGGTTCTCTCCTGTACATCTGGTGGCTTGTTGTTTCCTTCGGGCAAATTCTGACAGATTTAGTCACTTTTTCCTGGAAATCTTACTTAATAAAAAGAAGAAAAAAGTAATTTGCAGAAGGTTTATGCAATTCTTGTTTATATCGGAGAAATTCTGAAAAAACCAAGTATTTAGAGAAGGGTTCATAAAAAAGATCTCGCGAATCATGGAATTGTTGCGTTTTTTCATTTAATCTGACTGAGATTCTTGTTAATTTCGGAGAAATCCTCACAGATTTGGTCACTTGAATCCAAAAAATCGTTGTATTTTTTCAAGAAAGAACCCAAATACCAAGTAACTTGCAGAAAGGCTGACGCATTTCTTTGACTTTTTTCGAAGAAATCGTTTTTATTTTTTTATTTTTTAAGGATCAAAGTAATTATCAAGTAGGTAATTTTCAAAAGATTCCATATAAAAACTATTTTTTTCATGTAGTTCGTGATAATTACGGTCTAAACGGGGGAAATCTTAGTCCCCAATAATAAAATAAATTTTACACCCCCTCCTGGCTATAGGGCCGGGCGGGGTATCGGTTACCCTGGTGACCAGTTAGACGCTCCAGTGATCAATGCATCAAGAGGGCAAGGCCGTACCCTTTTTCGACAAAAGATAATTTATTTTTTTACCTTAGCCCTCCGGGGGGGGGGAGTGATTACGGTAGCCGACGAAGATCGAATTCGCCCCTAAAACCCTCCATCATCTTTGGGACAACACATAAGTATCATCCCTTTAACGCTGATCCGACGGAGTTTTTATTCAACCCCTTCCTACCGAAGGTTATAAAAATAAACACCACCACTTTCTCATTTTCTCATTCGCCCTAATCACACTCGAGAGAGGGGTGGAAATCAACTACCGAACCCTTCAGAGATTTCGATAATCTCGTCAATCTTTACTGACGACGGCTCTTATACCAAAGTATAAGCCTATAATATTTTATAAGCCAAACTAGTTATTAATATGACAACGTTAATCCATCCATGCTGTTATACCAAAGTATATGCCTATAATATTTTATCAATCGTACAAGAGATTAATATGACAACGTTAATCCATTCATATAGTATGGATAATCCCGTCTATCTTTACTAATAAAAGCTGCTGTGCCAAAGTATTACCCCATAATCTTTTATAAGCCGAACAGCAGATTAACTTGACAACGTTAATCCATCCATATAGTATGGATAATCTCGACTATCTTTACTGCCAAAAGATGGTTTTTTAGATTAAAACCGTATAATCTTTTATCACGATCGGGATAATCCAAAAATTGCCATGTAACCTCAAAATACACTGTTCCATTCTTCAGTTCATCCACTGTCAATTTAATTCTGTTTTCTGTCGATCTAACCTCTAAGCTCGCAAGCAATTAAACCTTAATCTCAATCTTTCATCTTTTTCTCTTTGTCTCGATTTTCACTCCGTCTCATCGACAGTCATACTCCCAATCCTTCTGCGTTATAATCTAATCCGGTGGATTTGTCCAAAGCGCTAATCCGCTTTTAGTGAACCCCCCTCCAACCACCCCGACCGCAGAAGGTCTATGTAATTCCGTAATGGATTGGGCTCTCGACCAAGCCCGCAAACTCAGGACGGCCCACCAGTGTCACTCGGGGGAAGCAAAACAACTAATCCACTAATCTAAAATACGTCAAGCCCTTTTTGATTTGACGTTCTATCGAAATATAATCAGCTCCAGCGAATTGACCTAATCTTAGTCCATCTTATTTAGGTCACGTCTATGCCGAAAATAAACATAGTCTATTGCTAATCCATCTGAGTCAGTTTAGCTCCAAACTTAATTCAATCAACTGACAACAATCTCAAGGCAAAAAGAATAATCTAATACTAATTCATCTTAGCGGGGTAGCAGAGTGGTTAAGGCGTCAAACTCTCGGCTAGTAGATTCCGCGGTCGTGGGTTCGATCCCCAACGTCGCCTCAGGAATTTTTCTGCCGCTTAAGGGGATCACATCAATGGAAGGGGCGGGACCGGATCTCAGCGACCCCCTACAAAAATGAGTTTCTTCGATGGAAGAACACCGGTACAAGTTCAAATTTGTTTTGCCAGCCCTCCCCCGAAAATACGGAGCCAGGGATAAAATACAATAAGCTGTACAGCTGCAGTGCTCCAGTCCCTGGTATCCAATATAAAACAAATCCATCGTAGCACGTTCCCTCCACACCTAATTCAATGAGCTGATAGCATTCTTATGGTTGAAATCTTACTAATCCAAATCCATCTGTTGCAGTTCACCACCAGTCCTAATAGACTCAACTAACAGCATACATACCTATAAGCATAGCCTCAATTCATCTGAGCTAGTTCGCTTTCAAACCAAATCGAGTCAACTGATAATAATCTCAAGGCAATAAGCATAATCCAGTACTAATCCATCTGCGCCAGTTCACCTCTAATCAACTGACAACTCAAAATTTACATCTTAATCTGTTGCTAAACCAATTAAAAACACACTTTCTTGATCCTAGTTTAACCAAATTAAGCAGCTTTAAAAATGCCTTTTATTTGCAGGCGATCCATAAGCACGTGGCGTTTTAACGTTTCATTGTCGGTTCGGGTCCGACCAGTCTCGCCGTGTACTCCAATGCGAACTTTCCCCTCGTGAAAACGCGCCCCGGGCCATAAGCCAAGATCAATATTTTGAACGAAAGCGTGCGGTATTTCGGAGACGGCAAAAGGGGAGCGGGGTATATCCAATCTATATGACCTATATGCCAATAAGGCGAGGATCCTGCCTAATCAGGGAGGGTAAAGTTGTTATCCGCCCCCTTTAACTCTGGGTAGCAGATCATCATAATCCGCGGATTATCTATGTAAATGCAATTTGGGGATCCTTTCAGAGGTTCACTTTTTTTTTAAGCCCACACTTTTCGGAGGGGGCGCTGCAATTTCCTCGCCTCAGACTGTCCGACTCGCCGCCCCCTTCCCCCGGGGCTATCGATGTAAAGGATTAATTGAGAAAGGATTCGGCCAGGACGGCAATCTCCGGGGTCGGATCAAAGCGGATGAAATTGCCGCCGGCCGTCCACCCCCGGGTTGCGGATAAACGGATATGAAATGGGCCGGGTCCCCGGGGGCGGCGGCTTTTTTTTTGTAATTCTTGATTACGACGGAAAGAAATCGGCCTTTTCCCCCCCTTCCTACCGATATAAAATAGAAATAAAAAAAATCGATCATTTTCTTGGCTTCACGTCTCTCCTCGTGGGTCCGCCTCGCACCGCCCCCGATGACGCAATAATCCCATTATCTTTCCATTTAACAATACGAAAATAAACCCTTTGTGACAATTTCTACCGCTTGTAAAATTTCCTTGAAGAACACTTTACTAAATCAGCTTAATCCCAAGTTAGATAATAATAATAGTAGTTTAAAAAAATATTATTAATTTAATTAATAAAGCCCCAAGGGAAAATTCCCTCCCGTGCCGCCGGAATCAACCCTTTCTTAAAAGGGGATCCAACCTTTCATCCCCCTGGACAAAATTCTATCTCGCAGTGGGTTAATACCCCGCGACCCCGGCTAACAAAATGGAATAAGCCCCTGTCACGATGCCGGGTTCTTTTGTCCACCGGCTTTCCACCTGGAAATTGAATGAAAGGCCATTTATCGAGATTGGTGCGTTCGCCTGGATAAGTAGAAACTCGGGAAGGGCGGATCCGGTTGCCCATTATCTTACAAAAGGAGCCCGCGTCGAAAAGGAGGGAAAAAATCCCCACCGAGGGACCGTACAATCCCCGGCCCGTGTCGCGAACTGAATCCCTTTGGGACATGAATATCCAATCCGGGTCGGGAAAGCAGTGGGAAATCGGTTCGGTTTGAATTATTCAAAGGGATCCCGATGTGAGTGCAACAGGTCGGTGTAAACAGGATCAAGAACAAGACACCAAAGATCGACTGTAATAGGATGAACCATTCCTTCGCGTGAGTCGGAGATCATGAGACTCCATCTTTTTCTAACTGGGCTTCGTTAAAATTAAGTACTTTTACGACATGGTCCTT
Organism: Cimex hemipterus; assembly: GCA_039619505.1. Taxonomy (NCBI): domain Eukaryota; kingdom Metazoa; phylum Arthropoda; class Insecta; order Hemiptera; family Cimicidae; genus Cimex; species Cimex hemipterus. Next base: position 7,759,736 of record CM077110.1, on the reverse strand, counting down.
TGCCTTCACTGAAATTGATTCACTGAAAACGCACGGGGTGATTAGCTATTACCCTAAGCTCCTATGAATTTTAGTCTCTAGGTAACTGACCTCCTACATAAAAAAATTCGTGTTATGAGATTTTCAAAATCTGTGTTCATGTGATCGAGCCCTTACAAATTCTGGGCTCTTGTCTATTTATATCTCCTCATAAGAGACATACACTGAAAAGCGTTGAGAAGATTAGCTGCTCGAAAAATGTGTTCGTGGGATCTGATCCCCTGAGGATTATGGACTCCTATCACTCTGAGCTTCTGTGGACTTTAATCCTCTGTTAATTGACCTCCTAAACATTGGAAATCTTTGAGAAAGACTAGCTCCTTCAAAATCGGAGTATTTGAAATCCTTGCTCTTGGGAATTTAGACTTCTGTCACTTTGAGCTCCTGTGGATTTTTAGCTCTTGGTAAATGAATATTGAAAATCTTTGAGAAGATTAGCTCCTTGAAAATATATTTCATGTGATCTTAGCCCTTACGAATTCTGGACTCCTGTCACTTTGAGCTCCTGTAGATTTATATCTACTGATAACTGACAATCACTGAAGATTTTTTGAAAGGTTAGTTCCTCCAATCTGAGTTGTGAATATTAGACTCCTTCTTTCCGAGCTTCTGTTAAACGTAAACGCGGATCCCCTGAGATCCTATTTTTTGAACTCCTTTTACTCTGGGCACTGTATCTTGAGTGTAGTTAAATCTTCCCCTAATCCTTCTGACCTTTCGGGGCTGTTGTTATTTTCATAGCTTGTGAAATTTGGTGCGCTGAGCTCCTATATTACGCCCTCTGAGAAAGCGAGATGAGGAATGGAAGGAGCTATTTTCAGTGAAAAAGACTTCACTTATCTTGAGCCACCAAAGCTCACCGTGACAGGAACCTAGAATTCGCAAGAGCACATCAGCATGATTTGCGAGGAGCTAATCTCATACCACATATTTACAGTTTGTAGTGGGTCAGTCATCAGGAGAAAAAAAAATTACAGCAGCACGTGCTGACAGGAGCTTAATATTTACAAGAGTTTGTAATTCATGAGGCTAGTTTTGGAAAGGCTAATCGAACCGTACAGTTTGTAGTGGGTCAGTTATTAGGAGAGAAAAGCCACAAAAATTAAATGTAACAGGATCCTAGAATTCACAAGAGCTTTTAATCCACGAGCATGATTTTCGAGGATGTAATAAAACCATTTAATTTATAGTTTGATGTGGGTCAGTTATCAGGAGAAAAAAATACAAGAGCACGTTAGTTTAGTATTTTAAAATACTTGTATCCCAAAAGCTCAGCGAGACAGGAATCTAGAATTCGCATATATTAACATGATATTCGAGGAGCTCATCAAACCATATATTTACAGTTTGATGTGGGTCAGTTATCAGGAGAAATTTTTTAAAGGAGCGTAGTATTTATAAGAGCGTTTAAAGTGTGGGCCTTATTTTGGAGAACCTAATCAAACCATATATTTACAGTTTGATATTGGTCAGTTACCAGGGGGAAAGATTACAGGAGCTCTGAGTGACAGGAGCTTGTGGACCTGATTTTGGAGAATTTAATGAAACCATATATTTACAGTTTGTAGTAGGTCAGTAATAGGTCAGGAGGAAAAAACTTTACAGGAGCTCTGAGTGACAGGAACCTAGTAGTTACAAGAGCTTGTAATGCATGGACCTGTAATTGGAGAAACTAATCAAACCATATATTTATAGTTTGTGCGGGTCAGTTATCAGAAGAAAAATTTACAAGAGCACGAAGTGACAGGAGCCTTAGTATTTACTAACTAGTCCTCAGAGAGACAGCAGCTACATGATTTTAATCGAATCCCTGAGAGGAAAGGTCGAAAGTCTCAATGTACCCCAGTAAGTCGAAGTTAGCACATCAAGTGCTCCATGTCACAGCCACATCGCGCCTTCCATCCACGGAATCACGGGACAACTTCCTAACTTCCAAGTCGCGTATCAGCCCCCCCCCCAGCCACGGTTGTTTACGTAGGTGGCAACTTTGTCCCTACCATCCTACAAGGTAATTTATCAAATAATCGTGTACTGTATTTTTTGGCTATAGTGAGATAGACAGAAACAGGCCAATTTTATTTATTTTTAAATCTTTTGGCATCTTTTTTCCTGATTGTTTAAATTGTTGAATAACATAAAAATATAAAAATTAGGTTGTTTACCTGGTCGCTCGCCAGCCTGGGGGCGACGAGCGCGTCCAACGAGGTGTTCTGGATGGACGTCGTTTTCTGCGGGTTTATTTTTTATGTGTATATTTTTTATGTATCCGCCGGCCGATTCTTTTCAATGCCGATCCCCTCCGACGTTCCACGTTCGAAATACCGGCTTCCACTGACCGCGTATGCTGTCTGCTTATGCTGCTGTTTCTGCTGACGACCGCGCCGCCGCTCCACGGGATGACCTCCCACCGGCCGAGGAGGGGAGGCGGGCCACCTCTCGAATCTGCCTCCCAACGGCTTGTAACCCTCCCGTGTAAATTAATTTGCGAAACTGACGTATCACAAAATTGATGACTCTTACAGGGGGCGGTTTTGTAACGACCGCCGTAAAAAAAGTGAAAATTTCGATACAGGAAATGTACATCAAGACAGAGTTCACTAACGATAAAAGGCAAGGAGCTAAGAAAATATGAAAATTTCACAGTACCTAAGATTTCACGATCCTCATCTTCTGAGGTCTTGAGAATTCAAGACCACTAGTATACCGTTATTTTTCTCGGTCACTCCGATCAATTTTAGTTCCTACTTTCTCACTCTTTGTGCACCGAATTCACTTTATCAGAGTTCAAAAGAGCAATTGTCTTTGTTGGGTCAGGAGCTCGGGACGAAGAAGAGGTCAGAAATTCAGTTATCTTTATAGTATCAGGAGCTCTGGCCGTCAAGGATGTCAAAAATGCAAATATCGCCATTGGGAAATCTGGCCTAAGGGAAGACCAAAAAGAAAAGTATCTTCGTATTATCAAAAACTCCAAAGGCCAAGGTTCAAAAAAGGTGGTCAAAAAGGGAATAATCCTTATTGTATCACTAGCTCAGACCCAAGGAGAGCTTGAAACGGCTGTCTTCATTGCAAGAGGGTTTCCGAGCGAAGAAGTGGTCTAAAACACAAATCTAATCTTGTCAATAAAGCAAATATCCCCATAGTATCAGGAGGAAAGATGAAACTTCGTCATGACTTCATTGTCTCAAGTGCTTAGACGGAAAAACATGTTAATAACTGAAGAATGAAGATAGTATCAGGAACTAAGACCGAATAGAGGATCAAAAAGGCAACGTTTTTCTGATTATCAGGAACTCAGGCCGAAAAAGTGAGGCACCGATCTTCAGCTTCGTTCTGAGCTCTTGATAGTTTGAAGATCCTTAGATTTACCCTCGATATATGTATCAAATATGTCCAATTTGCGATAATAATTGAATTCTGACCTGATTAGACGTATCAATATAACTAAGCAACCAATCTGTAAAAGAAAAAAAATTGAAAATTATCGTTCCTTATGGTGGGCAGCCAATTGGCGTGTATATATATATATATATATATATATAT
>CM077110.1:7737473-7755757 GCA_039619505.1 Cimex hemipterus | reverse complement strand
ATATATATATATATATATATATGTATATATATTGTGTGTGTGTGTGTGTGTGCGTGCGCGCGTGTGCGTGCGTATGATATGCATATTATTATGCAGAGTGGACGGCCAAGACCCGAGGGGTTAAAATGCCTGGGTAGACGCGTACCTCGTGCCTAAAAGATCCGGGACTCTGTCGGCCACGTGTCCTGCGTAAACCTCTCGGACTTGTTCACAAACCCCAAATTATCTCGGGTAGTGATTTGGAGATGTCCTCTCCTTCAGAGATTTCAAATCTAGCATACCCATCACATTCAGCGAGGTTTATTTCACGGAAGCGGCAAAAGGGATCTCGTACGGTACCCATTACAAAGAGGTGTCATCTCAGTGAGCAGTGGCCCGTCAGAATACGTATCAGCCTCCTAATTCCCTTCCTTGAGTTAGAGAATAGCCATTTCGATCCAGCTGGTTTGATCCCCTTAACAAACTCTTTCGATTGCCTGTGTCCGGCGGTTAAATTCCACCAGAGTGATGTAATACCGGTTGTAGCCCAACAAACGCAGTATTAGAACCTTCTTTGGCTAGGCCATCCGTCTTTTCAGTGCCATGATGTCCTTTATGTGCTGGTATCCAAATAAGGGTAACCTGAAAGAGATCCTATTGATAAGATCTATAGTTTCCTCCACCAGTCGTGAGGTTGACAAATCGTTTTGTAATGCCCTAAGAGTAGCCTGACTTTCAGAAAAGATTTTAATATCTTTTACCATAATTTTATTTTCCTAAGTGTGCCCATATTGAGCTCCTTCTATATTAAGATATTTTATTTTTTGTGCACTTCTTCGGCCTAAACTTATAATCCTTACAAAATGCTGGGCTTTTGGACCTCCACTTTGGTTTGAGCTCTTGATACTCTCTACCCTTCGCATCTGTTCTTATACTGATACTCAAAAGATACTTGTCTTATTGACCTCCTATTTAGCCTGAACTCCTAATACTATGGATGCCTTGCCTTTTGATCTCCTCTTCTAAGTACCTGATACAATGATGACCCTTGTCTACCTTCTTTTTGGTTTGAGCCGCTGATGATATGAACTCAATGTATTGTAGTTCCACGGTTTGGTTGACTTAGCTCCTTTCTATTCTGCGCTCTTCTCCATTGAGAAACTTTTGATCGATTAGTCGGTTTTTTTAAGTTTTGTAAATCTTCTCTACTCTCTCGTCCCTGAGCTATTGTGGCTTTTTTTTGTCGCTGGTCGTCCTAGGAAATGGGGGTTGGCTTTCAAAGGTCCAGAAGGCAGAAAACACGGATGCGTATCTTTGCGATCGGCCCGAATTTGTGCGTAAAGGTGGGAGTCGAATCGATACGACGTTCGGTCGGGGTGGAAGTGGAAAACAAAGCGGGCTACATCTGTCATCACCGGAGGCCGAATAAGGCCGACGTTTCACCGACAGGCGATGTCAGGAGTGGGACGCCCACAATCTCTGCCTGTGACAATTGAGACGTTCAAGATCCGCCAGGGGGCGGGAAGTTAGTGGTTTGTTTTTTAAAAATGTTCTTCTCAATCATATGGATCCTGCTCTTATAAGTACCAGGCCATTGACTGTTGATACGATTCCTTTCCTTGGTAGTTTTTTGTTTCAGGTTGTCTTTATTCGAAGATGGTAAGGATGACTGTTTCTTTCTCCACAATTCATAACGTGTAACTGTGGTCATCAAGGTATGTAGATGTTTTCACAGATGTAGCAGTGAGTTGCCACATGTGACGGTTTTTTTAACCCAAGACTACCATTTCTACCCCCCCCCATCCACTTCTCCTTTTATCTTTTTTGGATCTATTCTGTAAAATTTGTTTTCGTTTCATAGGTTCATTGCCTAAATAAGTTCCTCCTCTGGCTAGTGACTCTGCCTTTTCATCACCCAAAATTCCTTTGTTTCCTGGGTACCTAAGGTATCATCGGTTGTTGTGTTTCCTCCAGGACTTTGTTTTGCCTGTCTTTCCTAAAGCAGTTGCGTGTGTTTCCCTTTAAATATCAAGGTGTACTTTGAAGCCATCTATATCATCATAATCATCTAGAGTCACCCATGTATTGTGTTGTTTAGCCAAAGGATTTCTTATTGATGAACAACATGGCTTTACTAAGGGTCGGTCAACTTGTACAAATTTAATGCCTTTCAAGGAGTATCTGTTAGCGTCCTTTGAAGATGGTATGCATGGTGATTCAATTTATGCTGACATTTCCAAGTTTCGTTTGGCCGCCTCCTTACGATTCGTTTCTTACTTTTACATCGTGTACCAAATATCGTAAAACCGTTAATCTCGGAATCCCATTATTGCTTTATGATGTGCCAAATTTTGTTTTTGTATTGTTATGTTAAAAATACTACAGTCTCTCTCGTAAATAATTAAAATTGACCGATTTCTGTTGCGTCATTATATTTAGAAGAAAAAACTGGCAAATAAATAACTCTTCGATTCAATTATTCCTTTATAATGGGCCCAATTTTACTTCTGCATCGTTATACACAAATTTAAAAACACCTCACCCATTCTCTGGCAATTAATTATTTGTAACATTAAATTATTACTTCGTAATTTAACCAATTTGGGGTAGCATTATTATATATATTTAAATAAAGAAATTGATTACTTAATTAATTATTTTAAAAACTGTTATCTCTTTTTTGTTAAATAATAATCATAAATAATAATGTTAATAATTATTCAGAAATCGTGAGGTGCGGTCTGGTGTGATGTATGTTTCAGAGAAACATTTTCTTTATTCGTGCCAACGTTTCGATCTTTATTGAAATCATCTTCAGAGGTCAATATGTTTGTCTTCTGTGTAATTGTGCCATTCTTACGTGTCCTGTTGAGGGATGTTTAAATTATAATTTTAAAAAAGTTTCCCTTACTGTCTCAAATGATTATTGCTTCCTAATTAGCACAATTTTGTTGATTTTGTGTCGTACAATACATATATAATGAAATACAAACGTTTTCCGTAGCGTTTCACCGGTTCACCGAATCCCTCTGGTGACGTCACGTATTTAGAAAGTATTTGCTAAATGTAAATCCCGGCCCCTGAAGATGTTCTCAATAAATATCGAAACGTTGGCACGAATAAAGAAAATGTTTTTCTGAAACATAAATCACACCAGACCGCGACGATTTTTAAATAATTAACGATTAATGGTCACTAATCCCCATACAAATTTATTAACTTTTACTTCGGACACTTTGGGAAATTCATCATCATAAACCTGTATTATTTGCAAGAAAGCATAAACGTAACATTAATATTAACATTTTATATCAATATATTATAAGTTTTATATTGGGTAATAAATGAAAATTTCACGAGGTCACGATAGCTCGAGTGGTATAGAAGGGGCCTATCACGCCGAAGATCATGGGTTCGAATCCCGTTCGTGCCTTTGACTTTTTTATCTCAACAAGAAACCTTAATTAATTGTACTATATTACACTGAAATTAAAATTTATTTTGATACTTTTTGTATTATTTTAAAGTTTGATTTAAAAGAATAAAAAAGAACAATTTACTTGTTGAAAGGCATAGCCATGATATAATTTACATAATAATTGACATGACATAATTTACTATTTTCGTGGTCCGTTTGACCAATTAATACATGACGATTAATTAAGTGTTTTAGTTGAAATGGAAAAAAGGTTAAGGGCACGAGAGGAATTCGAACTCACGACCTCGGCTAGATACCCCGCTGCTCTACCACTTGCGCTATCTTGACCTATATTCACTCGGACATCAACTCCCCATCTCAATCCCACCTTACGAGTTTTCCCTCCTTTTGCAATTTTTCAAATGTCTCGATTTGGATTCTCGACGACAATGAGAACAACGAGCTTTAGTGAAGTGTGCGTCATTTTAAATCATTAATTCACTATTTTCGTGGTCCGCTTGACCAATTAATACATGACGATTAATTAGGGGAGTAATCGTCATGCATTAAATTATAATTAACAAAAGAAAAACAGTTTTACTTACGACCTGAGAAATGATTATGTCTCAAACTCGATTATTGCCTCCTAATTTGCACAGTTTTATTGATTTTGTGTCGTACAAAATAGTAGAAAATAAAATGAAATACAAACCTTTTCCGTAGCGTTTCACCGGTTCACCGAACTCCTCTGGTGACGTCACGAGTCCGACCCCAATCCGGCTGATCAAAGCCGAGTCTAAGGCCATCGGAAACCTTACACTTCACTCCAAACCTACATCAGACGGCAAATGGGCTGCGCGATGGCCGGACAAAAGGGCTTGGACACGACTCAGACCATATCTCGGACGGTACGCTGTATTCTCGTCGACCTCAGTGGCACGGTTCACGTTGACGACGAACTCACAAAAGACGCACTCCCAACCCTGAAAGCGTAAGTTTTTAAAATTTCAATTTAATACTGGCTTTTCCAATAGTTAAAGTACCTCAGATCCTATCGGACAGGACGAAGTACCCGGCGTATTTGACGCACTGGACGTCTACCTCACCAAGCTTTCATACCACTCCTAGCTAAAAGCATAATTCACAAACTATAAGTAGGGTGAAATTATAGGTTTATAAGGTACTACTAACACACAGAACTAATTGCGATAGATAGCGCTCTGGATTACATTCGAAAATTGGGCGATTCCAAATTTTGTATCCTCACACACACACACACCGACACACAGTCGAAGCATCGTAGAAAGGATAAATAACATTACCCCAGATTATAAACGCAGAAACTATACTTTTGCCCAAATCTGTAGGAAAATGCTTGAGACGATCATGGGAAAAAGGGTGGCATTGTGTTGGCTGAAAGGGCATGCAATGGCAAAACGAAACGGTGGACGCATTTGCAAATGAGGCTGCAACATCAGGTCCAACCCTTGACATCAAAATTCGTAAAGATGACGGGAAAAACTGTTTGGAACATCGTTGTAGAAATCTTTGGCAAGACAAATACAACACATCAGACGTTGGCAATTATTGCAGGTCACTGTTCCCTGACCTCAAGAAAAAAACAACATAATTTTCGGAAGGTGAGAAGGTATGTCGAAGGAGTTCTAATCTACTATTTTTAGATTGAAGACAAATCATGGCCTATGGGGGTAGCTACCAGAAGAGAATCGGTTTGGCATCGTCTTCGACTGTCCCACTTGTGATTGCCCTTCAAATCCTTTCCACAAAATTTTTGAATGTCCAGAATACGAATATGAAATAGATAAACTTCTAAAAAAATCTGAACCAAGTCTCGAGCATGTCCAAACCAATAAACTTAGGATCTGTCCTAACAAGCAACATTCCATCAGTTTTCAACATAATCTATGGATTTTTAAAGTCAATAAACGTTTTTTTTTTGGTTATCTTCAACCATGTAAATTTAGAAGATGAGAAGATGATGGAGCTGAATGAGTGGGTGCGGGTCTGGTGTCCTGATCGGCCGATCCCGCTCGACAGAAGAATGAACTTCGTGGGTAATATGCCAGCGACCCCCCCCCCGGAGGTCTAGGTTAAGAGAAAGAAAAACAGAGAAAAGGTGTGAGAGAGAGGAAATCCATGATTTCTCATCTCATCGAAGACTTTTTATAAAAATAGCTCTATACAGCGTTGTTTCTGTTGGGTAAGAACGGTTTGGCCATGATATGGCAGTCTTAGATTGCCTCGATCTGCACCATGCTGAACTGAATTTGAAATGCATCTCTTCCGAATCACAAAAATCGGAGTGAGGTGTTCAAGAAGATGTTGATAAAGAGGAAGAAAGACCGAGAAAGGGTGAGAGGGATAGTAAATCCATGGGCTCTCATTGTCATAAGATTTTTATAAAGGTGGCTCTATACAGCGTTGTTTCTGTCGGTTTTGATTGGATTGGGCATGTCATGACAGTCTTGGAGTTCCTCGATCTGCACCAACCTGATCCAATAATTTGGAACGCATCTCTTCCGAATCACAAAAACCGGAGAGAGGTGTTCAAGAAGGTGTTGATAACGAGGAAGAAAGACAGAGAAAGAGTGAGAGGGATAGGATTCCATGGCTTCTCATGTCATCGTAGACCTTTTTAAAATTGTTTATACAGCGTTGTTTCTATTGGTTAAGAATGGATTGGGCATGGCATGACAGACTTGGAGTTCCTCGATCGGCACCAAGCTGAACCAATAATTCAGAATGCATCTCTTCCGAATCATAAAAATCGAAACGAGGTTTTCCAAATATAGTATTTCATAACAAGAGTACGACCTCCTCCAATACTGTTACAGTCCTTGGTAACGTTTGGACTGAATTGGTCGTGAAGTAAATTTGAGACCTAGAGTCAATGGGTAAACTTATTTAAGGTTGCTTTGCTCTGGTGGCCATAGGTTAAAAGCTTGACAGTAGCAATTGAATTTGCTTTCTTCTTTAAAACCGTACTCTGCTTTAAGGTTGCTTTGCCCTGATGACCGTAACGTAGGTCAGAATCTTGTCTGTAAGAAGTAAATTTGCTTTCTTTTCGAAGACAGCACTTTGGATTTAAGGTTGCTTTGCTTGATGACCTTAAAATGGGTCGGAAACTTGGCAGTAGCAACTAAATTTTCTTTTCTAGGCCACCAATTTTACAAGGAATTTCTGTTCATAGATGTCGAACGTTACTTAGTTGTAAACTTGCTTCGGATGATGATCGAAAAGCATCTGCAACGCATCCCACTTGTGCTCAATGGTATTGAGGTCTGGGGGAAGGGGCAGATGGTAAATTCCCAGGTTTTGTAAACGTGTACAACTCTGCCTCTGTGAGGTCTGGCATCCAGAAATAGAAAATCCCTGCCAATCAGATCCCTGGTTTGAGGGATGTATTCCTCGATAGTTTCTTGGACATAACGGACTGCGATGAGGTTGCCTTCAACAATTTAGAGTACAGTTCGTCCATACACTGCCGGAAGTTGATGTGCAACACTAACCGAACCTATACTTGAGTATAACAAAAACAAATATACAATCCTCCATCACCGGGATCGAAATTAAACAACATGAGAAGTGGATGAACTCTAACAGCGCTAGACACAGTAAACTTTAAAACAACCCTCACCAAGACTGGCAAACTAACTGCTGCAGTTGGAGAGGGCCAGACTCAGAGTGATAGGACTATCACTGGCATCTGATAAAACATTTTCGTAACGTGGCCATATCCCATTTGCAGATTATGTTATGAGGAGGGAGAGACAGCGACCCTTATCAACTACGAATGCGAAGCAACAGCTCAATGGAGATTTACCCAAGTAATTATAGGAGCAACTGTCAATGATCTGATAGCTCTGACGATTGTGGTTACTGTACGGAACTATGGAACTAGGAAGGAACAATAAGCCAGAAGGCTGTACTGCCTGATCCTTACCACCACTGCTTATGGTTATATTATTATGAGGTGATTTTAACAGGTTATTGGAAGTAAAGGTTGTAGGAAGTTCAGGTCTTGGTCGTCTTGGTAGAATCTTATCAAAAGAAGAAAAAGTTAAAATCGGAAGAGGTTATCAGTATTATCACGAGGGATGGGATTATCCGGTCACTGGCATCTAACAAACCTCTACATAATACGGGCGTATATATTGATGTAGTATGTAATGGGGAGAAAGAGCCACCCATATCGTTGTCCAATGCGAACCAACGGCTCGAGGGAACCTAGCGTTATAACGATAATCCAGCGATTCCTAGCGCGATAACCTAGTGAACGGAAAAAACCCCTCAAGAATGAGACTGTAGCAACAATAGTCAATAGTACTTTTGAGTTTGTACAGAACTAGGAAACAAGGAAGGTACAAACTAGACGTTTGCAAGCACCAACCTCGTTTCCTAATATCCTCATCATTATCTCCCATCCACTTTCTTAATTCCAATCTTTTACCTTATTCTAACTCCGTTTGGTATGTCCAGTTTGAGGGAGAGCGACTGCCACATACGCTTCGTGACAAACACGACGAAAGAGTCAAAGAGGCAGCTCCGAGACCGCCTGTACAGGCTCGGTTTCAAAATCCACGAATACGAAATCTACTCTTCACTCGTCGCGGCGGTGAACCTCATAAAAAAGGAAAACCTAAGGCCCTTGCTGCTCGTCGACAACCAAGCCATGGAAGACTTCAAAGGTTGGGCTTTCCTTTGGTTATATTTTCAGATTTGACTTTGGATTTTCTGTCTTTTAGACGTTTGCGACTTCGAAGGACATCCGAATGCTGTGGTCATCGGCCTCGCGCCTGACAAGTTCAACAGGCACTCGCTCAACGTCGCATTTAGGTATATTTAATGACATTTGTGATTTCTTTTCATAATCTTGTGTTTTTTGACCAGGCTGATCATCGAAGGGGCGAAGCTGATCGCGATCCACGAAGGACGGTTCTACAGGTCTAGGACCGGGCTGTCCCTCGGGCCAGGCCCTTTCGTCAAAATGTTGGAGTACGCTACGAACAGGCCGGCGACTATAGTTGGCAAACCAAGCGCCGAGTTCTTCAAGCATGCTCTAGGAGACATCCCGCCATCCCAGGCGGTCATGATAGGCGATGTAGGCTCAAACGCGGATCCTCCGGGTATTTGACGCCTTTAATTTGTTTTTTAATTTAAGGATGTCAGGGACGACATCAAAGGAGCCCAGGACCTAGGGATCAAAGGGTTCCTCGTCAAGACGGGCAAGTACAGGCCAGGTGACGAGCACATGATTGAAAACCCGCCCTACTCAGTTGTCGAGAATTTCGCCGAAGCAGTTGAAAAAGTGCTTAAGAGCACACGTACCTGAACACAAACACTAGGAAAAAATATAAAAACACGAATGTAAAAAAATATCTTTTAAAAAATAATGTAGTTAATTTTATCTAAAATGTTATTTTTACTGATTGTTTTACATAAATAAATAATATAGATATAAATATATATATAAATAAATAATATATAGATGACAGACCTTCTAGGGGTGGTCAATTCTCGGGGAAATTTCGTTACCTGTGCGTGTTAAGTTGGCCGCATTGCCGGCTGCCCTGAACGGTGAACCGCGCCTCGGGGAGTCCAGTTCCAGTCCCCAGTCTGGCCTCGGCACGCGACCGCGTAACACGAAATGTGACGGACCCGTGAGAGAGAAAGAGAGGGGAAAAAGAAGAAAAAAAAAGGAGAGAATGAAGAAGATGCGTCTTCGCGTCCTCTGCTTCGACCTGGGATCGAAGAGTGATGGATACGACCTTAGGTGGGTGGAGAATTTTTATTCGACGTTTTTTTATATTGTGAGGAAGGCGTGCTACGTCTCGGTTTACGGTCACCGAATTCAATACCCATGTGAAGATATCTCGTGAAGGACGGTTTCCTTTTGTTTTTATGGGATCGGCAGGCAATTTCCTGCTATTATCGAAGGGGGTTTGCACGTTTGAAAAAAATTGTTGTTTTTTCTTCCAACACCCTGCATAATATTGGGTTTCAGGAAATTTATGCAAAGAAACACATCAGCAAAAGAAGGAAAAGACTGTCCTTCATTCGATATTTCGTCCTTGGACATGTGACACTCTGACCTGCGACAACACAGGATGAGGAAATCCTGTGAAGTACAGTTCACTAGTGATTTCCTTAGACATAGAACTTGGAAGAAAAACGAACCTTTTTCTTAAATCCGACCTTCCTTGATTTGAAAATCGTGGATCTTCTTGGGGTGTTCCATTGAAATAACTTAAAAAGACGACAGGCTGATAGTATAATAATAATAATTTTAGAAAAGATATACAAAGAAGCAGATATGCATGCGATGAAAAAAAGACGATTTCAGCTAAAGCATTGATTTTTCTTCCAAATTTTTCGACCTATCACTGATGACATGAGGAAATGTTGACAGAACATTTAAGAGGGAAATTGTTCGATTTCCTTGGAGATTTAACATACGAAATTCCTGGAAAATCTTCGGGATTGGCTTTGATAAAAACTTAAAAATCCGGTTTTTCCTTTGACCAACAATCAGTTTTTAGGTAAGCTGTATGAGAGTAAAAAAAAACTGACGATTTCAACTAAAGCAATGTTTCCAAATTTTTCCACCTTCGACTCATAGCAAGTATGACCAGCGACAATTCTGTCAAGTATCTTGCAAAAGTCAAATAAGGTTGATTTCCGTAGAAAAATTATGAAGGCAAACGAAAATACACCTTGTCAAATCTGACCTTCCTGGATTTGAAAATGCTGGATTATCGTTGGGTTTGACACGGATAACACTTACGGAAACGATAAATTGACGTCTTTCCTTTCGACATCCTGTATAATAATGATTTTCAGTATAATATACAAAAAACAGAAAGCTGAATGAGAGACGATTTCAGCTAAAACTCTGCTTCCAAATTTTTCGACCTTGGACCGATGACGCTTTGACCTGCGACACCCTGTATATTGAGGAAATCATGTCAAGCGCAGTTTGTAAAAGTGAAATAGGGTCGATTTCCTTAAACAGATTTGGAATAAAAACGGGCCCCCTACTTGCGAAATCTGACCTTCCTTGATTTGAAAATCGTGGATCATCTTCGGGTTTGGCATGGATAAACAAAAGAACACCTTTTTCCATTGCGACACTGTAATGGTTTGTTACAGCTATAATAATGGGTTGTTAGGCTTCACAAAGAAACAGAGCTCTAGCGCGTGGAAAGACAGACGATTTCAGTTAAAATACTGTTTTTCTTGCAAATTTTTCGACCATCAGCCACTATGACCTGTAGTACTCAAAGACGAGCAAAGTTTAAGAGTGAAATCGGCTTGATTTCCTTGGATAAAATAGGAAGATATTCGAAAATGCACGACCCTTGTGATACCATTATACACGACGCTAGAAAAAAACAGACGATTGCAACTAAAAAACTGTTTTTCTTCCAAATTTTTCTATTCAGGACTGATGGAAGTATGACCTGGGACACCCTGTATAATAATGGGTTAGCGTGATTCAAAAAGAGGCAGAGCAAAAACAGACGATTGCAACTAAAACACTGTTTTCTTCCCAATTGTTCGACCTGACTGATGACGCTATGACTTGTGATATTGATATGCACGTGATAATCCTCGAGTTAGACATTGGTAAAAACTTAAAGATCCAGTATATTGATGCGTTTCTCTTCGACACTCTGCATAATAATAAGTTTTTAGGTAAGATATTAAAAAAAAAGAAAAGAAAAAAAGTAGATGAGACGAAAAATAGACCAATTCGTCTAGGACACCTTCTTTCGTCCAAATTTTTCGACCGATGACATTTCGATCTGCGAGACCCTGTATATTGGGGAAATACTGTTACACACAGTTTAAGGGTGAAATATGCTTGATTTCCTTTGATGAAATAGGAGGATATTCGAAAATTTACGACCCTTATGATGAGAATGGTATATACTTTAATGCTCCGATGAACGTTTTTCTCTGCAACATTGCACAATAATAAATTTTTAGGTAAGATATACAAAGAAACAAAGGTGGATGTGCGGAAACACATACGATTTCCACTCGAACACCTTTTTCCGTCCAAATTTTTCGACCTTGTACCGATGACACTTTGATCTGCGATACCCTGTATATTGGGGAAATGCAGTCATACACAGTTTTAGAGTGAAATGTGCCCGGTTTGAATAAATTGGGAGGATATTTAAAAAACCTAAACCCCCCCCGCCCCCGATATATGACTATCATTGATCCCGGACCATCTTGGGATATGACATAAAAGATGAATGATGTGTTTTGTTAGGCATGATTAACAAACAAACAGAGCTGAATCGGAAGCAAAACGGACGGTTTCCGGCTACAACACTGCTTTTCTTCCCAATTTTTGGACCTATGACTGATGACACTATGACCAGTGACACCATTTTTTTTAGGATATACTGTCAGGTACAGCTTTAAAGTGCAATATTCTCGATTAACTTGGGTAAATGTGAAGATAAAACGAAAATCCACAGCCCTCGTGATTTCTGACCATAGATTCAAAAATCCTGGATAATCTTCTGGTTTAGCACTGGTAAAAATTTAAAAGATCCGGTATGTTAGCGTTTTCCCTTGAGACACCTTGTATAATAACGGGTTATTAGAGATGATTAACAACAAAGAAACAGAGCTAAGTGGGATGAAAAACCGACGATTTCAGGTAAAACACTTTCTTTCTTCAAGGTTTCATGCATGGACCGATGACACTGACCTGCTACACTCTGTAAATTGAGGAAATCACGTCAAGTACAGAAGTACAGATTAAAAGTGCAGAATGCTTGAAATTGCAATTGCTTGGATAGATTAGGGGGAAATCGAAAATCCACCACCCTTGTGATAGCTGACCTTCCTAGAACTTCAGAGTCGTGCTCGAGTTGCGTTTACACGCGGACCGGAAGAGCCCCCTTCACATGCTTAGGTCGATACGAAGTACTCTTGTTTTGGCAACACCCTTGGCAACCGGATTAGGGACGGGCCATGGGAAAGCATAGCGGAACGAGACGGGCCGAATGAAGAATCGACTCCGCTCCAGTTTCCGCGATTGTTCTACTTTTTCGCCTGTAACGGCACGAGCGAGCCGGCGAAGAAACGATCTTCCGACGCGTTGAAATGTCGAAAAAAGAAAGTATGCCGAGAATATGCTGAAATATAGTGCGGACATCAGAAGGAATAGCCGGGTGTTTAATTTTACTTTCCCTTCCTGATGTATACAACGAAATGAAGCATTTTGCACTGTACATGGTACGATTTCCTTAATATCCGTGATCAATGATGATCAGATGTGGAGAGATGGTGCATTTGGAATATCCTCCTAATTTATCCAAACACATCAGTCACATTTCACTCTTAAACTGTATGCGACAGTATTTCCTCAACATACAGGGTGTAGCAGGTCATCGGCCCATGCATGAAACCTTGAAGAAAGGAAGCTGAAATCGACCGTTTTTCATCCAGTTAGCTCTGTTTCTTTGTTATCATCTTTGTTAATCATAACGCATTATTATACAGAGTATCGGAAGGAAAAACGTTAATATACCGGATCTTTTAAATTTTTACCAGTGTCAAACCCGACGATCATCCAGGATTTTCGAATCTAAGAAGGTCAGACATCACGAAGGCTGTGGATTTCCGTTTTATCTTCAAATTTACCTAAGGAAATCGAGAATATTGCATTTTAAAACAGTACATGACAGTATTTCCTCCAATATACAGGGTGTCACAAGTCATAGTGTCATCAGTCATAGGTCCAAAAATTGGGAAGAAAAGCAGTGTTGTAGCTGAAACCGTAGGTTTTTCATCCAATTCAGATCTGTTTCTTCTTTGTTAATCATGCCTAAAAACCCATTATTATAGAGGGTGTCACTAGGAAGAACTGTAATTTATCGGATCTTTAATGTTTTTCTGTCATGCCCAAACAGTGTCATCGGTACAAGGTCGCAAAATTTTAAGAAAAAGTTTATTTTGAGTATCCTCCTAATTTATCCAAACACATCGGGCACATTTCACTCTTAAACTGTATGTGACAGTATTCCCTTCAATATACAGGGCCACAGGTCACAGTGTCATCAGTCATAGGTCCAAAAATTTGGACGAAAGAAGTTGTTTCACATATGTATTTCGTCTCATCCAGTTTTGTTTATTCGTATATCTTACCCAAAAACCTATTACTATACAATGTTGCAGAAAAAAAAATTAAGTATATACCAATGTCAGACCCGAAGATTATTGAGGATTTTCGATCCTAGGAAGGTCAGCTATCATAAGGGTCGTGAATTTTCGAATATCCTCCTATTTCATCCAAGGAAATCAAGCATATTTCACTCTCAAACTGTGTGTGACAGAATTTCCCCAGTATACAGGATGTCACAGATCAAAGTGTCATCGGTACGAGGTCGAAAAATCTGGACGAAAGAAGGTGTCCTAGACGAAATGGTCTATCTCTACCTCATTCTCTACCGTCTCATCTACCTTTTTTCTTTTTCTTTTTTTAATATCCTAAAAACTTATCATTATGCACAGTGTCGAAGAGAAACACATCAATGTACTGGATCTTCAAGTTTTTACCAATGTCTAACCCGAAGATTAACTTGTGCGTATCAATATCACAGGTCGTAGCGTCACCAGTCAGGTCGAACAATTAGGAAGAAAAACAGAGTCTTTGTTGCAATCGTATGTTTTTCCTCGCGTACAGTTTGAACCGTAACAACCTATTATTATGCAGGGTGCTTCAGGTATGTCCATATCCAACCCAAAGATGATCCAGGGTTTTCAAATCTTGGAAGATTCTGATATCAGAGTGGGTTTTCTTTTTGACTCTAAACTTACCTGAAGAAATCAAGTATATTACACTCTTAACGTATACGCGTAGTTCCTTAATATACAGGGTGTCACAGGTCATGGGGGTCATCGGTACTTGCTCGAAACCTAAATGAAAGAGAGTGTTTTAGCCGAAATCGTTGGTTTTTTTTTCAATTCAGCTCTGTTTCTTTGTGAATCATACCTAACAACCTATTATTATACAGCGTGTGCGCAAGGGAAGAAGGTTTTTGTATCCTTAAGTGTTTTTCTATGTCGAAACCGATGATGATCAAGGATTCATCATTGCATCAAGGAAGGTCATATTTTACAGGTGTCTTTCCGTTATCTTCCTGATTTATTTAAGAAAATCAACTCTACTTCACCTTTTATAAACAGTACTTGATTCAATATACAGGGTGTCGCAGGTCATAGTGTCATCGGTCCAAGCTAGAAAAATTTCGGAGGAAGGAGTGTTTTAGCTGAAATGGTCCGTGTTTCACCGCGTACAGTTCTGTTTTGTTTGTGAATCGTGCCTTAACAACCTGTTATTACGCTGGGTGTCGGAAGGAAAAAAGCCAATATGCCGAATCGTTTGGTTTTACTTCCGAATCCTACCGAAGTTCATCTGGGGTTTCCAAATCGTCGAACGTCAGATTTGACTATCAGGCCATCTAGGATTTTCTTCCTAATTTATCTAAAGAAACGAACCATAATTCACTTATGAACCGTACTTGACGAAATTTTCTTAATATACAGGGCGTCGCTGGTTATAATGGGATCAGCCGTAGGTCAAAAGAGTCGGAAGAAAAACATTGTTTTCCAGCAATCCTCTTTTTTGAAAATTATTTTGTATTTTCGTTTATCTTCAGGATTCAAAACTTAGATAGAAAAATATGGTAGAAAGAAAGTGTTTTAGATGAAATCGTATTTTTAATTTTTCATCTCATCCAGGTTTGTTTCCTTGTATGACTTGTAGCATGAAATCATTATTATACAGGGTGTCGCAAGGAAAAACAACTTTCAATCGTATAATATATACAGGGCGTGCGTCACTGGTCGTAACATTATCTGTCATGTGTCAAAAAAGTTGGAAGAAAACCATTGTTTTAGCTGCAATCGTCGTTTTTTAAATTATTGTTATTTTTATTTATGTTTATCTACAGGATTCCAAACTTTTTATCCTCGCCAAGATTACAAAGGGTGTCGTTTATCACTCAGGCTTTTTTAAGGCTGACTTACATGGTCGTCACAGGTTTGCCTTTTGGACTGGAACGCTTTATCCCAGACGGGGCTGTATTTTTTCCGGACGCCCCCGTGCCTTTGCGTCGTGACGGGCGAAGCGAAACGCCCCGGACGACGCACCGAAAAAACCTTGCCCACCTTTATTCAAGAGAGGTGTTTGCACTTTTACGTGAGAATGTACTATTTTTTTTATTATATCTTTTCTTGTGGATAGGTCACGCTCGTGCATCCATTAATTGGGCCCCTCGTAAAAATAGGAAGTTCTTATTCGGCTCCTTCTCAAATCCGCGGAACCCCGGCCAAAATCGGTCCAATTTTGAATGTCCCTGGCGGTTTTGATATTCTCGCCGTTATTTTATTCCTGCCCGTTTTTCCATCGGATTCCGTCTCATTTATTCACCTGTACCCTTGCTTGGATAACATCCTTGAAATCGCACCCGAGTGAGGGAGAGAGAGCACGAGAACGCCGGGTCGGAAGCAAGAAGGCCGACTGGTTTTCGAGAGTTAAGTAATCCCGAGCCCAGGACCGCTAGATTATTGCACAACGTGTAATTACACTCAACCCAGATACTGATTTGAAAAAAACAAAAACGAAACAACAAATTTGCAACTTGTTTAAAAATCCTACTTAGTTTGCTTGCTATACAAGATGGAAACTGTGCCAGCGTGAAAACTTATAGCGCTAAACTGAATTTTTTTCGTTTTTAAAGCACTCGTTTAAGTTTGCTTTTTAACATGGCATGTTTTGTAGGAAGGGTTAGTAGGTTGATAATGATCAACGCCCAAGCTCATATGACCTCTGACTATATTATTACACTATCCATCGGTTTGTTGGTTGTTGTTTTTATTTTAGTGTGTTTTGTTTTGCTTAATTTGACGAATGAAGGAACGTGACCTTTCTCCATTGCACCGTGAACGCAGTTGCGTATTGAGTCACGTACATGGGGTTCTTTTTGATTCTGGTTTCAAGCTCGTAGCCGACCGGAGATCCGCGGTACGTGAAAAAGTGCTCGAGTTGGAAACCCCAGACCGGTCATAGGAACGCGAGTGGAGAGCTTTCGGTTTCCGAAGGGTCGGAAGTAACGGTACGACGGCGGATTAGCGGTCTCCCCTGGACTTATCATAATCCGACCCGAAAGATGAAGACTGCTTCCTGTCCTATGACCTCTCCCAGTTCGTAATAAAAAAAAAAACCTTGTCCTGTCAACTCGACCGATTGTCCCTATTGCGATGCGCGGAAGGCCGATTGGGACCGTCGAGCCTCGCCTCGGTCATTTTCGACTCAGCTTGACACGATTGTGAAACGAGTTTTGCAACGTTCTCGATTGCTAATCCAACGGAGAAAATTTATTTCTTTTTTTAGATTTAATAAAATAAAAGATCAACTCTGAACCAAAACCTCATCAGATTCAGCTCACGTAATTGTCTCCTTCCTGTGACATTTAATTTCGTCTCTAATCAATAGTCAAAGCTGGTATTTCCTGGCGAATATTCAACAAAAGGCGTATTATTGTTATTATTACCCCCAAGCGAGCAGGAAAGATTAGTTCCTGGCTATGAAAACCTAACCTGTCATATATTATTTCACCTTAAAAAAACGACAAAAGAAAGAAATAACCGTTTCGATTGCTTTTAAAATATCAATATTTAGGCAAGATAGATTAGGAACAACGAGGATCTATTGGTTGAAAACATCTAAATCGTGAATTTAGGAATCGATGTTTTATATAGCTGTCCTAGATATCGATGCAGGTCCAGGCATCGATAAATGAAAATTGTGAATATTAGGAATCGATATTTTGTATCGATATATCCTAGATATCGATGTAGATCAGACATAGATAAATCAAAATAGTGAGTTTAGGTATCGATGTCTTCGAGACATCACAGATTTCTTAAATCGTTGTTGGGCAGACATGGACATTTTAAAATGTTAGAGAGGAATCGATGATTTATATCCATATATCTCTGATTTCGATGTTCTGAATCGATACATTTTAAATGTTGCTATTTTAAAGCGATGTTTGAGTAGCAGATGTTTCGACTCGATAAATCCCCCATTTCAATGTTACGAATCGATACATTTTAGATATCGATATATAACATAACTTGATATATCCAAATGGCAGAGCTTAGGAAGCAATTCTTCAATAATCGATGTAGGGCAGTTAGTTTTTTTAATGAAGGACAATCGATTTTCCGAATCGATATATCACAAATGACTATTTAGTATAATGGTGGAATTTATGAATCGATATTTTCTATGATATGATGCAGATGTCAGTATCTGAGACTACTTGATTTAAAAGATCAAAGTTTTAAATACATAGTACAAATATTGATGTTTAAAGATGACTTTAAAGAATAATCGTGTTGCCCATGTATCGATTCCTTAACCTACCATATTAACATATCGATTGCTAAGCGCCACCATTTTAAAATATCGATATCACCCCAACGTCAGATTGCAATAATAGCATCCAAAGATTCCTAATCTCCGCCATTTTGAATTATCGATTGTCTTTTTTACATAGATTTCTAAAACATGTTCATCGATGGACATGTCGATTCCGTGGCTTTAGTGTTTTGAAATATTTATGGCTGTGGGCGATATCTAGGAGTCATTGATAGAAAAGACCGATTCCTAAGTTCCGCCATTTTAAAATATCGATATCTTCTTTATATCCCAATTAGAATATCGATAGAAAATATCGATTCCTAAGCTCCGCCATTTTAAAATATCGATATCTTCTTTATATCCCAATTAGGATATCGATAGAAAATATCGATTCCTAAGCTCCGCCATTTT
>CM077110.1:7724017-7737463 GCA_039619505.1 Cimex hemipterus | reverse complement strand
TCGATTCATAAGCTCCGCCATTTAAAATATCGATATCTTCTTTATATTCAAATTAGGATATCGATAGAAAATATCGATTCCTAAGATTTATTATTTTATACATCAGTAGAAAACATCGATTTATAAACTTTACCGTTTTAAAGTATCGATGCCTGACCTGCGTATTTATGTTGCATCGATATCTGAGTTTCGTTGGTTTATAACGTCATTTTAATTAATCAATTAAATATTGAATCGATTCTCATTTTTTATAAAGAAATTTTATTATTGACAATTATTGATATCCAGTATGATGAAATTATATTTGGTCGCTATGTATTTCGTAGGTACAGACTGATTATCGATTTTTGTAAGCGATATCTGGGTCTAATATTTTAGATATATACAAGTAAAGTTATTAGTGTTCTAATCGATTCTCGATATATACGCAATTTCGATGATTTGTTTACGTATCGTTATTGCGTATACAGAAAATAATTGTATTTTGATGATAGTTTTTTTTTACAGCTCGAAAAGCTCTAGGGTCACCAGGTGTATCCCGAGTGAGAGCACAACCGACAGAAAGTACAGGTAACCGATTTTTTATATTATTTCCGATTAATTTCTTTTTACTATTTATGCCACCTGGCGTCGATCCGCGGTACAACTTCTTCATTAGATAGTTCTCCTGCCTCTGTACAGAGTGCATGGGGACGTCGAAACCGCGCGAAAGTGAAATCGCTCCCCCCCCCCGCCATTCACGACGTGCTGCCAAAGGACGACGGCCTGCTTCTCCGACAAGACCATTGTGCCTTTTTTTTAAACGACAGATTCCAAAAGCCACAGCAAACATAAAGGGCAAAAAAGGGGGCTGAGGGTCGCAGAATCCGGGGCACGGAACAAATGCCGATGCCACGCGTTCCACCCAGGTTGGAGTGATGTCGGCCTTGAACCTCAACTCCTGGGAAGAGGTCTGCCGGTCGTCTGACTCAATCACTTTCGCAGGAGGTCCGGTCAAAATTTCATCCTAAATTCTAAATTTACTCCTTGAACTGGTCAGTTATGTGAGCCGTCAATAAAAAAAAGGTCAAATCCGAAAGCTCTTTCAAACTACTGATATCAAATCCTTGGCGTTCGCTACTTCCTTTTTGCTCCTGATCCACCGTCAAATATGTTAGCTCCTTTGTATTTCTGTTTTGATTTTACTTACAATTGTTCAACTAATTGGTTCTTTAAATGCTACGATAAGTGCTCCTTTCACCTCACGTCCCAAAACCAGACAAATATGGTAAATCTGTTTGGCAAACCTGTGTCGATTGGAGATTTTGTCACCTCATATTTTTCTCCTGATCCTATGTCTTTTGCATGTGCCCCTTGAGGTTCCTGGTCATGAAGATTTCCTCATTCGAAGGATTGGTCCCCTCAAAGGTCGTGACCGAGGCGCGTTCCGGGTTGGCGGTCCAGCCATAAGAAGAAGGAAAATAAGAAGAAAAGTGAAAAAGAAAATTTAACTGCGAGCTCCCCTCTTCGACCCAGGGTCCGCTTAGCGTTCCCCCTTTTCTTTTACCGGACGAAAGACAAAACAAAAACCCGACGTCCAAAAATTCTTCGAGCGATTTTTTGAGGAATTTGAACGGTGCCCGGGACCTTCAACTTTTACCAATTAGAGCCGGGCTATTTTCGCCTCCCCCCTGAAGGCGCCAACGGTGGATTTTCCTAACGGGATGATTTTTCATCGGCCTTTTTCCTCGGGCCCCGGAGTAACAGGACAAAAGCGCGCGTGTACTTTTTTCAAATTACTCAACGTCAAATGTACAAAAGAGAAAATAATCGATAAATTTATAATTAATTGGTTAAATCCTGTCTATGGAATTTTTCGAAGGACGTGCTCTGGAGAAAAACGCTTACGAATCCCCAATTGAGTAAACAGCCGATACTGTTTATTTATGTTTACTTTTTTTCGAAAAATACACCGCTGAGTTGTTGTTTGTTTAATTAATTGTTTAAGTATTTTTATTTTCTTTTATTAAACGATGACCTAACTTCTTCTCGGTGTTTTTTCTTTTACTATGTTCAGCCCCTCCATAATTCCCAGTGGAATTTTTTATATACATGTATATATATTTAAAGTGATTAAAATAAAAAATAAACATTTAATTATTATTATTTTTTAAATATTGTTAATAAACGGTTTAAGTTTAAAATTTTTGCTGTATTTCTTGGGTTGGTTTGCCAGCGGGAGGGGAAAAAACGGACGGGAAAGGGAATTTGGCCTGAAAGGCTGGTAGCATTGGGGCGACACCTGTTCGAGCCGTTGGCCCCCTTACGACAGTTGGCTCCGGGCAGCCTGACTGTACGTAACGTTTTGCTTTCTTTTTTTTTTGTCGAAACCGAGGGCAAAAAAATTTTTTTGGCTTAGAAAAGTTTTTTTTTCGTGGCTTTTGTTTCTCTATTCATTCTTTGGGATTATTATGCGATAAAAGGAGGCCTGTGAAAGGAATAAAAAGAGAGAGAAGAGTTCGGGAAAAGGCCCAACAAAATAAAGGTAAGGGTTGTAAATTTTCAAAAAAAAAAATTATTTTATTTTTTACTTCTTTTTAGCAGAATTTTTATTACCCCCCCCACCCAAAAAAAAGATTTTTTTCTCATTTCCGGATTTTCTCTTTATCTCTCGAATGTCGTCTCTTTCGACCTAGAAGTAGAATCATTTTGATTTTTTTTTCAAATTGAGGTCGACGATTCGGATTTAGGAGTGTCAAGATTAAAAAGGGATAATCGACCCCTTTGACAGTTTTTTTTTGCTTGCAATCGTAAGGGAAAAGTAGCTAGAACGGAAGGACCGATCAGTCCCGCGACCCGGACCGCAAAAGAACTTTTGTTTATTACAAAAAAATAATAACACGATAAGTAAATAAATCGAAAGAAATGATAAACTGCATACAAATCCCAAGGTTTTTTTCTCGCCTATTCACTCTCGGTCCGCTCGTTCTCGCTCTTTTGCCCACACGTACGTTTTGATTATTGACACGTGGGGTACGTGAGATGCCGCCTTTCTCCCCCCCCCCTTTAGTCAGACACCGAAGTTAATTGATCAGGAACGCAGAAAAACATCGGGATGTTTACTGAAACTGAAGAGGTGTGTCGACTAGAGAATGTGTGGAATAGAGAAAGAAATATATCCAATGAGAAGTTTAAAGGGAGTGAGTAGTTAGAGAGATGAGGTCAACCTAGGGTATAGGGTTAGCAAGGTTGAGGTTCATGTTAGCTTGTAAAAGAGTGTTTCTGAGTATGAGTACGTGAAGTAAGGAAAGAAGAATATTCAAGGAAAGATAAAAAAAGAATGAGTAATTAGAGACATGAAGTCATATAGTCACTAGGTGATCGGGTTAGCCAGGTTGACATCCATGTTAGTTTGTGAAAGAGTGGTTCTAAGTATGAGTATGTGATGTAAAGAAAGAAGCATATCCAAGGAAAAGATAAAAAAGAATAAGTAATTAGAGACACGAAGTCATATAGTCACTAGGTTATAGGGTTGGCCAGGTTGAGGTCCATGATGGCTTGTGCAAGAGTGGTTCTAAGTATGAGCAAGTGATGTAAAGAAAAAAGCATATCCAAGGAAAAGATAAAAAAGAATAAGTAATTAGAGACACGAAGTCGTATAGTCACTAGGTGATAGGGTTGGCCAGGTTGAGGTCCATGTTAGCTTGTACAAGAGTGGTTCTGAGTATGAGTATGGGAAGTAAAGAAAGAAGAACATCCAAGAAGAAGATAAAAAAGAATGAGTAATTAGAGACATGAAGTCATGTAGTCACTAGTTGATAGGGTTAGCCAGGTTGAGGTCCATGTTAGCTTGTCATATAGAGTGACCTAGGTAATAGTGTTTCCTATAGTTAAGGTTCTTGTTAGCTGGTAAGAGTGTTTCTAAGTGTGAATGTATTGAATACGTTTAAGACGTCAGACAGAAATTTGGATAGTGATGTGAAATGATTAACAGAGGATAGTTTTTGATAGCAGGATGGGTCCGCGACATCTCATCGGTTTCTCTTAATTCAATATTACTCGTCATGTTTCCGCATTGGGTGATGTGAGGTAGGCAAATCGATCCGAAGCTCCCAGGCCCGAAAGATTTTCCCATGGTTTCCCGAGCTAATTGGCAGAGAAAGAGGCAGTACAATAGGCTTTAATTGGGGGCGGCTTTCTTCTCGGACTTCCCAAAGCCCACGGGGGACTTTCATATCGAAAGACAAGTCCTTGCGTCGAGCAAGGATCGGGGGAAAGTTTGGTCCTCCGGGCCGGATGGAGGAAGATGCCGCGTCCTTTGACCTTGGCAAACCCAGCCCGTCCATCTTTTACGAGCTCTTCCTTTAAACTAAATAGAAATCAATGAATCCGCCTAAAAGTTTTACAAATGTCTTTATTTCTTTTAACAATTAATTGATTGATTGATTTTTGCCCTCCGGGCCAGATGGCGGCTGAAGTCTTGGACAACTTTGCCTTTGTCAAATTTCACATGTAGCCTGAATCTATAAATTCCTTGTGAAAACAACCTAAACCTAAAGTTATATTATTAATTTTTTGGTTCTCCGGGCCGGATGGAGGCAGATGATCTCCGATTTGACTTTTAAAATTTCGAGTCCTCTCCGAGCATTCAATTTTCATGTCAATCCTCTCATTAGATAAGAAAACAGTTTATTAGTCAATATTGCTAGTTTTGGTCCTCCGGGCTGGATGAATCTGACTAAATATTCCTAAAAAAATTTCACGTTCAGGAGCCTTTTTTATTTTTCACCCGTTGTTTCACCGGCTTGTCACGTGTTATCATTTGTTCCGTTAAGGTTCCGCAGTTGTTTTTTGGTCGTTTGGTTCTCCCGACCGGATGAATGCAGGTCGCAGGTTTTTTTATATTCGACAAGTTCCGCGCGCATGGATCTTCCATAATTTTGAACTGTTGTGGCATTTCACCGTTCATTAGGGTCTCTAATCTTTAGGTCCCATGGCCGGTTCCCATCGGTTCGAGATATTAGTTTTAAGCGTAGTAGTGTCTTGTTTGTAGCGTTTCGAAGAACCTTTGGACCCTCTGGAGTGTTTAACGCGCGGATGTCTTTTTCTTGGCTCAACGCTGACTATTGCCTCACAGCCTAATTGGGTCTGCCAAGGTGTACAACGAGAATTGGCGTACCGCCGGGTTTACTTTCCATCCGTTCCACGTTAACACGTAACCCTTTCACTTTTTTTAATCGGTTATCCTTTTAGATTCTGATCATGGGCCCATGCATGGAATCATTTCGGCTCAGGCACACCCGGTGGTTTTCCGTCCGGAACGTGATCGATGATCCGAGCCGATTTTCCCTGCATCCTTCCTCGTTTACGACTTCCGGGAAGGACGAGCCGGGCTTGGGACAGTTTTACGCCGCTTACCTTCCCGGCCTTGCAAGGTCGCGGGCTCATCGACCTCAGCGGCAGGTCGAAACGTCAGCCGCGTTGGAGAAGAAATAAAAATCTAGGAGATAGCAATCTATAACAGGACTCGCCCGTTCCCCCTCGAGCCATGCAAACAAGCGCCATTACCCATCCGAGGGTCATCAACTCCGATCGGTCCGGGGTCCGTCGACTACCTGCTCGGAAACCTTCAATCTTCGACTTCGAGGGGGGGATGAGGAATGATACTCGCGAAGGACGGCGGAATGACTCCTTTGCTCCGGGCCGATCGAGGCTAATGATGGCCGGATCCGCCGTCATCAGAAATAATAAGACGCCCAGGGGGCAAATGGGCGGGCTCGTCAAGGATAAAAAGCCTTAGATGGGCTTGGATTCGGTTTTTGAAAACTTATTTCGCTCCAATATCTACTAAGGTGCGGTGAAATAACAACGGTAATTGGCCTGCGAACCGGGAAATAATGCGGTATCAGCTGAAGATAAGCTCAAAACCGCTTTTATGAATTATCCGGCCCGGAGGACCAGTTACTTAAAACAATCGTAAAACCTCAATGAAACAAAAGGTAATGAGAGAGTGGGTGCAATGGCTCATTAAAGCACGGACGGACGGGATTACTACCAGTTCAAATGCTTCATCCATTCCTCTTGGGGGACCAAAACAATAACGCATATCGATTAATAATCAATTATTGTTCGGTGTAAGGAGAAAGTGTAACCGTTCAAATCGTAAATTATTTATAAATGATCCAGTCCGGACGACCAAATATGTAAATACCGAATGTATAGAATTTATAAAAGCGAATTTTACCCAACATCAAACTGTACGGATGGAAATTGAATCTAAAACCCCAATTGTGGAACACTGATCGTCACGTAAATTATTACAAAAATATACAACAAATTTCAAAACACAAATAAAAACCTTTTAGTAAAACTAAACATAAAATGTTTTGATTTAGACTATTTTGAATCAAACTGTTTTAATAGTCAGACAGTTAGAAGACTTTTTTTTGGAAATACCAAGCCCGGAGGACCAAATAAAAATGCGATAAATATTAAAATAATTTATACAAACAAATAAACTAAATGCCGAATCGAATTCAAACAGGTTTTTTAAAAACACATTTAACTGCGGCCAACAAGGCCAGGTCGGAGATTATTTGTAAATTACCCGTCCCGGAGGTCGAAATATATGTACTGAACTGCAAAAAGAAATTAAAATTTAATTTATTCAAATAGTAAAGGCAAACCATAAAAAGTATACATTTTAATATTCACTGACTTTCTGGAAAATATCTGGCCCGGAGGACCAAAAATATTCGTTACCCTGTAGTAAACTCAACTAAAAATTAAAACTAAATTATAAATATTGCACTATAATTATTACGAAAGTTTTAACTTAAAAGCATTTGAACCAAAGCGTTTTAGTCTGTATAAAAAGAAAAAAATGCTCTTATTTTGGAAAATATGCGGCCCGAAGTGCCAAATAAAATATTATTCAAATTATCTATTTAAAAAATAGAATCCGGAATATAAGTCCTTCTAAAAAAATATTATTTGTAACAAGGCCGGGTCGTAGATTATTTGTAAATTATCCGGCACGGAGGACCAAATAATTAACCGGGCCTTGTCAACTTTGATTCGACACGAGGTTCCCTGAAACAGACCCAAAACTTGCTTTCCCTGAACTAAACCAGACGGATGTCTGTTATTAGGGCTCTTTTAATTTTTTGGACCTCCGGGCCGGATAATGATTTTTCATTAGTTTTTGTACATATATATTTTTCATAACGGGTGTTCACTCCTTTCGCATTGGTATGTGAGGAGGAACGTAAGACAAGAGGTCATTGTCACACGTTATGTTCAGGGCCTGCGTATAAATTCTGGTCCCCGGGCCGGATTATGCACCGAAAAACCCCACAAAACCAGAGCCTATGTACCTAAAAAAAAAAAAAAAAAAAAAATCGTACCAATTAATACTGTCAAATATACTAGTAAGTTTATAATTTTTGTTTTTCCGGTCCTCCGGGCCGGATAAGATAGGAAAAACATTATTTAGTTTTAAATATGTAGCAGTATAT
Source organism: Cimex hemipterus (assembly GCA_039619505.1). Taxonomy (NCBI): domain Eukaryota; kingdom Metazoa; phylum Arthropoda; class Insecta; order Hemiptera; family Cimicidae; genus Cimex; species Cimex hemipterus. Next base: position 7,729,967 of record CM077110.1, on the reverse strand, counting down.
AGGTTTTCGTTCTCCGGTCGGATATTTGCCAGCGGGTTTGACGTTGACGTCTTTTTGTATAAAATTTGTCGCTTGGAAAAACAAAATCTGCCCACTTTTTCCTTTCATTTTTAAAAATTAAACCTGCCAGAATAACAATCGATGAAATATTTTGGTCCTCCGGGCCGGATGAATGTTTCCTGGCCCGCCGGAGCAGATATTGACGTTTTGACTATCCGCCCATCTTGGAAGTGGTACAGCCTTTTTCCTCGGTTCATTTAAAAACACGGTAAATACAATTTTGGCCCTTCTGGTCACATATAAACTTTGTTGATTATTTCTTTCATTTTCTGATTGATAGAGGCTGATCTACCTTGTCAAATACGATGTTGGTCTTCTGGGCCGGATCTTTTATAAATCTGACTGTCCATTCTCGAAGTTGTTCGGACTGAGTATTAAATCAAGCTTAAATTTGGTCAACCGGGCGAAATACGATTTTTAAAAATAATCCATCTGATCTAGGAATCAATTTTGCCCTCTGGGGCGGATATGCACATTTTGCCGACTCTTTCTCCTATTTTCAGATTGACACCGATTGTCCATCTCATATTATGACTAATAAAATTTGGTCATCCGTGCCGGATATTTTCCTTTTACCTCGTCTGACTGTCGAAGTTTTACATTCTGAACATGGAATTATGGTTAATTTGGTCCTTCGGGCCGGATATTTTACTTTTACACGTCTGAATCTTGAGGTTATCGTCGAACCGTAGTCAACCATCCATCACCAAATGGATACAGACATCGGATCGCGGTCCACATCAAGCTATTCTTACTTTCTTTGGTCCTCCGGGCCGGATTTGTCTATTGTGACAGTTTTTTACCATGTGGAGTTGATTTATGAACCGCTAGTTATATGGATATCAGAGATCATTACTGTTATCTAGGTAGATTGAACGGTGACTTCGGAGTATGTTCCCATAGACAGTTTGAAATCGTATAAATGGAAAAAGTGTTGGCCAAAGTGGCTTTCTACACCAAAATATACGGAGTGCGTGACCGAAATTTTTACCGTATATTGAATCGACGAAATCATCGGCGGCTCCCTGCGGTCAGCTTTCGCCTCCTCGGCGGCTAGTTAGGCTAGAAAGTCAAACAAGGGTCCGAGGATATGCCGAGTGCATTATTATGCTAGGGTGTTTTTTACACCATTTCTTCTATTTTCGAGACATTTTCCACCTGGTAGGTACGCCGCGGGTGTAAGGCGGAAGCCCCCTCACATTGGGCTTTATTATTATTGTTTGTTTCATTCCCTTCCTTCCTGGCTTTTCTTACAGGACGTAAGGCAACGGCCGCCTCGGGAAAAAAAGGTGAAATTACAATGCTAATCCCCAGGCGGGCTTCACATTCCCGCTTTCGAGTACCGGTAAAAGATGCCAATTAGGCTGGTGAAAACAGAATATGGCAGGTCGTTTTTTAAAATAATTTTTATCCCTCATTTGATCCCACCGAGGTTGAAACAGGTTATCAAACTTTAACCATAGAGACAGATAAGAGGCGTTCGAAACCGATCATAGTTTCTGATTTCGACAAAATTAGCAAGACCACACGGAAACCAAACTCGAAAGTGGTCGCTATTTAACTCGGAGAAAGAATATTGAGACACCTGCTACAATTAGTACTTTTCATCCAAAGCAGCTCTGATCTGTCGATTCCTGATATAATTCCATCTTTGATTTTTCATCTATAGTTGGAATTTGTCCAAAACACAGCGTTTTGACATATTCCTTTTCCTCCGAAGCCACACCTGATATAAGTCGACGTTTCTCGGTAACTGGTAGAATTTGGCTGGGTACATTTCGTCCAAAGGAGCTCAACTCAGATTAATTTTAATAATATTCGTCGTTTCACAGAAAGGAGCTCGGACCTGTTGAAACCTGTTAAAAGCCAATATATGACGACGGATTACTTTCCATCCAAAGATGATTGGATCCGTCGACTCCTGATACAATTCGATATTTTATTTTTTATCCAAAGGAACTCGGATTTGTCCACTACTGCTACAAGCCAATATTTGATTTCTCGTCTAAAAGAGCTCGATTTTGTCCACTCCTGAAAAACGTCGTGTTTGACTTTTGCCCAAAATAGCTCAGCTTGTTGACTCCAGATACATTTTGCCTTTTTACTTTCTATCCAAAGGTGGTCATTCTTTTTAGCTTCTGATACAATAGGATGACAGTCAACTTTTCATCCAAAGGAGCTTGGATTTCTTTGACTCCTGATACAAGCCAATGTTGGACTTTTCGTACAAAAGTGGGCGTTTTTTACTCCAGATGGTATGGTGGCAAGGGTACTAGGAAGTGGGGTTTGTGTGCCCCAGGCACTGCAGCCTTCTGGCTTATTGTACCTTCCTAGTTCCTTGGTTTAGTCAATAGACTCGATCCTTTTTCTCAGTAGTATCAAGTCATTGACTGTTATTGCTTTAATGTGGTTCTCTGAGTCGCTTTTATGCATCAGATTGAACCTCCATTGAGCCGTTGCTTCGCATTCGAACATGATATGAGTGGCTGTTTCTTCCTCCTCATTACATAGTCTGCAAATGGGATCACTATTATATATGCCCATGTTATGTAGATGTTTTCTCAGGTGCCAATGGCCGGTTAGTAGTCCTACCACTCCTCTGAGTACCCTCTCCAATTGTAGCAGTGTTTTTGCCAGTTTTGATTAGGGTTGTTTTATCATGAGTTTACTGTGTCTAGCACTACTAGAGTTTATACATTTTTCTCTTTGTTTTATTTGGATCCATTCTGCGATGGAGGATTCTATGTTTGTTTTTGATATCCCAAGGATAGGCTCGGGGCGTATGCATGGTCTTGCGGATCCTCCTCTGGCCAGTCTGTCTGCTTCTTCATTACCCAAAATTCCCCTGTGCCCTGGCACCCAGGATACCGTTACCTTGCTGTGTTTTCCCAGGTTTTGGAGATTTTGGATGCATTCACTGACTAATTTTGATGTAATCCTTGTAACATGCCAGTGCTTTGATAGCTGCTTGGCTGTCTGATCTTACGAGGATTTTTTTGTCAGTGTAACCTCTTTTAAGATTTTCCAGGGCACAAGGATTGATACGGATCCAACGGAGCTTCGATTTGTTAAGATGTACAATTGAATGTTTTACTTTTCATTCAAAGGAGCTCAGACAGCACTCCTTATACCACAAATGCTGTTCTTTAGGTCGACAGGAACTCAGGTTTTCTGACTCCTGATACAAGTTGAGATTTTATTTTAATTGGACAGAAGCTCAGCTTTGTCATCTGATACAATAAAGGTTGTACTTTGTAAGTTGCAGCTCACCTACTTGATCCCTTGATTCCTGATACAACAATCAATGGGAGCTTGTTTTTGAATGTAGGATTGTCGACTTCCTTCCTGATTGGAAAGATTTTCTCGCTGGCGGCTTGTTCGGAGCGGTTGAACAGTCGAGTGAACATGACACGAGGTTACATTGTTCTCGTTACTCCGCGTTGTGACGCATCACGGCCACAAGATTTATAGAGGAGGGCTTTGTTTTCGCGGATTTTTTCTCCTTCTTGTTTCTCGATAGGATTGTTTGGAAATGTCTTCGCAACGGAAATGCGGCTCAGTCCGTCCAGCCACGCCCAGATCCCGATACTAGGCCGTCTTCGTGTGAAAGAGAGAGAGAAAGAGACAGCCGGTTTTACATATTTCCCCGGGTGTAACGGTACCCGCACGAGGTATGGCGGAGGTTTACCGCACCATAACTTCCGCTTCTCCGTTCATCCTAGATGAACGTGTTTTTTTCTTCTTTCTCGTGAAAAGTCAGACCAAGGTCGCTTTACGACGATACGTGAGAAAAATTATTAAGAAGAAGTGAAACTGGTCCTCCGGGCCGGATATATTAAATACGAGACTAACCGGCCAATTGCGTACGCTTTTCAACTCTAGTTACTAGATTCAGGTTTCTGAAATGTATATTTAGACAAGCGCAGCGAATTGTAGTGAAAAAAGATTGCTTAGGCTTTAAACATGTCGTTCACCTCCGACGAGGGCCGAAGAGAGGTGTCGTCAAGGGGGTCCACTGACCCACAATGACGCAACTGTCGCCCTACCCCACGTTTCCAGTCGCGGGATTGAAAAATAATCCGGGGAAATTGGCGATGAAACCTGTTTGCCGCTCTCGGGCTTTGGGTCAAGGAGGCTGCCTCTTCCTCGTCCTAACGGGACGGCTTCGGAATTTTTATCCGGCCCGACAAATTGAAACCCCTTCGGCACAACCCCCCCCCCCTCATCGGCGACCCGTAAAGCCTGCACGATGAAATCGGAAACTGCCGGTTTCCAATTGCACACTCGCTCACCTCAAGAGGAAAGTAGGTGGCATAGAAATTTTTGAAAGGAGTAAGGAGAGGGATAGAAAAAAAGAATCTATATTATGCCACGTATACCAATTGGCTTACATTCCCATACGCTCGATTTTAAATGCAATTCAACATTCTTACAGTACCAGGCGAGCAAAAGTTGACAGCATCCAACGGTATCATGCAGAAAGAGTAAACAAACTCTGGTATGCGGTAAAGAAAATTTAACATAATCAAAGACAGTTTCAAACTGAAAACAGGAGGTGTGAAGTAACAGTTGTATCAGTAAGTAAAAGTTAACATGAGCTTTCAAAATACGAGGAGAAAATCCTTTAGGAAGAGCTTCGATATTAATCAGGAAACGTGGTTAACAGGAGCTCAGACTGTATAAGGAGGAAAAATGTGACAGGATGTATGAAGAAAAGGAGGTTAAAGTTATGACAGGGCCGTCGGATAAAGGTTGATTGTTTGCTTATACAAACAAAGATTATAGAACAAACTTTAGATAAAAGAAGAAAAGAGCTTTCACAGTTTCAGAGTTGGGAGCAGGGGTTCAAAGGGGACAAAAAGTGACAGGAGCTGAGAACATTATCAAGAAAAGAGAGTTTATCAAATGCTAAGACAACATAAATTCGTAAGATCTTACACCACAAAACTATGAGTACAAAAATTGATCGGATAATACCCCAGAGTATAATATAAAGAACCAAGAAAAGAAGAGATGACAGGATCTTGAAATATTATCATAAAACAGGATAGGATTAATAACAGTCAGACCAGAAAATAAACAAGTTTTTACAAGCTTATATCACAATATTGGGAGGTAAAAATTAACAGGATTATTCAAAGTACCGGAAGGACTAATGACAGGAGCTATGACAACACCAATACAAAGGAAAAAATGACAAGAACTAGGAACATTATCAAGCAACAGGAATTTAACAGAATCATTCGAAACACCAGGAAGACTATTGATAGGAGCTGTATATATGAAAAAGATAATGAAGTTTGACGGGAGCCTGTCATAGCTAAAAGTGTAGTAAAAAGAGATATGGCAGTCGAAAAGCTACAGGGGCAAGGAGCATTATCAGAAACAAGAAGTTTAACTGAAGAGGAAAAAGTGATTGTCCTAGAAGCACAAAGATTGACAGGAGGTATGACAGCACGATGAGGGGAAAAAGAGACAGGTGCTCGGAGTGCGCTGGGAGCACAAAAAGCGACAGTACCTCGGATTATACCAGGCAGATAAAAGTCAACAGAAGATTGGATTGTACCAGGAGAACAAAAAGTGACAGGAGCTCGAATTGTACCAGGACTACAGAAAGCGATAGGAGCTCGGGTTGTGCTAAGATCACCTACGGCGACAAGAGCTCGGCTTGTACCAGGAAAACAAAAATCAACAGGAGCTCGGATTGTACCAGGAAAAGAAAAATCAACAGGAGCTCGGATTTTACCAGGAAGACAAAAATCAACAGTAGCTCGCATTTTACTAGGAATACAAAAATCAACAGGAGCTCGAATTTTACGAGGAATACAAAAATCAACAGGAGCTCGAATTTTACGAGGAGTACAAAAATCAACAGGAGCTCGGATTTTAC
>CM077110.1:7707965-7724007 GCA_039619505.1 Cimex hemipterus | reverse complement strand
ACAGGAGCTCGGATTTTACGAGGAGTACAAAAATCAACAGGAGCTCGGATTTTACCAGGAGTACAAAAATCAAGTGCGCTGGGAAAAGTATTAAAAAACTGGAGTTTAACGGGAGCTGTGACTACACCAGTAGACAAAAACTGTCTGGAGGTCGGAATATTTTCAAGAGAAGAGATTTTCACCAGAACTGTTACAGGACGGGAGTACACATAATAAAAATAAAAGAATATAAACAATAAAATCTTTCAAAATATCCTGGGTAATAGGTCAAAAGTTCCCAGCTCACGTCGTTGGGCAAAAAAAAAACTTTTCTAACTTGTTTTTAAATTAATCAACTCTAGAAAATTACATAACCAAAAAGATATAAGAAATAAATAAAAATGCGTCAATTTAATGGGAGGAAGCGATACAAACAAACAGGAGAAATAATTTTAAAAAACTACCAGGGTGATTAATTTTTAATTGGATGTCGATTAGCGTGTTACTCCTGGGAAACGGGAATGGAAAAAACTTATTTATCGTTCAATTACACGGACAAACACACAGAAAAATCAGCCTTGTATACAAACCGTTGGAATTGTCTTAAGCAAGTTTCAATCGAATGGCGATTTCGCCTTTTGATCAACGCCCCGTGGGAAACTCAGTTGGATAACAACTTTTGTAATTTCTGAGGTTATCTATTTTTTTTATTTAATGAAAATCCCAACCGTTGTTTCCAGCGAAAGTAACAGGCAATACTTGTTCTGCTGGTTTTACTTCTCTTGGTTTTAAAGAGATTGTGTTTTTCTCAGGTGGTTTTTTTAAAAAAATCTGGTCGTTATAAATGTGACAGGAACACCTTCATAAACGGAAAGTCTCCAATTACTTGTATTTTGTATTTTTTTGTTTTCTCTCTCTTTGCTATCAACCACATCCGACCGTCAGCCGTGACGCATAACGATCGGAAAATACCGAGGGGATTTTTTTTTTTTAAATAATAATACCTTACGATTTGAACAACGGAGGTGGATTTTTTACATTGGGAACGACGAGAGGAACACACATTTCGATGGTGACGAAGCAGAAACCTTGAATTTATGTTCAGTAGGTTTTACAAAAAATCCAGAGCTCTATACTTCCTTATGCCGAGATTTTTTTTTTAAACTGTACTCTTTAATTACAGGATATTTTAAGAAGCTCCTACGTTTCGAAACAGTATGTTTTACGAAAAACAGAAGTTTTTCGCTTTTCAAAAAGAACAGGAGCTTTTTACTCTTGTATCAGGCGGCTATATGGAAGAAGTGCAATATATCAGGGGATTTTACAAATACATGCTGTGAACTTTCGGGGTGGTTAGGGATGCTTGTATCAGAACGCTATAAAAAAGGAGCTGTTTACTTTCATATCAGAATATTTTATGGAAGTCATGGCTCTTTAGGCACTCAATCATCACACTTAGGTAGTGTTCTGTGGTTTTCGAAAAAGGAACAGGAGCTTTTTATTCTTGTAACAGGAGGCTTTATGAGAGAAGTACAGAACAGACGTTTTTCGCTTTCGGATCAGGATGTTATGCAAAAAAGGAGCTCTTTGTTGATTAAGTAGTGTTGTGCCTGGTGGTTTTCAAAAAGAACAGGAGCTTTTTACTCTTGTATCAGGAGGCTTTATGATAAAAGTGCAATGAATCAGTGGATTTTACTAATACATGCTTTGAACTTTCGTATCATGACGTTTTCTATGACAGGAGCTATTTTTTTGTATGAGGATGTTATGGAAAAAAGGAGCTCTTTACTTTCGTATCAGTTTTTTTAAGTTAGTGTAAGAGGATATTTTATGAAAATCAGGAGCTTCTTCACTTTCATATCAGTGTGTTTTATGAAATATATGAGCTCTTCACTTTCGTATCAGGATGCTATAAAAAAGGAGCTCTTTACTTTCCTATCAGTTTTTTTAAGTTATTGTAAGAGGATATTTTATGAAAAACAGGAGCTCTTCACTTTCGTATCAGGATGCTAAAAAATGGAGCTCTTTACTTTCTTATTAGCATCTTTTTTGAAAAAAAGGACCCCTTTAGTAACTAACTGTAAGAGGATATTTTACGACAACAGGAATTCAATTTTGAATCAGGATGTTTTTATCAAAAACAGGAGCTCTTGACTTTCGTATCAGGATGCTGTAAAAAAAAAGGGAGACCTTTACTGTCATTTTACGAAAAATATGGCCTTTTATTCACTTACTCTTCACCTTTGTACCAGGAGGTATTTTTGGTAAATAGGTGATCTTGTGCCTAGTAGTTTTCAAAAAGAACAGGTGCTTTTTAGTCGTATCAGGAGGCTTCATGAAAAAAGTGCTACTTATCAGGAGATTTTACAAAGACAGAGGCTCTAAACTTTCGTACCTGGAGGTTTTATGGAAAACAGGAGCTCTTTTCTTTTTTCTTTTCCAAGGCTTTTTTAAAAGTTAAATAAGAGATATTCACATTAATATCAGGCTTTTTTTTTATTTAAGGAGATCATGTTTTTGTAACTTGATCTTGAGTCAGGTCGGTTAAAAAAATTAAAAATAACAGCAGCTTTTTTAACAAGAGGATTTATGGAAAAGAGCGCTCTTCAGTTGTTGTAACAGGAGATTTTACGAATCCAGGATCTATTTAGTCTTGTACTCAGGAGTTCAACCTTTTCGTATTAGTACTTTTTATGAAAAACAGAAGCTCTTCACTTTAGTATCACGAGATTACATGAGAATTGTAAGTTTTGAATCATGTATGCTTTTAAAAAAATAGGAGGTCTTTACAAAGCCAGGAGAAAAGAAAATGTTTTTATTTTTAGTACAACTTAGGCCTATTGAACAATCGCCAGTTGAAACAATAGTAAAATATCAGGAGTTTAAACTATAAAAGATTTAAGATCTATAAAAAAAGAGAAATCAAATTTTTTCGCGATGATTAATTTTTCGAATTGTGTCTATGAGCTCATCTCACACCGATTGAAGCGTAGTAAATGCGTAGTAAAAATAGAAAAAAAAATCGACGGATCGCGATGTTGGATGTCATCCGTCCTTGCATGAAAGGCGCGCCTGTTATTTATGAAATACCACCGTCTTCGGAATTCCATCTATAAACGGCGGTTGCTCGCCGCCGTTTAGAAAATAACAGCTTTCGGACCTGCCCCGAGGTAACCAAATCGACATGAACCTGAGGAGAGGGGTCACGTCGACGTGCAAATTGCGACAAGTGCGCGTTTCGAAATGCGAAGCACGAGCTACGGTGGAACTTTTTTCCGACCTGGCCGTGGGCGATGGTAACGGCCGGGGACAACGATTTCGTCCCACTCCCGTCGTTTGTCCCATGTTCCACATCTGCCTCGATCTAATCGGAGCGTGTAATCATCTTACAAACAACCTCTGGGTTAGGGTGACATTTTTGGGAGGAAAAAAGTATTAGCAAAATGGCAAAATTGATCGAAAAACATAAGCTATGAATGTGTTGGAGGTAGTCAGGCCCAGGACGACTAGGAGCTCAGAATAGGCAGGAGTTTTATAGTCAAAGGTCCACGGTGAACTGGAGCTCAAATTGGGCAGGAGGTTGATAGACAAAAGTCCGGGACGACTAGGAGCTCAGAATAGGCAGGATGTTTATAGTCAAAGATCCACGGTGAACTGGAGGTCAATGGAGACGAGTCAGGACGAACAAGAACTCACATTGGGATGGAGGCTGATCTCTTTCCCAAAGTTACTTCTTGATAGTCGTACATCCTGAGTATTATTTTAAGCTCTTATTAACTCAAAATTCTTGCTTCTGCTCATCATTTCATTCAAACACCTCGTGACATCATCTTCTGACATCATGACTTTCATTGTTTCCGTGTATAATGAAGATCCTTTTGCTCTATAAAGCTCTTTATTAAATGGAGGATATTTATCTAGGTCGGTCAATTCGGACCTCCTGATACTCGTAGATGCTGAGCGATTTAAGCTTCCATTTGAACCCCTGTTTAAAATCTGGGAGTTTTAAGCTCCTCTTCCGTTTGAATTCCTGTATCAAATAAATCCCGGTACCTAGCGAGCTCTTTCCCATTCTGACCTCCTGGTCTCGTAGATTCTGGGCGTTGAAAACTCCTTTTCGCTCCGGGCTCCTGTTAAAAAAAATTCCCGGTATTTTTTTCGTTCTTTCCTACTCTCCTGATACTTGTAGATTTTTGAGGTTTGAAGTTCCTATTTGTTTTCAACTCCTGTTTAAAACAAATCCCTTTATCTAACGAGGTCTTTCCCATTCTGACCTCTTGATACGTGTTGATTTTTTACGTCTAAGCTCTTACGCGCTCTGAACTCCTGTTTAAAATTAATCTTTTTTTTTTCAATCAAACTTCTCCGATTCTGAGTTTCAAAGCTCTGAAATCCTTGCCCGACGGCGAAGAAAAGTTAAAGATAAAATACACGTCTTTGACTCCTGAGAGGCGAGCCAGTCCTGATAATGTTTTTTTTCTGAAGCGATAAACTCTTAAAGAGGGGAATAAAAAAGGGTGGGTTTCCAGGTAAAATTCCACCTTTGTAGGGAAAAATTGAACTCTCTTGCCAAAACGTTTCGTCCTAGACACGATTCCCATCCTGATAGGAGCTCTGGGGCAGATGCTTCCTGCCCTGGCGAGGACGACCTCCTGATTAGCCAAGGTCGTAATGTTTTTTTGAGGCCGAATCTGTTGTGCAGTCGTGTGGAATCGTGGATTTTATGATGTATGGAATTATTGGACCTGATGAGTTAATATTTGCCAAAATCTCTGTGTTTTATTGTAAGTTCAATGTTTTTTTCATCATATTGACCTGATATTGAGGCATTTATGTGCAGTTCTACGTTCCAAGGGTTTCCAACCCAGTTCTGGGGCTTCGGGCCGTTTTTCTCCGGCTTCGCTCCGCTACTTACGAACATCGGATGGGATCTGAAATTTTTTTGGCCCGATCCCATGACATTTTCTACTACCTGGGTTCTATCCGATTGACCTTTACCCCGACCCCTGGTCGAAATAACACCGCGGCACTCTGTATATTAAGAACACACAAAAAATGACATTTATAAAAGTCCTCATTTGTGTCTAGTTTGACCTTCCAAACCCTGGCGTCGCACTAAAACAGAAGGCATTCATTAAGAAAAAAATCTCAAATCCAACGGGCGCAAATTAATCTCTGGGCCTGTATGTGAAATAAATTGAAAAAAGCACGCGGTAATTAAATAGTCCCGAGGTCAGAGTCTTAAAAAACGAAAAAACAAGGTTTTATCAGGAGCATCTCTTGTGAAAATAATTATGCCAACCTTGCGCGTCAGGACGCAAGAATAAATGGAAACTAGGTTCAAAAAGGATTTTTTTTCTCTTTGCTATGATCTACCAGGAAACTTAGACGGTACAAGAGTTTGTATCAGGATACCGGAATAGATCAGGAGCTTGCTAATCTAAAAAATATCAGGAATCGTGGGCGTAAAACGGGAGCTTGTGTTCTTAAAACCTGAATGGCCGCAGTAGCTTAATTTTTCCGAAATATCAGGATGACTATAATTGACCAGTAGATGGAATTCTCTTTCATATATCACGAGCCAGGATTGTAAAATAGCTCCCGTTTCCCCGTAATATATCAAGAGATCATGACGTGGCAGGAGCTTGTTGAAACTTAATACAACAGGAGAAATAGATTGAACAGCAGCTCTTTCCGATGTATCAGGATACCCGAGTAGACCAGGAGCTTGCTCATCCAAAAATATCAGGAATCGTAGACGTAAACGGGAGCTTGTGTTCTTCAAACCTGGACGACCGCAGGAGCTTAACTTTTCCGGAATATCATGATGATCGAAATTGACCAATAGCTGGAATTCTGTATCAAATATCACGAACCAGGATTGTACCAGTTTCTTATTCCTCGTTTTATATCAAGAAAACCCAGTTGTGACAGGAGCTTGTTGATTTTAATGCAACAGGGCGACTAGATTGAACAGCAGCTCTTTCTGATGTATCAGGAATGGTGGGCATAAAACGGTAGCCCTGATGCGTCTGTTCTTCAAACTTGGAGATAGCCTTTCTAGGAAATAGACCTACGAGATTTATTTTTTTTCCGAAATATCAGGATAACCAAAATTGACCAGGAACTATATGCCTTTCTAAACATTCATGAACAGGAATTTTATAAGAGCTTGTTGTTTCTTATATATCAGGAGAGGTAATCGAACAGGAGCTAATGTACCAGGATGGTCGAGTCGAACAGGAGATTGCTAATCTTGAAATATCAGGAGGTGTGGATAGAAAACATTCTGAATATAACGTGGATATAATTATCTGAAATGGACAGGATGTTGAAATCCTGGATAGGAACAGGAGATTATTTTTCTGAAATATCAGCATAAGCGAGTCTGGGCCTGAGCTTTCTTTCTTAAAATTGCATGATATAGCGGGAAAACGGAATTGAACAGGAGCTTGCTATTTCTGTAATTTATGGGATTCAAATGAAAGTTTCATCTCCTTAACAATAACGTTTTAATTCATTATACCACGAAACTATGAGTGAACAAGAGCTGGTTTCATAATTGTACAGGAGCATGGCCTGTTACTTGTGACCTCGTCTTCTTAACCTGTACTCACACGTCGTACTTTGTTCTAGTTAGCGTTTTTAATCAATGGACAACACCAGGAGTTTAAAAGGAGCTCAGAAACGAGATTTCATGATTAGGAGATGCCAAGACAAGGAGGATCACGTACAGATATGTTTCCCTATCTCTCTTTCTCTCTATCATTTGATTAAGGTCAATTATAGCTAGGATTCCACGCGAACGCTCACTCAGATTCAGAAAAATCAGGAGTGGGGTTGTAACCAGTGAAAGTCCCGACCCTCCCATGATAAAATAGTCTTTCAAATGTATCTTCTTTACTTTTTCTTCACTTTTTTTTTGCCACGCTTCTTTAAATTTCCGCTTGTCACGATTTCATCACCCGCCGATGAGATGCTCGCCGCGGGCTTGCGCAAAAATCCCGATTATGTAAAAACTCTTCGCCCTCTGCGGACGTCAGAATCCCAGGACGGTGGAGTCTTCTTATACAACGGGGTCGGTGGTTCGGATTCAAAACAGCCTCCTCAAAAATAATGACGTGATAGTCATAAGATCTTGATGTCTCCATGATCATAATGAATGTGCTCGATGTTTTTGTGATGTGTTAGAACACCGAGATGTGACAGGAGCTAGATATCTCGTAAAGTAACAGGAAATCGGCATAAAACAGGAATTGAGGTCTTCGTAATGTAACAAGGAATCAAGGTGCTAGATATTTCCGTAATGTAGCAGGACATCCAGACAAAACTGGAGCTCGATGTTTCTGTAGTGTACCAGGCACCACGATAAAACAGGAGCTCGATGTCTCCGTAATTTATGAGGACATCCCAATAAAACAGGAGCGTGATGATCAGGATGCCACGATAAATTAGGAGCTCGATGTCTCCATAATCTATCAGTACATCGATATAAAACAGGAGTTCGATGTTTCCGAAATACATCAGGACACCACCAAAAAATAGGAGTGTGTTGTCTCCGAAATGTACCAGGAAAACGAGAGAACAGGAGGTCAATGGTTCGAAATGTATTAGGACGTCCCAATAAGACAGGAGGGCGATGGTCCGAAATGTACTTGGCACCACAATAAAAGAGGAGCTCGATGTTTCTGTAGTGTACCAGGATATCGAGATAAAACATGAGCTTGATGTCTCCGCAATGTACCAAGACACCACAAGAAAATCGATGTCACAACGTATCAGGAGATCAAGGAGGGTCCACAGGAGGTGCAACCGCAAACTTTAACATGACCCAAATACGATTGGAGCTGTCTGTTTCTGCCCAGGAAGTCGGAGCCCGGTCTTATTTTATAAATTTATATGCGGCGTGATCTTCGTGTCTGGGCTTTCCTTGAACTTCAGCGAGCCCGTTACGTCTGGATTATTTGCTGCACGCGATCCGGCGCCCGAGTGAAATCGTGAAAACGCTCCGTCTTAGAGGGCCGACAAAAAATCGGTTTCAAATGTGTTTTTACGCTTAAATCAAAAAGGCGAAGACGTCTCGATTTGAAATCCCTACCCTCGCTGACAGTGCACAAGTGAAAAGCCGCCTGTTTTCTCATTCCGTCTCGTTTTGCAATTGCGGTGAAAGGCCGACCCCCCTCGGTCACATCTTCGAAACAATTTGCAACAGTTTCCGAGGTGCGGTAATTATAGAAAGCTCGCCATTGTTGTGGCAACGGCCCTCCTATCTCGTAAAAGCTCGTAAACATTTTTACCCTGTGCAACAACCGCATTGCTGGACCTGGTCGGAATAGCCTTCTTCCCTTGCTACTATTAAGACCACACGTGTAAATCAACAATAACCTCGTTAGGCAAGTAATGGGCAGAAGCTTCCATAGGTCGAATTGAAAATTAAAGAATCAAGAGGCGAAGAAGAAAGCAGAAGTTTCCATAGGCTGAATTTAGGTATCAGGAACGTGGTGATAAAAACAACCTGTGTCAATAGGCCTGAATTAAACCTCAAAGACGAATTTATGTAAAGAATCGGGATGCCATTATGAAGTACGATTTGTTCCAGCGTAGAAATCGGTTTGAACGGGAGCGTGTAAATTTGAATAGCAACAAAAGCTTCGATTGGTCATTGAGGTGAATTATCACAACCCAGGATTATATAGGAGGTTCCTTTTTTCGTGATGTCTCAGCAAATTTAGTCGTGACAGGTTGCTGCTCATCTTACAGAATATTTAGGTTGAATAGGATCTCTTCTTTATAACTGTATTTAAGCGAAGTGTCAGGAGCATTGTTTCGTTTTGATAAAATGTGAAGCCATGGAGCCCATAGGAGTTTGACTAGGATTATTCTTTTTTGGCCAAAGTATCAGGAGGTCCAGAAAGTTGTTGGAGCTTACTTTCTTGAAGTTGCAAAAATAGGCCTGGAATGAGCCCTTGCTCTTTTAAGATCTATTGAAACGAAATATTAGAAGTACTGTTCCATTTCAGCGAGGTTTCAAGCGACCTAGGAAATTGGAGGAGTTTGAACTAGGGAAAATAGGCTTGCGTTGAAAAGGAGCGTGGATCATCTATATTTGTACAAAACACCAGGAGTATTGTAACATTTGGAAAAAGATCAGGAAGTCCAGAAAGTTGTAAGAGTTTGAAGTACTGACAATAATTCTGGAAAGAACAGTAGCTACTTTAAGCTGTATTTAAACAAAATATCAGGAGCATTAGTTCATTTTGGGAAATTATCAGGAAGCCCAGAAAGTTGTAGGAGCTTGAAGCAGTGAAAATAAGCCTGGATTGAACACGTGCACTTTTAAGATTATTTAAACCAAATATCAGGGGCATTGTTTTTAGTTTGCTAAGGATCAGGATTCCCAGAAACTTGTAGGAGCTTAAAATTTTGAACTAGCAAAAATATGATTTAATTGAACGCGAGCTCTTTTAACATTGTTTAAACTGAATATCAGAACATTGTTTCAATTTGGCAAAGTATCAGGAGGCCCAGAAAGTTAGAGGAGCTTGAAGTGGTAAAAATAGGCCTGGAAAGAACAAGAGCTCCTTTAAGCTGTTTTTAAACGAAATATCAGGAGCACTGTTTAATTTTGGCAAGGTAACAGGACCCCAGGAATTTATATAAGCTCGAATATCGAAAATAAATCTGGGGTTTTAAGTGGAGCTTTGATAGCAAAAATTTGTATGAATTATCAGGATGCCAGGATTGAATGAGCAGCGTTTTATTTATTTAAATTAATACTTAATTTTTTTTAAACCTGCTTAAATAAAGTAATGATTTTTTTTTCTTTTTTCAGGTAAATGGACCATTTTTCTCAATTGCTGACGTCTTATTTCTTTGTATGTATGCTTTATTTTATTGTGTAGAGATTAGTGACCGTTAACGGATAATTATTCAGATATCGTGAGATGCGGTCTGGTGTGATGTAGGTATCAGAAAAACATTTTCTTTATCATGCCAACGTTTCGATCTTTTATTGAGATCAACACGGGCACTCTCAACACGACATGACACAATTACGCAGAAGACAAACACTTTGAGCCCTGAAGATGATCTCAATAAAAGATCGAAACGTTGGCACGATAAAGAAAATGTTTTTCTGATACCTACATCACACCAGACCGCATCTCACGATATCTGAACTTTATTTTATTGTTTAAAGTTTTAATCTACCCATTTGAAAATGAGGAGGTGTGGTTTAAGGGGAGAGAGTTAAGCCCACAAAACGTGAGATTTCCTGAAATTTCTCTTTCGTTCTGGCAAAGAAGCGGATTCGGGGATAATTCCAATCTCATCGGGGATTAATAACCGATGGGATTCGTTGAGAAGTAATCGCATGCCGTCGGCGATTCTCTCTTCTCTTAAGACCTTTAAAAAACCCGAACTCTTCCTGGATTGTTATTCGATTGTTTTAAATTTCCAAAACCCTAGATAATCGGAACCGACCTTGAAACGAACAACGCCCGACCCGGCGGACCCGGCGTTGCATGACACTCCCGGAAGCTGGGAGAGACGATGGCCAACGGGCGGAAAACGTTTTTGCCGTGCGGACCCCGTGGAATTGAAGGCTGCAATTATTTCGAGCTATCTAGTTAAACGACAACCCGACGAATGCGGGACCATCAGGCGTAGTCTCCTAATCGCAACAGTCACTCGTCATGAGAGGTCATTGGACAGAGCGACCTTAATTCACGAGATCTTCTTATTTAAATGGAACTATCTAACGGGATGACGGAGGAGGGACAGAATTCAATGAATTCGATTATCAGAAAGACCTCCTGTCATTGTCTCGTGATCTCGATGCGACAAATTAGCCGAGGTTTTTTTTGTTAAAGTATCAGGATGTCAAAAGGAGCTCGGTGTTTTAAAAATAATCAAAATGTCTTTCCTGTCGGCGATGTCCTGATAAGTGAGACACATCAGCAGAGGATATTTCGCGTAGTTATCAAAACGTCAAAACAGGAAAAAACAACGATTTATTAGAAATGTTTAACCTGAAGCTTCTGCCGGCTATATGTCCTGATATTTTTTGGTGTAGATTCGCAGAGGTTGTTTCGCTGCAATGTCAAGATTTGAAATAGAGCTGGATTTTGTTAAAAATATTTGGTACAGGAGCTTCTGTTAATTTTCCGTATATTACCAGAAATTCCCTATCAGTTTTCGGATATAAATAAGACCTCGATTTTTTAAGAATGTTTAAACTGGAGCTCCTGTCGGCTGTGTCTCCTTATATTTGTGAGATCTATCAACAGATCTATCAGGATATCGAAAGCAGCACGATTTTTTAAGTATAATTAAACTCAAACTCCTGTAGGCTGTCTCCTGATATTTGTGAGATTCATCAGAAGAGGTTTTTAACTAGTTCATCAGGATGTTTGAAGATGCTCAAAAAATTGAGCATGTTTAAATTGAAACTCTTGTCGACTGTTTCCTGATATTTGTGAGATACATGACCGATATTTTGAATTGATGTATCTGGATGTCTAAAGCAGGTCGAATTTTTGAGACTGTTTAAACTTGAGCTCCTGTCGGCAGTGTTATTTGTCTCTGATATTTGTGAGACCCATCAACAGAGGTTTTACATTAGTATGTCAGGATATCTAAAGGAGCTCAATTTTTTAAGAATACTTAAACTGAAACTCCTGAAGGCTGTCTTCTGATATTTGTGAGATACATAACCGAGATCTTAAGGTGATGTATCAGGATGTCTAAAGGAGTTCGAATTTTTAAGCATGTTTAAATTGGAGCAATGTGACTTCTAATATTTGTGAGATTCATCAACGGTAATTTTAAACTAGTGTCTCGGAGTGTCAACAGGGGATCGGTTTTTTGAGAATGTTTAATATTTGAGCAATACATCAACAGATATTTTAACCTAGTGCATCATGGATGACTGAAGGATCTCGGCTTATTACAAAGTTTAGACTGAAGCTTTTGTCATCTTTGCGATATTTATGAGACGCATCAGCAGAGATTTTAACGTGATGTTTAAAAGAGCTCGATTTTTCAAGCATGTTTAAATTGGAGCTCCTGTCCGCTATGTCTCCTGATCTTTCGTGTGTTTCGGTTATAACATCAGAATATGAACAGGAGCTCGATTTTCACAAATGTTAAGCATAACCTCTCGCATCCAGAACCCGTTTCATAACGTCTACTGAATTTTCGGATAATAGCCCGGTGAACCACTCGCGGGTGCGGTTCGTACCAAGCTCGACCATTATCCCCCCCCCGCCCGAAGCTCTACGCTCCGTCGCCTCCAGCTTTAAAGCTCCGCCACTTTCAAGCGACAAACCGCAGGCGGTCCGCGGAGTGCAGAAAGAACGGATTGCGCAAATGGACGTAGGAACGCCTCTGCCGGTATTTTTTTATTTTACCTCGCTCGATCGATTTTCCCTCCCCGGGGTACAATTATAGTGGTACCGCTAGGGAAATATTTGGGTCGACAACCTCCCTTTGTCTCCTCGCTCTGTGTTGTCCCCTTTCATTTTTTCTCTTTTCAAACACGGGACGATTAGTTTTCTAGTTGCCCATTGTCTCTGTACTCCTCTATCGAAGCATTAATCGAGAGAACCGAACGCAAAAAAAACCGACGAAAACTTTTGGAATCTTCTTCTAATCAGCATGCATAGCCTTTTCACCCGGTGTTGCGCAAGTTGAAAATGAAAAAAAAAAAACGGCCAGTAATTTATTCCGGACGCCTCGCCCCCGACCGTGGCCTGCATGGATGAATTGTTGACCGTTCTTGTACGAAGTAATTGCGTCCCTAGAGAGGGAATTCGACCTTCGACGAGATCTGTCCATTCAGGATTACATAAACGGTTTGTCTCTGAAATGCATTTACATCTGCGGAAGGTTGCATATATCAAACGGTAGAATATCGCATTTTGCCAATATACGCCGTCCTGGTACTGTCGCATCCTGCTTTACGAAGGAACGATTACTCATATCCTATTGGAAGCGCTAAATAAATAAAACATCACTCGATATCGAAGCTACTAGTAGCTCCTGATAACGCCTGGCGGAAATTTCAGAAGTTACCAGCATCTCCGTCGTGCTGTTTAATCAGGACGCATGAGATAAGACTAAAACAAACAGGAGTGTTATTATATATCCTGATACACCATCAGGCGCCCCTTTAAAAACATAATCTAACGATCCTTTTTTTATTAAAAAAAAAAAAAAAAAAAGGAAATAACAGGACACGAGCTTCTTCTCGACTTCGTTTTCGAGGTAAAGGAGCTCAGGTAAAATGGGAGCTCATAGGTCCTTTTTTTTTAAAGGAAATAACAAAGGGCAGGAGCTTCTTCTCGACTAGGGTTTTTTAAGGAAAAGGAGCTACGGTAAAGTAGGAGCTCAAAAGATCCTTTTTAAAAAGGAAATAAAAAAGGACAGGAGCTTCTTCTCGACTTCGTTTTTTTTAAGGAAAGGAGCTCGGGTAAAATAGGAGCTCAAAACATCCTTTTTTTTCACAAGGACAGGAGCTTCTTGGCTTCGTTTTTCAGGGATAGGAGCTCAAAAGATCCTTTTTTTCACAAGGACAGGAGCTTCTTGGCTTCGTTTTTCAGAGAAAGGAGCTCTGGTAAAATAGGAGCTCAAAAGATCCTTTTTTACAAAGGAAATAACCAAAGGACAAGAGCTTGATCTGGACTTCTTGACACAGTATCAGGAATCTAGTGAAAAGAACCTCCAAATAACCTTTTTGGGAAATAACGAAAGACGACAGTTACAGTGAAAAATAGCCTATGTAAAACAGGAGTCCAAAGATATTTTTCGAAAATAAGGTACCTGTAAAAACAAGCTTAGAAAACTTTTCTAATCGGAAATAAAAAGTTGTTAGGAGTTTATTCTCAACATCCTGATTCAGTATCAGGAGCCCCAACTAAAATTTAGCTCGAGAGATACTTACTACTAATGAAACTACTGAAAAGGAACTACAAATAAGCTTCACCTCAACAAAGAAGATGGGCTTTTTGGGTCTGGGAGAGTATGAGTGGAGCTTAAAAGTTAATTTTCTAACGGTGGAACAGGAGGACTTATTGACATTCTTGATACTGCATGGTGCACGTTGTAAGTATGCTTTACCTCCGGGATTTTAAAAAATTCTCTTCCTGAGGATACTGAGAGTGCTCTGCGTGATGATCCCAGAGCTCAGTTTGTTGTTGGTTTTCAAAAATGGCAAGAGAAGAGTAACGGGTTTAAATTTTGTACGAAACGCAAACGGTTGTTTTTCTTTGTTTGCCAACTCGTTATTAACCTGGTTATACCTGTCCTAATGAAATTTGCATATCAGGACGTGTTTCACCTTTCTCGACGCTCAAGGCTGAAATTGTGATTTGCCGTCGAAACGTGTGTTTATCTTGTATTGGAGGATATTTTTCTTCTCTTTTCAACCGGCTTGAACCAGGCTAATTTTACATCCAAATACCATTACGGAGATGCGTGATGGGACGCGACGGGTCTTTTGTCCGGGCGGGGCGGGGGGAGGGCTTAGAAAGCGTTCATAATTCAACGCGTGCTGCGATCTTCCACGGCCGGACGTCGGTTATTTTTTTTGGCACAACCCATTTTTTTGTGTCCTCTTTACTACCCCCCGCTTTTTGTAAAATAGTCTTTTTCTTCGATCGTCCCGGAGGACGGGATCGCTGTGCTTGGCGTCCCGCCGCGAAACACTTGCTCTCGTGACGGGATAACGGTAAGAAATGGGGGACCATGCGAAAGGGGGGCAAGGTCACGACTCAACCCGAGCAAGGACCGTGAACCCGGACCGGTCCTGGACCAGAAAGGAATTCAGAGCCTCGTCCAGGACTGACAGAATGAGAAGCATCTGTTGGAGTGTTTGGACGTCAGAACAAGGAAAAACATCGCCATGCCGTCTACAAATCATCGATAGATAGGATAAACAATGGCGCACAGGCCCTGTCGTGACAGAAAACCAACATGAATTGTTTCTACCAGGAAGACCTGTGCATCCAATTATAAGGAAGAATGATTCATGGAAATCCCCTTTGAAAGGAGTTTTCTAAGATTAAAAAATATCGGCGACTTGGAATTTTGAAATTATAAGCCTTCAAATTCAGGGTATCGAAACTCCTGTTGTTGCCATTCTACGAGTCTACAGGCATATAACTCCTCTTGGTCGTCTACCATGCGTAAGATATATGGTTCCATTCGAATTCAGGATAGTTTTGGTCAGCAGCTTTGGCGCAGGCTGAATTTGACAAGACTTGTCAGGAACTGTCAGTGGACTGAAGTTTGAGAAGGATTGTTTTCATTTAAAGTATCTGGAACTCCAGGAAGAAATTTGACCTTGAGTTAGGAAAATTCGTCCTGGGTTGGACTACGGATTGAAATTGAAGCGAAGTGTCAGGTGGTAGGTTTGGTGAGCTTCGATAGACAGAATTTTAAGTAAAATGACAGGTGGATAGGAAGGGTCGGAGAGGAGCTCAGGGTAGGATGAATTTGAAAAGAAGTAACAGGACCTAAGAGAGACGCTGTGATAGCCTGAATTTTAAACGAAAAAACTTCGTACCCTCTAAACAAAATCTAAATTTAATTAGTACCAGGATGTTAAAAAAAAGTACGTGTGTTCGGCTATAAATCTATCCCGTGGTCTTTTAAACGTCTGACAAAACTGAAAGTGCAGCATCACGATGATGGGGAACGGAACGGAAGAAGCTTGAGGAGAGAATCGTTTCAGTTCCGCAAATTAGGAGGAATCACAGGAAGAACTATTAGGAAAATTCAGCCTGAATTGAACAGGCACTTTCTTCGATCAAAATTGAGCTGAATCAGGTGATATAATTGGTCAGGAGCTTCGATATGCATAATTTAAGGGGCCTGAGAGGAGCTTTGGTATGTTGAACATGAAAAGAAGTACCAAGAACCAGAATTGCACTGAAGCTCCGACACGTTGATTTTAAAAGGAAGTATCAGGATCTAGGATTGGACTAGAGCTTTGATCAGCTGAATTTGGAAGGAAGCAACAGGTGGTAGGATTGGACAAGAGCTTTGATCAGCTGAATTTGGA
>CM077110.1:7669364-7707955 GCA_039619505.1 Cimex hemipterus | reverse complement strand
GTAGGATTGGACAAGAGCTTTGATCAGCTGAATTTGGAAGGAAGTATCAGGATCTAGGATTGGACTAGAGCTTTGATAGAATGCATTTCAAATGACGTCTAAAGTTAAGTAGTGGCAGGTTGTTGCAAAATGGCATATTTTTGGTTCTAAACCAATCATGTACAATTTTAAGCTACTGACAAATTTGGAATTGCAGTCAGTTTGGGAAAGTATCAGGAACCCCCGAAAGGAGGAGTTTGAAATTTTGAGTGCATCGTTGTCTTTTGGGATTTTAGGAGACAGTTATAGATATATTTCATCGGTTGCTGAGGCCCAAGTTGTGCGACGGTCACTTCGGCCCAGAGGGCAAAGTTGTTTCTCAACGATAGGAGGGAGGCCTGGCGGCGGAAGCCGGTTTGACTGCGTATCGGAATCTGTTCCCGTAACGGTTTTTTTCTTTTCGGTGCACCTCCTGTCCGGGGCAAGGACGCTCATAACGGCAACTCTCTGTTTTTCCAAGGGATACTCGCGGATCCGTCCTCCCCACCTGGAAAGGACCGCGCGGAGGGTTTAATAAAATCCCATTAAGCCGGTGAGAGAAAGCTACCTGCGGTCCGCCGGGCGAAGTGTCACAGGGCCCGACCGTTTCCGGGCCGGAGGCGGTAAGGAAGAGAGGGAAAAACCGCAGGTTCAATACCCCTGAAAGGCGTACAAATCAAGCAGAAACAACCGTGAAAGCTACCCGATGCACTGTTACATACAAACACGACGAAAAATTGGACGAAATTTGTTCAGAATGAATAAAAACCGTACGCTTCATCGCTTGGATGCAGCCCGTCTCGCTGCTCGCCCTTGAAAACCGCCTTAGACATTCTTTATCGAATCGGACATGCTCGAGAGGCAATGTTTACACAGATCCTTGTTACACGCATCGCGATTAAAAAAAAACGAACACAACTCGCTTAATATATCGCTCGACCGTGTAAAGACCTGATGGGAGATAACAACAACAAAAATAACGCTGTTCGAATTACATCCATGGCAGTCGTCTCGTCAGACCAAATGACAAAACTCCTCGAGTCTTCTTTTATTCTGGTACTCAAGCGAACATTTTAATATAGGACACCTGGAGCCTTCTGCCAACCTGATACCAAGCTCGTCCTTCCACACGGTACTCACGTTTGTATTAAAAATAAGGTATCTAGAAAATTCTATATTGGAACTCATAGAAACTTCTATCATCCTGATAGCTAAGAAGATTTAGACTCTTAGATACTTTTATCGTCTTAATTTCCAAGAAAATGTTGAACCATTGAGTTCGTAGAGACTTTTATTTTCCTGATATCTAAGAATATTTAGAACTCTTGAGCTCCTGGAAAATTTTATCATCCTAATATTCAAGAAAATGTGGGACACTCGTGCCCTTGTTGTTATCAAGTTTTTATCATCCTAAGATCGAAGATGACTTCTCCACAACCTTTTGAGCTCCTTGACTTCTATCATCCTGATATGAAATAATACTTACTTGGACCACTTGAGCTCTTAGAGGCTTTTAGCACCCTAATTTCGAAGAATATTTAGACCACTTGAGCTCCTAGAGGCTTCTGTCATCCTGATATCTAACAAGATGAGACAACTCGTAGAGGCTTCTGTCATCCTGATATGTAAGAAGATTTAGTCCTCTTGAGCTCCTACAGATTTTTATCATCCTAATATCCAAGACGATTTGGACCACTTGAGCCCCTATCTATTCTATCATCTTAATATTCAAGAAAATTTAGACCCTTACATTCCTAGAGATTTATATTATCCTGATATGTAAGAATATTTAATCCTCTTGAGTTCCTAGGGACTTCTATCATCCTGATATCCAAGAAGATTTGGACCACTTGTGCTCTTAGACACTTTTATCATCCTAGTATCGAAGTATTCCTCTTGACAACACTTGAGCTACCAGAGACTCCTAATATCTAAGATGATGAGAGAACTTGAGGTCTTAGAGGATTTGATCACCCTAATGTCGAAGAGTATTTAGACCTCTTGATTTCCTAGAGCCTTCTAGCATCCTGATAGCTCTTTGTGCAGCTGATTTTATTCCATCGTCAGATATTTAGTAATTTCCACTTGGGACTTCTTGGAGACTTCTTTCTCCTTTCGTATTCCCTGAAAATGCAAACCCCTTGAGCACTTTGAAGCTTCTGTCTTCCTAAAACCTTCTAACATCCTGATGGAGAAAATTTTGCAGCTCCTGTTGAAAAAGGTCTCTTTTGGACTTCAAGAATCCTGCTGTTCAAGAGGATTCCGGAATATCCGAGCTCATTAAGGTTTCTGTTGAACCTTTAGGCTACTGATTTAGTAATCTCCATTTAAGAGTTGTTGGAGACTTTTCCCATCCTGATATCCATGAAGATCCAAACCTTTTGAGCTCTTAGAGCCTTCTGTCATCCTGATATTTCAAAAGATTTGAAACTGATGTGTTCCATAGATATCGAACTTTTTGCAGCTGCTGTCTTTTGGCAAAAGCTGGAATCTCTTTTTGGACTTCAAGCATCCTGATATTTACAGGCCTCATGTAGTTAATTCCATCCTGATATCGAGCTTCTCCAGCCTACTACCATTGCACAAGCTCCTAGAGACCACTGCCATCCTGATAGTCTAGGATAAATGAGAAAATGTGAGCCCCTCGATATTTTTGTAATGCCGATATCAACTTCCTTCCGTCCAACTTAAGTTAATCTTCTCTTTGGTTGTATAGAAATTTTTAAAGTTAGACACGTCGATGAGGCAATAAAAGTTGATTGTAGAAAGAAAACAGAGTTCGTTGCGTACCGTATTTCTTTTGTTTATGACGCCATTAAAAAAAAATTAATGGTTCTCTTTAGCCTCCTTTCACCATCGGCTCGTCCTTCCTCGTCGGGAAAGGCGGCCGACACGGATCGCGCACTTTCACCGTAGAAGCGAGTGCCTGCGGACCCAAATCTTTTTCCATATTTCGTCCCCCGTTTCCGTCGGAACGCCTGCATGTGTCATCTCCCGGCCGCAGGATGGGACCGCGGAATCCGGGCGTAGCGGGTACGGGCGGACCCACCGAGCCGTGACGTCCACGGAAGGCCGTGAAGGAGTAAATTCACCGAGCATGGTCGTCATCTTCACGCCCAAACGGATAAAAATACACAGTGGCAGGGAAGTAATAAAATAAATTCATCTTTAATTTTTTTTTCAAGTGCCTCATTTCCTTCATTAATTAAACTCGTGACTTGGGAATTAAAAAATGAAAAGCAATTTTTCTTTCTTTCTTCTAATTTTTCTTTGCCAATCCCTCGGTCCAACAAACACGCCCTTGTTTGAAAGTGGAAATCGGCTTGATTATGCTTTACTTTCACGTGAACCAGGCCCATTTTAGACAAATAGAAGGGAAATTTCAAATCAAAAATCCTTTTACCAACGGAATGAGAGAGAGAGAGAGCGCAAGTTTTCAATTCTTGATATGCCAGGAAGGCGTGTAAGTTACATATTTCAAAAACCTTCCGAATATCAGGATACTAGAAGTTTTAATGTGTCCTGAAAAACCAGAGTTCGAATATACAAAATGAAGATGAAGATGAAGAAATTACAGGAGCTTAAATGAGCTGTAAGAAGAAGCCATTAGTGGTGGTGCCATTAGTCCCAAAGGCAAAACAACAGGCCCAATAGGTTTTTATCAGGATGGCAGTACGTTCAAGGAGCTCACTTATTCAAAAACCAAGTGGTGCCAAAGTAGGAGACAAGATCAGACTAACCGAAGCTTCTAGGAGTTCTCAGATTGCAATGCCATAGGAGAGCAGAAGCTTGAAGAAGCCCGATGTCTCTAAGAACTCGCAAGTGGAAATGTCGACGTATTCTAGGATTGGATAAAAACAGGGCATCAGGAACCACTAGGTCCTTGGTATAGTGATGACGTAAATCTAAAAGAACACTCATATTAAGAAATCCTCTTGAATACCAGGTTGGCAGAAGCCTCGTGGAGCTGCTACATTGAAATCTCTCGATATCTCGAAATCTGAGGATGATTAAAGCCTCTAGGGCGTGGGAACCTCTTGATATCCGATGTTTCAAAGCAAACGCGAGTACCTGGTGGGAGGTGGCAGGAGGAGCTTCATATCAGAATGACAGAAGTATCCTTGTGCTCACATATTGCAAACTTCTCTTCGACATCAGAATAGCAAAAGCCTTCAGAAGCTTTTACGTGGAAGTGGAAATAACTGATGTTTCCCATACAAACACCTGAGTACTTGGTGGTATGAGGAGCTAGATATCAGAATGACAGAACATTATAGAAGGTCAGTTTGAATATCACGTTAAAAGTCGTTACGAGCGTCTACCAGAAAATTTCTTGATGTCTGATGTTTCGATACAAACGTGGAGTACTTGGTGGCAGGAGGCTTTCCCATATTACAAAGGTCTTCCTTCTTCTTTTCGATATCAGGAGGACAAAAGCCTCCAGGAGCTTTTTCGGTGAAGCTCCTTGATATCAGCTGTTTTGATACAAATGTGATTTCTTGGTACCAGGAGGACCTAGATATCAGTATGACAGAACATTCTAGGAGCTCAATTTGAGTATCGGCTTGTTAAAAACCGCTACGATCCTACGAGAAAATTTCTTGATAGCCGATTTTTCGATGCAATCTTGAGTACTTGTTGGCAGGAGGAGCTCAATATTAGTATGACGGTAATAGTTACCGTATTACAAACTTCTTTCTTCTTATTTTCTATACAAGGATGACAAAATCTTCCAGGAGCTTTTTCGGTGAAACTTATTGATATCAGCTGTACAAACGTGAGTACTTGGTGGCAGGAGGAGCTCAATACGATGACAGAAATCTACAGGCGCCCACATATTAAAATATTCCTTTAAATATCAAGATGACAAAAGCGTCCAAGAATCTTTCTTTTATGGAAACTTTCATACCAGATTTTCCACACAAGTGTTTACCTGAATGGCAGGCGAGCTTGATATCAGGATGGCAGAACATTCTAGGAGTTCACATTGAACGTCAGGTTGTTAGAAGCCGCTACGAGCTCCTACCAGGAAATTTCATATCTGATGTTACCATAGAAAACGTGAATAGCTCGATATTAGGACGTTAGAAACTACCTAGGAGCTAAGATTTTAAAAACCCTACACAAACAGGACTCCCGGAACCCTGGAAAATCAGAATCCCCTGGGTTCAGCATCACTGATGACCAATCCTAAACTATCTGCGCCTTTGAAAAGATCAGTATTGAAACGTCGAACGTTCAAATCAGGCCAAGGGCGTTGAGGATTGAACCGTTCCCATTCGAAACACCTGCGGCCTGTTTGCTCGAACCGCGTGTCAATATTTGCAGTAGTAAAAAAAGGGTCAAACAATGTGGAAAATTTTAGGCAACTTTTTGAGGAAAAAAAGTCAAACGCCCGTTCTCAGCTCCTTGGTACAAATTCCCGCTTCTGAGCCTATTTAATGTCTTTTTTTACTTAATTATAAAACAGATTATTAATAAATACAAAGGATTTTATACAACATGGAAGATACGCTTGCGGATTTGTTTACAAATCCTGAAGTCTGCTGTTTAACGGGGATTAGACCGAGATGGTATTTTGATAATAGGTTTGTCCCATTTTTGTTTTGTTTTTAAACGCGTTACACTCGGATTGACTATCAATTGATCAATTTTTGACTTAGAAAACGGCCGAAACGCTAATAAACAGCAGTTTTTTTTATGCATCTATGTCCGGTGAGTAGAAGAACGTTGAATATTTCCTTGTTTTTCTAATTTTCCCCCTTTTATTTTGACAAAAATTAAAAAGCAATTAAAATAGAGAGAAAAGCCAGGAGTAAAAATAAAACGACCTCGACTGAGGAACAATACGCAATAAAAGTGGAAATCTATTTTGCCCATTTTGGTCTCGTCCGGTATTGGTGAGAGGGGGGAAGGTTGTTTACTCCGCTTGGTTACGGCAAATTGTTAAAAATCCTTCGAAAAGATAAGAAAAAAAATAATAATTTCTCCCAATTTGGAACTTTTCGGGTTCTGTTCTGTGCCCGCGCTTGACCGATAGGTGGGACTTAGACCAAGTCCTTGTTGAATTTTCTTATCTGATGCTTTTTAGTTTTATTATTTTCTTATTTTGGAGGGGCCTTATCGCGATTTTTCACCTGACGTCTCTTATCTCCAGCACGAATTGTCAAACAGACACGCAGTAAAGATAATTACATTCAAGACAGTCAGTTTACGTCCTAATCGAGCTATGATCGCCTGGCTCAGGAAATGGCTGAGGTGTGAGACATTTCGTAACAGAAGTCTTCTTTTATTATGCAAATTTTTTGAAAAAAAGAAAAAAAATAACTAACTTAAATGAGCTATTATCATTTTTCAGGATGAGCCCACCGCACCTGGTGACAGAGGACACGCCGCCTGACATGCTAGCAGGAAACATGGACCTTCGACTCGTCCTTCCGAACGGAAGCAGGGTGAAGATGAGCGTGGACAGGAGGTAAGGATGAATTAAGGTTTTTTTTGTTAAGAAAATGCGGAACGTCGCGGACCCTTGGCCATTGCGCAACTATTAAGGCGTCATCTTTATGTCATTAGTCTTTTCCGACAGTGGTTTACCCCGTTCGCGCCATGTCTGACAAATAGAAAAAGAAGCGAGACTGATCGGACTGACGGAGTAGGCACGGGAGTACAAACCCAATGACCTAGGGTCATGGTTTAACAAGAACCGGCCGCCCAACTGTACTCCTTTTTATATACTTTTGGACGTTTAATCACGGTTGATAAGAAGCGAAACAAACCGTACCAGAGGTACCACCAAAAAGCACCCCAGCAATAAGTCGTAACAAGTGTTTCAATAATGAATGCAAATGTTTTGTGCGTGTTTACGTATGTTATTAAGTGTTGAAAAAAAAACGTAATTTTACGAAACAAAGGTTTTTTGAACTGTTGAAAATCATAGGACCTGACGCCTTACCGCAGTGAAACTAACCGGACCCATGGTTATCTCTATCGAAGTGGTACTGACAAAAACGACCTTCGTTATTTTCTTTTATTGGTCACTTGTGTCAATAATGAAGACACAATCCTTCTAATTTTTGGACATTTTGCTCTTTATGTCATTTTATAATATTAATTTTAGAAAACAAGCGAGACTTGACGAACCGAAAGGTTTTAATCCGTCGAATAACATGAGACCTGATGACCTACTGCAGTCTTGGTTTGCACTTCTAGGATCAACTGAACGTAGGGTTCTTCTTATTTTGGTCTTGTATAACTTTAGAGTTTAGTGAAAAGAAGCGAAACTGAACGAACCCATTATAGCTTTTGGCTCACGAATGCAGAGTGGAATATATATGACGCGTCTTGTTCAGTGGTTTCTCCGCGCTTTATTTTCGGCTCTCCGTCTTTGTTTTACACAGCGATGATCCTTTTGTGAAACACCGTGGGATAGGCCCCCAAAGCCCTTGGGAAAGGATCCCATTAGACTGCCGTTTTCCCAGGGCGTGTTCCGCAATCGAAAAACCGATGAAATCACCCCGGTGATATCACCCTTCCACGCCCACCGTGGGTCATCGCAGGCCGGCGAGAGGAAAAAGCAAATCCGGCGATGCCACGCGGGCCCCCACTCAATTAAGGCAAACCTAATGAGATTTTCCCCTTTCGGGGTGTAACCAAAAATTGACTTTCTCCTCAGCTATCAAGGTCCGCTAATTTAGATAAAATTTATAATGCTTCTTTCTTTCCTTATTTCTTAAAGGACCCCTATGATGGACCTCCTGGTGCATCTGACCACCGCGTACAAAATCTCGCCTTCAGGTCATATCCTCCAGCCCTACGGTGAGGCGGGTCTTCTTCCCTACAAGCCGAGTACGCCTATCGGTGAGTACCTAGTGTGTAATAATATAAAATATTGTTGTTTAAGAAACGAAGAACCTTCGGACCTTGTTTTTTTTTTTGTTTTTTTTTTTCAATTAACATACATTAGAATTCAAGGCGTGTGATTCTCAAGTCATCAATGCCAATCCTCCTTGAATAATAAACTTCTGAACGTTTCTTCTCTTTAAACACCATTTGGTATACCATATTTTAATTTTTTGTCAAGGCGCTCTGGACACATGGACAGTACACATCGTTCCGAAGAACCAGGCTGTTCAGAACCCGGCAAGCAAGATCTCACTCAAGCAGGTGACACAGCCGTTTGAACAGACGTACAGATTCCAGGTGAACCTCCCCAGGAACCAACTGTACGTGACCAGGGTCTCGGGCCGTACGACCATGGCCGAGATACTGAAGCAGGCGTGCAGGGAGAAGGAGCTCGATCCGGGCAAATACACCCTGAAGCATCCAAGTAAGTCCTTGTTTGAGGTGAAGCAAACCGATCGAAAATTTATTTTTATTTTATTTTATTATTATTATTTTTTTTTTTAGAACAGCTCGACGGGCCGGCCCTCTGCGATGATCTTTCGGTCGCAGAGTACGGACACAACCAGGTGTCCATGGTGTCGTCCAGGGCTGTCCCAAGCACCATATCCACCGAGGACATACTTGCGATGAAGAACTACAATTTGAAATCTGTACGTTGGAGCAAACTTCACATCTTGGAAAGCATAACTTCAACATAACCTTCACGATTCTAACCTCCCTGTTTTTTCTTTAGTGTTTTATTCTTTCTAATGTTGGTTTTCATTGCATAAATGCCAAATTTGAAGGCGATAATTGTTTATTATTTTGTTTAATTTTATTCTTTATTCTTTAAATTCAACTTGAAAAAGTGGAAATTTTGACTTTTCTAAAACAATACTGAAATACTGTTAAGATTCTCTTTTCAAAAAAGCTATGATTTCGCCTTTTGTCAGGATAACGTACAACCCAGTCGCTTGTAGCGGTTACCTTTCCTTCTTGGCTTTATAGTTTATTATTGCCGGTCAGATTTGACGACGTTCTTTATAACCTATAAAACGGTAAAGGATGAGTGTTAAATTGTCTTGCAAAGGTTAAAATCTCATTTTTTATCATCATACCTAGTCGATTCAACCGGGTTCGTCTTTTCAGGTTTTTATAGTTGTTTGGTTTATTATTCTTGGTTTATTGTCTACCTTAACAATTTCCGTTGTAAGTGATCAAATTGAAAAGGGTTATTATTAAAATGCTGCCTTGAAATGTATAAAAACCTAACATAACCTAGTCGATTCCAACTTATTTTGCCTTTTCTTCAAGATTTTATAGTTTATTTTTACAAAATTATTTTTTCTTGTACTATGAGCTTTGCATAATGTTTATTTTGAATTGTTTATCATAGAGTGAAAGCAGTTCGAGAAGTCTAAGCCCCGACAGCTCCATCTCACCTCGTAACCCCGTCCAACCTTCTAGACCGATCAGGAAACGGAGGCCAGCCCCCAAGCCTCCGGTTCAGCCCAAAAAGGAAGAGGAGGATCCTAAGAAGACCGCCGCTGTTATATGCCATTCTCGCACGTCTTCCGACAGCTCCGGCTACCATGAGGCCTCAGTTCTGAGCGAAGGGCCCGAATCCAACCACAGGTCAGTGTACAAATTACATCGCTTTTTTTCCTCTAATTTTTATTATTTTGTATTGTCATTTTTTAGCAGTCTGCCCGATTCCCTGCCGAGGCGGAGCAAACTGCCGAGTGAAAAGCCGATGAACAAGCTTTCACGAAGTCTTTCAAACTTGCACCATGCTTCAACGTCCCAGGCGGGGATGAAGCCGGCGCAGAGCACCTCCTCCCTCGCACCTAGTAAGCTTTACCACCTTCAATTTCAATTCTAAACCGTCTAAACTATTATTCGTCTGACAGGTCGAAAGAAAAAACCTGCACCGCCGCCTCCCGTGGCAATAGCCGAGGAAAAGGAAGAACCTTCCACGCCCAGGACAGTCCGGACCCTGCCGCCAGGAGCACGACTCACCGTACCCGAACCCACGCTTTGTAGTGACACGGCGGAACAAGTAGAACCCAGCAGAGGTACGCATCCTGTAGAAGCCAAACCCAAGCCAAAATTCAAAGAACTGCTAGATTTTTACGAAAACCCCATACAATCTCAAAATCCGATAACTCCTGTAACCTCAAATACAAAGGTGAACCTATCCCAAGATGGAATCAATTCAAACAAAACAGAAAAACCATCATGCATTCAAGCCAATACAGAAGAACATGCATCACGCGACTTACCCACATCAACACAGTGTAGTGATAATTCAGTTTCGAAACAGCCCACCCAAGAAAATACACACAAATTCAAAACGGAAATTTCCGATTGTTGCACGTGCCTATCGCCCGATCCTGTATACGTATATAGGGTACCCGTTCAAAATTTTGTGGTTTCCAGGAAGCAGCACGAACAGGCCTGGAAGAACATGGAGATTTTTTTGTTCAGCCAAGATGGCGAACTGGTCTAAAAACGAATAGATTTTTTTTATCATAGTCCAAAAAAGTCTTCTATATATTATAATCTAGTCGTTCTATGGTAAATTATTTTCTTTAAATGTAAGTGTTTTCACTAATATAACCTAGTCAAAGTTAGTGGTTTCAAGTTTTTATCAATAATTTGTCTGTTTTCTTCATTATTTTTCTACTTTCAAACATTTAAACATTTTAACCCACAGGAAAGTTTAAAGTTTGTACGATTCTGGCTTACTGTAAATAATTAAAGCTTGTAGCTGATAAAATAACTATTCAGGGTTTTTACAAACATAACCTAGTCGATCTTGATGCTGCAAGATATACATATTATCGATAATTTATACGTTTTATAAAATATTTTTCTTTCAAACATTTTACCCTTAAAAGAAAGCTCAATTTTGTAATATACGAGCTTAAAATTGAATGCCAATGCTTGTTTTGCTAATATAACCTAGTCAAACCTGGTGGTCACCTGTTGTATTTAGTTGTTTTGTTGTATGTTTCTTACCTGAAAGTTAAATCCTAGGTAGTCTTGGCTTTCATAATAGAAAAAATATGTAAAATTTTAAAACCTATTATCCAAACCGATGGTACGAGCGTTCGAGGTTGGGTCTTGGAATTGTTGGCAACAGGTAAAGTTAGAACCTTTGTAGTAGGATTGAAAAATGTTTGTTCGGTTTTTGTTTGTGTAAGTATTGTTTAACTGAATTATTTTTTGTTCTTTTTCGTAGAGGGACTGAGGTCCGACCCGACGTCCGTGTACATCGATCCTTACTCCTCGGATAAGAGGGCCGAGTCGAAACCCTGCTCGTTGAGCGACCTCGAGGCGGACAGAATCGAAGAGGAGATCGAACGCATGTTTGAACAGGCGACGAGGGAACACGTGAGCCTCGAGTCTGGGGTCGACATCGCCGAATCGCCAGAACTCGCCAACAACATTCCGACCCCCGAGACACCCCAGAACGAGGACCCTTTCAATTGGGAGTACAAACTGCCAGCACCGCCGACATTCAGGGATGAGACCTCTTCACCGACTGTCACAGAATACTCGACCATGACGGTCGGGATCAAAGAGGTTTTCTACAAGACGAACGAAGAACCTGTAGTCGCCGAGAGTGTACGTCCTCCACCTCCTCCGGTCTCATCGGTGACGAAGGAGAGGCAGGCAGTCGTCGCCGAGCTCACCCACGTCCTCCAGAGCAAACAGCCGCCCACCCAGGAGAACAGGGTCGGCTTCAAGATCACGACGTACAAGACCGACCAGAAATCACCCAAGAAGTTCGAGACGAACATAGCGAGGAGGAGCTCGTTCGCTGAACAGGCGAGGCACTGCTCACCGGTGAAACGGTCCGCGTCCCAAGCCGGCAACCTCGCCAGGACGAGGTTCAGCGCCAGCAATACGAATCTAGTCGAAACCCTGGAAGAACCGAGCCTCCGGAAGACAAGCAGCGAGCTCAGCGTTGCTGGTAAGCCACCATCATCATCACAATCATTCGGCCAAATCCAAGCAAAACATGATTTGTTTTTTCTGTAGTAGATTTGGCAGAAAATGATAGCAGGACCCTTGACTGTGAGGAAACTGGGCTGCAATCCTTACAGGTAAAGATTCAAACAGTAAAAAAAAGGTTCGTCATTAGTTAAAGAAATTGGTCGTATGACCGCTGATCATAAAGTAGTCATAGAATCTAAGGAAATTTCTTAAAATCCAGTATCATTGTACAGGTTAAGTTCTCTCCAAGCAGTCTGATAGTTCACATCATTTATAATCAAAATCTTTATTTAGGTTAAATTCTACCTGTTTTACAGTTTCGGTATTCATACAATTTTATTATGTTTATTAGTCAAAGAAACTATCATGCGATTATTGATCACTACGTAAAATTCAAAGAGTCGAAGAAAATTTCTTAAAATCCAGATATTACTTTGTTCAGGTTAGGTTATAACCTATTATTTTACCCCAAATCTTTATTATAATTGATCATTAGACAAAGAAACTGATCATATGATCATTAATTATAAAGCAGTATTCGTAGAATCAAAGGAGATTGCTTAAAAACCAAATGTTATATTATGCAGGTTAGGTTGTGTCCTTATTAATCTGACAGTTAACTTAACTCATACAAAAATTTTTTATGATTATTCATTAGTCATAGAAACTGATGATATGGGGCACGGTTCCCCCAGTCTGTAAAAGATTGAAAAAGTTCGTTTACTTGTTTTGAACTTTATCTTTGCGTTTTTGAGGTTAAGCGAAACTGCGTGTTGTTGGGAGGTTATAATCAGCTCGATTTCAACGGTTATATGAAAAACTTCTCGGCACTTAACCAAATTTCCTTTTACAGGTGTTAAGGAGTATATTGCCGCAGCTGAGCCAGTCACAGGGAGCTATGAACACTGTGGGAGTCTCTTCGAATGAAAAGTAATTTTGTATTGTAATTGTGTTTGTGTTTTTTTATTATTTATTTTTCCTTATCTTTTAGGTCGAACGGGAGGAACGTGTACCAGAGGCCAAAGGTGAACCTTTCGCTTTCCACGTGGGGTGAGCGTCCTAAACGTCAGGTGAGCATCAAATCCGACAAGGACTACGTTTTCGGCGCCAAGCAGCCCGTCAAGTCCGACCAGCCGGCCAAGCCCCCCTGCAAAGTCCCCAAGCCGGTCCAGTGCAGCCAGAGCTTCAAAGGTCCGAGGACGATCGCATACAAGACCCTAGACACCGGGAACACAAAACCTCTCAAACAGATACTAGAGAGGGACCCGAGGCCGCCCGTCGTTCGATCAGTCGAACTGAAGAAACCCTATAAAATGGAGAACCAGAGGCCGTCCTCATCGTACCTTTTCGGGTATCAGCCGACCAAGAGGTATACCTCGGTCGTCGACCTGAACCCGGCTTCGTACCAAAATCGGATCCCGGAAACCGTCAAGGACCCGAGGGAGGAGCTGCTTCGGTCCATAAGGGGGTTTGGGGGACGAAACAACCTCAGGAAAGTCTCCGCGCGCTAGATAGACCCCTCAAACAACTCTACATCCAAAACGAAAAAATCGATCCAATGTTTGTCCAAAACCAACAGCCAAAATTGACAGTTTTTTGTTTTTTTTGATCTTCCTTTCTTCCAAAAAAGTTCCTCTTTTCCTCCTCGTCCCCCACTAGTCTCGACGGACTATAAAAACAACGAAAAATTATCTAATCAAATTAAAACAAAAATATATATTATATAAATAATTTAGTCAATATTTATATATAAATTTTAAAAAAGACAACCAAAAAAAAAATTTTTTTTTGGTGTAAAGAACTGTTTGTTTTCATTGTAAAACAGCTCAATCTCTAGCCAAATGTGTACATAAATATAATGTTAAACAAAAATAAGCGTTAGTCAATATTTCTGGGTTAATTTGGGTTAAAAGAACAATTAATAAAATATTAAAACAAAATAAATAACTAAACAATGTGTATAGTACGATCATATATTTATTTTATATATTGTAAAAAATTTTGTAAAACAGCATTATAGATTGAATTATTATGTATCATTAAAAAATATATTGAAAAAAAAAACTTTCGTGTATTTTTTAAATAAATTTTTGAGAGTTGTACAATTTCCTTCTACAGACGACTTTTTCAAAATTGGCGCCAAACCGAGACGAGAGAGAAAAAGAACCTTCCCGCAACAAATGTTTTTTCAACCCCCCCCCCCACCTACAAGGTTTTAAATAAAAATAAAAAAATTATTACACACCATTTATCTAAAAAAAAAAAAACATTAAAAAAAGACAAACTTCAACACAAGTCTAAATTACGAGTGTCCTTCAACAGAGAAAAACCAGCGACGCCTTTGGACCCAAGGATGCACGACGAAAGCATGGTAAGTTTAGCGCCATTTTTCAAAAAAAAATCTTGATTTTATTTTTAACCGATGAAAACCAGATGAACCAGGGGGAAATGACCCAGAAGAACAAGACCGGAGTCGTCACCAACATTTTCACAGGTGAAAAAAAAGAAGAAAAAACGCAAACACAAGTCCGCTTAGTCTCGCTGTGCCTTGAAATGTGCCCAGTGGAGCCTTTATAAGTGCGTGCAATCGGAAGTTTATGAAAAAAAATTTAGCGCGTGAAATAGTCTGCTGGAAAATTAGATCAAGGGAACGAACGGTTCTATCATCAAAACGAGTTGAAAGGGTAATCTGTCTTGTAAATCTGGTAAGAAGTCATTCAAATTTGATGTCAGCAGTTTGGTCATTGGGTATTTGGTAAACAGAACGAAATAAGCGATTAGTCGTCTAGTCATTGGTTATTTAGTGAGCCGGATCAAACAAAACCGATCAGTCGTGTAGTCATTGGGTATTTGCTTCACGGGTTGAAAGGAAAGAACGATTCAACCTTTCATCAGAATCGTAACCTACATCGGCACATTTCACACAAATCGAAACTCAGCGGACCAATTATGATTTTGTACCAAAAACAACTATAATTTCGCCCCCACATTCAACCACTAGGAAATGAGTCCGACGCTGACCTTATATCGGATATCAGCCCGTCGGATGGCGAGCACCTTCAGCACAACGATCACCATTTGGACAGGATGCACGACCATTCGGATAACCAAGAAAACGGTATTTTTTTCTAATTTTTTCCTCCTGAAGGTTCGTTAATCGATGATTTGTAAGAGGTGACACACGGGTACGACATGCCCGTTAGGGAGGAGGACGACAGGAGGGTCGACGCTTCCGAGGAGGTGCGATGTACCAGGACTGTACCGTGTACTGGTGTATATTTATATTTTTTTATAGGAGTACGACACGTACTTTTGCGGTTCGCCCTCTACATCGATCATAACCAATGAAGACGAAAAGGCGGCCGAGGCGAATACGGACATCGGGTCGGAGGACGAGCGTGAATCCTTCCACATGCGCTATTCTGACATATTTGAAAACTGGCAATACGTGAGTCAAATTAGAAATGATTGTTGCTGTTTTTTTTCTCTCTACAAGTTAATGATGATAAATTGTATTTTTTACAATATTTCATCATCATTGATATATGAAAGTATGAAGCCTGACTTATGTGCAGGTTCACCCATAGCGGATTTTTTCTTTTATCCAAGCTGTTACTATAAAGATTGAAAAATGTAGTTTTTTCATATTCTTCCTAATTGGCCGTCATTGTAGTTGTTTTTGAATAAAAAAACCGTTTTTAAAAAGTAAATGGTAATGGATGAAATGATTGATGTGTGGTTTTACCACATGTTCCGTTGGATTTTGATGGATGAAAGATTGGTCAATTTTTATACAAACTTTTTCAGAGCGAAGACGAGCGGAATTGGCTCAGGTACAAGGTGGAGATGCTCAACAGGAACCAATGCGTTGTCTTCTGCATCCTCGGCCATGTAAGTGTTCTCTGATTATGATTCGAAGGTGAAATTTTTTAATTTTGTTTTTCTAATGTCAGATCATGATGACACGCGAGGAAATGCAGGGCATAAGGCACGCTGCCCCCAACCCTGACGACGCCCGACAGGCCCTCCTCACCCTCTGCATCGGCTCCCAGTGGGACGTCCGGAACCTGGCCATACTCATGGCGTTCCAGGACAAGGTGAGCGTCGTCGAGAAATACGTCTCGACCCTGCTCATCGTCAACCCTTACAAGGCGCGCAGCCTCATCAGATACATGCTCATGAAAATGTTGTAAATAAAAAAAAAATAATAAAAATAATAATTTTTAAAAAACAAGGGAAAAATAAAATAAAGATAAAACAAAGACAATGTCAATAAATATTTATGAAGTGAAACAAAACGCTTAAGTACCGGAGGAAACCGATAGATTCAACATTCAGGAAAAACCGGAAAACAGGCGGAGCCAAATTCCTTTCCAACTATCAATAAAAAGGTCCTCCTGCCCTCGCTTTCACCAAATTCATAAACAAGAAGTTTATATTTTTCTATTAAACAGATAAAACGTATGATAGGTCATTTTAATCATTGGATATTTGTTGAATCGGATAAAATGATCGATCATTCATCTAGCCGTTTGATGTTTAGTGAGCCGGATCAGACCAACGATCAGTCATCTGTCATTGGATATTTGCTGAACAGCATGAAATAAATAATTCGTCATCTAGTCATTGGATATTCTGTGAACTTTATCA
This sequence comes from Cimex hemipterus, assembly GCA_039619505.1. Lineage (NCBI taxonomy): Eukaryota > Metazoa > Arthropoda > Insecta > Hemiptera > Cimicidae > Cimex > Cimex hemipterus. Next base: position 7,691,404 of record CM077110.1, on the reverse strand, counting down.
AATGAGTAATCAGACATTTAATCATTGGTTATTTGTTGAACAGAACGTATTGAACGATCAGTCATTTAGTCATTGGGTATTGGCTGAAAAGGTCGTAATGAACGATCAGTCATCAATGCCTGAGAATTAGGGGAACAGGATGAAATCAACCACCAGTCATCAAGTGAGGCCGATCAAACTAATGAACAGTCATGAACTGGTCCCAATGAACGATTAATAATTGTCATTTGGTATTTTTTGAACCGGATCTTTTTTTTGTTTTGTTTTTAACAATTTGTCGTAACTGAATAATTATTTTATTTATTAGTTAGTACAATGGTTTAAGGCAAGCTTGTTTGAACTTTGGCGGGATGGCCGCCGCCGCTATGTTTGACTTGGACTACAAAGATGGCGCAACAAGATCTGGATTTGATTTTCTTTTGAGCGGATCTCATTGAAAGCTGTTTTTGTTAATTTTTAAATTGTTTACAATTCAATTAATAATAATTAATTTAATTTGTTAATTTATAGGAAGATGAGCTGTAAGTGCCTCGTTTACAACCTCCCCGGCCTGTTTCGCCGGGAGGTTGCAACGCGGTTCTTTTATTTACAGTTCGCGTCGAACAAACGATAGCCCCGATCGTCTGAAAAGAAAAAATCTATTTGAAAAAAAAAATGGCTTAAAACCCCGAAAGAGAAGAAAAGAAGAGAAAAAACAAGAGGGCGAAGAAGAAACAAAGACAGAAACGAGCTTCACCCGAGGCGAGAATGTGCGCACAGCCGAGCCCCCCGCTACAGACGCAGACGGTAGACCGGGAGAGCATTTACAAATGGGTCTCAGAACTTTCGAACTCGTCGACCAGAGAAAATGCACTCCTACAGCTGAGGTAACATCACAAAAATATAAAAGATTTATTTTTCAAAAAACAAAATATAAGCAAGGAAAAGATAATACACGCCTTTGGAAATGCTCCCAGTCCTGAAAGTATGGCACATCTGCATCAACCAGAGGCGAACAAATATGCATTTTAGCATTAAAACACGATCAAATACATGACAATACGGTTATTTTTCATGTCAGATTATTTAAAAAGTATTAAAATATCTTTGTTACACTTGGCCTTTAGTCTGGGTGTTCATCCTTTTTTAAAGCAAGCCTGCCAACTTGTCACCTTAAAAATCCACTCTTACAATGTTTTATTATTATCAAATTTATTTATTACGTTATAAAAAACCTGTTTTGTTTGATAATATCTCATGTCAGTACTTTATACTTGATTGAGTAAAGTCCCAGAAAGTTTTATCACTGTTGGTCTTTTTTTAAGCAGTCTTACCAACTTATCACCTTACAAATCCACACCCACAACGTTTCATTATCGTAAAAGAATAGTTTATTACATAAAAACCTGTTTTGTATGATGTCTCATTTCAGTGCTTTATACTTGATTGAAAAAAGTCGTGGAAAGTTTTGTCACAGGTGGTCTTTAGTCCAGGTGTGCATTCTTTTTTTAAGCAGTCCTATTAACCAGTGCAAGTCCACTCCCACATTATTTCATTATTGTAAAATGATATTTTATTACATATAAAATCCTGTTTTTTTTTTTTTTTTTTTTTTTTTTTTTTTTTTTTTTTTTTTTTTTTATGATAATGCCACATTTCAGTACTTTATACTTGACTGAAAAAAATCCGAGAAAGTTTTATCGCACTTGGTCTTTAATCTAGATGTTCATTCATTTCTAAAGCGCTTATATCCACTTTACAGAGGCTGAAACCAAAGTGCAACAAACCATCATTTCAGGACTGTAATCAATATAAACTCCTGAAATTACCCATTTGCAATATTTTTTCATATTGAATTTTTCTGATTTAATTTTGTAGGGGGGGATGAAAATTTAACCAGATCTTTTGAATGCCAATCGGTAAATGTATTTTTTTATTATTGCAATTATTCATATTTTTATTTTAGCAAGAAACGAGAGGTAGTCCCTGATCTTGCACCAATGCTATGGCATTCGTTTGGAACGACCTCAGCACTGCTTCAGGAGATAATCAATATCTACCCAGTAATCAACCCCCCGACGCTCACCGCTCACCAGAGCAACCGTGTCTGCAACGCCCTCGCTCTTCTCCAGTGCGTAGCATCCCACCCGGAGACGCGCAGCGCCTTCCTCCAGGCGCACATACCCTTGTTCCTCTATCCGTTCCTCCACACTGTGTCCAAGACCCGGCCGTTCGAGTACCTCAGGCTCACATCGCTCGGCGTGATAGGCGCCCTGGTCAAGACAGATGAACAGGAAGTCATAACGTTCCTTCTTACAACCGAAATCATACCTTTGTGCCTCCGCATAATGGAGTCGGGATCCGAGCTCTCCAAGACAGTCGCGACCTTCATCCTGCAGAAGATACTCCTTGACGATTCCGGTTTAAACTACATCTGCCAGACCTACGACCGTTTCAGTCACGTGGCAATGATACTTGTAATAAAAATTATTAATATTTTTACAATAAAAAAAATCATATGCATATTTTTTTTAAAGGGAAAAATGGTCCTGTCCTTGGTGAAAGACCCGTCAGCGAGACTTCTTAAACATGTGGTGCGGTGCTACCTTCGACTCTCTGACAACCCTAGGTGTGCCTCTCATCTTTCACCTATTTAATAATTAATTAAACGTATGTAAGTAATTACATTGTAAACTTTTTGTAATCAGGGCTCGTGAGGCGTTGAGGCAGTGCCTCCCAGATCAGCTGAGGGATTCGACGTTCTCCTCTTGCCTCCAGGAAGACAAATCGACGAAACACTGGCTCGCCCAGCTGCTGAAGAATCTCGAGGCGGGCCTGCCGCTCGCCATCTCGCCCCTCCACGTGACTCAGTCGATGTGAAAATATATACATATATATATAAAACAAAAGAAAAAGAACAATCTGGTGCCTCATTTTATTTTCTGTATTTTATTATTATTTTTTTTCTCTCCATTTTATATCGATAAAATCTTTTGTGAGAGATGACAAATTGAATCCGAATACCAAACTCTATCAACTACTTGGCATTTGTATATTTCTGATATATCTATTGTAAAATCTTATTTAAGGAAGGAAGAAACAAAAAAGTGGGTAGTTCTTCAATAAAAATTGTATATTTGATTTGCTATTGTTTCCTCTCATCCCTTCTTAAATATTTATTTTTTTTTTTAACTTTTTTATTGAACTTGTAACGCCTGAACTTGAAAAATATACCAAGTCCGATAAACTTGTGCGAAGGTTTTTTCCCCGATGGATTTTCAAATTTATCGAAGTGAGAAGACTGATAGTAAAAATACGCAGTGTGCGTTAAGGTGATTCATCGAAAGATTGTCAAATTTTCTGGTTATTTTGTTTAATTATTAGTTGTTTTTTTTTAAATGTATATTAAATTAAATAACTAATTGTGGAGGGAGGCATGTGAAGATATTGTAACAAAAAAGTAGTACATAACACACACACACACACACACACACACAAAATGCAAAAGTGGGCCTATTGTTAACATAAGCCATTCTGAAAATATTCCAAGGGCGATAAACTTGTGTAAAGTTTTAACCTGTACAGTTTTTACATCTAATGATTTTTTAAATTAGTGGAGGGGGCCCTGTTATGAAAATATCCCAAGTGTGATAAACTTGTGTAAAGTTTTCATCCTCAGATGCTCTTATAATTATAATTTTTTATTTATAAATTAGCAGTGGTGGAGGATAGCCTACTGTAAAAAAATTCAAAGTGTGATAAACTTGTGTAAACTAGACGTTATTTATAATTATAATTTTTTATTTGTAAATTAGCAGCCAGTGTGATAAACCTTTCTGATCGATATTACATCAAATCCTAGTTACAATAAAAATATCTTGAAAGGAGTTAGCCCTCAACTAGAGGCCTGGAGTGGCAAAAATCGGTGAGATCTTTCAAGTCCCATTTTGTCAATTCGATATCTTCCACTAAGGTCAGATATTTATTGCAGAGGTGTGGACCTCATTTTTATTTATTTATTTTTTGTTTAGTTTTAGTTTAGTTTTTAGAGTAAGCAGTTGATAACATACTTTTATCAAAATCCTTGGGAAAATGAAGGTAGACTGCATCCACTTGGTGTCCTGTTGCAATTACCTTAACTATGCAATTTGTATAAGTAGATGATTTGTTGTAGTTCATCTGCGAGGATTTTTTTGTTATGTTTTTGAGGTACTTCTTATATATTTTTTAGGTATATATTTTTTAATTTTTATATTCACACCTGAATGCAAAATATCCTAGGCATAATAAACTTGTTTAGGTTCTTTGTTCTTATAAAGAATCCATCTAAGAGTAGATTTTCAAATTTGTAGATGGGAGAGAAGGCTAATAGCAAAAATATCTACTTGTGTTAAAGTTTTATACAGTACACCTAATAGATTTGCAGTTTATTTTATTTTTAAAAGAATGTTACATTCAATAATTACTTGTATGGGTAGTGCATGCAACACATAATAAAAATAAATAAAATGCAGAAGTGGTTCTATTGTAAAAAATTGTCAAGTGCGATAAACTTGTATAAAATTTTCACCAGCACGAAACATTATATATGATGATAATTTTTATTTATAAATTTGCATGGTTGGGCTTGTTGGGGGATGAGGGCCTGTTGTGAAAATTTTCCAAATGTGATTAACTTGTGTAAAGTTTTCACTTTTACAGATATTGCATCTAATGATTTTTTATTTACTCATAAATTTGCGGAGGGGGGCCTGTTTTGAAAAATTTCCAAGTGTGATTAATTTGTGTAAAGTTTTCACTTGTACAGATATTGCATCTAATGATTTTTTATTTACTCATAAATTTGCGGAGGGGGCGGGGCTGTTGTGAAAATTTTTCAAATGAGATAAACTTGTGTGAAGTTGTCACCTGTAGATGTTACCTCTAATGATAATTTCAGTCCTAATTTTGCAGAGGGGAGCAGTACACACGCACTTAGATCTGTTGCAGTTGTCACATTATTTGCATAAAAATAATTTTTTACAGGTTAAAAATTACCAGATAATTTTCTTTCTGGAGGCAGTGAAGGTTTTCACAGTGCTACAAGTGTTTGTCAAGGTTGAATCAGCACGCTCGTTATGTCATTGCCGAAAGGGTGGGATGAATGGCCAGTGCCAAAATGTTCGGAAGTAGGTAAGTGAAGAAAAAAAGTTGACATAATTAAAAAAATTTTCATAATTGTCAAGAACAAAATTAAAAGCTTTTACAGATAAGGACAATCAAATTGGGACGCAAAATGCAGGATGCTCTGGTGCAAATCAGGGACCAAGTAGATTTTAATTAAACTTTTTTTTTTTTCTTCAAATATTGAGATTTTTTTAAAGGTTCACCTGTATCTTCAACATCCGATTGCCTCAATAAATTATGTACGGCGAGGAACAACACACAGCCCGACGGTAAAAATATATTTATTTATTAAATTTTTTTTCGTTTTTCAACCGGACTCTGACAGAGGCCAGTGAGATCGGGGAAAAGCGCATACTCAGGCCGAGGCGGAGCATACTGATCCCATCTCCGTCGTACAATTGCCGTTCATGCTCGGCCAAGTACAAACGCTGGGAGTCGTTCTACATCCACGTCAAGTTCAAGTGTCTTAAGAACGTTTACAGGACGAGGCGATTCGCCTGCCCCCTCTGCGAGTCGTACTCGTCCAACGTGAGGTCCGCCCTCGCAAAGCACATTGTCTACGAACACGTCGACAAACCCGATCTGTCGGTGCGTCATCTTGATTCACTAGTCCGTCACATTGTAATGCCCTTTTTCTTCTCTCTATACAGGAAGAAGCTTTGTACGACTGAGAGTTCTGTTCGATGGTTTATCCTGATTTTTGACATGTTATAAATAAAATTTCTCGTTAGACCTCACTTCATAATTCATTCCTGGTCCATCTGTTCTTTTCTTTCTCTTCTTAAAAAAAAAAAAAAATTCAATGATGGCATCATTATTAGGCAGCTTGATCGACTTAGATGATCAGTGTTGCCTAATTCAATAATAATCCAGGATGATTTAATGCCTAATCCTATCATCTCAACTTGTAGCCTTTGCTGCTCAATCCTATAATCCAGTGAGCCTTGATGCCCCATCCAGTAAGTCTAAGAGGAAGCCTAATTCTGTAATAATCCATGGACTTTGAACCTTATCATAAGAGCGCTTGCTACCACTCCAATGATCTTGAATTCATCCTGCATAGACCTAAAATCCTGTGAAACATTGCTTTAATCAATGATCTAACCTTCGGTACCTAATTCGATTAGTGTTTGGTGTCTAATCTTGTATATTTCAGCAGTCATTAATGGCTAATCCGATGATCTTGTAACCTTTGCCATCTAATCCTGATGATGAACCTGGAAGGCCCTAGCAAGGGCTACTGGATTCTTGTCGAATTAAGCAGTAAGGTACCTTAGGCCTATAGGATTATACAAGACGTGGATGGATGGATGGATGGATACCAGGGACTGAGCACTGCAGCTGTACAGCTTATTGTACTATACCCTGGCTCCATTTTTGGGGGAGGGCTCACAACACAAAGTGAACTTGAGCCCCCGTTGTACCAATGTTCTTCCATCGAAGAAACTCATTTTTGAAGGGGGTTGGGACCAGGTTCAGGGTCGCTGAGATCCGGTCCCGCCACTTCCATTGATGAGTGCCGTGTCAATTTCTTTTAATTGCGGCCACCGGTCCCCTTAGACGTCAGAAAAATTCCAGAGGCGACGGTGGGGATCGGATCGAACCCACGACCGCGGGCTCTACTAGCCGAGAGTCTGACGCCTTAACCACTCGGCTACCGCGGCCCCCATACAAGACGTGAATTCATGATCATTAGATTAGGCTTCAAAGCTCAGAGATTATTATCCAATTAGGCAGCAAGCCATTTTTATGACTATGAGATTAGACATGAAGATCTCTTAAGATTAAGCATGAAGGCCTATTGGATTATTGTCGAATTGGGAAGCAAGGCCTCTTAGGATTAGACATCAAAGCCCATGGATTACTGTCGAATTATGCAGCAAGATCTCTTAGGGTTAATCAAGTATTCTTGTGGAATTAGGCAACATGACCTCTTAGAATTTGATGTCAAAGCCCAGGGATTAATATCGGATTAGGCAGCAAGGCCTCTTAGGATTAAGGATGAAAGCATATTGGATTATTATCGGATTAAGCAGCAAGGCCTCTTAGGATTAAGCAAGAATTCTGCCTGTTGGATTATAGTGGATCAGGTAGCAAGGCCTCTTAGGATTCAGGCCGATTGGATTATTGTCGGATTAGGCAGCGAGGACTCTTAGGATTAAGCAAGAATTCCTGCCTATGGGGTTATTGTGGAATTAGGCAACATAGCTTCATAGGATTGTGGGCATGAAGGTCTATTGGATTATCGACGGATTAGGCAACACGACGTCTTAGGGTTAGATGCCAAAGCCCATTGATTATTATCGAATTAGGCAGCACGGCCTCTTGTGATTATAAGATTAGGCGACAGTACCTCTCAGGACTAGATGTCAAAGCGCATGGATAATTATCGAAATAGGTAGCATGTCATATTTTGATTATAATATTAGGTGACATGGCCTCTTACAATTACAAGATTAGGCAGCAACGCTTTTTTATGTTTATGAGATTAGGAAGCTAGGCCTAGGATAGGATTAGGCATGAAGGCATTGTCGACAGCATGAAGCAGCATGACCTCTTAGAATTTTTGGCTTAAACAAGCATTAACCAAGAATTAGGCGGAAGATAGTTAGATGCCGTCAGGCCAGCCCTGAATGTGAAATTTCACCTTTTTTTAAAATTAATTTACTCTTACCATTTTGGTCATCCCATTGGTAAATGTGTACGAATATTCTATAAATATTTTTTTTTATTGTCTATTAATTGCGTGTCTTTCCTCCCTTTTAAAAGGGAGAGTCCACCTGTCCAGCTCCTCTTCAGTGAGTAATGCCCTCCCCCGGAAAGATCCACAAGTGGGGGGTTAATTCGGGTTGATAACGTCATGCACGTGTACAAACACGTCGCAGCTGCTTTTCCGAGTGCCCTCCCCGGTTTTTGAAGGGGTGTTAATGCCGTTCAACCACCCTCCCCCCACGGGATTGGATTTGCCAAACACGGAACCACCCCTCGCCCTATGAAAACAGGGGCGTCGAACACTTGGTTTCGTATTTAAACGTATCAATTCTCGGCTGAGTGCCCTCCCCCGAGCTGGACGCCCTAATTGGTTTTTAATTTTCTACTATGAATAACACACTATTCTTAGGGGGGAGGGGGAACTGCGCCTAACCTTCAGGAAACGCAAGAAACGGCGGACCCAGAACCCTGTTGAATCCAGGCATCCTTATCAACTTAATAAAGCTCAAGTTACAACAAAAGTTTAAAAAGTGTAGCACGATTAAGCAATAGTTATGCCACCGACGTATTTGTTCAAGCTCCTTTCAGAAGAATCGTTCAAGGATTGTATCAGGAGTAAAAAAAGAACTCACAAAAATACAGAGACTTGCATGCATCTGCATAACGGGAGCAATGAGAACATGTCCTACGATTAGCACGGAAAAAATATTGGGTCTAATCCCCCTACATCACATGGTAGAAAGGACAGCACAGAAAACCACAATTCACAGGACAACACACAGGAATAGAACTGAAATGGAGAGACAGAAATAAACTGTGGAAAAACCGTCCATTACTCGTGGCTCCAAGAGATGACACGAACAGGATGTTTGAATTCAATCAAAAATTCCGAACACATCTGGGCATCAAAAAGGAATGGGAAGGAATGGAAAACAACTTGATTAAATGGGCATCCAAAGAAAATTGGAATAATCCAGGATGGCACATGCAGATTCAGCAAAGAAGCAGAAGAGACTCCAACACATCTGCTAACAAACTGCGGAGCAACATTAGCCCGTAGGAGGAAGTGTTTTGGGATGTACAATTTGACCATAGAAGAACTTCAACCAGTAAAACCGGGCCTATTAATCAAGTTCCGTGATGAAATAGGACTCACCGATGTGCTCTAGGCAGAGAACGGGGGATACAATAGCTCTTAAAGGGCGGAGTATACAACACCCTGAAATATCATCATTATCATCATCATCAAAAAAAATCTATTTCTATCAGAAGTCTCGACTGGCAGGAGCTAGAGTTTAATTAGTGTTAAGAGAGCATAACGAAAATTAAAACATTGACTACTATGACGATGGTCCGACTATCAGGAGCTAAAATCGAAGTAGGATTACGAAATAGTAGCAGGAGCTCTTGAAGGTATATATCAGCGAATCCCAATTACAAGAGAATAGATATTAATTAGGGTTAAATAGAAACCAAATAGTTCAAAGTGAGACGTCCAGCAGGATTCCTTGACTACCAGGAGCTAAGATTTAATGAAGGTTAGTTAGAAACTAAAGGAGCTCAAGTAAATGCAATGACACGATTCTTAGATTGCCTGAAGCTAGATTTTAATTGAGATTTTAGAAAGAAATACAGGAGCTCAAAGAATAACTTCTATTAGGATGACGTGGCTACTAGAAAAATAGTCTTTAATTAGAATGGAAACAGGAATGGCTTCGTAGTTGTTTAGCCAATGACGAGAGCTCACGTAATAATTTCTACCAGGATTCTTCGACCGTCAGGAGCTAGATTTTTTATTACGGCCAAGAAGAAATGACAGATCATAAAATGACTTATATTAGTATTCTAGAATCAGCAGGTAGAGATTGCTATAGGCAAAAAAACGATTTTGTTCATGAGTAATAAAAACTTCAATAAAATTGAGTACGAGCGAAAGGAATTCGTTTAAAGAAGTCTAACAAGCTTATCCGGCTTTCAGGAGTTAGATTTTAATTAGGTTAGAAAAAAGAAAGACTGGAGGCCAAGGATTGCTTTGTGTCAGTATGGAATGACAACCGGGAACTTGAATCGACGAAGGAGTGAGAAAGGTGGCAGGAAGTCTCCAAAAAATTTGTACCAGGATTACTCAACTACTTATTTTTTAAATTAGGGTTAAGGAAGAAACAAAAAGGAGCCCATGTAATGATTTTTGACAGAATTATTCGACACCGAGCACCATAGAATTCAATTAGGTTTAAGAGTGGACAAGAGCTCCAGAATTACCTTTTATAAGGATGGGATGACTAACAGGAGCTTGAATCGACGAAGGACGGAGAAAGGGCGGCAAGACGTCTTCTAAAAACGTATACCATGCTTCATCGAGACGCAGAGTTGATTTTAACGTTTAACGGCACATGGTATGTAGAGTTTATTATGGACATTTATACATGAATATATTTTAAAACGTCCTTTGATTTATCCATATTTTCACTTAGTAGAGCCTGCCTGCCCTCCCTGTTTTGGGTCTGTCCGACAAGTTTCGCCTCCTCATCGTCTTCAGTGCTGTATTCTCAGTCCAGAATGACATGGTCATCATCTCACAGAGCCCAAGAGAAATCCCACACAAATTTTTCAATAATTTTTTTCAAGCCAGAAAAATTTTCATTAGGGCGCCTGTTGAGTTTGTATATTCTCTCATTTTTGCGCAGATCGGAAACAAGAAATTGATGGAAAGCGTCCTTTTCCTAGGAAACGATAAAAACGAGAAGGCTGAAAAAGATGGAAGTGTCTTCAACGAAATTGAGATGATAGCAAAGGCGATTGCGACCTCCAAGAAGTCCGACTCAGCAAATCCAAGTAAGTTCATTTGTGCCATGAGGCCTTTAATATTCAAGTTTGGATATCTGGATATTTAGTGGTCTAATAGACCAAATTACTTCTTGCAATTAATTAATTTTTGTATGTAAAGTTTTGGTTGAATTGAAAAAGCTAGTGTCATCGATAGGGATTCGGACCCGCGCCCTTCGGCTCATTAAGCCGCTGCTCTAACATCTTGAGCTATCGTGACTTTTATCCACTCGGTCACCAACTCCCCATCTCAACCCTTTCTAGTTTTCCCTCCTTTTTGCCAGGAAGTCCTCAGAAAATCTTATAACGGGATTCCTCGACTACCTATATTTTAATTTGGGTTAAGTAAGAAAAACAGGAGCAAGCAACCACCTAGAATTCAATTAGGTTTAAGAGCGAAAGACAGGAGCTCAAATATTAGCTTCCATCGGTTTGTATGACCAGGAGGTAGAAAAGAACTAGAGATAAGTAAAAGAAACAAGGTGACACGCTCTGCAGAAACACATTTATCTTGATACCATGCATACCATGCCCAATGTCAGAAGCTTTATAAAATGGTCTGTTAGGATCCCCAGACATATATATATACACAGGCTCTAGGCTATTGCTCGACACCCACGGCGTAAATTGTAATTAGGTCTACGACAGAAACAGGAGCTCAAAGATTGCTTCTATAAGGATGGGATGATATCATGAACACAAACCGGCTAAAGAGTCAGAAATGTCTTCAAGGAACGTATACTAGGTTTCCTCAACTGCCAGGACCTGTATTTTAATTAGGGTAAAAGAAGGACGACAGGAGCTTACTTAGCTACCACCATGAGGTTGAAATGAAATAAGGTTAAGTAGAAATGACAGCCACTTGTAAAAAAACCTATATCATGACAAATATCAGGAGCTTGTAAAAAAATCCTATCAGGATCCGTCTGCGCCAGGATTTTATATAGGAATAAGAAAGATAAACAGGAATTCATATAATGATTGTTTCCTAGATTCCTCGGCTATCAGTCACTTGAGTTGAACCAGGTTTATGACTACCAGGAGCTCGGGTGTAATTAGAATTAAAAAAAAAATGGCAGGAGCCAATGCCTAGTTCCTGTGCAGGGATATTTGGAAGATATTGTATCAGGAAAAAACTAGTGAATTTTGCTATAATATATATTAACGTTTTTTCTTCGATTTGGTTTGTTGTTATTTGACCGTAATGGAAAAACATAGTTTGTTAAATAACGAGAAGGAGGCGTCATAGGGAAGTCCGGAGTTGTTGATATTTTCCTTTCTATTTTTGACCTGACAGTATATTTTAGTTTTTTTTATTATTGTTCAGTGAGCAAAATTAATTCGTGGTTTTCCGCCGTCGCAGGAGAGATAGATCAATGTCGTACAAGTGTCTTTTTCCCAAGGGTACAACGCAGGCGTGCACCTCTTGCCACATGGCCGTTTTCCCAGCGGTTCGATCCGCCACGCCCATCGGGGATTTTCCGCCCCAAAAACAGGAGGAAAAACGGAAAATTACAACCATATATAAAACAGGGGAAAAACGCGTTTTAATTTACAAAAAAAAGGTACAATATTTATGACTAGATACGATTTGGTAAATTTTTTTTTTGGATTTTGGTCTTGGTTTTTACACGCTGCCGAAACCTTTGCTCCTCGGGTCGGCCGGTGTCCAAACTTTGGCGAACATTACACCGTTCCTTCCGTTCTCCTTGTCCGAACTCCAGGATAGAGAGTGAGCGGCGTATGGACAACCGTAGCTTCCTGAAACGTAAAAAAAAACGGGTTAATTTGGACTAAAAATGACCGTTCTGTGATAATTTACACAGACACTTCTTTCAGGTTTCCTAGTCTACCAGAACTGATACAGGCTTAAGTAAAACAAAAAAGTCTAGAATGGTTGGCAAGAGCTCAAAGAAAGTTTTCCGACTGAATTTCTAGACAAACAGGAGCTAGATATTAGAATTAAATAGTAACTAAAGGAGCTGAAAGAAAGACGTCTCTCTGGATTCCACTATTTCCTTGACGAAAGGATGACAGGAGCTCATAAGAATCAGTATTACTACACTGCCAGGAGTTTAGGATTAAGTAGTAATTAAGGAGCTGAAGGAAAGACGTCCTTCAGGATTCCCCGATTCCCTTGACTAAAGGATGACAGGAGCTCATAAGAATCAGCATCCCTAGACTGCCAGGTGCTAGATTTTCGGATTAAGTAGTAATTAAAGGAGCTGAAAGAAAGACGTTTCTCAGGATTCCACTATTTCCTTGACTAAAGGATGACAGAAGCTCATAAGAATCAGGATTACTAGACTGCCAGGCGCTTAGGATTAAGTAGTAACTAAGGAGTTGAAAGAAAGACATCTCTCAGGATTCCATGATTTCCTTGACCAAAGGATGACAGGAGCTCATAAGAATCAGGATTCCTACACTGCCAGTAGCTAAATATTAATAATATGTAATGACTAAAGGAACTGAAGGAAAGACGTCTCTCAGGATTCCACGATTTCCTCGACTAAAGGATGACAGGAGCTAAAATTGAAACGGGCCTAAGATGGAATCTGATATCAATAGCAGGTCTTTAAATAATCTCGGCTATCAGGATTCCTTGACTACCTGGTCTAAAAGATCTGCAATTGAATCAGTGCTAGGAAAGAAGCACATTTCTACTGAAATACTTAAAAGCAAGCGGCTATCAGGAGTATAAATACCGCTAAGAAAGGGATCTCCTACAAAAAAAGGATTCTTCCGGTACCTAGAAGGCTATCAGGACCTATTATAATTTGGGTTAAGCAGGAAGGACAGGTGCTTAAAGCAAGACGACTCGCAGGATTACTTGACTCTCATGAGATGCATTTTAAGTAGGGTTCGTTTGGAGCTAAAACTATGACAGGAGCTTCATAAATGCACTTTAATCAGAATTCTTAGACTACCAGAAACTCAAAAAATGACATCTATCAGGATTCGTGGTCTACCAGGAGCCAGATTTTATTTAGGCTTAAGTAAGAACGGTAGGAGCTCGTACAAAGGTTATTTTCGGTCGGATGAGGCTAGGATTGAACCAGGGTTAGGACAACCGCATAGTGAATAGTCTTGCATTAAGGTAGCACGGCTACCAGGAGCTAGCATGTAATTTATCCTTTAGAAAGTTTGATATAAGAGCTTATAAACATACTTCAGTATGGAACAACTGGCGGGATGCAGGACTTAAACAGGCATGAGACAGAGGCACTCACCTCCTCACCTCAAACACTATACCTCCAATTGTCTGGCTTTGTTGCTTTCTTGTTATTATTTTTATCTTATTTTATAAAAATTTTCAAGTGGTTTGTCAACACGAAAAAAAATCAGTGTCGGTGTATAAACCTCGCTCGTTGCTGAGAATCGGGCGGACGCGTGCCGCCGTTTTGTCGCACGTGCGACCGGTGATTTGAGCCGAATGTTCGCGTGCCGGCCACCGGTTTTCATTGTTGACACGGATTATCGGATCATCCGTTTAAAATAAACAAATGGACAAGAGCGTCGATAAGTGGAGGGGGTTTGCACGTTTTGGATGAAGACGAGAAGGGAACGATGGAAAATGTCGGACCAGCTGTTTACCCAATTAGCAGATCATAAAATACACGAGACTTTCTTAAACGTTTTTATCATCAGGTAGCCTAGCTGTTTGTACAGATCTAATTCTATCAGCTGTTTTATCCTGTTACAAATCTATTTGGTGTTGTCCTGACCCTGGTTCAATCCTAGCCTCAGCTAGTCATGAAACCATAAAAATAATCTTTACACGAGCTCCTACCGTTCTAACCGAAACCTAATTCAAATCTGACTCCTGGAAGTCTACTGATCCAGTAATCCTGGCTGAATTATATTTATGAAGTTCCTGCTAACTTTGCAGAAGAATAATTCTAGATTCTAACTCCTGGTAAAATCCTAGCTTCAGCTAGTCGTGAAACTCTTAAAATAATCTTTATACGATCTCTTCTCGTTATTATCTAAATATACAACATGAACAAATATGCATACAAGCAGAATGAAAGATATGAAGCTCATGAAATCCTATCTTAAAAGTATTTATAATTTAGCTCTTGGCAGTTTAATCCTAATAGAAGTATATTTTTATGAAGCAACTTTCATCCATTCTTAACAGTATTTATACGCCTGATAGCCGTGCGTTTCTAAGTTTTTCAGTAGAATTATGAGCCTTAAGCACGTTTCAATTTTAGCTCTTGGTTCGCTAGAAATCCTGATAACGTGGATCACTTAAGTCACTTTAAGTCGTTTTTTTAAGCTATGTATTTTCGCTTATCTCTACGTAAAACCGAGCTCCTATTAGTCTAGACCTGATAAGTCATTTTTTGTGCTACTTTATCGCTAATTAAAACCGATCTCCTACTCGTGTAGGAATCCTGTTAAAAGTCATTTTTTCAAGCTAAAGTCTTTTCGCTTATCCCTACTTAAAACCGATCTCCTATTCGTGTAGGAATCCTGTTAAAAGTCATTTTTTTGTGATCTTGTCCTACACTTAACCCTAATTAAAATCTAGCTCCTACTCATGTAGGAATCCTGTTAAAAGTCATTTTTTCAAGCTAACGCCTTTTCTCTTATCTCTACTTAAAACCGAGCTCCTATTAGTCTAGCAATCCTGATAAGTCATTTTTTTGAGCTACTGTGGTCTCTCTTATAACTAATTAAATCATAGCTCCTATTAGTCTAGCAATCCTGATAAAAATAATTTTTTGTGATCTTGTCCTACACTTAACCCTAATTAAAGCCTAGCTCCTATTTGGCTAGGAATCCTGATAAAAGTCATTTTCTTGTGATCTTGTCCTACACTTAACCCCAATTAAAACCTAGCTCCTATTTGTCTAGGAATCCTGTTAAAAGTCATTTTTTGTGATCTTGTTCTACACTTAACCCTAATTAAATCGTAGTCTAGCAATCCTGATAAAAGTCATTTTTTCAAGGTAATGTCTTTTCGCTTATCTCTACTTAAACCGAGCTCCTATTAGTCTAGCAATCCTGATAAGTCATTTTTTTGAGCTACTGTGGTTTCTCTTATAACTAATTAAATCTTAGCTCCTATTAGTCTAGCAATCCTGATAAAAATAATTTTTTGTGATCTTGTCCTACACTTAACCCTAATTAAAACCTAGCTCCTGTTTGGCTAGGAATCCTGATAAAAGTCATTTTCTTGTGATCTTGTCCTACACTTAACCCCAATTAAAACCTAGCTCCTACTCATGTAGGAATCCTGTTAAAAGTAATTTTTTGTGATCTTGTTCTACACTTAACCCTAATTAAATCGTAGCTCCTATTAGTCTAGCCATCCTGATAAAAGTCATTTTTTGAGCTACTGTTTTTTCTCTTGTCACTAATTAAAACATAGCTCCTGTCAGACTAGCGATCCTGATAGAAGTCATTTTTTTAGCTACTGTCTTTTCACTTATCTATACTTAAAACCGAGCTCCTATTTGTTTATGAATCAAGATAATTTTTTTTGTCTTTTCGTTCATTTCTTATGAAACCTGGCTTCTATTAGTCAATCCTGATAGAAGTCTTTTTTTAGCTTTTTTTGAGCGACTGTCTTTTCGCTTATACCTAATTAAAACCTAGCTCCTATTAGTCTAGGAATCCTGATAGATTTGATTCTTTGAGCTTTTTAGTTAATAAGCAACATATCCCTGGTAGTTTATGAATCTCGAAGCAGTATAATTATTGGCCTTAACCCAGCGTAAATTCTTTCTTGGTACGGTAGTCGACCACACGAATCCTTCCATGACGTATTTTAGTTCGCACTTAATGATAATTAATTCCTGGTCCCTTGTAGACTAGGAATCCTGACATATGGCATTCATAAAGCTCCTGATATTAATATTAGCATTTGCCTTAAATCTGAATTTCGCTGAAGCTTCTTGTGGTTCAAGAATCATAATATGAACGTTATAACTCTTGCCATCCTTTCTTCGATTTTAGCTCTTGTCTTAACCTTGATTTATTGCTACAGTAATATTTCTTACCAAACAAATTGTGGTGTTTTTCTCTTTAAAATCGACAAAGTGGATAAACCTGTTTTGCGGGCGATTTGTTTTCAATCTTATCTCGTGCTGCTAGGCTTGTTGGAGTGGAATCAACGTTTTTTTTTTTTTTAATATTTTTTTTAATCTCGCCATCGCGATGAACTGTTGACAAATCGATATTTAACCAGGTGCTACGGCGAGGGGGTTGAGTAATAAAAAAATAAAAAAAAAACACCATAGGAAGTGAATCTTTAATATAGCACCTGACACAATGTGGCACCTGCTCCAACTTTTCACCGTGCGTACTTTCATCTTCTCTTTTCGGCTTATTGGGTTTATTGTTGCATATGTACCGTTTTCCAAGCCCATGAAATGAAGCCTGCCGTGGAGAATCGTCGTCGTGTCCCACTCGACGATCGTGTAGGAGGGTCGTGCATCTGCTCACGGATCATGGATGTGCATTAGCCGGCAATTAGGGGTGGGTTGGGAGAGAGAGAGAAAGAGAAGACTGGATCGTTTCCAATCGATTCGTAACGAGCGATTCACCGCCTGCAGAAACATCAATTCATCCCCCCACCGTCACACCATCAACCCTGAACATAATCGAAAAACGGGGTGTTCTCCAGACCGGTGAAACAAGAGATGTATCAATCAGACAAAACAAATTTCTGCAGTTTTGGTTTTGAGAGCATTTCCTTTTATCTCTGTCGCTAACGGACCTTCATTTCTTTTCCTGACCACCTCTTACGATTCTTCTTACTTACAATCTTTCCCATCTCACTTAGACTCGTTTCTTTAATCTGTATGGAGCTTGAATCACATCAGGCTTAAGATTGAAATACCAGGACCTCAAAGAAAAAGATCCACTATTCCTAACTACAAGGATCTTGCATTTAAGATAGAAAAGATAGGAGCTCGTGAAAAGATTATTTTAAGAATTTCACGACCAGCTAAAGCTAGGTTGTACCAGGGTTAGGACAAAAGCAACTATATAGACTTACATTAAGTTATCAAGGCTACCAGGAGCATAGGATTTCAGGAAATGATGAAAGGAGGTTGACTACTTGAATCGGGGTTCTTAGACTGTCAGGAGCTAAAATATAAATCGTCTTAAGAATGACAGGGGCGTCATAAATAAATATTCTTCAACTACCAGGAGCAAGATAGAAATTATTAATAACAGGAGCTTAAATCTTGACATCTACCACATCTAGATTTCCATTTTTTTTATTTTATTTATTGTTCAGTAGATAAGACAGGAGCTCGTATAATGATTGCAATCAAGATTCCTTGATCACACACACACACACACACACACACACACACACACAAAATCAATAAACAATAAGTCTTTCTCAGATGACAACAACCATAAAGGGAGAAAAGCAAAAATTCAAAAATAGTGACGTCACGATCGTCATTTTGGTGAATTGGTGAACTCATTTTGTACAGCGAAATCGGCCAAATAGTTAATAACAACAACGGTTAAAAGTTAACGGCTAAAAGTTGTTAATAAATTTGTGAAATCCCCCCCCCTCAGAAGTCTAAAGTTACATATAACATATACAAGAAAATTGCCTTTTAGCTATTTATTTAAAAAACTTTTACGTATTGATCGTCAAATTTACTAATTTGAACAAAATTGTATTTTTCCGGGGAATTTCATCAGATAAAAATAAAAATGTAGAAAAAATTCTATTTAAATAATGACGTCATTATTGTCATTACGGTGAATTGGTGAACTGTATAATCAGCTTTAAACACGGCTAAACATTACTGTAAATTTTAGAATACCCGTGAACTTTTCACGAGGCGTGGATAAATTCTTCTATCCAAATTTTCTTTAGTTTTTACTCTTGCATTTATTCCGGCAAAATCCTTAATTCTGAAACTTCCATGCCGCCCTGGCGGAAAAAAATTGAAGACAAGGATTGGTCAAATAATAATGTCACTATTGTCATATTGCTGGACAAGGTGTTTTTCTAATATTGACGAACGGTGTCGCTACGAAAACGGAAAAAAGTTGATACATTTCGACAACTTATCCGGAGATCTGAAATTTGCACCCGGCTTGTTAAAAAAATTAAAAAAGGTTCCTCGTACTTTAATAATTTGGCCTTACCTAGCTTTTTGAAATCCCTAAAATGATGAAATAAAATTCTGGACTAATGGCGTATGTTTGCCATTTTGGTGAATTGGTGAACCGGTGTTTTTTCCCCCCCAAAATAGGCTAAATAAATAAATTAACTGGACAGAACGGCTAAAAGTTACAAAAATTTCCGAGATGTTTAAAGTTTAAATACAACTTGTACAAGAAAATTGCCTTTTAGATAAAATTTGTTTACAAACTGATCGGCAAATATACTAATTTAAGGTTAATTGTATTTATCTAAGGAAATTCCTCCAAATGTTATAAAAAAGTGAAGAAAGGATCGCATTTAAATAATGACGTCAGGAGTGTCATTTTGATGAATTTTTTGTTGTCCAGTAGAATTGGATAAAGATTTTTAAAAAAGACAAAACGTTATTATAAATTTGAGAATACCCATGCAGAGATCGAATCTTTACACGGGGCGTAAAAAATTCTTCCAGCCAATATTCCTTTAAGAAACGTCGTTCATTTTTTTACTTTTGGGTTTATTTTGGTAAAATCCTTAATTCTGAAACTTGATAATGATGCCGCGCTGGCGAACAAAGGGAAGAAAGGTATTGAGTTAAATAAAAACGTCACTATTGTCAAATTGGTGAACTAGTTTTTTCTGATCTTAACGAACGGTAACACTACGGAGACAAAAAAAGTACATTTCGAAAACCTATCGAGAGATTTGAAGTTTGCATCTCTGCCCAAAATTTTTTTTAAACAGTTTACTCATGCTTTAAATCTTTACATTTTTGGCCAAAATTCTCAACTTAGGCTTTAGAAATTTAGCAAATAATGTAATGATATAATCCGGACAAATTCTGTCAGGTGTCACGATGGCGAAAATGAAGAAAAGTCTCGATTAATGGCGTTATTATTGTCATTTCGGTGAATTGGTGAACCGGTTTTTTTTCTTTTTTTGTGCCCAAAATCGGCTAATTAGATAGAACGGCTACCTAAGCTTTTATGGCTAATAAATTTTATAAATCCCCTCAGAAATCTGAAGTTCACATATAGCTTGTACGTGAAAATTGACTTTTAGCTAAAAATCTTTTAAGACGTGATCGTCAATTTTACTAATTGTGTTTATTTGAGCAAATTTCTTCAGATGAAACCATGAAAAAGTGGAGATGTGTTGTATTTAAATAGTGACGTCATGATTGTCATTTTGGTGAATTGGTGAAATAAAACATGGAAAAAAAGGCTCACCTCTTATAATGACTTTTTTCTGTTCTTTGTTCTGGCTCCGAGCTTTCCCTACGGACTTGCCGAGCTCTTGGTGGTTCTTGTCGTTCCGGACCAACTCGCTGAGGAATTTTATGTACCTGAAAGTTCCTCGTTTGTAATGTTTTAGCTTTTTTTAAAAGTGTTTCGAGGTCTTACCCTATGGCCAGTTTAAGAGTGTCGACTTTGCTGAGTCTCTTCTCGTACGGAAGTGTCGGAATGTGGGCCCTGAGGCCGTCGAACGCCTCGTTTATGCTCTGCATGCGTCGTCGCTCGCGTAGGTTTGCCGCTTGGCGTTGCTGCAACTGCTGGACGGCGCATTTCTCACCTCGCCTTCTACATCGCGAGTCCCCTGGCAAAATACCACAAGAAAAGTAAAAAAAGTCTAAGGATATGGAAAACTGAGATTACCCGAATTGGACTCGTGATCGCTCGAATAGGAAAAGCTCGAGTCAGACTGCGTCGAGTCTTCGTCGTGGTCGAACAGGAAGACCTGGCTCGTGTCGATGAGGAACCCGTCCATCGCTCAGGGCCGCATTCTGGCAGACTGTCGGGTCCGCCGTGCCACGCCTCTATCCCTGCAAGGGGGTGTATCTATGGATACGCCGTGTTGATTGGCCGGGGGGCGGCAGAATCAACCCCCGGTCTCTTAATCAATTTGGTACCGCCGCCAATCAACACTACTCTCGATGAAAAAACTTGTAAGTAAATGTACAAATTTAGTACCATTAATTAATCACTTACAGACCAAATAAGAAATTCTTTTTAAAACGGCATTATTATTTCTTGAATGGACAAACGGATCTTTTTGGGAAAACCAAAATGACCAAAGAAACATGATTATTTTACAAGCCATTTTTGAACGTAATCCCAAATTTCAAATAACTTTGACTCTTTTAGAATTAAACGAAAAAATAAGAAGTGAGACATGATAAAAAAATCTTGAATTGTTCCTTTTTAGAAAATAGACGGGGACAAAATTTGAAAAAACCCAGTTCACCAATTCACCAAATGACAATCATGACGTCATTATTTATTCTCGGCCTACCGTGGTAACATCTGCCAGAATTTACCGAAGGTGTTTTTCCTTTGATATTTTATCATAGTACATTGTTTTTTTTAAGCACCCTTCATATTTTAATTTTTAATTTGAACATATTTAGCTAATTTCCAATTTAAAAAATATTTATAATAAAACGTCCATATTTGCATAGTGGTTATAATTTATCGTATTAATTGTTCCTTTTTTCAAGGTTTCGGTTGATATGAAAAATTAGTGTCAGCCTTCGGTTCGATCGTCACGATAGTTGGAGTGGATAGAGCAGCTGAGTATTGGGCCGGAGGTCGTGGGTTCGAATCCAGCTCCTGTCACTAAATTTTATTTCAACCAAAAATCTTAGATAAAAAGAAATAATTTTAGAAAAATGATTTTCAGCATGAAAGGAGTGCGAAATTCCGTCCACTCATCTTTGCAAATTTCAATCCAAATGTTCAGATTCTATTTTTGAAGTCATAAATGCTAAATTGGAAAAAGATTTGATTGCGTGGGGGAGGGGAAAAATACGGTGATTTTCGACCACGGCGAGAAATGGGAGAAAGCTAACGGGAAAACAACAGAGCAATTTAATCTCGATTAGGCGAAAATGATCGGCCGACCATCAAATGAATAGGCGCATTTAGAAAAATTCGACCCAGCGTAAACACGACGAAAAATGTGGGGGTGCGAGGAACGACGGACCTCAGGACCCCAGGTTTCGGATCATGGTCCAAAAACAATAATCCTACAGAAACCCAAGTTGTCCTACTCGAATAATTGACATTTGTATACGGAAATGCAAAAAAGACATCAGCAATGACAATATTTCCTGTGATATCGTGATCATTTCTCATGTGATCCGAACAAACCGAAATGTGTCAATAATTGACTTTTTTATATATTAATCCAGTTTTCGTCACGAGATATTCAACATTTGTCACATCTG
>CM077110.1:7649484-7661068 GCA_039619505.1 Cimex hemipterus | reverse complement strand
ACTGGAGAAGTTTGTAGCACGAGTAGCAATTCACCCTGTATATATGATTTTTTTTTTTGATAGGATAAAAAACATCCCAATATTACAGGATATATTGTCATTACTGATTTATTTCTATATTTCCGCATCCTCAAATATGATAAATGCCAAATATTTTGTGATAAAAGCCATGAAAATTAAGATAAAATATAAAAAACTCTCATAGATTAATTTTTTTTTGGGGGGATAGCATAAAAAACATCACAATATTACACGAAATATTGTCATTGATGATTTATTTTATTATTTATTTATTATTTATTCACTTATATCTTATATAAATCTCATGATAATAATCAACGAAGCTATCTTAATAATTTAAAATATTTAATATCATTAGGCAAATTTGTCAATATTATTGTCATCGCTGACGTATTTGACTCGTATTTCAGACGTGTCTTGGCGTAAACATCGCATGAATAAACAAAAAATTGGAACAGGTACACCACGTGTTATTCAATCGTTGACCACAACACATTCAGCGATGACAAGGAATTATTTATACGGGATCTTTCTTGATTACTTGTTATGCTTGGGATTTTTATGATAGTGGAGGGCTTTGAACATAACGATCATCTTCGGGAAGTTTTGACCAATTGGTGGTCGTCTCGGAAGAAGGAGATTCCCCACCAATCTTCGGCGGCCCCACCATTTCGAACCCGTTCTTCATCCCGCCGTCCTTTCTGGTAGGCGGCAGTCGCATCGAAAGTTCGCGTGGAGACATTGTGTCTCGCTGGTTGTTGTTTTCTCGCCCACGAAATTTTTATCGTCTTTTTGCAACATGACTGCGCTCGATATACGTAAGTTTGGAATTATTATTTGAGTCTGTTTATAAAACTTTTCACTTTAGGGCTCAGTTTTCCCTCAAGCCCTGGTAGGCTTACATAATAAAACTTTCACAGTGCTTATACCATAAATATTAACGAATGAAAGAATTCGTGAGGACGTCAAATTTTACAACAAATTTCTTTTCCAACTTACACTAGAATCATGGCACTAACTTACACGCAATCGTTGGCAGTAACACATTAAGTCTTTATTTCTAACTTGTATAAACTTCGATACAATTCTAAAAATTTACTCCAGTTAACCCGGCCAAAAATGAGCAAAATTGGACGGAATTCTGCTAATTAGTTTTTGATATACTGATATGGACTCAACTCGTCTGTAAAAATTTTGGGACTTGATTACTCACTTTGTCTTTGGGCATTCTTCGATAAAATTATACAAATTTATTCCAGTTAACATGACCAAATATTGACTGAAATTTGGCAAAGTTCTGTTCATTAGTTTTTCATATATTGACATAGACACAAATCGTCTAAAAAAACCTTTGGGGCTCGATTACTCACTTTTGCTTAGGCATACCTCTATAAAATTCTACAAATTTATTCCAGTTAGCATGGCTGAACATTAACTACAATTTCACTAAATTTTCATCATTAGTTTTTGATTTATTGATATGGACTCTAATAGTCTGCAAACATTTTGGAACTTAATTACGCACACTTCCTATATTTTTGAATAAAATTCTACTAAATTTACTCCAGTTAACATGGTCAAATAAGGACTGAAATTTGACAAAGTTCTGCTCATTAGTTTTTGATGAAGACACATATGCTGAAAAAAATTTGGTAGTTGATTACTCACGTTTACTCGGCCATTCAACAATAACATTTTGCACATTTACTTCAATTGACATGGCCAAATGTCGGCTGAAATTTGGCATAGTTCGGTTCATTAGTTTTTGATATATTGATATGGACTTAAATCAGCTGTAAAAATTTGGGACTTGGTTACGCAAATTTTTTTCAATAAAATTCAATACAAATATATTCCAGTTTTCATGGCCTAAAATTTAGTAAAATCTGACTAAATTCTGTTCGTTAGGTTTTGATATATTGATATGGACTCAAATTCCCTGGAAAAATTTGGGGACTTGATAACTCACATTTGCTTGGGCATTCTTCAATAAACTTCTACAAATTTATTCCAGTTTTTATGGCCTAACATTTAGTAAAATTTGACTAAATTATGTTCATTAGTTTTTGATATGTTGATATGGACTCAAATTGTCAATAAACATTATGGGACTTAATTACTCGCATTTCGTCTGGCATTCTTCAATAAAATTCTACAAATTTACTCCAGTTAACATGGCCAAATATTGGCTGAAATTGGGCAAAGTTTGGTTCATTAGTTTTTAATATATTGATATGGACTCAAATCGTCTGTAAAGATTTTGGGACTTGATTACGTACATCTCCTTGATCATTCTTCAGTACAAATCTACAAATTTACTCCAGTTAACATGACCAAATATTGGCTGAAATTGGGCAAAGTTTGGTTCATTAGTTTTTAATATATTGATATGGACTTAAATGAGCTGTAAACATTTTGAGACTTGGTTACTCACATTTCCTTAATCGTACTTCAATAAAATTTAACAAATTTACTCCAGTTAACATGGCCAAATATTGAGTCAAATTAGATTAAATTCTGTTCACTAGTTTTTGATATATTGATATGAATTTCGATTTTCACTGTTAACTTTTTTTTTAATCTGAGATGATTTTCAAATTTGTTCACCTCTTTTGTCTCTCGTCCTAGATCTTCAAATCCCAATTGTTGCAGATGAAAGAAAGCCTTTGTCTTTTGAATCCGTTTAGTCATGCCACAGTATTGCACCTCCTGCAGTCGTCCTTAATTGCAACAGCGGCACCGCAATAAAAACATCGTTCACAAAGTGTTCTGCACATTCTCCGTTTTACAGCCACAGAAGGAAACGTTTAAAAACCCATCAAACCAGAGTGAAAAGCGCGAACTGGGGAACAAAAAACGATGGTAATTACCCTCGGAGGCCTTGGCGATCGCCTAAGGTTGGGGAAAAAACTGAACGAAATTATCTTAATTACAATCTTATATTAAACCAAAAAAAGTTTACAAACGGTTAAAAACAGTCAAAAACGTAGTATAAACCACGCCTCTTTTAAACAGTAAGCCACACCCACTACAATCATGCATCATTTTGGGATATAAAATAAAAATACTGCCAATTTCACAAATCAGGCATTTTCCCGGAAGGATTGTTTTAAAATAAATACACAGTTAGCTTATTTTGAAATAGTGTGACTTTTTTTCAATTGGCAAAAAAAAATCGAAGAAATAACTGTTTTAGTAAACCAAGGTCATCATTCATAAGCCACGCCCATTTTTCGTAATTCATTAATTCATTCATGTAGTTAATAACGTGATTTTCAATACACTACCAAAAGATACACAGCTGACAACTCATTTTCACAGTGTAGCATATTTCAAATCAGAAAAATCTGAGGCATAGCATTTTTTACCTGTGATAAGCCACACCCCTTATTCAAAAACCACGCCCATGCCCATTAAACATGGCCGTTTAATAAAACTTCTTCAAAAATCGAACATATAAATTCAACCTCTTGTACAAATTTGACATTTGAATATCATTAATCTTTTCAGTACAAAAAATAAAAAAGAAAACGCAGCTATCTGCTCATTTTGACAGGATCGCTTATTACAAAGCGCAAAAACCTGAGACTTGCATTTTTTTTATTTATGATAAACCACACCCATCATTCTAAAGCCACGCCCTAATTTCATTAATAACTTATTTTTCAGTACGATAAAATGAATATACAGCTAACTGCTTCCCCCTGCCCGCCCCTTGACCAAGCAAACTATAATCAGGATATACGTGTTTGATACCATTTCACACCCTGTTACCTTTTTATAACGGGCTTATGAAACTCCGTCAAAAGCCACGCCCACTCAATTTAAACCACGCCCATGCTCCTTAAGTTTATTAAAACTTCGCGAATTTCACTATCTTTGGGTTTTTTATGTAATCCTGATACTAAATCAACTACTTATAAAACCCTTCCTGTTGGTTTTATGAGGCAACAGAGATGTGAGATATCAAATTTTGTGTCAGCTAGGAAGCGGTCGTGTAAATGACACAAACAGGTATATTGAAATATCCTGCCGTTTATAAAATAACCACGTGTTACATAAAATGCGGCGATTGTTTTCAAAATAATTGTAATTACTTTCAGAAATGCCGGCAGACTCCAAGCGACCCTGGAACATGCAACGCATTACCTCATGTTTTCCTTCTGCAGTTTTTTTCCCATCCTCCCGGTCCATCTTTTTTCTCTGTTTTATTTTTATACGTTTATTTATTTTTTAAAGTCCAATGAAATGAAAAACAGGGACAATGCACGGCCCATTTGGCTTTGAATTCCGCTGACTCGTCCGGTACTGCTGACCGTCGCGTTTTTCCCGTTCGCACGAAACAATTTTTTTTTTTTTTTTAAGGATACAAATTATGAGTGAGTATGGTAGGAGGTAGGATATCGAGGGGAAAGTCGGAGACACGTTGCACAATATTCACACATACTGGCGTCCCGGGCACGTTTTCACTTCCCGGTTCTTGAAAAATAATCAACCCAAATTCTTATTTATTTTCTATTTTTGAAAACGTTGTGCGTGGAACGTTGTACAAATGTGCGAATGGGGTAGGGTAATCGGTAGGCGAGCCGTGTCGGAAACGAAAATAGACGGTATTGGCCAAGAGTGAAAACAACCCGCCGGACGGACGGAGTCGATCGATGACAAAAAGAAATCTGTTTATACAACAGAAGGAAAATCACTCCTTGTATCAGGAGCAGAAAGAGAGAACGTCAAACATAACAGGAGCAACTTTTTTTCACAAGGCTGACATGTTGTATTGGGACCAACACGCAAAACAAAAAAAAAAAAATAACGAAGCTCCTGCATTAAAAAAATTAAAGGGAAATGTGGAGGAAAAGCTCTTTTGCGTATTAAAATCCTAAAAGGTTTCCGTACAACGAGCTTTGAAAAGTTTCTCAATCCTTGACGCGCACTAAACCATAAATCCGTTTTACTTAGAGACCAGATGAGATCAGATAAAGTTCAGTATATTCAACTGAAATGGCGTGAAATTGAGCTCTTCCAGCTTTGTAAGCTCCTGGTACAATTAAACTAAAACCACGACTCTTTTACTGCGCACTTCATAATCCTGATCAAACCGGTTGGATCAAGTTTCAAATTACCTGAATTCAACTTGAATTGAGCTCTTCTGTGTTTTTTGAAACCACAAATACAAGCTCCTTAACTTTTGAGAATCCAGCTTATTAACCAGAAAGTGAGTAAAATAGAGCAATTTGGATTGTGCAAGCTTAGGTTACTGACAAGTTTTTAAGCTCCTGAAAAAAATTGAAAACGTAAAGTCGAGCACCTGTCCAAATTTGAATCCTGATTTTACCAGGAGCTTCGATAATGTTTGTAAAATAAAGCGACAGAAGCGCTGACAATTTTCGGAACACCTGATATTCTACAAACGTTAAATACGAGCTCCTATCCTAATTGCAGGAGTTCGGAGTTATTTGTCTGGAACTGTAAATACAAGCTCTTTCGAGTTTTTAAGCTCCTGAAAAAAAAATTGAAAACATAAACTCGAGCTCCTGTCCAAATGTGAACCCTGATCTTACCAGGAGCTTCAAAGAATTTTTGTAAAAGGGAGTGAAAAGAGCTCTGAAAGTTTTTTTGAATCCTGGTATTCACAAACGGTAAATACGAGCTCCTGTCTACTCTCGAATCTTGATATTTCGAGGAAATTAGAGCTATTCGCCGGAAGGAGTATAAATACGAGCTCTTTCCAGTTTTTAAGCTCCTAAAAAAATTGAAAACATAAACTCGAGCTCCTGTCCAAATTTGAATCCTGATATTACCCGAAGCTCAAGAGAATTTTTATGAAATGTGGTTAAAAAGAGCTCTAAGCGCTAGTAATCAACACACGTCAAACAAGAACTACGTCTACTTCAGAAACCAGATATCCAAGGAGATCCGGGTTTATTCACCCAAACCTTTTTATTTATTTTTTTTTTATTATTGTACGATGTTTAGCTCGTCCGGTTTTCCCGGCTCGAAGGGACTTGCTGACCAATTGGGAATCCACGAGATTAATCTGGTCCGGTCCTTTTCTTCGGTAAAATTTGCATATAATGGAATCGGCCCAAGCGAAATAAATCTCCGCTTTAATCCCACCGGATGATTCATAGATTGAAAAACATTCGGTAAAAGAGAGAAGGCGTTTCGTGTCTTGTCGGAACGCCCGTTTACATCCTCGACAAAACGTTGACAATTTAATCCTTGGCGAAGGAACACAGTTCCTTGAAAATAGAAGACTACCTACCATTTGTAAAAGTGCACCGAAGGCCACGGGGGGGGGTATACATTCCTCGCTGGCTTTTTATATACTCGTCCCCGCGGGTATGACTGAAATCCTGATAATTACATGAGACGCGTATATTCTTAAAATAGTGGGGTTTAAAGAGGATTTTTTAATAGAAATCCCACCGATAACCTTAACAAATCCACGTAACAAAATAATGATTTAGGATAATTTAACTTTCAAATGTCTTGATTAAAAATCCGCCGATAACGAGCTCTTTCTCGCTTGAATGCTTCATATTAACTAGAAATGTATTAATTAAAATAAATTATTTAAAACAAGAGCTGTTGAACAATCTTGATAAACGACTGAAGCTGTATTATCCTCCGAAATGCGTTAAAACAAGATAGAAAAACCTTTCGACTTGAAATCCTGATAGTATCAGGAGGCAGGAGCTGCATTTGTCCCCGTAAAAGAAAAATGGCGAAAAGGGGGGGGGGAATTCAAAAAGTGGGGTTGAGATGGGGAGTTGGTGGTCTCCGAGTGGTAGAGCAGCGGGGTATCAAGCCGAAGGTCGTGGGTTCGAATCCCGCTCCTGACATTGACCTTTTTATCTCGACTTAAAACCTTAACAAACTGGTCAAGCGGGCGAGGAAATTAGTGAATTTAAGGAACTCCTAATTAAAACAGGAGCTGCTGACCAAAAAAACCTAAAGACAAGCTCTTCCTCGTCTTGAAATTCTAATAGTAACAGGAGCTGTATTTATCCTTTAATTTTTTTTTTTTAAACAACACCTGCAATTATCCCTTAAATAAAATACATATAATAAAAGCTGGTGACCATCAATATACCTAAAATCGAGATCGTTTTTCTATTGTAATCCAATTAATTAGGAGCTACATCTGTCCTTAAAAGAAAACCAAACAGACCCGAAAACGTGTTCTTCTTCCCCTTGAAATTCTAATATTAACAAGGGTTGAAGTTTATTTCTTGTATGCATCTGCATAACTGCATAACGGGAGCAATGAGAACATGTCCTACAATTAGCATGGAAAAAATAATTGGGACTAACACCCCTACATCACATGGTAGAAAGGACAGCACAGAAAACCATAATCATCCTCATTAGAGAGAAACCTCCAACAGGAATAGAACTGAAATGGAGGGATAGCAACAAACTGTGGAAAAATCATCCATCACTCATGGCTCCAAGGGATGACATGAACAGGATGTTTGAATTCAATCAAAAATTCCGAACACATCCTAACGCCAAAAAAGAATGGGAAAGAAGAGAAATTAATTCCTTTACAAATGGCACCATCCTTTGGTACACAGATGGGTCGAGAACACAAGAAGGCACAGGAGCAGGAGTATTTGGACCAGGCACCAAATACCCGGAACCAGTGGGAAGCAGTATCTTCCAAGCTGAGATTCACGCAAACTGCGGAGCAACACTAGCCCGCAGGAGGAAGTGTTTTGGGATGTACAATTTGACCATAGAAGAACTTCAACCAGTAAAACCGGGCCTATTAATCAAGTTCCTTGATGAAATAGGACTAACAGATGTGCTCTAGGCAGAGAACGGGGGATACAATAGCTCTTAAAGGGCGCAGTATACATACCCTGGAAACTTTCAATCAATCAATCAATTACTTCTTAAAGAAAATAGATAAAAGAAAAGCTGTGACCAAAAAGAGCTTTTAAAAAACTAGAGCTTAAAAGTAGGAGCTGCAATTATCCCTAAATGAAAAAAATTAAAACAAGATCTTCTTATTTTAAAAAAGCCTTAAAACTCTTATTCGTATTTAAATCCTAATCCTAGTTTAAATCCTAACAAAGTTTAAACAGGAGCTGCCTTAAAGGAAAAATTATAAAAAAAGAGCTCCTCTTTTATATTGGTGGCCAAAACAAACCCTAAAAAACGAGCTCGTTTTTTGTCTTGTCATCCTGATAGTAGTAGGAGCGGTATCTGACCTTAAAAAAATAAAACGGTAGGATTTGATTAAAAAGAGACTGAAAAAGAGCTCTTCCTCGTCTTGGTATCCTGATAGTAACAGGAGCCACATTGATCCTTTTCACAAAAAAAAAAAAAAAAAAAAAAAAAAAACAGATAAAAGAAAAGCTGGTTACAAAAAACGAGCTCCTTTTGTGTCTTACCATCCTGATACTAATAGGGGCTGCATTTGTATTTAAAAAATTTAAAACAGGAGCTGCTCATTAAAGAGCGACTGAAAAAGAGCTCTTCCTCGACTTGTTATCCTAATAGTAACAGGAGCAGCACTGATCCTTAAAAGAGCAAAGTTTAAACAGGAGCTACAATTGTCCTTTACAGAAAATAGATAAAAGAAAAGCTGTTGACACAAAAGAGCTCCATTTATGTCGTCATCCTGATATTAATATGAGCTGCATTTGTCATCAAAAACAATGTAAAACAGGAGCTGCCGATTAAAAAGAGCCTGAAAAAGAGGTCTTCGTTGACTTGGTATCCTACTATTGGGTTGTCCGGAAAATAATGCAGGATTTTGGTATTAAACAAAAAAAAAGAAACTAGTTACTTTAAAGCAATGTTCTTTAATCAAAATAATTTCCCATACTCTCAGTACATTTCTCCCAACGTGTTGGTAACTTATTAATTCCGTCTGAGTAGAATTCAGAATTTTTAGAATTGATAAAGTCAATAAATGCATTTTCCAGTTCCGTTTGATTTTTGAATATTATGTGTTGTAAGTAGTGGTCCAGGTGTCTAAAAAAATGGTAGTCAGTAGGCGAGAGGTCCGGAGAGTAGGGTGGGTGAGGCAAAGTTTCATAGCCAAGCTCCAATAATTTTTGTGACGTTACACGTGACACATGTGGTCAAGCGTTGTCATGCAACAAAATGGGCCCTTTCCGATTGACCAAAGAGGGCTTCATTACTGCCAATTTCTGATGCATGGTATTAATTTGGTTACAGTATGATTCAGCATTGATGGTTTCGCCAGGATTTAAGAAGCTGTAGTGTATTAAACCAAATGAAGCCCACCATACCGTAACCATTACCTTTTTTTGATGAGTTGGGGGCTTTGGAAAATGTATTGGAGCTTCTCCTTTGTCGAGCCACTGTCCAGAACGTCTAGTGTTATCGTAGAGAATCCACTTTTCGTCACATGTAATTTTTTCGATTTTTTTGGCGATCGTTTAATGAGTGTGGAACCCAATTTTCGAGTTTTTTCACTTTTCCAATCGCTTTGAGGTGGTCAGCGACGGTCGTTTTACTGACTTTGAGTTGCTCTGCAAGTTCTCGAACAGTTGTTTTGGGGTTTTCTTCCACCACTGATCGCAGAACATCATCATTAAAAGAGGAAGGCCTTCCACGACCTTCTTCATCTTCAAGGCTGAAATCTCCCTCCCGAAATTTTTTAAACCACCTTTGCACAGTGCACTCATTAACACAACCCTCGCCCCAGACTTGGTTAATGTTTCTAGCCGTTTGGGCTCCGCTTCGGCCGAGTTTAAACTCGTAAAAGAAAATCGTACGAAATTCTCGCGTTGACATTATAAGGATGACTGAATTATTTCCAAGTAGCGGAATGCTACAGAGGTAAACAAACAATATCATTTGGAAGAGGATTAATAAGTGTTGACATTCATACAAATGAGTAATCCTGTAAACGTAAACAGAATATTTTATATAGATTTTTTTTAATGAAAACTTAAAATCCTGCATTATTTTCCGGACAACCCAATAGTAGGAGTTGCATTTGTCCTTTAAAAAAATGAAAACAGTAGCTGCTGATTGAAAGGAGACTGAAAAAGAGCTCTTTCTCGACTTGGTATCCTGGTAGTATCAGGTGCCCATTCATCCTTTACAGAAAACAGATTTTAAAAAACTGGTGACAAAAAAGAGCTCCTTTTATTGTCTTGTCATCCTGATACTAATAGGGGCTGATACTAAAAGAAAAGTTTCAACATGCTGACCAAAAAAAAAAAAAGCCTAAAGACAAGCTCTTCCTCGCCTTGAAATCCTAATAGTAACAGGAGCTGCATTTTTCCTTAATTTTTTTTTTTTTTTAACAAATTGCATTTATCCCTTCAATAAAATAGATATAAAAGAAGCTTTTGACTCAAAATTGAGATCCTTTTTCTGCTGTAATCCAATTAACTAGGACATTTTTCAAGGCCCGAAAACATGGTCTTCTTCCCCTTGGAATTCGAAGAGTAACAGGAGCCACATTGATCGTTAAAAGAACAAAGTTTAAACAGGATCTGCCTTAATGAAAAAATTATTTTAAAAAAAGGAGCTCCTCTTTTATGATGGTTCTTTTTGTCTTGATTAATCCTGATAACAAGAGCTGCCCTTAGTGTCTAAAGAAAAATTGGAAATACAACTGCTGAAAAAAAAGCACCCGAGCATTTCCTCGTCTTGAAATCTTGGTAATATCAGAAACTGCATTTATTAAAAAAAAAGACAAGATGAACAGGAGCTGCTTATTTAAAAAAAAAGGCCAAAGAAATGAACTCTTCATCACCCTGAAATCCCCATCGTATAAGGGGCACTTCAAGAAAATATTTAAAACCTGAGCTAATGAACAAACAAATAAAGCCTAAAAAACGAGCTCCTTTCCATCTTGGAACCCTGGTAGTATCTGTGGCTGCATTTAACTTTAAAAGAGCCAAAATTTCAAATACAAAGTTTAAGTGGAATTCTTGGAAAGGCCGCCGATAAAACCCGATAGTGACATGAAGTGAATTTAACCTTTAAAAGATCCGAGTTAAAACAGGAGCTGCCTATTTTGGAGAGAAGTCTGTTTAAAAGAATTGGGTTGTTTAAAAAAAAAAAAAAAAAAAGCTTCTGATGGAAAAAACAACAAAAAAAGCTCTATTTCTGGAAATCCTGATAGTATGAGGAGCTGTAATTGACGTTGAAAGAACCGAGTTAAAATCGGAGCTCCTGAAACACAAAAATAGATAAAAAGAGCTCCTTTTCAATTCTGGAATTCCGATTATAATTAGGAGTTACGAAGCAAATCCAGTCCAAACTGAAGGAACTTCCGTCATCTTGAGGATTGGTCTTAAACCTATACCAACCATAATGAAAAATTTCTCCTTGTGAAACAGACGTTGCACGGCTTCGGCGTCCGCGTTGCGTCATCTCATTCCAGGCAGTTTGTAGCCGGAGAGCGGATCGGAAAATGCTTCATTAATAATACATGTTCCGCCGATCCGTATTTCTCAACCATTTACGGTTTTATTATTATTGTTATGTTCTACTATGTAACAAGTCGTTTAAACAGTTCCTTTTCTCTCTCTCTCTCTCTCTCTCTCTCTCTCTCTCTCTCTCT
>CM077110.1:7631801-7649084 GCA_039619505.1 Cimex hemipterus | reverse complement strand
TCTCTCTCTCTCTCTCTCTCTCTCTCTCTCTCTCTCTCTCTCTCTTTCTTCGCTCCCGGTCGTCAGGGTCCTGATCCCTGCGATTCCTGACCTTTCTGGGTACGCTTCCGCCATCCGTGATGTAGCTCTCTTCTCGGCGGGCCTTTGTAAAAGGGCCGTGTTACGAGGTAGTGAAAGTCCGGCCCGATTTACTACCAACCAACCGGAGCAGATTAAGCAGATTAAAACGCAAAAAACAAACATACCGGAGGGTTTTTTAAAAGATCGAAAAGTTCACTCGATCCGAGGTCTTTCACCTCAACGGTGTCTTCAAATGGAGGAAAAAAGACAAGGCCGACAAGCGTGAAATATTCCACCTCATTCTCTCCGTTTCTTTTCATACATAATCCAAGTATGACTAAAAGAAAACTCCTTTCAAATTGAGAAGCCTCATCATAGCAGGCGTTCCAAGTTTAATTACCTGAAGTACGAACGAGCTCGTTTTACATTTGTAAGATCCTGATAAAAATAAAACCATAAATACGAGCTCCTGCCCATATTGGAATCCTGATCTTACAGGAGCTTCAAGGTTTTTTTTTTTAAATTAGCTCTTAAAATTGTCTGAACGTCTGATATGTCACAGACGATAAATAGAGCTGCTTTTATTTGGATACATGATATGACCAGTAGTTACATGTTTATTCACCTGAAATAACCTAAAACCGAGCTCTTTTAACACTTGTAATCTCCTAATAGAAACAAAACTATAAATACTACATCCTGCCAATTTAGAATCCTGATCTTACCAGAAGTTCCACGTTTAATTACTTGCGTAGCTTAAAAATGAGCTCTTTTAAGTTTTGTAAGCTCCTGATACAAAGAAATAAACGAGCTCCTGCTCATATTAAAATCCTAATCTTACCAGGAGCTACAAGGTTGTTTTGTAAAAATTAGTTAAAAAGAGCTCTGAAAATATCACAGACGAAAAATAGAAGTTCCTGATTACTTTGGATACATGAAGACCAGGAGTTCCACGTTCAATCACCTGAACTACTTTAAAAACGAGCTCCTGATGCAAAAAATGAAGCTCTTGTCTACTTTACAATATTTATAGTGCTAGGAAGAGTAAAATGTTTTAGTAAAAAATTCTGAACTCTGATATTACGCTAAGTAAGAATTCTCTCCACTTTGGACCAGGTGGCAGCTGGTCATAAAATCCTGCTACAAAAACCATGGGAAAAATAAACCTCTTCAAGGACAGAAAACCTAAGCTGTTCCAACCGTTCCCGTCTCGAGACAACGAAGAAATGAAATCATGCTTCGGTCCAAAGAGCTGAAAATAACAAAAACTCCCAAGCGATCTGATTCAAAACGACAAACATGAAACTGAGCTCCTGCCATAAAACCTGAAAACCTGAGCTCCTCCAGCGGCCCCGAATACAAAACGATAGGTGGAATGTTTCTTGTCTAAAGAACTGAAAACTTGAATTCCTACCAAAGCTCCTGATACAAAATGCTGTCGACGAAATGAAGCTCCTGTCTTAAAAACTGTAAAGTTGAACTTTTACCAAGGCTCCTGATGTAAGATGGCTAAGTTGAAATCAAGCTCCTGCCCGAACAGCTGAAAACCCGAGCTCCTTCAGCGACTCCTGGTACAAGACAACCATGTTGAAATCAAGCTCCTGCCCGAACAACTGAAAACCCAAGCTCCTTCAGCGACTCCTGGTACAAGACAACCATGTTGAAATCAAGCTCCTGCTCGAACAACTGAAAACCCGAGCTCCTTCAGCGACTCCTGGTACAAGACAACCATGTTGAAATCAAGCTCCTGCCCGAACAACTGAAAACCCGAGCTCCTTCAGCGACTCCTGGTACAAGACAACCATGTTGAAATCAAGCTCCTGTCCGAACAACTGAAAACCCAAGCTCCTTCAGCGACTCCTGGTACAAGACAACCATGTTGAAATCAAGCTCCTGCCCGAACAACTGATACCCGAGCTCCTTCAGCGACTCCTGGTACAAGACAACCATGTTGAAATCAAGCTCCTGTCGGAAGTATTGAAAACCTGAACTCCTCCAACAGTTCCTGGTACGGAGGAAAATGAAATGAAGCTCCTATTACAAAGATGAAAAAACCAAGCTTATGCTTTATTTTGACAATCTATGCTCCCTTGCTCTTATTCAACTTGATTATTCGAGTAGTAAAACTTTCGCTTGTTGAAAATTAATCTGGTTCGTACTGGCTAGGATGGGTCAGCCGCGACTTACCGCGCCTTCTACACGTGGGCGCGTGCTTTGCAATAGTTTCTATTTACCTAAGGATTGCATCTATTTCCGCATATTGCCCCTCCAATTTTACGGCCAGCGTCGGTGAAAGGGAAACCGCGTTTATATCTCTATGCGCCCTTGCGCAACGTAGAAAGAGAAATCACTAGAAACTTTAAACATAAATAAATCCCCAAAAATTATATATATTTTTTAATTGTTATTTTTCAGACCGGGGCCTGAACGGGAGGACGATACTTCTCACCGGTTTCACAGGCTTCATGGGCAAAGTGCTGACGGAGAAGCTCCTCCGATGTTGCCCTGAGGTCAAGCATATTTACCTCGTGGTGAGAGAGAAGAAGGGCAATAGCGCAAGGGAAAGGGTGGAGGAAGTGCTCAAAGACCCCGTAAGTATTGCTTAAAAGCACACTAATTACGAAACTTGCGCATGGCGTGAGGAAGAATCAAGATCGGTATTACGATGTCCACCGGCCCGGTCATGGCCTGGCACACTTTCGACAGGAAGACGCCGAAATCCACGCGAGTAGGTGTTAGGCGAAAAGAGAAATCTAATATGATTTCGGGTTAAAATTACAATAAAATAAGAACTTGATGCCCTTGAATTATAGAAGTGACAAGTTGAGTGTAGGAGGTTAAAAAATTGAGCTACTATCAACCAGGAGTAGAACAAATTTTAGCTCCTAGGATCAACCAGGAGTAGGACAAATTTTAGCTCTTGTCATCAACCAGGAGTAGGAGAAATTTTAGCTCCTGTAATTAAGCAGCAGCAGAATACAATTCGAACTCCTTTCATCAATCACGAGTACGACAAATTTTAGCTCCTGTTATCAACCAGGGGTAGGACAAATTTGAACTCCTACTATCAACCAGGAGTAGTACAAAATTTTATCTCCTTTAATCACGACTTTTAAAAATCTGAGCTCCTGTTATCAACCAGGAGTAGGACGGACTTTGACATTCTTTAATGAGACAGAATAAAAAGAAATTATTGCTGCATTAATTTACCAGGAGTAGGACGAAATTATTAGGCGCATTAATTAACCAGTAGTAAAACATAGTTGGAGCTCGTGCTATCAATAAGGATTAGGAGAAAATTTCATCTCCTTCCATCAACTAAGAATAGAACAAAGTTCAAGCTCCTGTTATTAACCAGGAGTAGGACAAATTTTAGCTCCTGTTATGAATCATCCGTAAGACAAACTTTGAGCCCCTTTAATCAACCAGGAGTAGGACGAAATTACAGCAGAACAAAATTCAAGCTCCTGTCATTCATCGCAAGGTGTAGAACAAAACCTGAGCTCCTACTATCAACCAGTTATAGGTCCAAAACATAGCTGTTTTAATCGACCAGGAGTAGCACAAATTTGAGCTCCAGTTATTGGCCAAGAGTAAGAAAAACATATGAATCCTTGGGATGTATCAGGAGCAGTGAGATAGTTGAGCTCTGTCATCTAGGGTGGGAAAAAAAGTCAAGCTCTTATCATTCATAAACGCTATTACCCATCATAAAAGTGAATAATTTGACATGAGTAACTGGCGTGTATCAGAAGCGGAGACAAGACTTAAGATCAAGGTGCTTCTTGGTAAAAAAAATACACGCCATGTATTAGCTTGGATTTTAGTCATTCTCATAGGTCGCAATTACTCTTCGACGTCGGTTAGGGAGAACGCGTACGTCATATAAGAATTGACCTGAAATTACACGCCTCCTGGGAATTTCTGACAGCCTATTACGTCGCCCTTGTATTCGGTGTCGCAACTCGGCCGATTTTTCTGACCCGGTTAGCGAACGGAAAATTTGAAAATGAGAGTGAGTAAGAAAGAGCTTGATTGATGATGGAGAGAGAGAGAGAGAGAGAGAGAGAGAGAGAGAGAGAGAGAGGACATCGACCGCAAAGTTTCACCACATAAAATACAATACATTACACACGGATCGGTTTGTGGCGGGTCATTCGAGCCCAATTACCAACGGTTTTGTAATAATAATTGAAAATTATCGAAAAGGGGAAGGATAAGGGAAAATAAATTAGGTATCGAAGTCCAAAAACTTTGGGAACAATCAAAACTTACAGACACTGATTTCCTTTTGACTGCCCACAAAGTTCTTTCGCACCGGAGCTCGAATCAAGAACCACCTGGTACATCATAGGAGTTCAACTAATTTTTTGACTCCTCATACATTGAAGTTTTTTTTTTTTTTTTTAATTACTGATTTATCCTAGGAGCTGAAAATCAATGCCAACAGATCTCAAAATTTGTTCTACTCCTGTTTGATAAAAAAAGTTCAAATTTCTTTTACTCCTAGTTGATAAAAGGAGCTGAAATTTCAATCCACTCCTGGTTGATAGTAGGAGTTAAAATTTTATTTTACTCCTGCTTACTATCAACAGCTAAAATTTGGTTCTACTCTTGGTTGATAACAGGAGCTCCAATTTTGCTAGATGTTGATAGAGTGAGATAAAATTTTGTCCTACACGTGGTTGCTGTCAGGAGCTCAAACTTTATCCTATTCCTTGTTGATAACAGGAGCTCGATTTTTGTCAACTTCTAGTTGAAACAGGAGCTTGCGTTTTGTTCTGTAACTGTTGTTGGGGCTCCAATTTTGCTAGACTCCTGATTGATAGACTGAGACAAAATTTTGTTCTACATGTCGTTGATGATAGGAGCTCGATTTTTATCCTACTCCTTGACGATAGCAAGGACTCGATTTTTGTCAAGTTTAGGTTAAAACAGGAGCTCAGATTTTTTTACCTCGTGGTTCATTCAAGTAGCTATAAATTCGTTCTACTCCTGGTTATTGGAGCTCCAATTTTGCTCGACTCCTGATTGATACAATAAGATAAAATTTTGTCCTGAAATGAAATTTTTTCTACTCCTGATTAATTGAAACAGCTATGATATCGCTCTACTTCAAAATGATGAAAGGAGCTCAAATTTTATCGTATTCTTTGTCGATAAGAACTCGATTTTTGTTAACTTTCGGTTGAAACAGGAGCTTGCGTATTGTTCTATAACTCTTGTTATCAGGGGGCCAAATTATGTCCAAATCCTCGTTGAGGTTAACATTGGCTAATCAAATTTTCTACTCCTGATTGATGGCAGGAGTTCAAATTTTGTTCGATTCCTGGTTGATAGAAGGAGTTAACATTTTGTCCTACACCTGCTTGCCAACAGGAGCTCAAATTTGTTCACTCCTGGTCAATAAGAAAAGCTCGAACTTTGTTCTACTCCTGAATAATTAAAGGTCAGATTTTTTTCCCTACCCCTTGTTGATAACAGGAATTCAAACTCTATTCTACTCCTGCTTAGCATCAAGAGCTAAAAAAACTCTACTCCTGGTTGATAACAGAAGCACAGATTTGCTTCTAGTTCTGGTTGATTAAAGGAGCTATAATTAATTTGTACTTAACTGGGGCTTATATTTTATTCTGGCCCTGCTAACAGGAGCTAAAATTTTCAAAAACCGATTTTACTCTTGGTATATCCTAGGAGCTAAAATGTACTTCTACTCCTAGATCCTAGGAACTCAACTACTATTCTACTCCTGATAAATCCATGGGACCCAATTCTTTTTTTTAACTCCTGATACATCTTCGAAGTTATACCTTTAGTTACTCTGTACGAGCTCAATTACTTTTCTGTTCATATAGCTTTCAATTGTGCTCAGGTCTACAGCAGAAGACATATCAACCCCCAAGGTTCCGGTGCTTTTGAAAAATGGCTCATTTGTATGTCGGGTTCGAATGCAGGGCCGCAGGATTCGAACCCGGGACCTTAGTGATGATCAGCACTTAAATCCTTGCGGCCACCGACGCCCCCTACTCAGGTCTTCCGTGTTTCAGGTAGACCTTGCCACCGGATTTTCCCCTTTGTTGAGCACGCAGTCCTTCTATGTGGGTTAAAGGTCGTTTTAAATGGATGGACGTGATTTTTTTTTTTGTGACCAACGCTATACTATTACTTTATAATTGTTCCTTATTAAATGGCGTTTCCCCCTCTTGGTCCGTTTTTTTGGTCCGCCGAGCATGACTTCACGCTTCCTCCTTCGGCGTCTACCCGAAGACAAACAATTTAATCTTCTTCTTTTTTCTTTGAGTAATATATTTTTCCTTCTTATGCCTCCAGCTTTTCTCCATCCTGGAGAAGGAGGTGCCCAAATACAGGTCGAGACTCACAGCTCTCAACGGCGACTGCAGCCTGCCCAACCTGGGACTGAGCGACGAGGACAAAAAGAAAGTCACGGAAGAGGTAAATGACATCTTATCCTTTTTTTTAATATTGAGGTTTAATCAGTCCCTGCGAAAAGGTCAGCATGGTATTCCACGGCGCTGCCACAGTCAGGTTCGACGAAAGTCTCAAAGTCGCCTACCTCAGCAACGTTCAAGGCACGAAGGAAGTTCTCAGGCTGGCCAAGGAGATCAAAAACTTAGCGGTAAGTTGATTCGACCTTTGTTTAAAAACGTTAGACCTCCTATTCGGATACATAGAAACTCCTCAAGTTTTCGTTCTGTTCCTGATACTCGTACTTGTTCATAGTCAAACTGTAGGAGCCCCAAATTCAATCGATCAGGAGTTGAGCTCCTCTATTTTCCTTTCTTCTCCTATTATCGGTTGAATTGACCTCAAGCTCCTAAGTTAACATAACTTATTTTCCAACATAAGTATGTAACTTTACGTGTCATAAATGGTTCTGATACCTGTTGATTAAATACGGTAGGCTCCTAGTTTTAGAAACTGAAGCTCCTATTCTAAAGGAGTTGAGCTATTTTCTAAGCTCCTGATACCTTTAGACAATTCACATTAAGCTCCTTAATTAAGAATCTGGAACTGTTACCAGGCAACAGTGGGTAAGGTCAAAAGTTCAGGAGATCGGGAGTAGATAAGCTCCATTATTTCTCTTTCAGCTACTGATACCATTCAAAAAGTCACGAACCTGAATGTTTCAGGTCCTCGTCCACATCTCAACCGCGTATGCCAACTGTCACCTCTCGAAGATCGAAGAGCGATTCTACGAGGCGCCTATGGACGACAAAAGGCTTGAGGATATGGTGCAGAACATGGACGACAGCATCCTCGAAGCCATCAGGCCAAAGTGAGTCCGATTCGTGTACAAAGACGGGGATTGTTTCAATGATTTTTTCCCCCACAGGATCATAGGAAGGTGGCCGAATACATACTCGTTCACAAAGGCTATGGCGGAGTCTGTCGTCAAGTCGTACGCCGGTCAGCTTCCAATCGTCATGTTCAGACCTGCTATCAGTGAGTTTTTCTTGGGTGTTTTTGTGTTCAGTTTGTCTGATGGAATGATCAGTCGTAGGTACGTCCAAGGAGCCACTGATCGGCTGGACGGACAACCTGTACGGTCCGACTGGGATTGTAGTCGGTGCAGGGTGTGGAGTGCTAAGGTCGATGTACTGCGATCTGGACTGTATCGCCAACATCGTACCTGTAGACATGGCCGTGTCGGCAATGCTGACCGGGGCCATCAAGAGGATTCAGGACCCGTAAGTACCAGTAAACATCAAGTCCCAAGGGAAAATTGAACTTTGTACCTTGTTTAGACCCGTAGATGACACCATACCGATATATCACTACGTCTCGTCTACCGATAACCCTCTAAAATGGAGGGAGTTCAAAAGGCTCATCGAGCTTCATGGGCAGGACGTTCCGCCCATCAAGGCAATCTGGTGCTACTTCA
This sequence comes from Cimex hemipterus, assembly GCA_039619505.1. Classification (NCBI taxonomy): domain Eukaryota; kingdom Metazoa; phylum Arthropoda; class Insecta; order Hemiptera; family Cimicidae; genus Cimex; species Cimex hemipterus. The sequence goes on along the minus strand of CM077110.1, from coordinate 7,641,121 downwards.
TGACGACCCATAGGTACAAGATCAACCACTACATTGCCATACTCTTCCTCCACTACCTGCCTGCCATCATACTCGATACCATAACCAAACTGACAAAAGGAGACAACCCTAAGTATGCCTATAAACCAAAATTGTCCTTAAAAAAAAACAAAATTGACTATTGTCCTTCATTTCAGCTTGTACAAGATCTACAGGAAGATTGACAAGTATTCCGAGATAATTGAACACTTCGCAATAAGGAGCTGGGACTTCACAAATGACAACACGAAAAAGCTGAGAATGATGCAGACGGACAAGGACAGGGCGGAGTTCGACTTTGACATCGCAAACCTGAACTGGAACGAATTCTTCTATAACTACATACGTGGCCTACGTGTCTACTTGTTGAAAGATGGCATGGAAACTTTGCCGAAAGCGAAAGTGAGGTGGCACAGGTTCCAGATCGCCCAGAGGATCATGCTCACCATTTTCTACCTCTTTGTTACCCTGATGGCCTACAGGCTCTTCACCTGCTTTCTGTCCATCACTGCATGACCTGAAGGCAGATATCAACGCGAAGCCCTTCTTGCCTTAGCCATTTATAAATTTAAAAATTATTAATTAAACATGTTATAACATACTTGTACATACAAACACACTTTACACCTTGATTATACTCATTAATTTTACTATTATATTAGTTATTTACTGACTCGGTTAATAAAATATCAAAAACATCAGTTTCAATTTTTTGCCCCAATAAGACCACTTGAATATGGAAAAAATTTATCATTAACCTGCCATAAAGTGTAATCAGTAACTTCAAAAACACCAAAATGTATTATTAACTTTCTGCCAAGTATGATCGGTAACCTTGTAACAGCACCAAAATTTACCTTCAGCCCGTCACAGATTGTAATCAGTAACCTCATAATAGAGACAAAATTTTATCAATAACTTTTTATACAAAAATATCAGTTTTATCATTTTTCTCACAAAAATTTTGTAATATTTCTTTTATTTATTTTAAGAGAAGTTGGGGCAGAAACAGCATCTTACAAGTAAATGAATCAATTTTATGTCACAAAGGAACAAGTCACAGTGGTTTTTTCCCACAAATAATAAAAGAATTAATGCTAAAATTTTCATTCACTCAGCAAAACATATGCCGCCGTCATTGAACTGTTTCTTCTCGATTTCTTTGAGTATGCACTTGATCTTGGCGATGCGTTCCCGCAATTTAGTGTTCTGCTTGTAAAGGTTCTTTATTATCCTGCTCTTGATCTGTACAATCTCCCTGTTGTATATGATCTCGAGCCTGAGCTTCCTCTTGAGCGGTGTCTCATCCTTGAGGCTCTTCCCGCAAGGTACAGTAACGAGGAGGTAGGACGAGTTCTTGGTGCTATTCTGCTCTGCCGGCTGGTCTTTCTGGTTCTAAATTTATTTGGTAGATTAGTGGTTTTTGTATGATTAATTTTTTTTTTTATATGCTCAGATTTTACCCCAACAAATATGCAGGTTGGGTTCACTTCATTGATCTTGGCGCCTTTCTCTTTTGAATGGGCGAGCTCTTTTATAATATCCTCACCTTCCGAGCTAGTCGAATTTAATGAGTGTTCTGATTCTCCATCCTGAATATCAGCAGTAAAAAGAATTTTTTTAAATGTATTTTTTAAAAAGAAGTACAACACATGTTTAAAATACAGGTTTCAAGTTTCATGATCAAGGTTTGAAAAATTTTTAAAAAATCAATTTTTTTTTGTGTGCGATCACTACTATGCCCCTAAGAAGGAAACGCTTGTTGACGAAGAAGGAGGAGATGTGGTGCTACATCCTGTACAAATTCATCAAGTCGTTGAAGGAGGAGGAGGACGAGAAGTTCGCGAGGAAGAGCAGCCTTGACTACATGATCAACAAGCTCAAAGAGTCAATGAGTGCAAAGCAGATCGGGCAAGAGGACGAGGATGAGTGGGAGGACATCGACACAGAACAGGAGGACGCATTTGACTCTGGCTACCTCGAGGACAAGCCAGGTGACGACATGCTACGCGTTCTGCTCCAGGGGCTCATCGAAAGCAACATGCTACCTCTGAACAACCGAGGCGATCAGTGATATAAAGAAATTAAAGAGAGAGAGCAAAAAAAAAAGAGAGAAAAAATTATTGTCTGACCAAACAAAAATTGTACACGATAGATTTTTGTTTATAGGATTTATTTATTTTTTTAGTATTTTATTTTTAAGCAAGACCATCTTCTAACATAAAAAAAGGTATGAAAGCTTTTTTCACATGTTCCATCTAAAAGAGGGAGTGCTTTTTTTTTTACATTACACCTTGAGAAAGTTTTAAGTTTCCCTGCTTCCAACAAAAAATATATTTATGCCAGAAAAAACCCCTAAAATCTTCAGACTGATTTGAACTTTCGCAATAAAAAATTAAAGGACAAAAAAATGGGTGAGAGCTTTTTACAAATTAGCCTCCCAGAAGCCAATTAAAAAAAAAAAGTAAAAAATAAGATAAAAACTTCAAAAACTTTTAAAAAATGCGCTTGTTAAACAAACTTAAATTTTTGCAATAAAAATCCAAATGAGGAGTTTCTTATATCTTTTCACCTCGAAAAGTCTAAAAAAAAAAAAAAATTCAAGATATGCCAGACAGTGTTGAACTTTCGTTTAAAAAATCAAATAAAATCAACTCAATGAAAAAAATTCAAAGGTGGAGAGGGATTTTTATACCTTTTCACCTTAAAATGTCTAAAATTAATATAACAAAATATTTAGTCCTGAAAAAGACCGAACCTAAACTTTTGCAATCAAAACGAAAGCTGTATTTAGGCCAGAGAAAATCCCAGAAATCCAGAGCTCATTAGATAAGTTGAACGTTTACAATAAAAACCAGAGGTGAAGAAATTTTTGACACCCACTCAATTTGACAGCTAGTTCTTCTCAAGTGCAAATTAAAAAAATGCATTCTTCCCATTAAATGTCAATCATTTTGAAAAGTCAAGTGGCCCTGGCATCTCCAAAAATAAAAATTTATGCCAGGAAAATACCAAGAAAACCGGAGCTCGTTAGACCATGGTGAACTTTTAAAATTAAAAACCGCAGAAAACTTTTTAACAACAACTCGCCAGGGAAATAAAAATTACCAGGTACAAATAAAAAAAACAACTGTATTTAGGCCAGACAAAATCCAAGAAATCCAGCGCACTAGTCTAAATTGAACGTTTACAATAAATTAAAAAAAAAAAAAAAGAGGTGCAGAAATTTTTTATACCACTCAACTTGACAGCTAGTTCTTCTCAAGTGCAAATAAAAAAAAATGCATTCTTCCCATTAAATGTCAATCATTCAACAAGTCAAGTGGCCCTGGCACCTCCAAAAATAATGATTTAGGCCAGGAAAATACCAAGAAAACCGGAGCTCGTTAGAGGCATGGTGAACTTTTATAATAAAAGACAGAGGTGCAGAGCTTTTTTTTACACCTCAACTTGACAGCTAGTTTCTCCGGTACAAATTAAAAAGGAAAAGTACATTTTTCCATTTATTAAAAATCTAGCAATTTTGACCTCCTTTGACCAATTTTCACAAATAACAATCCAAATGAGGAGATACGAGACTTTTTTCCAACTTCTCATCCTGACAAGTCAAGTTGCCTTGGCTCCTCCAAAAAGAAAGGAAGAAAAGTTGGAAGAAATCCAGAGCTCATTAGACCAGGTGAACTTTTACAATACAAAAACCAAAAAAAAAAAATTCTCACTTTGGAAAATCTAATGCCGGCTAGTTCCTACTAAATATAAAAAACATTTTTAACAGGAAAAAAGAAATCTTGAGCTTGTCACATCAGCCTGCCCATTGGCTATAAAAATACCGAAAGTATGAGAGCTTTTTTTATGACATCTAACCTTGAAAATTTTCCCTGGCAAATAAAAAACAATAAAAAAATCTAGTGTGAAAAAGCAAAAAATCTCAACTTCTGTCGATAACAATTACCAAAAGGCGCATTTCAATAATATTTACATCTTTTGATTAATTAAAGTTTTTAGTCGAGATAAAAAAGTCAGTGTTATGAGCAGGATTCGAACCCATTATTTTTGGCTAGATACGTTGCTGCTCTACCAAAAGATCATGATAGCTCAAGTGGCAGAGCAGTGGTGTAGTCTAGCCGAAGATCATGGGTGCGAATACCGCTCGTGGCGCTGACTTTTTTTCTCGACTAAAAAATTTAACTAATTGAAAGACATTAATTGGTCAAGTGGATCATGTAAACTGGTGAATTTAATATTTACATCCTTGCAGTCGATCGGCACTGCGTCCGGTACAAGGCAGATCCTCGTCATCGTCGATTCAATGTCCTTCTCTTCAAAGTGGTCCGAACAAATGACGGACGACTGAGACGGGAAGAAATTTTTGGGCAGCCTCAGCCTCCGGAGCCAGATCTTCCTCAGCTCCTTTTTCTTCGGGAATCTGTCCAAAAAGGGAATAGTTATTGAATTGACTTCGTAGGATAAATCGTCTCACTTGTGGAAACTGATGCCCGAGGTCTTCTTCCAATCGTTGGCGCAGCCCAGGACGCTGCACTTGGTCATCTCTTCGTCTCGGCCGCCTGTTTAGCCAGCCCGTTTATCCAAATGATCGATGATCGCGGGACGATCATTGGAGGTTACGCGGCTGTTATAAATGATACCGATCGAGGACCTTTGGCTCATGGAATCATGACGTTGATCATGGAAAAGAATCAAGAGGGACAAACTCAAATTTTAAAAAAATACTAATATTTTTATTGGTGCCTTGGTACCAGGAAATCATGAGACAATTCAAGGTCAGAAGATGAAAAAAAAAGCTTTCCTCTTCTTTTATCGAGACAGTTCAGGGTTGTCTAACAAGTAGAAGATTGTTTGGTTTTTTTCTATCAAATATGTTGTTTTTTTTAAACTTTTAGACTCGTCAAGATGAAAGTTGGCAAAAATACTCTGGTAAAAAAAAAGTCTCCTTTTTTATGATTTGCAAAAGATGGTCAAAGGAGCCCACAATTGCTTTGGTTTTTAAAGCTGAAAAAAATGAATTAATTTTTTTTTTCATTTGTACCAACTAAACTTCAAAGTGACAAGGTGTAAAAAACATTCCGCACCTTTGGATTTTTTTGCAAAAGTTCAACTTTATATATTATTTATTTTTATTTTTTTTTAAGTTTGATACAGGGGTTTTAAGCCTTTAGAAGGTGAGAAATAAATAAAACTCTCTACCTTCGGTTTTCAATGAGATTTCTTGGGATTTTCCAGCATAAACGTTTTTCGATCTTATGACTCTACAAGGTGAGCAGTGAAAAAAAGGTATCATTTTTTTTTTTTTTTTTTTTTTTTAAATTGTGAAAGTTCAACTTGGACTATTGAGCTTATTTACCTAGCCTAAATATATATTTTTTGTTCAATACAGGGAACTTTAGACTTTTCCGGGTGAAAAGTTGTAAAAAAAGGTCTAATTTCTTAGTTTTTGTTCTGTGAAAGTTCGCCATGGTCTGAAAGTTCTTCAGATTCCTTGATTTTGTCAGACCTGAATATACTTTTGGTTGGATCCTGGTTGTCTTTAGACTTTTCAAGGTAAAAAGTTGTAACAAAAAAAACTCTAATTTCTTAGTTTTTGTTCTGTGAAAGTTCGCCATGGTCTGAAAGTTCTTCAGATTCCTTGATTTTGTCAGACCTGAATATATTTTTCGTTGGATCCTGGTCGTCCTAAGGCTTTTCGAGGTGAAAAGATGTCAAAGAAAGCTTTCACCACTTGGTTTTTATTATGAATCTCCAAATTGGCCTAACGAGTTTAAGATTGCTTTTTTCCTGGATTAAATATTGTATGTAGGAGAAAGAGAGAATTTAGGCTTTTTCAGGGTGAGAAATTATTTTTAAAATATTGCCACTTTGGGTTTTTTATTATGTGCGAAAAGAGGTCAACATTTCTCCAGTTTTTAAAGGCAATTTTTTTATTGTTAACTGTTTAGGAATGTTTAGACTTTAAAAATTGAGAAGTTTTTATCCTCTAAATTTTTAGTATGAAAGTTTAAACTTGTCTTACAAATTGAAAAAGTTGTAGTTTTCTTGCCAATTATTTTTAACAGGGAGAAAAAAGGCTTTTTAAGGTGTAAAGTCGTCAAAAAATTTATCATCCTTTGTTTTTATTTTTGGATTTTTCCTGGTTATATAAATTTTGTGTTGGAAGGCACGGAATTTTGAAATTTTCTGGACTTTTCAAGACGAGAAGTAAAAACAGGTCTGACTTCTTGGTTTTTAATCGTGAAAGTTGAAGTTGATCTGACAAGCTCAGTATTTCGCGGGATTTTTCTGGCCAAATATTTTTTGTGTTGGAGCCAGGGTCTTTTCAAAGTGGTTTTTTTCACCCCTTTGGTATTTTTTCAAACGTTTAACAAGAAACATTTTATTTTGCCTTTTTTTTTTTTTTTTATCATGATGAACTCCCATTATGAATTTTGTGTAAGGTTAGCCGGCAAAATTCTCCCCTTTTGGTAGGCGACCGGCGAAATTGCGTCAGGCTACTGTAAGGTTACCGGCCAACTTTGGCGCATTAGAGAGTTCTTCCTCTGTTTTCTAATTTCGGACAATTTTGCCGCCGAGAAAGCGCCATCTTGCGGCGAACACGTGCTGGACCATAAATAAAAAAAAGCGATGATGTAAAATTTTTTCTATTTTTAGTTTAGTTTTTGTAAAAGGATCTGCTGATAAATATGTTAAAATGTCGAGAAAGACTTGTGTCAACATGTGTCAAGAGACGAGGCTCATGGCATCGGAACCTGCCCTCCAGTAGACTCCTCCTGCAGAAAGGCATCAGTACTTCGCAGTAGGTTCGTTTCACAATATTTCGCCTTCCAGTAGCCGAGTGCAGATGTCCCTCGAAGATTCAGCGACACCCTGTACATCGCGGCGGATCTCGTAGAGGCCCGGGGTTTTGAAGAGTCATGACTTGTCGACGGTGAGTACCGCCACGCCCGGGGGCCGTCAGAGTATGCCCTGCGGTCCGTCGGGTCTCGCTTCGAATAAAACCCGAGGGGAAAACAAGAAGGTCGATGGGCAGTACTGCCCGTCAGCCTCAGAAGAACAGATATTGAAAGGTTGATAAACTAAAACATGGTTACAACAAAAATAAATAAAATGACAAAAGTGCAAGGATTTTAGTGGATCGTGCTTGATTTAAAAAAAAAATGATTTTTTATGTTTTTTAAGATATTCTTGAAAGAAAGATTTCGTAATTTGTTCTTCGATCGGTCAGGACTGCTTAAAAACACCTCATAAACACTACTACAAAAAAAGAACTCAGTAACCACATTAAAAAAATCAGCAATTTTTTTTATAGATATGAAAGTATTAAAACATTCTTAAAACAAGAAAACTAATTAACCCAGAAAAATAAATTTGTAGCCTCACCAAAGAAAACCATAGCAAAAACTCACAGTAACCACAATCAAAATAAATTAATAACCTCATTATAGGAGGAAAAAAATTAGGATTAAAATTTTGACAAAACTAATCGATAGAATTGTTTCCTTGAATATGAAAGCAGCAAAATCTTTATGGGCAATACTGCCCGTCATCCTCAGAGATCCTAGGTTGAAAGCTTTGTAAAGAAACTCAAGGTTAGAAGAAAAAATAGAATAAAAATAAAAAAGTTAACTTCAAGGATTTTAGTTTTCATGGGATGTACGTGATTTATTAAAAGCAATTTACTTTTTTCTCCAGTTTTTAAGATATTTTTGAAGAAACATGTTTAGAATTTGGTCATTATCGATTGCGCTCGTCTGCCTGAAATAACCTCATAAAAAAGCTCATTAACCAGATTAAAAAATCACAGCAAAATTTCTTATAGATGTGAAAGTAGAAAAATGTTCCTAGGAAAAAAAAGCTCAGTTTCCTCAGGAAAAAAAATCAGTAACCCCGCCAGGGAAAAATATTGCAAAAATTCACAGTAACCACATTAAAAATAAATCAACAATCTCATCATAGGAGGAAAAAATTAGGCTAAAAACTTTGACAAAACTAATCATAAGAAATGTTTTCTTGGATACGAAGGCAGTAAAATCTTATTGGGAATATTGCCTGTCATCCTCTGAAGATGCCAGGTTGAAAGCTTTATAAAGAAAGTCAAGGTTATAAGAAAAAATATAATAAGAAAAGTAAAAGAAGTCTAATTCTTAGGATTTTGGTTTTCATGGAATGTACATGAAAGAAAAAATAAACAGTAACTGATAAAAAATTATATCAAAATTTCTCGCATACCAGAAAGTAGTAAAATATTTCCAGAAGAAACTAACTCAATTACCTTAGAAAAAAAATCAGTAACCTCATCAGGAAAATATTGTAAAAATTCACAGTAACCACATTAAAAATAAAATTATAAACTCATTATAGGAGGACAAAAATAGGACTAAAACTTTGATAAAACTAATCAAAATAAACGTTTCCTCAAATATGAAAGCAGTAAAATCCTGATGGGAAATACTGCCCATCATCCTCAGAACATCCCAGGTTGAAAGCTTTTTAAAGTCAAGGTTAGAAGAAAAAATAGAATAAAAGTAAAACTTGAAAGATGTTCGCTTTCATGGAATGTACATGATTTTTTTATTTTACATTTTTTCAGTTTAGATATTTTTGAAGGAAGGTTTTTCTATTTGGTAGTTATCGATTCCCATGGTCTGCCTAAAACACCTCCTAAAAACAATTAACTAACCTCATAAAAAAAACTAGATCTGGAAGTAGTAAAACATTCCCAGAAAAAAAAACAATTATTACAGAAAAATAAATTAGTAACCTCATTAAAGAAAAACTGGTAAAAAATTTACAAATCGCCAGTCATGTTTTTATGAAATTTCCCAGTAGTATTCTTACTTCTTTAAATTTACTGTCATTAATTAATTTTTTAAAGGTCACTCATGTGAGTCGATAAATCTTAAGCTGAAAACATCTAACTTAATGGGTTTTTATGGAAGGTTAATAAAAAAATAAAAAAAGTTGAACTGGACTGATCTGTGAGAAAACAGGAAGGTCAATGGGCGACTGCCCGCCATGCTCAGGAAAGAGATCTTGGGGAGCTAAATGGTTGGGAAGCTTGGAGAATACCACATTCCTACTTCCTACTATCATAACAAAATTTATGGATAAAACAGCAGGTACTAACATTTCCTAAAAAATAAATTAATTCTGTAACCTCATTAAAAATATTAAAAAATAATAAAATAAATAAATTTAAAAAAAAGTATAGCAAAATTTTCTGTGAACATTGTGAACCAGAAGCTCATTAAAAATAGGTTGAAAATTTGACAGTATTCTATTATCAGCAA
>CM077110.1:7557638-7576133 GCA_039619505.1 Cimex hemipterus | reverse complement strand
TGGTTCTGAGGGAAGGTGGTTACAAGGAAAAAGAAGAATAAGAAGATGGAAAAAACCTAGATTTAAAAAAAAGAAGTTAAAATAGGAAGAAATTGTTCTTATGATTCTGAGAAAAGGTAAGTATAAGGACAAAGAAGAGGAAGGTGGAAAACAACAAAAAATACTGGCTTTGTTATAGGTTTGAGTAGATAATAATATTTACTAAAATAAACACACACAAAAGAAAATAAAACACGAAAAAGTAAAAAAAAAAAAAATTAGAATAGAACGAAACTGTTTTTCTGATTTTTAGGGAAGGTGGTTATAACGACAGAGAAGAAGAGGAAGATGGAAAAACAGATGAAAAAAAAAAAGGTAGAAGATATTGTTCTTCTGATTCTGAGAGAAGGTGATTATAAGGACGAAGAAAAAGAAGATAGAAAACAACAAAAAATACTGACTTTTTATAGGTTTGAGTAGATAATGATATTTACTATAATAAAAGACGAAAAAGTAAAAAAATAAAATAAAATAGGAAGAAACTGTTTTTCTGATTCCAAGGGAAGGTGGTTGTAAGGAGAGAGAAGAGGAAGGTGGAAAACAACAAAGAAATTCTGACTTTTTTAAGGGGTGGAGTAGATAATAATATTTACTAAAAAAAGAAGACGAGAAAAGTTTTTAAAAAATTAAAATAGGAAGAAACTGTTTTTCTGATTTTGAGAAAAAGTGATTATAAGGAAAAAGAAGAATTAGAATATGGAAAAAAAATTTAAGAAATTTTCATTTCTAGGGATATGTGCGGAGGGGTATAAAGAAAAAGACGAAAATGGACAAAACGTTAGTTATTAGTGGAAGAACCTTTTTTTTTCTTTAACACACAGATAATAAAAATATTCAACAAATAGTATTGAAAGTATAACTGTTCTTCTGTGACTTATGCGTGAGGTTTAAAACAGACACAAAGGAACATGATAAAAGCGTTAATTATAAGCAGAAGAAATTCTTTTTCTGGACCATAGGAGAAAAAAATATTTTAAAAAAAGAATAAAAAATATAAAAATATGTAAAAAAGGTGAAGAAACTATCTGTTTTCTACGACTGAGGAGGTGAACTGTTAGGAAAAAATAAAAATTAAGATTACTTAAAAGTAGAAGAGACATGAATTTTCTGGATTTTATCAGAGAGCAGAAAAAAGTGTATAAAAAAGAACAAAATATAAAATTGTAAAAAATTCAATTATAGGTAATAAAAATTACATTTTTCTGAGCCTTTATAGGAAAAATATGTAAGAAAGGTAGAAGAAAAATGGAAGCAAATGTAGAAGAAACGTATAAGTGTATTATTTTGTTAAAAAAAGAAAAGTTTATTCTTAACACCCCTCAGGATAATAGTTTTTTTTTTTTTTTTTGTACGCTTAAATAATCTTAGTTTCTCCTTCTTCTTCTCATTTCATCGTACAAAAAAAAAAAAAAAAAAAAAAAAAAAAACAACAGTTTCTCCTAATTTTCATTAAACTTACCATTTGTTTTTTTTTTCTTCTTTTTATATATACTTTTTCATGTAAAATGGTTTTCTTCTACTTTTTTTATAGGTATATTTTTTCATCTAAGACATGGAAAAACAACAGTTTCTTCTACTTTTAATTTATCCTAGTTTTTCGTTTTTCTTCACTTTTCACACTTTTGATTAAGCCTTTTTTCTTCTACTATTTACATCCACATTTCCTCTATACACGAAGAAAAGAAAAAGTACGGTTTCTTCCATTTATTTAACATTTGTTTTTTTTTCTTTTATTCTGCTTTTTATATATCCACCATTCAGAAGTAAAAAAAAGGTTTTTCTGTTATTAATTAAGCCTACTTTTTACCTACAATTTTCCCATAAAGATGTAGAAAAGATCTACGCCAATTCTACTTTTAATTGATCCTATTTTTCGTTTTTCTTCTAATTTTTCACAAAAACGTATCTTCAAAGACGTAGAAAAAATACTGTTTCTTCTACTTTTAATTACAACTACTTTTCGATTTTCTATAAAATATATCGATATACATTTCCACTAAAGACGAAGAAAAAGCAGAGTTTCTTCTATTTTTAATTAACATTTCTGTTTTACTTCTACTTTTTATAATTTTTTTTTCTAAAGACGTAGACAACCCACAGTTCCTTCTACTTTTTATTAAGCCTACTTTTAAATTTTATTCTATTTTCTATTTTTTATACATACATTTCTTCTAAAGACGACGAAAAAGAACAGTTTCTTCTATTTTTAATTAACACTTTTGTTTTTCTTCTACTTTTTACATACCTTTCTCCCCTCAGATTTAAAAAAAAACGACGGTTTGTTGTGTTTTTAATTACGCCTTTTTTCGAATTTTTTCTTCTACTTTTTATATACTTTTCCCCCTGAGGCGAAAAAAACGACGTTTTGTTCAGCTTTTAATTACGCCGACTTTTTCGTTTTACTTCTATTTACAGTCCAAAGATGTAGAAAAAATATTGTTTTTTTATATTTTTAATTAAATTTTGTTTTTCTTCTTTTTTTTATATACTTTTTTCCTATTCAGACATCAAAAAGACGTTTTCTTCTGTTTTTAATTTCACGTAAGTTTTTGTTTTTCTTCTACCTTTTTTATACTTTTACCCGTTAGATATAAAAAAGACATTTTCTTCTGTTTTTAATTATGGTTACTTTTTCGTTTTTCTTCTACTTTTTATGTATACTTTTTCCCTTGAATCGAAATGTACACAAAAAACGACGTTTTTTCAGCTTTTAATTAATTGCTCCTACTTGTTCGTTTTTTTTCTTCTACTTTTTATATACCTTTCTTCCCCCAGACTTAAAATAAACGACGGTTTCTTGTGGTTTTAATTACGCCTTTTCCGAATTTTTTCTTCTACTTTTCCCCCTGAGTCGAAAAAACGAACAAAAAACGATGTGTTTGTTCAGCTTTTAATTACGCCTACCTTTTCGTTTTACTTCTACTTACACTCCAAAGATGTAGAAAAAATATTGTTTTTTATATTTTTAATTAAATTTTGTTTTTCTTCTATTTTTATATACTTTTTTCCTATTCAGACATCAATAAGACGTTTTCTTCTGTTTTTACGCTTACTTTTCTTTTTTCTTCTACTTTTTATATATACTTTTCCTCCTTATACATACAAAAGACGTTTTCTTCCGTTTTTAATTACGCTTAGTGTCTCGTTTTTCTTCTACTTTTTATGTGTAATTTTCTCCCTTATACATAAAAAAAAGTTTTCTTCTGTTTTTAATTACGCTTAGTGTCTCGTTTTTCTTCTACTTTTTATATGTAATTTTCTCCCTTATACATAAAAAAAAGTTTTCTTCTGTTTTTAATTACGCTTAGTTTCTCATATTTCTTATACTTTTTATATATTTCAAAAATATATTCTCCCTTCAGACCTAAAAAAAAACGACAGGGTAATTTGCTTTTAATTAATGCTCCCTTTGATATGTAATTTTCTCTAAAATGTTTAGAAAAACTTTTAATTGATCTTATTTTCATTTTTCTTCTATTTTTTCATATACACTTATAGAGAAAAAGTATTATTTCCTTTTTAATTAAACTTTGTTAATGTTTTTCTTCTACTTTTTATATATACGTTACTTGAAAATACGAAGAAAAAGCACAATTTGTTTTATTTTAAATTAACATTTTTGTTTTTCTTCTACTTCTAATATATTTCACCTCCAGACGTAAAAAAACGACGGTTTCTTCTGATTTCAATTATGCCTACTTTTTCGTTTTTCTTCTACTTTCTGTGTATATTTTTCTCTAAAGACTTAGAACTCAGTTTCAGGTTTTCTTCTACTTTTAATTGAGAATACGTTTATTTATTTTCTTTCCATATGAGGGTCGAGAACCGTTAATAAAAATAGAGAAAAAAATCGGTCCTCTCAGTCTCGCAATTTCCTCTTCAATCTTTCACATCCATGAGCCATTTTAAGGGCCAAGAGATTAAAAGGAAATATCCTATAGATAATCTCGTTGCTGATTCCGAGCCAGGGAATGGTTTTTCGAGATCCGGCCTCAGAGATTCCGATCCTTTTTGAAGGCTTGGAGACTTGACAAAATCTCCGTCGTTTATCTCGATCTGAGCCCAAGCGAGACGAGGCGGACCGCGTCGAAGAATTTAGAAATTTATATTTTACCTGCGGTTTTAAACGATACACATTTTAAGTAGGACCGTTTAAAAGTGTTTTGTTGTTATGATTAGTGTTTTTTTATATGTAATGAGGAAGCTCTGCGGGGGCTCGAGTAGGACGGATGTTTCGCGGATCCTTGACCGGGGATTGGATGACGAAGGGAGAGATCCTTTTAGGGGTTAATCGCCCTCCGATTGGCCACGCCGGCGCGAGTGGGCGAGACTGAGCGGACCAATCACCGTCCCACCGGCTGGAACACGATCCTAGCCGAGCCTTGCCGAGGGGTCCGCCAAGCCAGGCGAGGTCCTTTAGTCACGTCCAGGCCTCGTCGCGGGCAGGGTATAGGTTTCGTCCGTGTGGATTAGGTACAGAATAAGAAAAGAAGAGCCAAAGGAGAAGAAGAAAGGAGAGAGCCGTTCTTCCCCGATTTTCCGTTCCGTTTCTCTTGCCTACGCCGTGCGCGCCCGCGGAGGAGTGTACCGCGGCCCGACCGCGAGACGAGGGACACGGGCCGACCCCGAATTATGGAGCCCCATGTCGACAAATTTGACAAAGTGAACGGTGGTGTGCCATTCCAGTTTCATACTCAGGAGCCCAAGTCATCAGAGAGGAAGTACGAGCCATATTCGAGGATAAAAGGTGAGTCGTTTTAGTCCAGTACTGATTTGAAATGCTCCCTTGAAAGTAGAAGAAAGAATGGGGTCGAGTTTGACAAATTTTTCTAGGAAAATAGAAGAAAACGGGCGAAAAAATTGCGTATTTTGAACATTCTATAACTTGATAAGTCCAAAGTAGAAGAATTATCTTTTTCATCTCTTTAGAGATATGTAATCGGGATCAGCTGAAAGTAGAAGAAACAGTTTTTCTAACAAAGATTTGTACTAAGAACGAGATATTTTTGACAGGGTTTAGTAAAAAAGTAGCAGAAAACGGGCGAAAAAAATTACATATTTTGAACATTAGAGATAACTTGATAAGTCCAAAGTAGAAGAATTATCTTTTTCGTCGCTATAGAGATATGTAATCGGGATCAGCTGAAAGTAGAAGAAACAGTTATTCCTGGCAAAAATTTGAACAAAGAACGGTGTCGAGTTTGACAAGTTTTCTAGGAAAGTAGAAGAAAAAGGGCGAAACAGATTTGCATATTTTTAACATTAGAGATAACTTGTTAAGTTAAAAGTAGAAGAATTATCTTTTTCGTCGCTATAGAGATATGTAATCGAGATCAGCTGAAAATAGAAGAAACGGTTTTTCTAACAAAAATTTGTACTAAGAACGAGATATTTTTGACAGGGTTTAGTAAAAAAGTAGCAGAAAACGGGCGAAAAAATTTACATATTTTGAACATTAGAGATAACTTGATAAGTCCAAAGTAGAAGAATTATCTTTTTCGTCGCTATAGAGATATGTAATCGGGATCAGCTGAAAGTAGAAGAAACAGTTATTCCTGGCAAAAATTTGAACAAAGAACGGTGTCGAGTTTGACAAGTTTTCTAGGAAAGTAGAAGAAAAAGGGCGAAACAGATTTGCATATTTTGAACATTAGAGATAACTTGTTAAGTTAAAAGTAGAAGAAATCGTTTTTCATCGCTATAGAGATATGTAATCGAGATCAGCTGAAAGTAGAAGGAACTGTTATTCTGGGAAAGATTCGTACAAAGAACGGGGTCGAGTTTGACAAGTTTTCAAGGAAAGTAGAAGAAAAAGGGCGAAACAAATTTGCATATTTTGAACATCACAGATAAGAAAAATTAGTTCTTCTGTTCAAATTTCAAACATTTTCGGTCCTAAAAGTGGAAAAACGTTTAATAATCGGGCTTGTTTAAAAGAAGAAGAAACGGCCGCTTTTCACGATTTTACAGGCAAGAAATATTCACAAAAGGATTAAGATAATTTAATATAAGAAGGGAATTGATTATTGTTTTCTTACGGTAAAGGTAGAAGAACCATTTCGTCATGATATTGCGGGTGGGAAAAATAGAAGAACGCGACAATATTTGATTGGGCTCAATTCAAAGAAGAACAAACTTTTTCTCCGGTGATTTTGCAAGCAAAACGTTTCAAGAAGTAAGATTAATTTCACAGGGTTTTGTTAAAAGTAGCAGTGAGGGTTTTTTTTTTCAAAGATATTCCCGAGAAAATATAAAAAAAGTACGGCAAATAATTTAATAAAACTTTAATCAAAAGTAGAAGAAATTCTTGTTTTTTGTGATATTGCGGAAAGGTAATACAGAAGAAAGGGAAATTATGTGACAGGGTATAATTGAAAGTAGAAGAAACGGTACTCTGCTATGCTATTCCGGGAAGTAAATATAAAACTCCACATAATTCCATGAGGATTGGGTACAAATAGGAAAAACGGGTTTTTGTTTTTTTTATGGCATCAGACTGGTAACAGAAATTGTAGAAGAACTAGAGTGTATTTGGCACGGTTCAACTGAAAGTAGAAGCAAGGGAAAATATTTGATTCGGTTAGTTCAAATAAGAATAAGCCGCGGTTTGCAGAAGAAATGGAAGAGGATTTGATAGGGTTGAGTAAAAAGTAGAAGAAACAATTACGTTGGAAAATACAGAAGAAAGGGAGAGTGTATGACAGATTTCAATCAAAATTAGAAGAAAGAGATTTTTTCATGACAGAGCGCAGAAAATCTAGAAGAAACCGAATAGGATTTGAGATGGCTTAGTTAAAAGCATGCAAAAAGTCGCTGTGTCCCATGATTTTGCAGGCAGGAAAATATAGAAGAACGGTATGGTATTTGGCAGGGATCAAAGTAGAAAAAAAATCTTCTTTTTCATGACATTCCCGGAAGAAAATTTGTAAGAAAGAGAAGAGAATTTGCTGGAGTTTAACTAAAAGTAGAAGAAACCGTTTGACAAGTTTACTAGGAGGGTAGAAGAAACTGGCGAACAAAATAAAAGAACTAAATAAGACTTAGGTTAAAAAGCTGAAAAAACTTCCGGAGCAGGTAAATGCGAAAGAACTCAAATTTCAATTTTTTTTCAGTCAGAAAAAAAAAGAAGAAACTGTTTACATAATTATACATATTGTATACAAGATTAGATTGGAATTTAATCGGGCTTGTTTAAAAGTAGAAGAAACGGCCGATTTTAGGAATTTTACGGGCAAAAAATTCACACAAACACAAAAGGAAGATAAATTTGATAGAAGAATTTTTTGTTTCGTGGTGCAGAGGAAAGAAAATATAGAAGAATGTGAGCGTGGTATTGCGGGCTGAAAAATAGAAGAAAATTGAATTATTTGACGGGGTCCAATTTAAAGTAGAAGAAAGGGAAAATAATTTGATAGGGCTTAGTTAAAACCAGAAGAAACTTTCATTTGCCGTTATATTGCCGGCGGAAAATATAGAAGAAAGGTACAGACATTTTATAATATGAATTAGCCCAAAGAAAATTTTTCTTCTGTTTTTTTACTGATTTTACGGACAAAAAAAAAGGGTAAAAGGAGGCTTTATAATTGTAACAGTCTTTCATACACAATTAGAAGAAAGTGTTTTCTTTGTTAATGTGATATTTTGAACAAAAACTAAACAAGAGAGACGGAATAAAATTTAAGTTAATTAAAAGTAGAAGAAACCTTCTAAGAAAGTGTCTTGATATCATGGTGCAGAAAGTGTAGAAGACCGGGACAGAATTTGATAGGGTTGTAATTAAAGTAGAAAAGAAGGGTTTTATAATTAGCAGCAATTATACGGTCATTATGTACACAAGAATAGAAGAACAGACGATAATTTAATCCGGCCGCATTTAGAAGAAGAAACTGTTTATTTTTCATATCGGTGAAGAACGGGGCATTATGATGATGAGGGTTGGTTAAAATTGAACTTGGTTTTCATAATTTTGCCGGAAGAAAATGTAGAAGAACGGAGTTGAATGTGAACAATGTTCAGATATAGAAGAGATTCATCTGAAACTGTTGTCGTTATAAGTGGTACCAATTATACATTCTTAATGAATACAACAAGAATAGAAGAGAATTTAATAAGTCTTTATTTTACAAGTAGAAGAAACGGTTTGTTTGCCGTGATATCACGGTTAGAAAATATAGCAGAAAGGATTTGGTAGGGTTTCAAAGTAGAAGGAACGGCTTTTTTTTCTTTTTTTTTCCCGGAGAAGAAAATTCAGAAGAACGGGTCCGAATTTTAAACCGTGCTTAGATGTTGAAGTAGAAGAAATTTGTTTTTGTACAATTAAACCCTAGTGATTTATTCAAGATTAGTATAAAATTTAATCGGGATGATTTTAAAAGTAGAAGAAACGGGCGTTTGAAGGAATTAAGATAACTTAATGGATCGACAGTAAAAGAAACTGTTTTTATTTCATCGCGGGAGATTCTATAACCAGTTGAAAGTAGAAGATCTTTTGAAAAAATGTACAAGAATGAAAGAAAGATAATTTAATAGAATCAGGCCAAAAAGTAAAACACATTTCTTTTTGCCATTTGGGTTGGATTCAGTTTAAAAGTAGAAGAAATTTTTTATTTTACGGACAAAAAATATTTTTTAAAAAAAGGAAGATAATTTTCATAGGGATCAGTTAGAAGAAACTTTGGCTTTTTTATGACATCACTGATGAGGATCTGGCGAGGCTTAGTTAAAAGTAGAAGAAATAGGTTTTTAACGCTATTTCGGGAAAATATGTAATTGCTTTTTTTTTTATAAGAAGGTTTTTGTTTTTATTGTTTGGAACAAAAAGTACACAAGGTCAAGATTGAATTTAATAACAAAAGTTGAGAAGTTTTGAAAAATATAGAAGAAACCTGGTAGAATAGGATAGGATCAAACACAATAATTATAAAATGTACAAAAACGGGAGATTTAACTGAATACTGTCAAAAGTAGAAGAAACATTGGTTTTTCATTGTCTGAAAGGGAGAAAAAAATTTAAGAAAACGATATGACTTGATAGGGTAAATGAGTCATTTTTACTGACTTTTTTCGGATCAGAAACGGAAGGGCCTGGTAAAATTTGAATCATATTTTGATATTAAAGTAGAAGAAAGTCCTTTTTTTTTACAATCAATTACACGGTCTTAACGCAATATAGAATATATGATAATTTAATCGGGCTTATTTAAAATTAGAAGAAATTGGTGCTTGCCGTGATATCCCGGGAGGGGCTCCGGTAGGCTCCGGTTAAAAGTAGAAGACTTTTTTTTTAAAGCATATTGTTGATAAAAATGTAAAAGAATATGAAATGGGAATTTAATAGTGTTTAATTGAAACTGTTGTTTTTCGAAGAAGGAAGGGTAGAAAAAAATAGAAGAAAAGGAGATTGATTATTCGCTGTATTCAAAGTAGATGAGATATTTTTCCTGTTTTTTTCCGTAGCAAAAACAGAAGAACCTAGTAAAATTTGAATCATGTTTGGATATAAAATTAGAAGAAATTCCTTTATTTAAACCAATTGTACGGTCATAATGATCATTATAAAGAAAATATAATTTAATCGGCCTCATTTAAAAGTAGAAGGAACTGCTGTTTGTCCTGATATTCCGGGAGAAAATTTGATAGGCTTCAATTAAAAGTAGAAGAAATTCATTTTTAAAGATGTTATTGGTAAAATGTGAAAGAAGGGAGACATTGGAATTTGGTAAGGCTTAATTAAAATTAGAAGAAACTGTTGGATGAAGGTAGAAGAAATAGAAGAAAAAATGATATTATTTGGTGAGGTTTATTTCATAGTAAATGAGCCATTTTATACGGATTTTTTTTTCGAACCGGCAACAGAAAAAGCTGGTTAAATTTCAATCATGCTTGGATATAAAATTAGAAGAAATTCCTTTTTTTGTAAATATCTATTATCCGCTCATAATGTTATACAGAATATGTGATCATTTAATCGGGCTCATTTAAAAGTAGAAGAAACTCCTGTTTGTCCTGATATCTCGGGAGGGAATTTGATAGGGTTCAATTAAAAATAGAAGAAATTTTTTTTAAAGACGTTATTGGTAAAATGTGAAAGAAGTGGGAAATTGGAATTTGATAAAGCTTAATTGAAATTAGAAGAAACTGTTGTTTTTCGTTGAGTGTAGGGTAAAAAAAATAGAAGAAATGGAGATTATTTGTTGTCGTTTAATTCAATGAGCCATTTTTACTGATTTTTTTTCGAACCAGAAACAGAAGAAGTTTGTTAAATTGTAATCCTGCTTGGATTTAAAACTAGAAGAAATTCCTTTTTTTTTAAATCAATTATATGGTCGTAATGTTATACAGAATATATGATCATTTAATCGGATTCATTTAAAAGTAGAAGAAACTGCTGTTTGTCCCGATATCCCGGGAGGAATTTTGACAGGCTTCAATTAAATATAGAAGAAATTCTTTTGTAAAGATAGTATTGATAAATGTAAAAGAAGGGTGAAATGGAAATTTAATAAGGCTTAATTAAAATTTGGAAGAAACTGTTGTTTTTCGTTGAGTGAAGGCTAGAAAAAACAGAAGAAAAATGATATTATTTGGTGAGGTTTAGTTCAAATGAAATGAGCCATTTTTTGCTAATTATTTTTTCGGAGCAGAAACAGAAGAAGTAAGTAGAATTTGAATTATGTTTGAATGTGAAAATAAAAGATACTTTTTTCTTAAGGCTTAATTAAAAGTAGAAGAAACTGTTGATTTTTTCGAGATATTGCGAGAATAAAATAAAGAAGAAGAACGGTGTCCTATTTGAAAATTTGAAAAATAAAATTTGTTGTCCAATTAGATGACAATGTTGTTTTAATATTAGTGGCAATTATACGTCCATTACGTATTACAAAAATAGAAGAGTAGAAAATAATTTAATCGGGTTTGTTTAAAAGTAGAAGAAAAATTTCGTTTGCCATGATATCCTTCATAGGAAATATGCCGTACAGTCAAAGTATATGTATAGAATGGGACAATAAGGTTTAGTCAAAAATTAGAAGAAACATCCGGAGGAGAAAAATCTGGACGAACCGGGTTCGAATTTCAAACATGCTTAGTCATCCAAGTTGAAGAAACTGTTTATATAATTATACATAACCTACACAAGATTAGAATATATTAGGACTTATTTAAAAGTAGGAGAAACGGCTGCGATTTTACCAGGGGAAAATTCTACAAGAAAGAAAGCCACGTCGATCAAGACAAAAATAAAAGAAACTGTATTTTTTCACGACGTCACGCAAAAGGAATTGATAGAGTTAAAAGTAGTGTTTTTTTGTGATTTTACAGGCAATATAAATTTACAATATTTAATTGAATTACAAGAACGGAAGGTTATTTAATAGTTTGGTTATAAACAGAAGAAACTTTGGTTTGCAATGATATCACTGATGATAATCAGAAGAACGTATAATTTTAAAAGAATTGGTTAAAAGAAAGAGAATTTTTTTATGATTTTACAGACGACAAATAGAATTATGGGGCTTAGGTAAAACAAGAAGAGATTAATTTTCTTTTTTCTTAGATCGGATAAAAAATAGAAGATATCTTTATTGTTGCTGTTAGAAGAAGAAACTTTGTTTTTTTATAAAAACATTTCAAGCAGAGAATATAACAAGATAATTGGGCAGAGTTTAGTCAAAAGTAGAAGAAGCTGTCTCGATACTAAGGAAACAAACAAAAAAGTAGAAGAACGGAATGTAGATGAAAATATTTTTCAATGTCTTATAAGAATTTTTGTTTAACAAAACGTCTAAAAGTCTTGATCAAAATTAGAAGAAACATGAAAATATTGTGAGAATTAATTTCGGATAAAAGCAGAAGAAATTTATTTTTCATGTTATTGCGGACAATACATATAGAAGAAAGGAAAATGATTTGATGTAAGCTAGTAAAAAGTAGAAGGGCTTTGTCAAAAGAAGGAGATCAATCTGTCAATCTTGATATTATAAGAACGTAAAAAAGTAGAAGAACGGAATGTAGAAGAAAATATTTTTCAATGTCTTGTAAGGATTTTTGTTTAACAAAAACGTCTAAAAGGCATTAAAATTAGAAGAAACATGAAAAATTGTGGAAATTAATTTCGGATAAAAGTGGAAGAAATTTTTTTTCGCGATATTGCGGACAACACTTGGAGGAACGGGATTTGATGTAGGCTAGTAAAACGTGGAAGGGCTTTGTCCAAAGAAGAAGATCAGTCTTGACGTTACAAGAACATAAAAAGTAGAAGAATGGAATATACAAGAAAATATTTTTCAATGTATTCAAGAATTTTGGTTTAACCAAAACGTCTAAAAGGCATTAAAATTAGAAGAAGCATGAAAAAATTGTGGGAATTAATTTTAGATAAAAGTAGAAGAAAGTGTTACTCATCGATGACATGTTTGAAACAAACGTTTTTCAGCATATCTGAGTTGGAAGTAAAAGAAACTCTTCTGTTTACCTCTTCGGTCGGACGGAAATTATCTAAAAGTAGAAGAAACTGATTGCTTCTTCGTCGAAGACAAAAGTCTTAACTTTTTTTTAAATGAACGTAAATGAAATTTTTGATCAACAGAAAATATAGAACAAGGCTGTTAAAAGTAGAAGAAAATAATAAAAAGAGAAAAATCGAACTGGGTAGTGAAAACAGAAGAAAGTTTGGTCTTTTTCTTTCATTACGAATTAACAAATATAGAAGAATGAGTAACGATTAAACTGGCCTTAGTTAAAAGTAGAAGAAACTATTGTTTTGGTCAGATTGTTTGATATGTGGAAGTTTATTGTACTTTTCTTTAATGTGCTAAGTTGAAAAAAAAAGTATATATGGAAGAAAGGTAAACAATTTAAGGGGTTTGTCCGAAGGTAGAAGATAATTCGGGTTTTCCCTTGAATTTCGAACCGACAAAACTAACAAGGCTTGACTGAAATCAAAAGAAACTTGGTGGTTTTCCCTTGTGCTAATACACAAGAATTGAACCGGGCTTAGTTGAAAGTAGAAGAAATGGTTGTTTCTCTTACATTGGGCAGAAGAAACGTCGAATTTTCTCTGTAATTTTGGCCGGAGGGAAAAATAGAAAAACGATGAAGAATCTAATTTTGGTAGAAAAGCAGATAGAAGAAACAAAAAAGTAGAAGAAATTTTGGTTTTCATCAATTTTGAACAGACAAATACATATGAAAGATAAACAATAAACTGGGTACAATTAAAAATAGAATAATTCCAGAAGTTTGCCCTTATATCCCCCCCCCCAAAAAAAAGAAGTTTCGGATTTTTCTTCTACTTTCAGTTTTGTCTTAAAAGCATAATTGTGCAGTTTTTCTTCTACTCACACTTTTAACACAAACATGTAACATTTTCTTCTGCTTCAAATTGTACAATAAGTGCATTCTTCTAATGGCAGTTTTTCGTTTTCCACCGCCGTTTCTGTCATATTGATTTCTTCTACATATCCTTCTACTTACAATTTTTCATTCAAATGCACTCTACTTCAAACGTTTTTCTTCTATTTCCATTTTTCACGCTGTATTTTTTTCAAACAAACATTTCTTTGACTTGTTTTTGTCATAAAGTCTTTCACAGGGACAGCATGTGTTTTTCTTCTACTTCAATTTGTATCATAATCGATTTCTTCTGCTTACAGTTTTGTCATAATTGACTTCTTCTGTCATACAGTTATTCTGTCATTCTTCTGCAGTTGTTTATTCTTCTACTTCCATTTGTGTCATAATCGATTTCTTCTACTTACAGTTTTGTCATAATTGATTTCTTCTGCAGGCATGTTTTATTCTATTTGCATTTCTGTTATTCCCGCGTTCTTCTTCCTACCGTTCTTTCTTCTATTTCTGTTTTCTCATAATTGCATTCTTCTGCAGGCGGAATTTTCTTCTATTTACTTTCTTTGCTATAAATTATACAAATAAATATTTCTTCCACTCCCAGGTTTTTAATAACTGCATTCTTCTGCTGACGGCTTCTTCTCCTCTGTTTTTAATTTGATTATTTTCGCAGATGTTCTTTCTTCTATTTTAGATTTTCGTTATAAATTCATTCTTCAACAGGCATGTTTTTCTTCTACTTTCAAAGTTTTTAAAAATAATTTTATTTTTTCAGGGGCGGTATTTGTTTCCCCGACTCCATTTCTTTCATAATTGAATTCCTCATTAAATATTTTTTCTCTTCTACTTCCATTGTTCTCATAATTGATTTTCTCTACAAACAGACATTTTTTAACTTCATATTTTGTCATAAATCTATTTTTTTCCTTATGTATAATTTTTTTAAATGATTTCAATTTATTGCCAGCAGTTTTTCGTTTTTTACTTCTCTTTCTGTCATAATTGTTTTCTTCTAAACATGCTTTAATATTAACGTCATTCTTCTACAAATATTTTTTCTTTTCTCCTTTCTTTATCGTAATTGATTTCTTCAACCATTTCTTCTATTTACAGTCTAATTCTTCTGCAGGTAAATTTTTCTTCCACTTACATTTATTAATTAATTGCATTCTTCTGCGGACTTTTTTCCTTTTTCTACTTTCAGTTTGTTCTTTATTGATTTCTTCTGACGTTAGTTTTTCGTTTACTTCGATTTTGTCATAATGGTATACTTTGGCAGGCTTTTTTCTTCTGCTTTAATTTTTGTTATAATTGATTTCTTCCAATTTTGTCGTAAATTCATTCTTTGTAAGCTGTTTTTTTCTCCTACTATTTTGTCATAATTGGATTTTTCTTTGACCCTTTTTTCATGTTCTTCTAGTTAGCCAGAAAACGATTTCTCTATAAACAGTTTTTTTTTCTATATCCAGTTTTGTTATTAATTCGTTCTTCTGTACGAATATTTTTCTTCTACTTCCATTTTTGTTCAAATAATTGCGTTCTGAAGGCAGTTTTCTGCTACTTACAGTTTTGTAATTTTTCAGCAGGATTCTTGTGGTTTACTTTTTAGTCATGTGTGCCTTTTTTTAGACATGGTTTTTCTTCTACTTCCATTTTTGTTCATATAATTGCGTTCTTCTGTAGGCAGTTTTCTTCTACTTACAGTATTGTCATTTTTCTGCAGGTTTCTTGTGGTTCAGATTTTAGCCATGCTTGCGATTTTATAGACATGGGTTTTTCTTCTACTTCCATTTTTGTTCATATAATTGCGTTCTTCTGTAGGCAGTTTTCTTCTACTTACAGTTTTGTCATTTTTCTGCAGGTTGTGATTCAATTTTTAGTCATGTGAGCGTTCTTTTAGGCATTGTTTTTTACTTCTATTTCCATTTTTGTCACAGTTCCATTCTCTCTCACCGGCAGGGTTTCTTCTGTTTCCGGTTTCGTCGTGACTTCTCCTGCAGATGGTTTTTTTTTCTTTTTACTTTTCCCCGACCGTTTGTAATTTTTTTCACACAAACACGCTCGCGCGCGTCAACTGGACACCCCCATTGAGGTCAATTATCGTCGGGTGTCAATAATTGTACTGCCTCTGTGCCGAAGTTAAGAGGGGAAACTGGGAAATGGTTCTCAATTGAAATCAAAAGTCGAATCATAACACCGATTAATTAATTGTTCGATAAATTAATTGGGTTAAACGGTTACGTTGAAATTATCTTTCCCAGTTTTTTATTTATGTTTATTGTTTGAAATTAAAATTAATTTAATGATAATAATGGTTTATCACGGTTGTTTAACTAATTCCTCTACCATTTGTTTGCTTTGTTCTTTCAATTAATTATTCACCGACATTGAACGGTACAGGTATATTTTTGTTTTAACTGTATCCCAATAAGGCTTAAGTTGAGATTTTTGAGGAGAAACCACGAGAGAACGCGAAAAATCGGGTTTTCGCTTTGGTGAAAAGCACAGAAGATTGAATGAAACGCAAAGTGAACCTGGTCAAAATTCAAAGATCGAGGCGCCGTTTTGAGCTGATCCGATAAAGACTTAATCGTCAAGTGTTTAGGACTAGATAAAAGTTCATTTTATAGATGAGAAATGGTCAAAAAAAAAAAAAAGAAAGAAAGAAAGAAACAATCTCTATACTTTTTAGGCTTTCAAAACGTCAAACGATATGTCGTTTTGGGAAAGATTTGAGATAGGTGAAAAGGCGAGACGAGACGGACCGTGAATTTTTATAAACAAACGGCAGAGAGAAAGAGAAAAAAAAAAGGGAAAACAAATTATCTCATAAACCAGTCAATTGAATAATAATGATAAGGCGAGGGGGGATTCCGTTACGTGTTTATTTCCATAAATTAATATTTAATCGGGAGATAATTAACAATTACATATCCACCTGCTTACCGGAGAAAAATTGGTCTGACGACGGTTGCCCGGGAGAGGGGTAAAGGAGAGAATTAGCGAGAGATAGCGACGCCGCGTATCGCCACTTCCAATTTGTTCCATCTCCGTATTTTTTCTTTATCGTAAGACCTTGTAATTTTTTCTCTAAAAGAGTATGAAAAACCTTTTAAGAAAAGAAAAAAAAAATCCACGCGCGCATTCGAAAAAATCTCAACCCCGCCTCCAGCCCACGCCGTGCAGAAAGGCGCAGAACATGAAATGTAACGTGGACATGAACCGAGGGCTATTTGAAATTTCGAAACGCCGTTTTAAACGTGAGACGGCACACTGTAATTATCAACTATTAAAGAAAGGATAAACGATAAACAGGCGGGGGAGGGGGATTGACTTTGTTCGAAAGTCCCCCCTCGGTCTGGGGGTCCCCTAAGGGACTTATGGGCTTTTAACGATATTATTTTCTTTACAGAAAAAGTTCTTTCTTTAGCAAATTGAAAATTAAAATAAAAGAAAGCATGAATAATGTAAATTTTATTACAGTCTCTCTCTCTCTCTCTCTCTCTCTCTCTCTCTCTCTCTCTCTCTCCCTCCCTCCCTCTTTTCTCTACCGCTAACTTTTCCCCTGTCAATCAGGGAAACACAGAACAATTTTCAATATACGGATGGAATTTTCTGGGTTAAAATCGTACAAGAATATAATAATTTATAATAATAAGAATACAAGAACACAGAAGATAAAGGACAAGATAGGACATGAACATCGGAATTTCGGGTATCGGGTGGCAGCGTTTTTAACGTGAGAAGGCCCATGTTAATAATCAAAAGTAAAAGACAGGATTGGTGATGTTCTAAAGGGTCGAATCAAAGTTTTAGGTGATTCGTAATTTTTTTTGCTTTTTTTCTTTCTGGGTTGGGTGTTTGGAAATTGCGCAGTGCTCTGTTTTTCCGGTTGGCTTTTCCCGCTCGTTTGGCTAATACCGTCACCACTAGATACTAGGTCGAGATAGAGTTTCGAAAATTTGGGCCGGAAAAACAGTTTTCACCTGAGCCCCCTCCCAGAGTTTTGGACGGATTTAGAATCCTTTCACACCCCTCGAGCCGTTGCGGGGTTTTTCCGGCCGGGACGTCGTAACCCCTTGGGCCCTTTCCCCGACCAACCCCCCCGGTCGAAAAACGGAAACATCGCCCCAAATTGGGAAAGTGGCAATTTCCCCCCCGGTGGACGGAAATTTTCCCACACGGCTCGGACAAATTAATCCGGCCCGGTTTCCGAAGTGTTTCGGGGCAGAAAGTACAAATTTTCCCCGAGATTGTCTTAGTTGGTAGTTTTGTGACGGGACACGACGAGGCTGCGCGGACCAGAAAAACACCCGTGGGTTATTAAAACGGAACGCCAAATCACGCCATGTTTCCCATTATAAAAAGCCGACCGAAACAAACGCCGATATTAATCAAAGCAATTAGACACCAGGTATGTGTATGAATCTATACATGGAATAATAATTGTTATTTTGTTTATCGATTTTTATTTAAGAAAGTCTCACGTTTAAAAGTTTTGGTGTAGAAGTCAAACTAGGTTCTATTTGTCTTTTGTGTGATGCTTCTGTTTTTTTCCGCGAAAATCAACTTTAATATCGATATTTGACATGGATAATTATTATTATTTGTTTCATAGATTTATGTTTGTTATACTAGACTGTTTCAGGTTTAAAAATACGTTTTTCTTTTTGAAATCTGACTATGTTCTCGTAGTCGTGTTATTTGATGTTCTGTGCTTTTTCTTTGAAAATCAATTTAAATCAATATCAATATTTAACATAGATAATTATTTTTTACTTTATTCTTTTTTATGAGGGTTCGCAACAGCGGAGGTTATATAAACGCCGATGTTCTTGAAAAAAAAGTAGAAAAAATAAATACAAAAGAAAAAGGCCTTTACCTTACAGTGATGAGCGCCGTGTCAACGCCTAAACCTTTGCGACCACCAAACGCCCGATGGATAATTATTGTAATGTAATGTGTTTCTTTGATTATCGTTTGTTATTCTGAATTGTCTCATGTTTATGAAGTTGGATATGGTTTCATGTTCTGTGCTTTCTCTCGAAAAATCAAATTTTATAACAGTTTTTTTCATAGTTTGTATAATTTGATTTGTTTCTTTGATTG
>CM077110.1:7547152-7557628 GCA_039619505.1 Cimex hemipterus | reverse complement strand
TCGTTTGTATAATTTGATTTGTTTCTTTGATTGTTGTTTGTTATTCTTGATTGTTTCAGGTTTAAAAATTCCTCTTTCATTTTGAAATCTGTCGAGTTTCATTTTGTCGTTTCATTTCGTTTTATCTGATATTCTGTGTATGTTTTTCCCCGGAAAACATCCTTTTTATCAATTTCTAACCCGGATAACTATTTTTATTTGTTTCATTGATTATTGTTTGTTATTCTGGACGTTCTCAGGTTTAAAATGACGTTTTTCATTTTGAAGCCTGACGAAATCCATTTTTAATTCTATTTCATGTTCTGTGCTTTTTTATTTTAAAAAATAAATCTTTATAACGATTTTTTAAGTGGGTTATTATTGTTATTTGTTTCTTTGATCATTCTTTGTTATTATGGACTGCACTAGGTTTTAGAAATTGTTTTTCGTTAGATATCTGACTAGGTTCTCGTAGTGTTTTCATTTGCAATTCTGTGATTTTTCTTTAAACATCAAACGTAATAACGATTGTTAAAATGGATAGATGGTATTTGATTCTTTTATTATTAATCGTTATTCTGGATTGTCTCGGGTTTGAAAAGTTGATTTTGATCTTGATATTCGATGAGGTTCAAAATTCGTTTTATTTCCTGTTGTAGGCTTTCTCTCGAAAAATCAAAGTTTAAAACATTTTTTCCCCCATTTGTATAATTTGATTTGTTTCTTTGGTTATTCTTTGTTATTATGAATTGGCAGGGGTTTAAAAAGATGTTTTTCCTTTTGAAATCCGTTGAGATTCGCTTAGTCGTTTTGTTCAATGTACTGCTATTCATATTTCACATTGACTATTTTCATCAATTTTTTTTCAATATTATTTTTGTTTACAGAAATGATGGAGCTCTCTTCGGGGGCGGAGAGGACCTGGTACACGCCCGCGGAGCCCCTCAGGTCCGACGAACAGGGCGACGTAGGCATCCTCGAGACACCCCAGTACCACAGCGTACCGACACCATACTACCACCACATACCACACTACGCCCCCCAACAAAACAGTAAGTACAACAAAAAAAAATTAACAAAAAAAAAAATGGTGAAATTTGTGAGAATTTTGCGGTTGTTTTGTTTGGAACCGGCTGATATGGATACCAGCCGGGTTTGGCTAATCCGATTAGGGCTAATCCCACACCCCTCTCATCCGAGACTCGTCGTTTAGCTTACAGAGGAGGGTCCATCTAACCGCGTTCACCCTCCACAACCCCCCCGAAATTTAATAACCGCTCACACTAGATCAATGATCATTGATCACCCACGATCAATTGGATCATGAATCTTAAAAGCTCGCAAAACAAATAATCCAAATTTTTCCAAAAAAATGGTGCCACCCTTCATTTTCCTACTGGTCTCAGACCGACTTCGATTATTTTATTATAATCATTAGTACTAACAGTAGCAAGTTGAAACATGGCAGGTTTATTACGAAAATCACACCAGATCGAGAATAAATCCGATGGACATTAAATTGAGACTATAGCCTGTTTTTATTTTGCACGATGTTTTACTCCTTGTTGGCATTTTATTTTGATTTTTCTTATGTAACTAATGAGGCCTGACGATAAGTGATCAAAAAATTGACTGGTAAGGTTATAATCACTTGTGGAGTGATTTGGTGTCACTAGGTTATCTCCTTGGGCAATCTCCTGTCCTTGAAAAACTTAGTAATATATTTAGTACTAATACTAATAAGTTGCAACGTAATAGGTTCAACCTTGATTCCCCCCCAAAATCATGGATAAAATTGATTATTAACCCGTGTTGTGTGTATCTGAGCGTAGTTTACTCTAGCCGTCTGTTATATTTCTTGACGTGTTTCTTTTCTTTTATCAGATGTGATGTATTGAGGATGATTAATCAAGTATGACGATAAGTAATCGAAAAAATCGCGATGTAAGGTTGAAAACACTTGTGGAGTGATTTGGTGACACTAGGTTATCTCCTTGGGCAATCCATTGTCCTTGAAAAAACTTAGTAATATATTTAGTACTAATACTAATAAGGTGCAACGTAATAGGTTCGATGGCCTGGCCTGCTGGGTATCGATCTGGTCTCAACTTTCCTACCGCAGTGTCATCACTCACCTTCAATTTCGAAGATAAGCGGTGTATTTTTTGAATATTTGCCGTACGTTTTCTGGGCCAGATGTCTGCCCGATTCGGCCGGGGAGGATTCGATCCTTATCGCCCCCCCGGCCTCGGGTTAAGCGGGCGTGACAAATCTGAAATTATGAACTGGCGAGATGGACTGTAATTCGGCCAATGTCTTTTTATGTTGTGTTTCTTCTTCGAGAAACCTTGGGTATAGAAATACGCGGTTTGAAGTGCCCACTGGTAAATCGAGGAGGACGCTCAATTAAAGTCCTTCGGGAAAAAAAATCATCTAGAAACGATATTTTTCTACTTAGCAAAGTGCCGGTGGGATAACAGAAATTATCCTTTTAATAAACCCCTTTAAGGATACCGCGTCCCGTCGACCTGGCGGGGGGTGGACCGGGTCGGGGCCCCTCTCAGGTGTTTGGGAACGTAGAATCATCCCGGGGCGAGACCGGTAATTTCGGGATTAGGGACCGTGGTAACGGCCACGGAAAGTTTGTGTTTATAGGAAAATAAAGAAAGGAGGAGGGAAGAAGGGGAAAAAAAGGCCCGAGAGAGCTATCCTTGTAATGACATGGTTACAGGCTCTCGGGGTTACTGTAATTTTCGGAATCCCCCTCCCCCCTCTTCCAAGTCCAAAAAATCGTTTTTGAAATTATAGTTTGTGTATGTAAAACAGCCCGGGCGGCTCTGCCCTTCGGGTGGCTTACCAACTCGGCCGGAACGACTCGCGGGCTCCGGTAGAAGACGAGAAATCTTCTTTGCCTCTGTAACAAAAACCGAAATCAAATTTGCAGAATCTCCTCAAAAAAAACCTTTTTGTACCATAAAAAACCACCTATAAAGAAATCCCAAAATTCCCAGCAAGCTAACGCAAAAATTGTGACCGTACAAATTTTCTATTCCACCACAAATATTTAAACAAACCTCTCAATAATAAACGAGATTAGAATGTAAGAAAGGTTTCAAACAGGTTTTCTTTTTTGATATTGACTTTTGAAAATTTTTTTCGATTTGAGACAAAATGGTTTTTGTTCCGTTTCATTCCGCGTTGGACCACTTTGTGCTTTCGTACTACGTTTTTTCCTAATTTTACATTCTTGTACCTCACGCTCAGGCAGTTTTTTAGTTAATATCTCCTGTTCTAGCCTTCCTAGGAGGATGCAAGACGGCTTGATATTTCAAATGTCGCAGTAAAAAATAAATAAATAAATAAATAAAATAAAAATAACGTAGCGAACTTTCTTAAATGCATGTTCATCCAAAACGACCAAAATTTGCAAGGACGACTTTTATCCATCCCAAAAAAAGTCAATATATTGTGTACTCTTACTTTCTCTAATTTTATCCAAAAATGTTAATAAATCGGACGTACTTTCTCATTTCTTTTGGTCCAAAATGTAAAATAAATGTTTCCTCGATCTATGTTTATCCAAAAGGACCAAAATGTTCTAGAAGGGCGAACTCTGACATCCAAAAAGTCAAGACATTGAGTAAGAGTTCACAAATATTTTCACGTCCGTTTCGTTTCTATTTTTAAAATAAAATAAAATACCCTATAGTCTTTAGAGGAGAAGTTTATACTACGGAAACATATTTTTGGGTTAAATCGATTTATGATTGCAACCGTGATTCTATGTTGTATTTTTTGTCCTGATTGATAGTTTTCTATTAGCTTTATGACGTTCGATATTATGAACTTTGTTCCGTTCGATTATGCCTAGGACCACTACGTGTTTTCCTTCTGCGTTTTTTTCTCATTTCACATTATTGTACGGCCTATATGAACTGTTTTTATTTAATATCTTTTGTTCTACTGGTGCTAGAACGTCGGGGGACGGCTTAAAGTTTCCCTCTCGTCGGCCCGGACCCAAAAAACCCCTATTTTGTGTCAAACGGCCAAAACAGATAGCTTTGAGATCCCAAACAGGAGATAGCCGGCCCTAATACATTAGTAGCGCTTTTTGAATGATCAAAAGAGGCGCCTTTCGCTATCGAATGGCCCTTTTTGAAAAGCGATGTAGAGCTCAATTTGGCCGAAAGCCCTTCACACTCTTCTCGCCGAATTCAAAGGATGGGGAGAAGGGCCCAATAAAATGAGATAAGGGCCTTCAATGACACGCCCTGAATACATATCAAGATGGACGGACAAAGTGTCAAACAGGAATAATCTTCTTGAAAGGATTTTTTTAACGGGGGGGAGGTGGTTGCGTGTAAAGCAAATGGATGAAAGTGTAAAGCCTCGTCGAGTCTGACCTCTGATCTGACAAAGTGTTTTCCATGACAATCGCTAGAGGACAAGGTTTTTTTAAGTTTAATAAACCATCCATTTCAAAACCAGAAAATTTATGCCATTTTTACGGCAAAGTCTGTTTTGCAGTTAAAATTCTGATATGGCCATGGTATTGGACGGTGTGAGTCCGTCGTGCTTAGAAGTACTTAAACATTACATCCTGTCGCATTGAATAATCTAAATTGTTGAGGATTTTTCGTGAATGACCGACGGTCATGAAGAACCAGCAGTGTCACCATATTGACCGATAATTTTGGCAACGGTCCTCACCCCTTTGGGTTAACTTTCCTGGCGGAACTTTTGCAAATGTTTGTAGCTCTGATCGGCTTCTAATTACATACCAGACTTTTAAAAGTTTTTCATGAGTATTCCATTGAAAATTTTATATGTACATGGATTTTTCCAATGCCATACTCGTTATTTTTGACTTTTTTTTCTCTCTGAGTTTAGGTTTTCAATGTCCCAATATATAAATAATATTTTTCTCATGATAGTTGGTCATAGAGCACAAGTGAGTCATCGTTTAAAAACGCACCAATGTAGCAGGGAAAAAAAGGGACACACCGCGTGGATCAGAAGAAAAATTCCTATATCGATTCCTATTAGGACACGGTTTAGTGGCTTTCAAAAGGATTCACCGCCTACAAGGGCAAAAGGATTTATAAAAAAACTAACCAGGATTAGAAGAGGAAAAAAAAACAACCTTATATCCCGACGATTTTTAAAACCTTATATGCATTGCATCGATTGGTCGAATAAATTGGATTTTTCGTTTTCATAATTTTATTTAAGAAAACAAAAAATAGCTAGTTTTTCTTTCTTTCATGGAAATCTTGGGAAACAGGGGTTGCGCAGCGAGTGTCGAAACCGTCGCGCTAATGAGTCTCCCCGGTTTTTACTGCCGTGCGAATTTTATAATTGTGCATTATCGCAACTCTCTGAAATGCCGAAACGTTCTGGGGCCGGTTTTGAAAATGCGTAGGGTTCGTGTGGTCTCGCCTTGTTTGAATTTGACTCGGCCCAACAGCACTCCTTGTACAAAATCACACATCATCATTAGAATTTAAATAGAATTTAAAAAGGTTTCTAAAGGTTTTCTTTTTTCATATTGACTTTTGAAATTTTCTTTCGATTTGAGGCAAAATGGTTTTTGTTCCGTTTCATTCTGCGTTGGACCACTTTGTGCTTTCGTACTACGTTTTTTCCTAATTTCACATTCTTGTACCTAACGCTCAGGCAGTTTTTATTTAATATCTCCTGTTCTAGTTGTGCTAGAGAGGTGCGAGACGGCTTAAAATTTCCATCTCGATGTCGCGGAAAAGAAAAAATGCATACATACAGCGATATATACATGTATGCAACAGATACAGTGATACTTATACAGGGGGTAAAAAATTTTTGGTTTGATTTTTCGTTTGGGCCCGTTTGATTTTTTTGATGTACCCTTGTATTCCCACGTAGTAAGGGTTTGAAAATTAAAAACTCTTTTCTTTTCGGTTAGGAGGAAATGAAGTACCAACTGTTGTTTTATTCACCATCTCGGTCGAAAAATACTCTCGTCCTCTTTCTCTCTCTCTCTCTCTCTCTCTCACTCTCCGCCTCCTCCACATTAATAATTACCCAGAATGTCCGCGATACGGATCTCGTTCCGGTGTGATTCCTATCTCAACAGGAAGCGGGCACATCCTCCCGCCATTTCGGTCTCTGGCCACTTCCTCCGGTGTTATTAGAGCGTCCAAGGTGCTCCCCCACCATTGATTTTTCGTCGCTGTCTTTTTTCCTTTTTCTTTTTATCAATTTTTCCCTACTCGACCCGGTATCTCTCTCTTTCACCGGGGTGTACGAGCCGTTCCCAATGTACCGTTCTGTGGGAACAAAATGAAAGGGGAGCCCGTTCAAAAGTGGCGATTTTTCCTCTCAACGATCACAATCGGCTTGTAGCTCAAACAAAATTTAAAAAAAAACAGCGAAGCCAGGCGATAAACTCAGCCCGGCACCCCTCCCCCAAAGAAAATCAATCAAATGCAACCTTTAAAAAACAAATTTATCAACCGAAACATTCTTTAATCAAGGAAAAATCAAATCCCCCTCGCCATTATTTTTTTTTTCAACTGATAACAGATCTGATAAACGCAAGTCTTGCGTGATTGATAAAGATCCGTCGGGTTGCGTTCCTGCGCCGAAAGCTCACGCACGGGAACGTTAAACGAGTGTCTCTTTGGCACGGAAGGCTAACGAAACAAAAAGACCGACCAAAATATCCAAAAGTTTAACAATAGCCTTTAATATCCAATGGTTGGGTCGTTTTCTGGCGTAACATTTTGTCAGTCCAACGTGGCAACGGTTGAGAATTTGTTTTGGCCCAAAAGGTCGGGGAATCTTTTCACAATCCATCCCTAGCCAAAACGACCAAAAACTACGAGATGGCCTTAGTTTTTCCCGTCCAAAAAAAAAAAAAAAAAAAAAATCAGAAAATTAAGTAATCGTATGTTGTCACGACCCAGCAAAAATTGTTCACAAATCGGAGATAGTTTTACACCTCTTCGGTCCAAAATAGTGTACAAGCTTTTCCCAATACATCTCTATCCAAAACGTCCAAAACTACGAGATGGCCCTAGTTATATCCGACCAAGAAACGACTAGCCATTGAGCAATCATATTTTCTGACGTCCTATCCAAAACTGTTTACGAACAGGAAATACTTTTAATTTATTTTGGTCTAAAATGGAGGGTAAGTGTTTTATATGAACGCCCACCAAAAACGTCCAGAATTTACAAGAAGGACGACCTCTGTTTATCCACAAAACGTCAAGAATCTGAGTAATCCTATTTTGTCACATCTTGTCCAAAAATGTCCCAAATATCACTCCTACTTTCTCATTTCTTACTGCTCTAAATAGCGTGGGTAATCTTTGCTCAAATCATGTCCGTCCAAAACTACAAAAATTTACACGTAGGACGACCTCTGTTTATCCACAAAACGTCAAGAATCTGAGTAATCGTATTTTGTCACATCTTGTCCAAAAATGTCCCAAATATCACTCCTACTTTCTCATTTCTTACTGCTCTAAATAGCGTGGGCAATCTTTGCTCAAATCATGTCCGTCCAAAACTACAAAAATTTACAAGTAGGACGACCTCTGTTTATCCACAAAACTCAAAAATCTGAGTAATCGTATTTTGTCACACCTTGTCCAAAAATATCTCACATATCGCACTTTCTTTCTAATTTACTTTTATATCCCTTTTGTCCAAAATGTGGTTGAATCTTTTCTCAATATGTCTCTATCCAAAACGATCAAAATTTTCAATAGGAACAAAAAAAAAAAAAAAATCGAAAAAACTTCGAGACATTGTGTAATCATACTTTGTCTCGTCCAATTGGTTCGCACGTTCTCATTTTTTCACTTCAAATATAAGGAAAAACTTTGCTCCATCCATGTATTTCAAAGGACGACCTCTTTACATCCAAAAACCCCTGGATTTCACACATCCGTCCGAACGTCTTTTTCTATCCAAAACACGCCTCAAATCCAGTCGTACTTGGTTCAAGTATTTTTATCAAAAAAGACGGATATCTTTGACAACTCTGTCCAACATTGGCCGAAAATTCTCAACTTCCTTCCACGTGGTCCAAAACCGTCAATTCCGAGTTTTGTCTAACTAAAATTGGCCACAAAAATACAGAATATTTCTTAAATACGTTTGAGTCTGGATGTCCTTACTTTTCACAAAAAAACGGCAAAAACTAACAATTCGAGATTCGAGAGAAAGGTCTGTAATCTTAGAGATTTGAACGGTCGATTTGCTCCTGTCAAGGGATGAGGCCGGGTGGCCGGTATCGACGGGAGTTAGGCCCAATCGAAACGAGATCCCTCGTGGCGATTAATCTCCCTTTTGTTGTCGTTTTTCTTGTTTTCTAGTTTTTTTATTTCATTTTACGACGGTAGACGGAGTGTAAACAGCAATTACGCTCGTTTGCCGTTGCTCCGGGCTTTAGGGTGGGAGAGGCGGTTCCAGGGGTGGGGTGGGCCATTCGATTTGTCGACCCGTGGCCCCCTCTTTTTCCACGCCCAGGCGATGGGCGATCATCGGATCGGAGCTTTGCACGGCTTTGAATGCTTTACGCCATCGCTGACTTTTAACCCTTGAAACAAAAACGTAAACAATAAAAAAATATGTATTTGTAATTTTTAAACGAAGTATCTGAAAATTTTTCCACCATTAATGTAATATTACGCCTCAACTTCAATAGATTTTCTTTTTTTTCGGTATTGTTTTATTTTCTTCGCTCTGTCGTCATCTTCACGATGGTTTTTTTCCTGTTCGATTCCGCTTTGGTTCACTGTGTGCCTTCGTTATGCGTTTGTTCCTGATTTTGTATTATTAACCTTCCCAACGACCGTTTTTATTGAGTATTTCCCGTTCTATTTGTCGTACGGGAACGCGCGGCGTCTTAAACTTTTCGTCTCGTCAGGGCGGTCTTGACAAAAATTGAACCCAAACAATCTCATTATGGGAAAGCCTTCCAAAACAAAAAAAAAACTTCAACTGGCTTGACACCGGCATATCCAGGATTCCTCCTCGTCCACCCACGTTTCCCGGGCGCCTAGCGTTTCCTTCCGTTTCGACTTTCCAGGAACCGCCGGCAACAGAGGTCGGCCCGGCTGCTACCTGTGTTCCACGGGACGTCTACCGAATAACAAAACCTCTAATGACGCTGAGAATGAATGGGCCCCGGGCTCATTGTCATTCACGGTCGAAAATGAGGAATGATTTTATAATGCCGGCTCACATCAATTTCCAGGATATTATGCCGGCTCGGTCACGGAATCGCCAAGTGGCTTTCGAAAAGGCGGGAATATTTTTTTTTTTTACTTCTTTGCAACCCTGTCCATCCCAGAATATTCACTCCTGATCAGTCCTAACAATATTTATCGAACCCCTGATACAGACGCCGAAAACTCCGGTTAACCGACAAGAAACCATATTAAAACACGAGCTAAATATTTAATATTATGCACTCCTGATAATTTTTTAAAACGCTCCTAATATTTTTGGCCCCTCCTGTTTTATCTCGAAGAATTTTTAAACTGAAAGCTCATAGTAGTATAGAGGAGTCGACGGATATCAGGAACTCGATGAATTTTTTTCAAATTATCAGGAGTAAAAAATTTGAATATTTAACTTTGATTCGCTCGGTGCTCGTGTTTGATGATGGTTTTTTTATTCACAAGAATAAGAGGTTTTTTTGGCAAAAAAATATCAGGAGCCTACGAGTATCAAAATTTAGTTATAAATCTTAGGATTAGTAGTAAATAAAATAGAAACTTTTAGGATTTTGCTAGAGTATCAGGATGTTTTAATCTCGAATTTTAATACTTTTTTTCTAATGAGCAAGAGGTTTTTTTGGTAAAATATTAGGAGCCTGAGATTTAATATTGTTCCTTTTCGAATGACAGGAGCAAGAGATTATTTTGTATAAACAAAAATCATGAACTTTCGATCCAGCGATTCTGGAGTAAATTGAATGTTGAAATTGACTCTGAAGTAGCCCCAGATTTAGTATGGTTTAATGTCGAATAACTAGAGGTTATAATTTGGCTAGAGTATCAGGAGCCGATGAATATCACGAGCTCGAAAGTTCCAGCGATTTATCAAGAGTAAATTAAATTGAATCTTGAACTTGACTTTGAATTAGCTATACAGGTTTAGTAAGGTTTACTGTCGAATAACTGAAGCTTATGATTTGGCTTGAGTATCAGGAGCCGACGAATATCGGGAGCTCGAAAATCCCAGCGATTTATCAGGAGTAAAATCTATTGAATATTTTTGCCTTGATTTGTAGGAATTCCAGTTTTATTATGAGATAACAGAGGAAGAGGTTTTTGGTCCAAATTTCAGGAGCACGAAAATTCCTAAGATTTATCAGGAGTAAATTAAATTGAATAATGAGGTTGACTTTGAAGTTTCTCCGGATTTAGAATGATTTATTGTCGAATAACAGAAGCTTACGATTTGCCTTGAGTATCAGGAGCCGACGGATATCAGGAGCTC
>CM077110.1:7521922-7543638 GCA_039619505.1 Cimex hemipterus | reverse complement strand
TGCTCCTGATAATTCTGGTCAATTTTTGGATATCAGCTTCTGATGATATTGGTTATTTTTTTGGCTATTAACTCTTGATAATATTGACCTTTTTTTAGATATCTGCTCCTGATAATTGTGGTCAATTTTTGGATTTCAGCTCCTTATAATATTGTCCTTTTTTGATTATCAGCCCTTGATAATATTGATATTTTTTGGATATCGGCTCCTGATAATATTTGTCATTCTTATAAATCAACTCCTTATAACGTTGGTCATTTTATGGATATCAGCTTCTGATAATATTGGTCATTTTTTGGATATCAGCTCCTGTTAATATTGGTCATTTTTTGGATATCAGCCCCTGAAAATATTGATCTTTTTATGGATATAAGCTCCTGACAGGCTTTGGTTAATTTTTTAAATATCAATCATAAATGATCATTCATTTCTGATCTTTTGTTATCCACAGATGAAAAAGGAATAGTTTGTATATAAATCGAAAATAGACCATCGATTAAAACTGGATATTAACTTTTGATACATTCTTCATTTATCAGCCAAAAATCGATATTTCATCCAAATACATTAACTATTCGTTGAACATAAACGGATGTCAGTTTCTAAAGATATTATTTATTAGTGAATAATTGATGTTATTTTTTACCTATTGCACAGCATTGGTTTTTTGAACCATTTTAATTAAAGGCAATATCGATTGTATTTGAAGGTTTTTAATATGTTTTTGTTTTCTTTGTCTCTGTAATCGTCGGGTATGTGTTTGTGAGCTCATCTTTGCGGGAGGAGCTTTTTGAACAGTGCTCCGGCTGGCAGATAGAGCACAAAAGGCCCTCTCTTCACCGTGTGAACCTCGCCGGGACCGGCTTATCTTGATTTCTCTACGTACGCTAGGCAGCTGCTCATGAATAGGCAAATGTTCCTCCACCACGGCCTCGAGGATTTTTCTTTCCCGGGGAAAAATGAGGAAAACCCCTTTTCGTCGTTCCGTTGCGATTGTTCCGGTGTGCAAGCGGGCCGAGTTCCTGTTGGGCCAGTTCCGTCTCGCTTCTTATCGATCCCCCCCCCCGCCTAGGCGTGCTGTGCCGTTCTCCTCAGACCGCGTTTGTGAAATCCGTGTCAAGGGGAGTCGGGTCGGATTTTCCCGCGGGGTTTTGCGAAACTGGCGAGAAAACAAGGCCTCTTGCCGAAACAGCCCTTTTTCTTTTCTTTTTCCCCTCCCTGGTCCGGAAGGAAGGAGGATTTTCACAATGGGAATGAAAAGAAACCGAGAGACGGACTCGGAGGGCGGTTTCGGGCCGATTGCGATAAAATACCGCCCACCATTCGCTTTTGGTTCAAGCTTGTCTGTCTTCGTCGACTTTTCCACAACAAGACCACAATTTGAGTATAAAAAAAAGCGAATCTAGAGGGCCAGATGTGCCAAATTCAAAAGAAAACTCGGATCATTTGGTACAATCCTGGTTATTGTGAAATTTTGACCACTTTTGGCCCGTCCATTCACACTTTTTGTTTTTCTATTTGTCCTATATTACCTTATTTATAAGTAGAATTCAATTCCACAGTAAAAGTATGAAATTAATGTAACCGGATATGTCAAATTTAGAAGAAATTGATATCATTTGGCACAATCCTGGTTATTGGCAGCGTTTGGCCATTTTTCGGTCCGTCTATCCACGACTTTTGCTTTTCTTATCGTGTCTGAATTATCTTAATTACAAGTAGAATGCAATCGCGTAGTAAAACAATGAAATTAACCCACCCGGATATGTCAAATTGAGAAGAAACTCGTATCATTTGGCACAATCCTGGGTATTGTCAGATTTCGACCATTTTTGGTCCATCCATCTACTCTTTTCACCTTTCTGTCGTACCTGCATTGTTTTGAACAAAATGTGGAATTCAATTCCGCAGTAAGAAAATGAAATCAATTGGGCCAGATATGACAAATGTAAAAGAAACCCGGATCATTTGGCACAGTTCTGGCATTTGGCAGATTTTGGACCGCTTTTGGTCCCTCTATCCATGACTTTTTTCTATCGTGCCTGAATTGCCTTAATTACATGTAGAATTCAATCCCGTAGAAGAAGAATGAAATTAACCTAGTCAGGTATGACAAGCGCAGAAGAAACTCGGATCATTTGGCACGATTCCGGGTATTGGCAGATTAGCCCTTTTTTTTTTTTTTTTTTTTTTTTTTTTTTTTTTTTTTTTTTTTTGGGTCCGTGTATCCACGACTTTTTTTTATCGTGCCTAAATTGTCTTAACAACAAGTGGAATTCAGTCCCGTAGAAAAACAATGAAATTAACCTAGTCAGGTATGTCAAATCTAGAAGAAAATCCTATCATTTAGCACAAACCTGGTTGTTGGCAGATTTTGAACATTTTTGGCCCATCCATCTACTCTTTTCGCCTTTCTTCCGCACCTGCATTATTTTAACAACATGTGGAATTCAATTCCGCAGTAAACAAGTGAAATCTACGGGCCAGATATGACAAATTCAAAAGAAACTCGGATCATTTGGCGCAATTCTGGTTAACTGCAGAGTTTGGCCATTTTTGGTTCGTTGCTTTTTCTTTTTCCACCGTACCTGGATTATCTTGGACTATCAGCTTTTTAGCTTTTGGTCATACCTGTATTCAGTATTATATTATGTAACTGCAGGTTGAAGACAATATTTTTTTTTTAAGTTTCATAAAAACGCGCCATGATGCAATATACAATACAATCATCGATCTCATGATGAACTTTTGATCCGTCTGTTCTCGCTCTTTCATTTGGTCAGAAGCAGAAGAAGTGTAAATGAGCGAAAATAAGCGGACCGGACATGACAAACTTCGAAAAAACTCGGCTCATTTTAAATCCTAGCAATTCCCACATTTTGACCATTTTTGGTACGTTTATTCTTGTTTTTTTTTTCTTCCATAATTATACACCTATTGTTCGCTGACCAATTAAAGTTTAAAACAACAGTCAATTAAAAGTTTAAAATAGTGAGAACAACCGAACCAGATATGACAAATTTACAATAAACTGGGTTCATGTAGCAAAACACTTGTTGGCCTCAGATTTGGTTTATTTCTGGTTCGTTTATCCTCTTTCTTCATCTGCCGTGCCCGTAATATACCCTAGCCAACAATGAAAAATCAAGTCGAGTTTAAATATAGGTGAAGCATAACGAAATAAAACCAATAAAGATCAAGTCAAACTTTCATCATTTAACATTTCTTTTCATTCCAACTTAGCTGCCACTTATGTGGACATGGCCTAACGCCCTCTGTACCAATTCCTTGACCCTATACAGCGAGACTAGACGGACCGGATCTGGCAAATAAGAAGAAACCACTGAGGAAATCCACTCACTTTCATAAACAGCCAATTTGACCATCACTAGTCTTACTAACCGCGATGATAGTCCTCAGAAACGTGACTAGTGCCAATACCTTCTTGACTCTTCTTCTTTGCCCAAATGCAGCGAGACTAGGCGGACCAGATCTAGCAAATAAAGAAGAAATCACTGAGGAAATCAACCTACTTTCATACGCAGGTAATATGATCATATATAGTTTTTCTAACCTCGCTGGTTCTACTTAGAGCCGTGAATATTGCCAGTAGCTTCTAGACTCTTCTTCTTTGGCCAAATACCGCGAGACTAGGCGGACCAGACCTGGCAAATAAAGAATAAATCACTGTGGAAATAGACCTACTTTCACACATAGTTTGGTCATTCTAATCTTGCTGATTGCCCTCAAAAACGTGACTAGTGCCACTGCCTTCTAGACACTTCTTCTTTGGCCAAACACTGCGAGACTAGATGGACCAAATCTATGAAATAAAGATGACTCACTGAGGAAATCAACCCACTTTCATAAACAGCCAATTTGACCATCACTAGTCTTACCAACCTCGCTGCCTATCCTCAGAACCGCGACTAGCGCCAATACCTTCTGGATACGTCTTCTTTGACCTAATACAGCGGGATAGTTTGACCAGATCTGGCGAATGAAGAAGAAATCACTGAGGAAATCCACCTACTTTCATACACAGGCAATTTGACCCTTAATGGTTCTACCTCGCTGTTTATACTTAGAAGCGTGACTACTGTCCATACCTTCTACACATAATTTCTTTCGACAAATAAAGCGAAACTAGACGTAACAGTGTGGCATTTAACTACTACTTTATGACACAAACAGTACCTGCACCTCTTACTGTCCATCAACTTTTTTTAATGATTTTCAAGATGTGGGCATATTTTCCGCTTATCCTCCGGGTATTTTGTGAAGGCACGGACAACAGATGACGCGTGGCCAGTTTTCGAGGGGTAGCGTGTTGCAGGGGGAAGGGAAAAAACTAGTGGGAAAAATTTTCATGTCTTCTCCTGACTAAAACGTTATCTGTTTGTCCGCAGGTTCCAGTCGGTGCATGAGCCACAACCCCCTTCACCCCTGGCTGAGCAGCAAAAGGCACGAGGGAGGCTGGGGCGAGTCCAAGTCACCTCTCCAGGCCGCCGGCTCGGCCGGAGCCGGGGGTGCAGCCCCGTTCACCTTCCCCCCGACGCCCCCGACGGACGGGGTGCCGGAGCAGACAGGTCACGAGTACAACATGGCCGTCTTCCTCCACCCGGACTCCTCGTCCGCCGGGGTCCCGGACATGAAGCCGGTCATCTCCTCCCAACAAAAGCCCAGGGAAGGTTCGTATCTTTTAAAAAGATGAGAAATTTCTCTTTTCAGGCCGCGCCCTACCCCCAGCCACCATCCCCTTTGAACATTTTTCAGAAAAAACAAAAAACAACCCAAATCCTCAAAATTTCACCTTTATTATTCGTTATTATTTCACCTTTTTTTAATTTTTTTTTTTTTTAGTTTTCATTTCTAAAATTTTATTTTATTTTATTTTCTGTTCATTTTATTTTGCCCCTTTCCTTTTATTTACTTTTTTCTCCTAGCAGGTCACGGCTACTACAACCAGGAGTACAACCACTTCAATTCCTACCACCAACTGATGTTCTCGGAAAAGCAATATTCGAGTAAAGAACCCTCACAAGCGTCCACGTCACAGAATCGTGCCAAGTCGAGGACGAGCGCCGGTAAGAGACTATTAAGCGAGACACTAACCCAAGGAGAACACCGGCACTGGTGTTTTTTCAGCACGATTTGAGCACGTTTTGGGTGTTGGTTTTTTTTTTTTTTGGCTCATAACACGGCTTTATCTTGTCTGAACTGCTTGGTTTGACGGAACAATCCATTGTCTCGGACAAGACGTCAAGAATTGGGAATACGTCCTAGGATCGTGGCGGTTCTCATCTAGAATCCACAAAATATATCAACAATAGTCACTCCAATACATATTAATAATAATCGATAGCATCATAAATAATCTTTAACTAAATGCCAAATTAATGAAGATTAAGCTGGAATTATAAAACAAATCTATATGGACATACCTTGATATTAATGAAATTTTGTTCTGTCATGTCGTATACGTGTCCAGTTTGGCCAAATCCAGCCATACTCCCAAGATTGTTGTAGCAATCAAATGCCTTTAAGTATATAAAATTGGAAAATTCTGCATCTACAAGCTAATTGTAGAGCTGAGTTTGAATTTGGAAAGGGACATGGCGCTTTTTCCCTTTGGAAACGGTTTTCCCTATGAATTCAACAAATATTTTAATTTTTCAATCTGCAAATCGAT
Organism: Cimex hemipterus; assembly: GCA_039619505.1. Taxonomy (NCBI): domain Eukaryota; kingdom Metazoa; phylum Arthropoda; class Insecta; order Hemiptera; family Cimicidae; genus Cimex; species Cimex hemipterus. The sequence continues at coordinate 7,537,946 of CM077110.1, read as the reverse complement.
AGCATAATAAACAACCGTAAACGCAATATATAAAATTGATAAAGGTTCAGCTAAAATTCAAGAAATATCCATATGAACATGAATTTCTTCTAAAACGAGAGAATTTTTCGGTCGTGTTCGAACGTGTCATATACGTGCCCAGTTTGTCCAAATCCAGCCAAATTCTCCAATTTGTTTTAAAATCAAAATATATTTATTTCATTAGAAATGGAGAATCCTCCATCGACAGGTTAAAGGTGGAGGTGGTTTTGAATTTGGCCAAGGGGCATTACGTTTTTTCCCTTTGGAAATGGTTTTTACCAGGAACTCAGGAATTACTTCTTGCTCTCAATGTTCCAATCGATAGTGTAATAACAATCGTCAACCCAATACATAAAATCAATACGATTTATGCTAAATGCTATTAAATATCGATATAGACACCAAATCCCCCTAAAACCCGCGAATCTTTCCATTTTGTTCGAATGGTGACATACACGTGCCCAGTTTGACCAAATACAGCCAAATTCTCCCGGTTGTTATATCAACCAAATATCTTTATTAGTCTAGAAATGGAGAATCCTACATGCTCCAGTTAAAGGTGGATGAGAATTTGAATTTAGACAAGGGTCTGAAGGTTTTTCCCTTTGGGGAAAGCTTTCACCCGAAACCCATCAAATATTTACAACTTCCCAATATGCCTATAGTTATACGAGCCGGTTATCTTGATAACTTTCAAAAGTTAACGACGGATGGAGGCTTTTAACGTCAAACATTTATGACATTTTTTCCAGAATGCCGTGTCGTTTCTTCATAATGGCATGTAAGACATTGCGGATCCTTCTTGTCTCCGAAAGGGGTTTCTTTTTTTGTTTCATTCCGAGAAAAACTGGTCGGACCAGTTTGTAAATTTACGGGCGGAAACGACTGGGTGTTTTATCGATTGCGAACAGGTGTCCGGACTGATTGAACGTTCGAAACAGTTAGTGACACACGTAAACGACCGAGGGGGTGGAGTAGGTGAAAAAACAAGGGACATGAACAACGACATGATTGAAGGGGGCACGTCTTAAACGTGCGTTTACCGACATTAGTCCCACGTGGTGGCTTTCACGTCTAAGTGCCCTCTTGCCGTTTGATTGTTTTTCGATCCGGGCACGTGTCCGCTCGGTCTCGCCCCTTGGGCCGTTTTCTAAATCCGTCTACGGTGGAAAACGAACATTTTCCCATGGGCCGAAGGACGTTCGTCTTTTTCTCCGTCTCCCTCGCACGCTCACAACGGTGAGAAACGCCCTTGACGCCCATGGGATCCTGCTCGGGGCACGGTCTTTTGAAACGGGCGCTTTCCTGCCTTTGGCAACCGGCTAGGAAATTGCGGCCGTTCCATCCGGTGAGTGTTCACCTTGGATTACATCCATCCTTAATGAGACTTGGTCGCAAGAATTACAAAAAAGATTTAGCCGAGATATACCATAACAATTAGCCCATAACTGTACCGTCAACCCGTTCAAACAGCTCAATTTTCCATCTCGGACAATCAATCAACCATGAAATCATGGGGATGCAAATGGTTTTTGTATTTTTAAGCTAGTGTAAGCTCTGTGCTTTCTTCATGAGACATCCATTACAATTATCCTTTCCGAAAATCCACCCCCCCCCCCAAACACCATGGAATCCTTTTCAAAGCCCGTAATTTCTGCAGACCTTTCAATCTGATTAAAATGTTCCTTTATTGTTAATCTGCTTGATTTTAATTTAACCCTTTCCTAAGCATTCAATTATCGTTCCTGTACATCACAAGGTTCATTAAGTTTTTGAATTTGCAAAATACGCGCAGGTTCACTATGTCGTCTCTTTTGTATGTGCTGTGTCCTCTCGAAAGAAGATACCCTCTGTTCACTTTCCAAACTGCTCAAATCGACTCCAAATCTCACCCTATCTACCGATGGCGTGATAATGTATTAGCCGATAGTTTTAAAAAATGTTCATGGTAGAATCTAGGGACTGAGATGACCTGCGGACAATCTCGTCTTAAAAAAATACCATCTTCGTAATGATGCTTAAAGATTTAACCCTAATCCAACTAATCTTCTTTGTACATAAGTAGTTACAATCGTTTTAAACGACTGACGAGTAAAATCTGTAATAAGTGGTTCACTTTTGTATTTTCTGTGTTCTCGACGAAATCCTCCTCTTTTGATACGTTCAAGACAATCCAAGCCGAACCCCCCTCGCAAAAAAATTGCCAACAAAAACCGTTCATAACTACGCGTGTAGACCTCGGGCTCTGCGATGACCTGCAGATAAACAAGCTTGAAAAAAATAGATCATTCTGATAATAATCTTTAAAGATTAACCCTAATCTAACTAATCTTCTTGATAAACAAGTAGTTACAACCATTATAAACTGCTAACAAGTAAATGTGTAACAGATGGTCTTCTGGTTAGAAATTTTCTTTATGGCTTAACATATTTAAATTTGACAATTTGAATGTAATTCAAAATTTGTGATAGTGAACAAATCGAGTTTTTCCCCCAAAAGGAAAAAATTCAATTATGATTATCTCTGTTGACCTCAGGCCCTGAGATGACCCATTATCTCGCTTTAAAAAAATCGTAAATTCTGCTGAAGACGTGTCGATGAAGAAATTCTGTTTCTTAAAAATAAACCCATCGATGATTATCCCAGCAGTCTAACTAGTCAAATCTGTTTTAGATGGTCTCCCGACTAGAATTTTCCGTTTCATTTTGACTTAACCCCTTTCCTCAACAGTCAATATTTTGTCCTAGCGGTCTGATGATTTATAATGTCTTCGAATTTTTCAAGTACGCAGAGGTTCACTATGTCGTCACTTTTGTATTTTCTGTGTTCTCTAGAAGGAAAAACCTCCGCTTATGACGCTTTTTCAGATCGTCTGAACGTCCGAACGTAAAATAAATATTCCATTGTGCTGACGAAGTGTCGGTGTAGAAGTTCTGTGTTAAGTAAAAACATATCCTTCGATTATTATTCCATCAGACTAAAAGGACCAATCTGTACCACATGACCCACCGATTGAAATTTTGCTTTATTGTTGTATCAGTTTTGGTTTTGTTCTTTCTTTAATACTCAATATTTATTCCTGACCATCTGATGATTTATAAAGTCTTTGGATTTTTCAAGTACGCCTACGTTCACTATGTCATCACTGTTGTATATTCTTTGTTCTTTGAAGATGAAAAGCTTGTTTTTATTGGTTTGTGCGGTTTAGATGGTGCGGATTTTGTGGGAGTGGTTTATTTAATTAATAATGAGTTTTTTACGATTATTTTTTTGTTTAATTTTCGAATTGAATCTTGGCTAGCAACAAAGAGAAAGAGAGAAAAAACTAGTCCTTAAAGGTTTACCTTTCTTTTTTGTACGTAGTAGCCAAGGGATTATTGTTGGTTGTCAATTAGCGTCCAGATTAGGCTTTTAGAAGCCCCGGGTTTTACACTGCTTTTAAACAGGCCGGTCGTTATAATTATTTTTTAAAAGGGGGCCCAGGTAGCGAGAAAAAGGGCGCCCTGGGGGCGTAATTTCACACCCGGGGGATTCGTGGTAAAGAAAAGGTTTGTCTTTCTTCTGATTCAATTCGCGTTTTAACGAGGGGGTGGCTATTCGGTTGCCGTTTGATTGATTGAGGGGCGATTAAGGGTTCTGTCGATTTTTCCACCCTGGTTTGTTTTTATGGATCAACCCTCGAGTTTTCGATGGGATTCGATTCGGACACATACACATACTCTCTCTCTCTCTCTCTCTCTCTCTCTCTCTCTCTCTCTCTCTCTCTTATTTTCGTAGCCAGAATTCATTCGAAAGTCAAACAGGGTGTCGTGACCGTTTCATCTCTGATTACCGTCTTTCCGTTGCCCCTGGGGTTATTAACAGGGAAGGAAAAAGATCGTGAGGGGCAACGGCGGATTAATTCCGGAGCCAAACCGTTGTGAAATATCCGTACAACGGGCCCACCCATGCCATTAGGCTAATAACGTTCCTGGTTATAATTTTTTTCCTTTCCACTCTGGGCCTGGAAATGTACCTCTCTTGGTTCTAACTAGATTTAAATTTCAGAAGGACGGGAGTGCGTCAACTGCGGGGCCACCTCGACGCCCCTGTGGAGGCGGGACGGCACGGGCCACTACCTCTGCAACGCCTGCGGACTCTACTATAAGATGAACGGTCAGAACCGGCCGTTGATCAAACCCAAAAGAAGACTGGTATGTACAAAACAAACATTCAACCATTAGTTCAATAAGGGAAAAAATGAAATTCATAAACGCCTGAAGTAGGTTTTTGAAGTTGTCCAAAACTCCTAGGTTTATTGTGTTCCTGTGTTCTGATCTAATTTTTCCTCCGTGGAAAAGAAGCAACGTAAAAAAAAATTATATAAATTTTTTATATATTTTACCGTCTAGGTTTCCGAAGAAAACCGGCCGTTTACTATCTTTTCACGAAAACACAGAAAATTGAAAAAGACTAGAAAGTGAACCTCGTCGGAGAGCCACGCGAAAAACGCCAGATTCCCCGGAAGACGATCCAATACATGAATCATCCATTAAAAAAACAAAAAAATTCCGTCCAGCTAATAAAATTCGGTCTTCCATATTTGAAAATACCACGAGGATTTATAAGCTTTGAACAAGTACGGTTTTTTAAAAAAGAAAACGGAATAAATTGACGCCAACAGAGATTTAAAAATATTAGTTTACAGATATGCCATATTTTAGAGTTGATATTTTGTTTAGAGATATTAGCGTTTTACTATATTATCACGAAAAACACAGAAAATTGAAAATGACTAGAAAGTGAACCTCGTCAGAGAGCCACGCGAAAAACGTCAGATTTCTCCGGAAGACGATCCAATACAAGAATCAACAATTAAAAACCAAAAAAAAAAAAACCGTACATGACATGTTTAAAACCAATCTTACACTAAAGAACAACCTTTATGACTTTTCGATTTAGACATTTTCTGTGTTAAAAGGGTTATGTTACAATCAAAGCATATACAAAATACATTATTTGAAGGTTTGACATACTGTACGGTCGATATTTCTGAAACTCCGCCTTTTACACTTTTCACGAAAACACAGAACATTGGAAAAAATCAGAAAGTGAACCTCGTCAAAAATCAACTCGAGAAACACCATATTGTTCAGAAAACAATCCAAAATAACAATCAACCATTAAAGAAACAATAAAAACAACAAACAATAAAATAAACAAGATTTAAATTGTATAATTATAATAATAAACCACTGAGATTTTTGACTTTTATTTTTTATTTAGCTTTTAAATATAATTTTAAAACTAATTGAAGTAAAAAGGGTTAAATTATCATTAATAAATATAAAAATGGATTATTTCATAATTTTGTAAATATTGATTTTATATTTAAATCAACAGAGAATTTATGGCTTTTACTTTTTTTTAACCCAAATTATCGATTAGTTAATTAAAATCTCTTGGACAGACGTAAAAATATATTATTGGAAAAATTTACATATTGAACAGGCGAAATTTTTGGAGAGAACATGATTTCTTCTCTTTTTACAAGAGCACAGAACATTAGAAGAAACCAGAAAGTGAACAATCATCAGACGTCAAAGTGAAAAACGTCCTTTTATCCAGAATACTAACCAGAACAGCAATCAACCATCAAAGAAAAACAAAACATTAATTAAACCATGCTTAATATTGATTTTATGTTTAAACGAACAGAGTATTTATGGCTTTTACTTTTTTTAGACTAAAATTATCGATTAGGTAGTTAAAAAATCATCAGACTTAAAAAATATATTTAAAAAAATTACATATTGAACAGGCGAAATTTTTGGAGAGAACATGGTTTCACACTTACAAGAGCACAGAACATTGGAAGAAACCAAGAAGTGAACGGAGTTTGATATCGACGGGAAAAACGCCAAATTGTCCAAAACACGATCCAGAACAAGAATCAAATATCAAAAAAACAATTAAGACTTGTTCAAACTTGATTTTTACGTTTGGAAATACCTTGAGGCTTTGGGTCATTTTGATTATTTCTTGAAATATTGTGCAAATTATTTATATTATTCGAGAGAAAAGCATTAAATTGTCATTGAAATATATACAAGCAGTATATTAAAGTTTTTGCTAATTGCTAACGTTTTACCATTTTTCCTGAAAACGAATATTTAGAAAAAAAGTCCGTGCACGCTGTAAATTTTCGTATCGTGTGGCAGTGTTTTAAACGTCGATTAAGCAGCGATAATCCAAAGGATAAGAATCGATTAACAAAGAGCAAAGTTGTTTGAAGTCACCTGGCAGGGTTTTTATTGGCCGCCTCCTACCCAGGAAATGTGCGATGACAAATGTGAAATTTAAGCCGGCGAACCGGCCCAAGAGTGTTAAATAACAGGCTGGGACAGACAAAATAACGATTCAACCGTACAAAGAGCCTACGTGTCAAAACCTTGGAGCAAGTCAAATAGGCAAAAGTTTGAGATTTCTTTCCTCGCCTCGGCACCGGGTCCGGCCCGTTTTCGAAAGGGCGCTCGTACATCACCCGGGGCCCAATATTGAATTTGGTCCATTCAATTATCGAGAGGCATAACTTATCCGGGAGTGGCACCGGGGCAACGGTGAAACGGGCCCCTTGGTGAAAGCACGCTCCTCGTTAAACGGGTGATTTAACCGAAGAGGCTCTCAGCGTTGACTTTTAGCCACGTGACGGAGGGAATAATATACGGCCTAGGCATTCGTTGTTTCATTTTATAGGTCAAACAGCTCTTTGTTTTTTCTCGTACGCGAGGTGCCGCAGTGCCGAAACCATTATCGACACGATCTACGGGCCGTTGATCATTGGACAAAGAAGTAAATCGTCGACAGCTGGATCGTGTCACGGCAATACACAGCATACGTAATGAAAATTTATTTAAAAAAATGTCTCAATTTAATTGAACAAGAAAAACAGGAGCTCCTCAATTACCTACCAGAAAATATTAACTTAACAATATTATTTAAATAATGAAAAAGCTCATAAATCCTCAGAGCGTTTCAGTGTTTAAAACACAAGATCGATTTTTAGCACGTTTAATTATTTTATTTTGTTTCTTTGATGGTTGATTATTCTTCTGGAACGTCTCCCGGACATGATGTCATTTTTCGCGTTGACCACTGACAAGGTTCACTTTATGGTTCTTTTAATGTTCTGTGTTTTTGTGAAAAGTGTGAAAGGCAGAGTTTTATTCCAGAAATATCGACCGTACATTCTGTAAAACCTTGAAATAATCTATATCGCCCATCCGCTATTACAATCTAACCATTTTAACATAGAAAAAAAATTCATAAAGCTTCAGGTTGTTCTTCAGTGCAAGACTGATTTTTTACATCTCATCTATCGTTTTGTTTCTCTGATGGTTGTTTCTTTTACTGGATATTTTCCCGGACATGATGACATTTTTCGCGTTGATCAATGACGAGGTTCACTTTCTGGTTACTTTTAATTTACTGTGTTTTCATGAAATGATACTAAACGGCTGGTTTTCTAAAAATATCTCAACCGTAAAATATAAAAAGCCTTCCAATAATCGGTTTTGCATGTCTCTCGATAACAATTTAACCATTTTTTTCTACGGGGAAAAATTGTAAAGTTAAAAACGTAAAAGTCAGAAATACTCTGTTGGTTTAATTAAGGTTTAATTAAATAAGATCAATCAATCAAGCACGGTTTAATTAATGTTTTCCGTCTTCGATGGATATTTGTTGTTCTGGATGGTATTCTAAGAGGACTTTTTCCCTTGTCTTTTTATGAGGATCATTTTATTGTTTCTCTCAATGTTCTATGCCCGCTGCAAATAGAAAATCACTATTTTCACTGAAAATACTGACCGAACAATACGGCAAAAGTTAAAAAGTGCTGTTTTTCAGATCTCACTGTGAAAATTTTAGCCGTTTATTGTATTTTATTTTTTTAAAGCTAGTTTAGTCAAAGCAAAAGAAATATATCTTCATATTTGATTGATTTTTAACATATGTTAGTTAGTGTGTTTTTGTGTGTTTGATGATTGATTGTTGTTCTGGTTAGTATTCTGGATAAGAGGACGTTTTTCGCTTTGTCGTCTGATGGAGTTCTCTTCCTAGTTCTTTTCATGTTATGTGCTCTTTGCGATTGTAAAACGCTATTTTTTCAGGAAATACTGGCCCCAAATGCCGGAATTGTTTTTTTTTTTTTTTTTAGATCTGACGGCGAAAATATTAGCCTTTTTTTAAGAAATTATTTTAGAAAGTCTTATGCAGTTAAAGTAAAAGACATAAAATTTTTTATTTTATTAATTTTTAAGATATGTGAGTTTTTTTCCTGGATTTTATTCTAGACAAGAAGACGTTTTTCGTCTTGACTTCTGATGAGGTCCACTTTCTGGTTTCATTCAATGTTCTGTTGGCCGGTGCATTACGGCCCCAACAAGCCGTATTTGCGAAATCGTGTATCCTTATATATTGATCCAAGGGGGCATATTGCCTCGGTCGTGACGGGCATGCGCCCCCCTCCCCCTCTCCAACAAAACCCCGGGGGGGTAACGATTTTCCACCCCCTGGCACCTGGGGTGGCCATTTTGGCCGCCTTTTATGTAAGCGGATCGATTGGGGCGTGTTTTACCGAATGGAGGCCGGAATGACACCAGAATGGTATTTGCATGTAAAAGCCACCCCCCTCGCTCCGAAAAGGGGTAGGTTTCTACACCGTTGCCGGCTGTAATGCGTATTAAATACATGCTGATCCTAATCGCTTTTGGATCATCTTCCGAGTCTCCGAAAACTCGGCCCAAGCTGAACTCGGTAAGGGGGAAAAGTGAGAGTTGGCGTGACATTGACCGTTTAATGGAAACAAACAAAGCCGACGCTATACATTTTTTCTACTAACCCCCTCCATTAAAATAACGAATCCTCCAACCAAGAGGGAAAAAATAACACATAAGACATCACCAAAGACAAATTCATAAGGGCGTAATCAACTCATGAATAAATCATGAAAAAAAGGTGAAATGAGAAAACATGAAATGGTTTATCAAAGATCACTTTGTTAGCGATCCGGTTTTTTGACAATCTTTTAATAAACAGTGCTCATTCCGTTATCGGCCGATCTACAAGGAATTAATCAACTAATAGGAGAATTACAAAAAAAATACTAGTTTCTTGTTTAATACTTTTGAACTGTATTTTACTATGTTTTTTCTTTCTTTGAACATTTATCAATGATCACGATGTCCTTAAGACCGAAACAGACTTTTTCGCGTTGCAATTCGTCAATGTTCATGTTCAAATCAAATCTTCTTATCTGTGTTCTTGATCGAAAACCGTTTCTCTCCGATCTGAACAAAACAAACGAATTTTCTTTAACATCTGCTCGTCCAAAGATCACCACGTCATACAAACATCTTTTTTTGTATATATTTTTTTTAAAGAATCTTACAATAAACAACACTAAACAGAAAAATGTCATACACAGTTACGAGGGTTTTGTGACATTGAATTAATTTTTCTTAACTTAACTATAGCGTTGAGAAATCACGTTTTAAACATCTATCCTAATTTTCACCTACTTTTTTTAACATATTCCTTGCCATACAACAAAAAACTGTGAGCTTATTTTGTTCATTTTTATATTGATTTGTTACTGCTCTTGGTATCCTTTTTATTTTTATAATCAGTTAGTATTCATTGGCTTGATGTTGTTTTAAACAGTCCTTTCTCATTTTCCGATCCGCCCACGTGATCTCCCGTCCTGTGTAATATTTTTTTAGTTCAATTTTCCCACGTGGTCGCGTTCGACGATGTGTCGAAGTTTTTTTGTTTTTTGGTTTGTGTTAGTTAGCTTATTGACGGTGTTGTTTCTCCGTAAATCAGAAATCAACCTGCATCGGTCCACAAGCTGAAGGGAGTTTTGTAAATTCAAATCGAACGTTGTTCATGATCATGTTTGTGTCTTGTATTCTGTGTTCTTGTTGAAAAACAAGCTGACGATTATTCTTCCTCGTCTTCCTTGTTCGTTATATTTTGTTTGCCGCTTAATTCCGGACCATGATTTCTAACTTACACATTTATCTTTCTATGAAAAGATAAGCCAAAAAAACAACATCAAAAAAGATAAAATTAATATTTTTTAGAATTATTTTTAAAACCTGTTTAATTGTATTTATTTCTGTCTTTGATTGTTGATCTTTCTTCTCTAATGGTTTTTGAGTTTAAAAATTTTTTTATGTTCAAATCCGCTCATGTTCATGTTTGTGTCTTGTTATCTGTGTTCTTGTTAGATAAAATATAGAGTATTCTTTCTCAAAATCAATCTTTACAGTTTTACCCCTTTGTCACTCCGATATTTTTTTCATTTGTACACTTATGAATTAACGGATGGATAAAAAGACAAATTAATAAAACCACACAAATAAAGAAAAATGTACAAATATTTTAAAAAAAAATTTAGCTTGCTTAAATACCTTTATGGTTTGTCTTTGATTATTTATCTTTGTTCTATATTGGTATCTGGGTTGAACGGAAGTTTTTACGTTAAAATCAGTCGATGTTCATTTTCATTCTTTATCTTGTTTACTGTGTCCTTGGACATTGAATAAAGCGTATTTTAAGTCAGTTTCAGGTGAACAATGGTAGATTTTTTCTCAAATCATCTTCCCATCTATTTACCCCCTCTGGAATGCCATTTGTAATGTATTTTTGGTCAATTTTGAACCTGTGAATGTTGAATCGTCATCCCTCTTTCTGCGATCCTTGCGATGATTGTGTTTTTTCTCCGTCAAATTGATTAGGAGAAGTGGAGCCAAATGGAACACACGACTTTTACGTCGTGGCATTGTGAGAATATAATAGCAATAATAACAACAACCACCGGTGCCTCGTGTGTTGTTGTGTGTTTCTACTTAGCACTAATGGATCCACCGGACAAAGAATGTTCGCCCTACATCAAAACTGGCAGCCTCTTATTACGTCCAATGACAGCGCTACCGCGTATAATTGTGCTCTCGTATTGAGACGATAACTCTTCTTTCCATCCACGGATTCTTTTTTTCCCTTTCGCCTCCTCCCTTCCCCCTCGCCCTTTTACCAGGCGGGTTCCCTTTCACCGATTCACGCGGGGAGGAATGCGCAAGACTCGGCCGTTATCTCCACCCACCTCGAAGGAAGAAGGAAAAAAGGGAAAAAAATTTTTGGAAAAAAAGAAAGAGAATGAGGCAAACATAAGGAAAAATCGAGTAAAGCGGAACCAAAGTACAGAGAAAAAATAAGACCACCTTGAGCATGAACATATACATTTTGTAACGTCAAAAATACCTTTTCACCCATAAACCACTAAAGAAAAAAAAATCAAAGACAGAAAATAGAGATAATTAAATAGGTTGAAATATTCTAAAAAATACATTCGTCAATTTTCGTATTTTTCTTGTTTAATTCTCATACTTTATTTTTTCTGTTCCTACAATGATAAGTATTCAACTGAAAAAGAATGATTTGGAGAGATAGATGAATTAAAAAAAATATAAACAGTGATTTTGAGGAATAATACGCGTTAATAGCTTTTTTCTCCCACAAGAACACAGATAACAAGATACAAACATGAACATGAACATGGGCGGATTTTAACATAAAAAACCTTGTTCAACTCAAAAAGCAATAAGGAATAAAGATCATTAATCAAAGACAGAAAATAGATACAATTAAACAGATTTTAAAAATAATTTTAATAAATATCCATCAAATTTTATCTCTTTGTGTGGTTTCATTGTTTTTTATTCTTTGCTTGATCTTATCTGTCCATAGATTGATAAACGTGTTAGACAATGTGATTTGGAATGATAAACCGGTGAAAAATATTTATATAGAATGATTTTGAGGGAGAATACTCCATAGCTTATTCCAAGAAGAACACAGTATACAAGACACAAACATTAACATGAACATCGTCCGATTTGAATTTAAAAAATGCCGTTTCGTTTGTTAAACGATGCATGTTGATTATTGATTTACAAAGAAAGAAAACTGCTCGTAAACAAACAATAGTTAAACTAAAAAAAACCCTCGACGAACGCGACCACGTGGGAGAATGGACGAAAAAATGATTACATACGAATGGGGACAGATTTAGAAATGAGAAAGCACGGCTCAAAAAAAGAAATGATAATTGATAATAAAGATAAATATAACGATTGAAATCGACAAAAACTCAAAATTTTTAATTTCTTCTATGACATATTTTATATCAACACAACATTTTTGATATCTCTATAAAAAAAAATTGTACGGCATGGAAGATAAAAACAGGGGAAACGTAGATGAGAAAGTACTGCTTAAAACCTGACTCAACGTAAATTTTCTTTAAAATTAAATCAATGTCGCCAAGGACCCGTAACAATGTATTTTTCTGTTTAGTATTGTGTATTATAAGTTTGTTTTTTTTTAAATTAGCATATTTTCGTATTTTTATTATGTACGTTGTTTTTGGTGATCTTAGGACGAGCAGATTTGAAAGAAAACCCGTTTGGTTCTTTTAGATAGGAGAGAATCGGTTTTCGATCAAGAACACAGATAATGAGATTTGGCTTGAACTTGAACGTCGCCGGATTGCAGCGTGGAAAATCCCGTTTTGTTCTTAGGCACGTCGTGATCATTTGCCAATGCCCAAAGAAAAAATATTGAATATTGCTAAACGTGTAAAAATTGTTTAGTTGGGGAATGAGCAGATTTTTTTTTGTATTTTGGGGGATGAAAGAGGAATGAAAGGATCTCTACCCTTGGAAGAGGGGTAATGTAAGCGTCCTTACCGTTAAATTGCCGGGGTGGAGTTTACAAAAGGATTCTAAACAATGAAGCTTTTAAGTTGCCAGTCGTGAGAGAAGGGTGGCGATCTTATGAAAGGGGGGAGGATTTAACGGCCATGTCCAAGCGCCATTTTTGAAAAGAGAGGGATGTAGATGTATTTTAGAGATAATAAATAGACAAAAGTTGAAAGAGGAGTGGCGTTGTGATAAAAACGGCAGATGGGCCCGGGGTGGGACGCGCTTTTCCACAGGATTGAGCCGTCTCGGTGGAAAACGAGGCGTGGAAGTACGATGTAGACGAAATGGGCCGCGGTGGCAACCGGCGTCCATCAGGGCCTGGCAGCCGGCAATTATTCCGGCCCGGGCGGACTGCTACCAACTAAACACAGGGCCCGGGGACGTGGCGTGGTTGATGGATCGTTCTTCGGGCTTCCGTACATCATCCGGACGACCGGGGAGACGGATCACGATCCGGCGTTTTTTTTTCCATTTCTTTCCCCGAAATGTTCCTGGAAGGCCGTGGGAGAAATACGGCCAATTCGGACGGACAGACGGAAAAGTTGAGTGGATGAAATAAAAAAATCAAAAGAACCAAAAATTCACGTAGAGAGACCAGTGATTATGGACGTTTTTCAGGATTTGCCAATAAAGCACAGACAACAAGATCATAGAAAACGTCATAGGAGCGAAACGAGACAAAAAGAATTTTATCAATTAAGCCATCAGATTTGATGATTTGCCAATAAGGACAGAAAAAAGCTCATGAAACAAGCCAAATTGTACCCTTTTCACCCGGGCATTCCATCTAACCGTACTGGAAAAATCATTCATATCCAAAATTATCACGAAAACCGTAACCTAAAAATGTAAAGAAGAAACAAATTATGCAAAAAAGCAAGCGATTTTCGGTTGTTTTTCGTATTTTGCGAAAAGCATAGATAACAAGAACAAAGAGAATCTCAACGGAACGAAACGAGACAAGGGCCATTTTATCAATTGAGCTGTCTGTCAGGTTTGACGATTTGCCCATAAGGACAGAAAAAACCTCATAAAACAGGCCCAATTGTGCACTTTCCACCCGAAAATTCCACCTGTCCATAGTGAAAAATCAGTTTTGTCCTAAACTGACAAGAAAATAGTAGACTAAAAAAATTAAAGAAGAACAAATTCATGCAAAAAAGTCCGAGCGGTTTACAGTTGTGTTTCACATTCACAAAACGTACAGAAATACAGGAAACCTGAAGGGAGAAAACGAGACTAAAAGTATTTTATCAATTAAGCGATCAGGTTTGACGGAAAGGAAATTCCATCCATCCTTACTGGGAAATTAATCTTGTCCAAAATTAACAAGAAAACCTAGGACTAAAGATTCGAAAAAAGAAAATAATGGCAAAAAGTAAACAAATCATGAAAAATACGAACGATCTGCGGCTATTTTTTAACTTTTGGCGAAAAGCACAGATAACAAGAACATAGCGAACCTCAACGGAACGAAACGAGCCAAAAAGCATTTTATCAATTAAGCTATCAGGTTTGACGGAAAGGAAATTCCATCCATCCTTACTGGGAAATTAATCTTATCCAAAATTAACAAGAAAACCTAGGACTAAAGATTCGAAAAAAGAAAATAATGGCAAAAAGTAAACAAATCATGAAAAATACGAACGATCTGCGGCTATTTTTTAACTTTTGGCGAAAAGCACAGATAACAAGAACATAGCGAACCTCAACGGAACGAAACGAGCCAAAAAGCATTTTATCAATTAGCTATCAGGTTTGATGATTCGCCAATAAGGACAGAAAAACCCTCATAAAACAGGTAAAATCATACACTTTTCACTCTGGTATTTTCCCTAACTCGGCCAAAACAAAAATACGGTATTTATTACACAATTGAAACAAGGCGAAAATGAAAGATTCTACTTTACAAAACCATCTATTTATGGCTGTTTTATCGTACTGGGTAGAAACCACAGAAAATGAGGACATAGGGAACCTCGACGTAGAGTAATGGAACAAAGTACTTTGTTTGAATTTATTCAAATACTTTCGACATCTGTACAGGAAAACATAAATAATCACGTAAAAGTTGAAAAGTTTCAAAAACGTTCCAGAAGGAAAATTGAGCCAATTGCGATTGTTTCTGACTACCGTCTTCGGGATCAGCGGTACCGGGCGGGTCCCAAACGGTACTGCCAGGCTCCATGAATCACCGTCCGCTAACAAGCCATATGCAAAGTAACTCGTCCACCGGATTGTTTCTGCTCAACCGGGCCAATTACCGCGAGTCCTAGGTGACCTATGATGCTTAAAAGTAAGTCTGATGATAGACAAGTTGGAATCCGATTCGTGTGGTCTCAAACGTGCATCCTCACGGGTCCAATTAATGTCCCACGGGACACACGTCAGGGCACAATGCGCTAATTAGACGTTCGGTTAAGGGGGGGGGGGAGAAGGGAAAAAAAAGGATTTTTTTTTCCACGGGCGACAATCTGTATTCTGTCCCCTAGTCGGTTTGAATCATGCCCTCGCTAAGACAATAAACTGCTTCGGTCCGGCTTACCTGAGAAGGGCCCCTCTTCGCTTATTTATTGCCCGTCTTCCTCTCTCTCTTACTCGGCCCGGTGGCTCTGGGCCATATTTCCCCACCCTTTCTAAAAACGGACAGGCCGGCAATTATTTCTTACGTGTTCATCCCTCATGCCTCCTGTTATCGTCCGGCCCTGATGGAATTATATTCGGCTCGCGCTAAAAAACGAAAAAAACAAAAATAACGGCCGATCTACCCGTGGCCCGATTTGAGGATAATTTAGCAATCGGAATTGTTGACCTTTGGCCGTTGGAGGATATACGGACTTATCTGACAGCCGTGCTTTCCTTTTTCGCCAAACCTTATCTTATCATACTGATGAAGATTTTCGTTTTAACGCACCTCGGATCTGCTTACAATTGTCAAAACTACATGCATGGCCCATTTTCAGACTGGTTTGATCATAAAATGTGAGGTAGGAAAAAAAGGAGGAAAAAATCAAAAAGGAAAAATTCACGCAAAATGACCGATGATTTATAGTTTCTTTCTTACGATTTAGCCAAATACACATATAACAAGAGCATAGAGGATCTCAAGAGAGGGAAACGAGACAAAAAGCATTTTGTCAATTAAGCCTTCAGGTTTGACGATTTGCTCATAAGGACAGAAAAACCTCACAAAACA
>CM077110.1:7462345-7489838 GCA_039619505.1 Cimex hemipterus | reverse complement strand
TGGCAAAACGCCAAAAATTTGGTCTCCTGTTTTTCTGGTTGAAAAATTCTTGCATTATCTTTGTTCTTGGGTCGATTTAGCCCCTTTTTGTTGAAAATGATGCAGTTATGATTTAGCAAGTTTTGATCAAACTGTCATGGAGTTTGTCCGTTGATATTTTTGTTTTTAAATGAGAAATTAAAGGCCAAACTGTAAAAATGTGGAGGTGTTTTTCGGGTAAAAAAAATTTCTACATTGACTTGGTTTCTTGGGTCCGTTTATCCTCGCTGCGTCGAAATCAGAAGCTGTCCCTTCTGTACGAATTCAAGTAATCCTATTTTCGCCGTTTCCAGCTCCGTCTTGCCACGTTCACCGTCCGTAATCCGATTTGACGCCGTTTCCCCTGATTTTTCCGCGCCCTTTGGCATCGAAGGTCCCAGGACCGGTGGTTCTTTTTTTGTCTTCACCGTCCAAGGAGTCCTTTCGTCCTTTAAACAGTATAAAAGAAGGGTCCTTTGTCCGGACCGGTCAATAGGGCCGTGGAAATCTGCTAATCCCACCTCGCCGATACGGATCGCACACGCCCCATTGGGTATCGATTTCGTTTTTGTACACGACGACAAACTTCCGCCCCGAGGGGCTTTTGTCGCACCGGGACTTACCCATCCCCCGGGGCACCCCTAATTGTCCCTTAAATGCCGCCCTTCACCGGCCCATTGTTGGTTTACGAGAAACTCAAGTGGCCCGATTGAAACAGATGTTTACTTTTTTAGTTTTTTTCCTCGCCCTCTATACATACATAATAACGAACACAGGTATATAATTGTGTCGTTCGGACTGGATTTGAATGGGAGTAGGATTTACAAAAGGGGGACGCCGGTACAAAAGGTCCACCGACTCCGTTGGCTCGAACGACAGTTTCATCCCCCATCGGGACTACAAATTGAAATATACAATAAAGAACACAGTCAACTCATCATCATCGATATTTTTAAAAAAACACAAGGCCAGCTTTACCCATGCAATACTACGATCGCTGCACCAAATCACCAACACGCGATTTTAAGACACTCCATAAAACAAAAAAATCTTTAAAAGAATTTCTAATGTATCAACGGACCTTCTATACATCACCATCAATGTAGAAAAACCTTCGATTAATTTGTACGAACGATGTATCCAACCTATCCAATGAAACCCTATGACCTACGGTATGTTCCAAGACGTCCCAAGGCAATATAAATCCACATTTCATCAAAAAGACAATAACACAGCATCAGTCTAGCTTCAAATCATCATCATCAATACAGAAAATTTCCCACCTACATCCATACCAACGTTGTATTCCATAAATTTCCATAAACAAATAATCTACACGATATTTCAGGAAAAACGTACAAAACTTAAATTTTCACAATGGAGCTAAATTTTTTGAATCAATACGGCTATAAATCACCATCATTAATACTTAAAAACTTCGGCCATTTTGCACGACCGACCAGAAGTCGTTAAACCAGAAGGCTTAAGCCATGTCGTAAAACAATTCTGGCTAATAAAACGCCGAATTTAACCCTTCGCCTTGATAATTATGATATTGCAACATAAAAGCCGCTTCAATCACCATCATCATCAACAACAATATCAAACTCTTCGAGTTGCCTTGTTATACCAGCGTTGTATTCCATAAATTCCCAAAACCGAATAGCCTGCACGATTTTACAATACCGTCCAAACTTACAAAACTTAGATTTTCCCAATGAAACTAAATTTTATTTAGTCAAAAGTTTTATTTAGTTTAACGTCTATCATCATCATCAACGATATGGAAACCCTTCAGGTTAACTGTACAGCTGGCTATCTAAGCTATCTGATTAAACCCGATGACCTAATGACCTCTGAAAGTTTTGGTTTCTAAAACGTCTGATTATGATATCACAATATATAAACTGTTTCGAATCATCATCATCTTCGATGAAAGTGCGATGGACTTAACCCTAGAGCTAGTATGCCACTTAAATGCGGTTAAACCCAATGACCTAATGACCCATGAGAGTCCGGGATTGTAAAACGTAGATTAACTTTTTAAATTTGATGATTACGATATCGCAATATCAAAACAGTTTCAATCATCATCATCATCAAAACGAAGACCTCTCGTGCTACCTGAAAAGGAGTTACATCCAAACTATCTGATGAAACGCGATGACCTAATGACCTCTGAGAGTCCTGGTTACTAAAACGTCTGATTGTGTTATCACAATATAAAAATTGTTTCGTATCATCACCATCATCAATGAAAGTGTGATGGACTTAAGTTTTGAGCTGGTATGCCACTTAAATCGGATTAAACCCAATGACCTAAAGACCCATGAGAGTCCAGGATTGTAAATCGTCGATTTACTTCTTAAACTTGATTGCGATATCGCAATATCAAAGCAGTTTCAATCATCATCATCATCTAAACGAAAATCTCTCGTGCTACTTGCAAAGGTATTACATCCAAACTATCTGATGAAACGCCATGATCTAATGTCCAGGATTGTAAAACGTTAATATTCATCTTTACCGTGATCATTATTGCATCGAAATATAAAAACAGTTTCAAACCAGCACTGTCATCATCCTTAATGATAAAAGGCCACGGACTTAACTGTACAGCTGGTAGGTCAAATAAATCTCATGAAACCCGATGACCCATGACCGTCCAATCTTGGAAAATGTCGTCTTTACCAAGTCATGATTGTGATATCACAATATTAAAAAAGTTTCATTCATTGACATCAATGATAAAACATCTACTATGAACTGTACCTTAGGCTTTGTCTAATCTATCAGACGAAACACGATGACCTAACCGCCCATGACAGTCAAGTTTGCATAAACGTTGATTTACCCCTTTAACTTATGATAACACAATATAAAAACGTTTTCAAATCATCGTCATAAATGAAATAACCTCTAAGCTGTATTGTACCTCAGCTTGGTCTGATCGATCTATCGGATGAAACCCGATCCAATATTTCGAAATGTCCCGTATTCAAATGTTAACAGGAAAATCGGGTTCTTGTGGATCTGTTCATCAAAAGTGACGATATATTTCCGCATACCCTTAGTTGACCCTTACTCCACAATCGAAATTTCAAATTGACCTTACTAAGCAGATCAATCGGGAGGTTGATTTCATTGATCCGCAGTACTAGATAGGTTCTAGATTGGATGTCACAGAACTTGTTTATGTTTAAGCAATGCATCCAGGGGGTTGAAACGGGGAAAGGCAATTTGCCGGCGCCTTTGCTCTTACGGAACGCCGTTCCGCCGGGGTTGACAGAAGGAAGTCATCAACTGCCATTAACCTCATTAGCCTCGGGTGCTTAACCACGGATGAAACGTTTCCCTCTTGTATTATCCTGTTTGTTTTTGCCTCTTCTCCCCGGTGGAAAATCCGTTTTTCCCAGTGTGCCCCGTGTTCTTTCTAAATTTAAAAAGTCCCGTTAATTGGCCCCTTTCCGCCCCGTTTGACGCCATCCCTCATCCCGTCCTCGGTGGAAGA
The DNA here is from genome assembly GCA_039619505.1 of Cimex hemipterus. Classification (NCBI taxonomy): domain Eukaryota; kingdom Metazoa; phylum Arthropoda; class Insecta; order Hemiptera; family Cimicidae; genus Cimex; species Cimex hemipterus. The sequence goes on along the minus strand of CM077110.1, from coordinate 7,486,309 downwards.
GGAGAAAAAAGATCGCGGGCTAAACGTTCCTTAATGAACCGGGCCCTAATCTACCCCGGACGATCGCCAAGGAGATGAAAGGGGTCTTTCAACAGACGGCAGACTATAAAGGGTGGCCCTGTTGCGGCCGCTGGCGCCTCGCCCGATGGATTTTGAACGCTGCCCTCACGGGATCGACGGGACAGCTGGCCGACAAGTGAAAAACGCGCCGTTTAAATTTATTTGACAACAAAAAATAAAAAAATAACCAAGCATGACGAACACCCAAAACCGCACATTCAGTCATGACCTACGAGCTAGTCCCATGAAATACTCACAAAGAAACAAGCTTAAACTATCATCAGTTGTTACTAACAAAGGCTAAACAAAAAGAAGAATAGGTCAAAAATTGTATTTAACATTGCCACATAGGTTCAACACACGACACCAAATATCGGGAAGCATAGGTTTCTTAGTTATTTCATTACAACAAATCATTTTTCAAAACTGATGATTATGGTATAAAACAATGATTATTTTGTGATACCCTCCTCACCATATAGGGGAAAATTCGACTTATAAGTTAGGACAGTCATGGATCATTAGATTATTAGGCTTCATCGGACAAATTAGATTTACCAGAGGTACCGTTTAGCTTTGGCGTTTTCGCATTGATGTTGATGATGATTTGAGTCCCTTTCATCTAGGTAGAGGCGTATAGCCGACTTTTTTCAAGACAGGTCACGAATCGTAAAGTCATCGGTGTTATTGTACGTACCAGCAAATACTCACCTAAGCCTAGGTGTTTTCTCATTGATCATGATGATTTGGTACTATTTTTATATTGTGATATCATACTCATCAAGGTAAAGGGGAATGACGTTTTATCAAGTCGGGACCGACTAGAATCGTAAGGTCATCGGATTTATTTCACGTACCAGCTGTACTGTAAAACCTAGGTGTTTCCTCATTGATGATGATTATGGTTGGGAAACTGTTTTTATACTGTTAGATCAACGTAAAGATGAAAAATTGACGTTTTCCAAGCATGGACGGGTATGGGTCATCGGGTTTCATCAGATATTTGGACATACCAATGTACATTTAACTTGAAGGGTTTGTATGTTAATTATGATGATGATGATGATGATTTGAAACGGTTTTTATATTGAGATATCGTAAGCAGACGTTTCACAAGCCACGACGCTAATAGGTCATTAGGTCGTCTGGTTTCATCACATATTTTAGCTGTACAATTAATCCGAAAGGTTTTTGTATTGATGATGTTGATGATTGAAATTGATTGTAAATCATCATATCATAATCATCCAGATAAATATTGACGTTTTACTAGCCTGGACAACGATGAGTCATTAGGTCATCAGGTTTCATCGGAAACTTTGGATATACGAGCTCTATAGTTAACTCGAGGGGCTTGCATATTGTTGTTGTTGTTGTTGTATTGTTGTTGATGATGTTGAAGAAGACGACGACGACGACGACGATGATGATGATGATTGAAACGGCTTATATATTGCCATATCATAATTATCAAGGCAAAGGGTTAAAATTGTCATTTTATTAGCCAGAATAGTTTTGGGACATGGTTTAACGATTACACTGGATACATCGGTCGTGCAGAATGGCCGCTTTTAAATCTTGATGATGATGCCGTATTGATTCATAAAATTTAGCTCTATGAAAATTTAAGTTTTGTACGTTTTTCCTGAAAAATCGTGTAGATTGTTCGGTTTTGGAAATTTTGTGGATTACAACGTTGGTATAAACAGGTGGGAAATTTTCTGTATTGATGATGATGATTCGAAGCTAGATTTGTCCTGAGTTATTGTCGCCTTGATGAAATTTTAACGTATATTGGCACGGGCTGTCTTGGCACGTACTGTAGGTCATAGGGTTTCGCCGGATTGGTTGGATGCATGGCTCGTAAAAATTAACCGGATTTTTTCATAAATTGATGTTGATGATTGGATGATTATAAGGTCGTACTCGCGCGAAGGTGGGCTTTTGTCCCTGTAGAAAACGTCGACGAGGCTCATCCGCATAGGGGTCAAAGTTGACTTCTATTGTTCCCTCCCACGCTGCATTTTTTATAGCTGTTCCGCATTATCTGCCGGTGATCTGTTCCGCTACTGATTTTTTTCTCACAGTTAGTTTTAAAATAACAGTCATAGCAGGACGTTTTAATTTGCTTAGGTCTAACCTCGTTCTTGTTTATATCGAACAATTTTATCTAATTCGACGTTCTTGTTTGAAGGTGAACCGACCTCTCACGATGAAGAAAGAAGGCATACAGACTCGCAACCGCAAGCTTAGCTCCAAGTCGAAAAAGAAGAAGGGCTCCGTCGGCGGGCCCGGTTGCCTTTCCCTCTCCGGCGTCATGTCGGACATGATGAAGCCCCTGGACGGGGTCACGCCGTCGACCGGATGCTACCAGCAGAGCCCTGTCGTTCACGGCCACCACGCCGGCTGGTACCAACACCAGCAGGGCATCCACCAACACGGGATCCATCCCTTGATCTCATTACCACACACCTCCTCGCATTTGGTGAGTGTTCACATATGATTACTGTTATAGTTGTGATGGAACGGACTAAGCACATGTCGATCCAACACACCCGTGGGAGTAAACATTGAATCTATCCAAAACTCCGTCCATCAACCAACATCCATTAGTAGAAAAGATTTGTCGTCCATTTCTCTAACTGCCATCCAACCATCCCTTAATCCATTGGTTTGCCCAACAATCCGACATCCAAAAAGAAATCCATTTTTCTATCCAACTCTACCATCAACCATAATCAGTCCCTCGCTAGACCACCATTAGTACCAACCAATTTGTCATGTACTACTCTCATCAACCTCCTACCGTCGAACTTACCATTTTTCTATCCACCGTCCAATCATTATCCATTAGTACCAACCTACTTTTCATTCAATAGTCTGTCTACCGTCTAAATAACCATCAGCCAATTATCCATGTGGTCATCACCACCCATCAACCCCCTTATTTCAGCCCATCGTCCACCATCCACTATGACATCCATTTTTCTATCCAACATTCAACTTGCCCTCCATTTTTTTATCTACCATCTACTATCAAACATGCCGTTCATTTGCCCATCCAATATCCAACGTGACCTCTATTAGACAATTCAGCATTCACCATCAAACATGACATCCATTTTTCTATCCAACATCCAACTTGCCCTCCATTTGCCTATCCACCATCCACTATCCAACATGCCATCCATTTTTCTATGCAACAACCAACTTGCCCTCCTTTTTTTTTAATCTACCATCCACCATCTAACGTCCAACTTACCGTCCATTTGTCAATTACCATGTACCATCCTATCCATTAGTACCAACCAATCTGTCATCCACTAGTCTATCCATCATCCACAATGCGCTACTACAAATTTTTCTTGAACGGAAAAAAGAGCCCAACAACTGACAAAGTTTTCTTATCTCTTTCAGGCGTCGACATGGCGCGGGGACTACAGTTGGCCGGACAAATACAACAATTAGAAGACGAAGAAGAATGTACAACTGTCTGTACATTAAGCTTAAGGGGGAAAAGTGGGGATAGAAGGTTTTTTCTTTGTTATCCGTTTGGGCCGTTTCTACGGCGAAGAGAATTTCCCGGGAAAAGCGGGGAAAAGAAAAATGTCACTGAAAGACTTTTTTTATACAAACCAAACGGAGAAATTTATGTAAACGATTAAAAAAAGGAAAAGAAAAAGAATGACATTTGTGTACCATAAGAGAGGGTCATAAAAAGAAGAAAAACAGCGCTGGACAGTGCAATAAAAAAAGTGTATTTGAAAAAATCTCATTTTTTCTTTTATTATTAATTAATTTATATTTAAAAATATAAAAATTTTTTGAGATTTTTATTTTGTAAATAGTTCCTAGTTCTGTTTTTTAATTATGTGGATATTTGAATAAACTGAGCGCTGTTTTTTATTGTAAAAAATTTTTGTTTTAAACATTTGTGTTCCTATTATTTTTCTTTCGTTTTTTCTGAACATAATGGAAAATCGTGGTAAAATAATTTAAAATAATTAAAATTAAAAAAAAAAATAAGAATCATGTTGAGAGCACCTTGATTGTAAATACGAACACCCCGTTCCTTGTTCTCCGATTAATCATTAATTGTTATATATATATATATATGAACAGATTTAAGAATATATAAAATAAAAAAATGAAAATATATATTTAAATAAAAATAATTTTTTGTGAGAAAACAACCGATAAAAATATGTTTATGAAGAAAAGAAAGAGAAAATAGAGGGAGGGTGGGGCCTGCCACGCCACGCCTCGGAGCGAGAGTAGGGAGTGAGGACACGCCTACGCTGCGACGTAAGCCACGCCCCCACTTTTTAAATCGTCCTATTGCGCCTATTTATTCAAGAAAGTTTATTTTATTTTTATTTTATGCAATAAGGAAAAAGTGTTTTAATTAAAAAAACTCCCCCTCTATTTTCTCTTTTCTTTTTTTAAGGTTTATGTTGTAACAATTTTCCGTTCTTTTTTTTAAATGAAAACCTGCCTGTACATCCCTATAATAATTTATTTAATTAAAAAAAAAACCAAAATCATTTTAAACATAAAACACTTCGGCTTATATTTGTTTTGTTTTTCTTTTGTTTGTGTGTGTCTCTCCAAAAAAAAGAAGACGAAATGTAAATAAGTGTATAGTTTTATTTGTGATATCCATACAAGATATATAAATGTATAAATTAACATGGAAAGTGAGAGAGAAAGAGAGAAAGAAAAAATGTGAAAATAAGAGAGAATGCTCTAGTGCAATTTAACCCCCTCCCTTGTCCGCGTTTTGAGAATGACAAATCCCACTCGCACCATCTCATACTTTAATTTTTGTCAATTAGTTTTCCAAAGAAAAAAATCAAAACAAATTTTTTCTCTTCACAAGGACCAAAGCCAGGCGTTTTTCTTCAGTTGGGGAAACACAAAATTAAAAAAAAAAATAGAAGAAATGAGTGAAAATATTGTAAATTTTAACGAGTAAAAGGAAATTTTAAGAAAACATGTAAAAAAACTATACTCGATGAAATCCACACGAAAATTTTTGCAAAAAGCGTAAAAAATGAAAAAGAATGTAATATACTATCTTGTGATTTATCCGTCCGTCCTCTCTTACAGGGGAGGGGCGGGTTTGGAAAATGAAAAACGTGTAAAAAAACTTCAAAAAAGCAAAAAAATATAAAAAAATAAATAAATGTGAAAAACGTTGTGTAATTTTACAAAAATGTTTTCTGTTCGCCTTTCCCTCCACGTTTTATTACCCAACCCACGCCAAAAAGTCCAACAGGCCCCGCCTACATGCGACTAGCCACGCCCAGTCTTTAAAAAGTCACGCATTATGGGCCGAAGGCAAACTTAATGAAATTAAACCACGAAAGAATAGAGGTTAAAGTTAATAAGTTACCATAACTCTGTTCTAAAACAATAAAAAATACCTATTAACAAAACATCGACCACTAGAGAATTACAATAAACCTCGCCTCCTTTTGATAAGTCACGCCCTCTGATCAAAAATACCACTGAATTTCTAAGCCAGGACAAGCAGTAACAAACTGAAACAAAATTTCAAAATAAAAAAGAATAACATTAAGTTTGAACCGTGCCCCCTGCACAAAAAGACTTTCTGCCAAGTCACGATTCAGATAGATCGTCCAAAATCTAAAAAGGTACAAGGTTAGCCACACGGACGTAAAAAACAGCAATTAAATTAAAATTAAGCCCACTGATTCTAACCCGCGTCGTTGTAATTTCATACTGACAAACAACCTAATAAAATTTACTACTTTTCTCAAATTTTAAATTGAAAAAGAAAACTATGTCAATTTGAAAAATTAGAGATTTTACTTTCATATAAACAACCCATTCGGGGTAGTAACGCCTACTAGAAATAAGCCGCGCCCACTTACCTTAAGCCATGCCTATTTTTGATGATGCCTACTGTTAAACACAAAGTTGTTAGCAAAAATATGATCTTATAAAAATCTTTATAAAAATACCAATTCAGACCACGTCTACTTTTAATAGGCTAAAATACGCCGCCATATAAATTAAGACAGAAACCTAGCCAAATCTTAAAAATGGGTCATTCAGTTTTCAGATAAGCCTAGTTGACAAGTCAAATCCGTTAAAAATAATGCTCGTTAGTGATTTACCTGTAAAAATTACACGTTATAAAAGATATGACAATAAAAGCACAGTTACTATGAAAAATGTATACTTCCAATAGGCTAGACCCATGAAAATAAGCCACGTCCTCTAATATAAGCCACGCCCATTTATATAATGTGTTAGCAGCAAAATAAGTTGTGAAAACCAGTTCGCATAAAAAATACGCTATATCCAATAAAACAATTATCCACGCTCACTTCAAAAAACCACGCCTTCTTGCGATAGGCTTTATTTACTATAAGTTAAAAACCAGCCAACCCACTTACAATTATCATTATCAAAGACCCTCTGCGGTACTTGGAATTATAACTCGTTATAGAAGCATTACAATAAAACCAGTTGCAAAATACTTTTCATAAAAACTCGCCTTTTTGTGATAAGCCACACCCATTACGAATACGCCACGCCCATCGTAAATATAGCACACCCCTTATTCAGTCCAATAAAACAGAAAAATGATTCAATTTTCATATAACCGTAAATAGACCATCAGTCAATTTTAAGCCACCGTCAATGACAAAAAGATTGTTAATCGTCAAAGGCTTGTAAATAAATAATTACGTCAAAATCACTTGTTTATAATTATACAAGAACATTGGGCATACCAGACTGAAAAAGTTCAACTAGTTTGTTGTAAAGGCCAAAGAGGAAAAATCTTTCTACGTCCAGCCAAGTTTTGCTGTTATAAGATATTTCCCAAATTATTTAGTCGTATGGAAATAAACATTTGTTTTAATAGCTAAACGATGTCGTCAAGGTTTAAACATTCCGAAAAGTCAAAGAAGGATGAAAAACCTCGAGCCATCCTAGCCGAGGGAACCAGTTTTTCGAAACGAGCCTTGTAATGGGAAACTCGATTCGGACGGGCTGGCCGTAAAACTCGTACCGCCGGATTCCTCGGTTGACAAAATCGGGCAAAATGAAAAGACCTGTAAATTCACTCAACAAACGGCGGCGTCATGAACGAGGAGGAGAGCGAAACTGGGCGGATGCAAAAATCGTTGAACGTAAACGGCATGAATTTTAATTCACACTGAACAGTCGTAAGCAGCTTCAAGCTTTAAATCTGCAAGCCCCGCCCACTATGAAATAAGCCACGCCTACTTTTTAAAAACTAAAAAAATGTATTGGAATTAAATCGGTTCCTATAAATTCATATTTGAACAATACTCACAGCGAGACAGTACGGACCCATAGATTGCCCATAAAGCAAAAAATTACAATAAATCGACTAAATTTACACTAACTACAACTGACAATAAACCAGACTTCTGGAGAAAATGAAAGAGAAATTTTAGCAAAGCTTAAACATTCATTTAAATGAAACTGTGAAATACTGCTTCAATCTGTCGTAAGATACGCCCAAAAAATCTAGGCCACACCTACCTGCAAAAAGCCACGCCTACAAAAAATAACCGAGGCCACGAGAAACACTAAAAGAGAAATTTTACAAATATATAAAAAAATTAAAATATGTATTTAAATAAAAATACTTTTTATTAAAAATAACCGATAAAAAAAATGTATATAAAGAAAAGAAAGAGACATAAAAATAAGAAAAAGTTAAAAATAAATAAAAGATCAAACTTGACAGAAAGCGACGTCCACATTCGATAAGCTACTCTTGTATTATAAGCTATTTAACTATTTTCTTGCTAATTGACCATTTGACATGCGTTAATAAAACAAAGGCAATAAATTGTCTGAAAATTGAGTTTACAGGGTCAGCCAAGTATGGCCTATACGCAATCACAGATCGTCAGTACTGGAATTGTTCACGGTTTTATTCAACTGTTGGTTATTTTTGGTTTTTTTTAGCCCAATTACGTTATGCCACGCTTGCTGACAAACGTACAGAAAAAGTGAGCTTTGGTTTAAAAATAGTTTTATTTAAATAAGCCACGCCCATATACAATAAGCCACACCCACATAAACTAAAAGAGAGATTTTATGAAAGATTAGTAATTAATTTCCTTTCTAATTGTCTATTTGACTTTTGCCACACGTTAAAGATCGTCAATGCAATAAACTGTCAGAAAATTGGGTACCGCAGGGTGAGTCATGTATGGCCAATAGTTAGAACAGATCGTTTGTGACGTAAACAGGGAATCGTTTACTTTTTTAAAATTAAATTTTGGCAAACATACTTTTTGGCATATTTTTCTCATTTTGCAACAAGCCACGCTCAATTTTAATAAACCACGCCTGCTGAAAAAATTAACAAAAATAAGTGAGCTTTTTAGTTTGAAAATCCATTTTTTGAAATAAGCCACGCCAAATGAGGATATGACAAGTTAAGAAAAAAAGTGGTATCAGTGGGTTCATCAGTTTTGTTAAGCAAATCTGAGATCATTAATCTTGAAGAGGTTGCGGATTTGACTGGCCACGCCCCTTTTGCTAACATACGCCTATTCAACAAAAGAGAAAGAAAATTTTTAACAAAATTTAAAAGTAAAAAGATTGCAGATGTTTTTCCTAATGGCTGGATGAACTTCGTGACTTTTTTAATAAACTGTTGATCGTTCATGTCTACGGCAGATCATAGTGATACATCGGTAGCTAATAAATTGCCACGAATTGGACAATAAGGATGTTGTTTATCTGACACAAGGATCCCGGCTGGAGAGAATGGGCCGTAAAAGGCCGACCGGATCGTCCTAATCATCGTCGGGCAGGTCTGAGTCACACGGATTGACTCCCTCTGAGTCTGTTATCGGTGGTAAATTGAGCGTAGATAAACCCGCTTATCCGATGAGGAGGATGGCAATCCATTCAGAGCTGACCCACCCCCGGGGGCGTCGTATTTATACACCGGGGTGGAAGCGTTTGAGGCGAAATAGATCCATTGGGGTGGCGTTGCAGAGGGGTGCCGGCTTTTAGGGGATGGTGTGGCGCCGCCACCCCTCGTACAAATGTAATCGTGGATGTTTATGCATTCATTGCATCCGGGGACGGGAGATAAGCGAGACGGGGGCGGCCGCTGAGATTATAATTGAAGAGTAAATTAGAAAGATGAATATAATTTTTTCGCCCTCCGAAAAGCCTTTTAAATCAGTTTTAAGTGTTAGGCGATAGCTATTAGATTGTTTATCAACTTGAATTGCCACAAAGGGGCCGCCAAATTTCGCTTTTCGAAACTTCTGCCAGATCAAGACTGAATCATCATTCTTCAAATAGAAAGCCAATTTATGCACATTAACACAAAAAAGGCACGCTTTCCTGGTTAATAAACCAGAATTTTTGGCATTGAGCTCCGCCTTTTTCTGATAAACCACGCCTTTATTTTAATATGCCACGCCCACTAATTACATTGAACGACATTTTGACACAATTAAATAGCAAAACCAATCAAATTTTTATTACCAAAATTGATTTAGGTACCTTTCGAAATTTCGAGATGTAGAATACGTCCTACTAGGCTTATGTAAAGAAAACACAATCCACGCCGACTCATAACACACACATCACGACACTTCTTTCTTTTCGATGACACGTTTTCTCTTCCATCAATTTTCTACAAACTTTTTTGTATGTTTCTAAATGCTAAGATAATTATAATGGGCGTGGCCTGAGGACAGAGGCGCGTCTTTAAAAGACCAAACTAGGCACAAACCACGTCACCCGTAAATAAGCCACTCTTCATCCATATACGTTTACACAGAAAAATGATCATGTGAAATATATTTTCCGTAATTGATAAAAAATAATTACCATTTTGTGACTGTTTGACATTTCATCCTTTCTGCGAATACGGCTTACCAGGCTGACCTAAAGAACCTGAACACAAACCACGCCTCCTTGAAATAAGCCTTGCCTGTCTATTAACGGTTATACACAAACATAAAAAAGCATGTCAAATATTTGATTAAAAATTTGGTGCAAATTGTAAGCAAAACTTGTTTACATGTCAAAGATTCTCGTCTGCGAATAGGCGTTACTAGGCCAAATTCGTGTAACTAACCACCCGATTATACTTGCCTTGATGATCTCAAATCTCATGACTCAAATCAAGTCTTGTAATAAGTCACACCCTCTGACCTCAAGACGCGACCATTTTAATTAACTTAGCAGGCATAAACATGTAAAAAAAGGTTGGAAAGTTAATTTAAGTTTTCAACACAACTTACTCACTATCGATCCTTGATGGGGAATAGGCCTGACTTGGATGCCTCTGTGTTAATGTTGCCTTGGTTTTAATGTAAATTGATGATATCAATGCTACAGTTTGAAATCGGAAAATTCTTGGCTTGACAAAGAAGCTTTTTTTCTGTCGGCGTTTTGATGAAGAGTAATAAACAGGGTATCTAGAATTACCGACCGAGTGAAGAAGAAGGCGAAGTAAAAAAAAAAAACAGCAGGTGCCTCGGACGCACGTGCCGGGCAAATTGACCCGTCCCGTACGCTTCCCCGGGCCGGTCCGTCGGGTCAATAAGGGCGGCGGTGCGATCCGGCCGCATTACACGGGCGGACGCCCTCCCGCCTCTGGAGGCGGTCATCTGGGAAATTGGAGGATCAAAAAGGGAAAATCTCCAAATCCCAGAGGAAGGTCCAATTCCGTCTGTCTCAACTGTAGTCAATCCTCCGTAAACGATCGAAAAGAAAAAGGGCAAAAACCTATATATAAGGAAATTGTCAAATATGCCATTTTCCAGGATGAGACGGGGTCTGATTAGGCTGGAAATCACGGGCGATCATGTGGGCCGATTAGGGACATACGGGCCCTAAGGATAAAAAGGACTCCCGTTAATAGAATGGGCCTCCCTCTCTCGTCCTTCCACCCCCCGCCGCCCCATTCCCTTTACAGGTCGTGTCGAATTATCGGATTTGTACCCACAGGGAAAAAGTCCATTATGATAATAGTATTTACCAACACTTTTTTTTTCTGGGCAACTCATTGGTCTTTAAACTTTATAATTACCCATGAAGGCTTAATATGTTTTCTTTTTTTTATACTTCAACTGATCTAAATAATAGTTCAATAACAAAAGCCTAATGGGATTTCGTGTCAGACTGGTCGTACCTTGTTCTTTTAAGGTCGATGCGCGAACATTCCACCGAGGATGAAGACAACAACATTGGATTGTTCTTCAATTTCGAACCGTGGTCCGCCCGTTATCGCTCTTTTTTGCGAAGACATGGTCGGTTTTGGACGTTATTCCGCCCACGAGGTCATCGGATTACGCGCGGACGTGTGGTTGTGATGGTAGAAATTGAACGAAAATTAACTTCCAGCCAAGGAAAGCGCATACTGAGATTCAACATCTGTCAACTCTGGTCCGCTTGGTCTCGCCGGGTTATCCCGCTTCCCTAACGCTTTACAGTCAAGGGCAATCACCATATTTGTAAACATTTAATGATTCTATTCTAAGAGTTGTTCCTAATTCTTCTGATCGTTGTTAACAAAGTTATAATACAAACAAAGAAGAATATCACATAAGAAAAAGAAGCACTTCTATGCCTTGTTCAGGTCTTAAATTTTGAAAAAATCCATCTGAGACATGGGGCCCCAAAATAATTTGTGTGTTTTGCAACTCTGGTCCTAACGTCATAAAAACAAGATTGAAACGCATGATTTAGGTTAAAACATTTTTAAAAAATCCATGGCTCAGGCCTGAAAAATGGGATCCCAACATTTCCCCCCTCCACCTGTTCTCGCCGTTTTTCCACCAGATTCAACGAGGGTAGCTTAGAAATTATCTGACAAGTTAGAAAATTCGGTCAGAGTTTTATGATTTGGAATTAAAAAAGGGAAATACATAGATGAATGAAATTTTTGCCATTTTGTTTTGAACTTGAGGTCCGCATGTTTCCGCTGTTATTATGCGTCCATGGCTCAGGCCTGAGTGATGGGATCCCAAAAATTTTTTTTGTCCAACCTCTGGTCTCGATTCTTTTAAATCAAACTTGACACAGTGCTGAGGTTAAGATTGACCCTAGTTTCGCGCTAAAAATCCCTGTTAAACGAAGTGATAAGGGGCAACTGGCGAGAGCAGCCGACCCAAAAGCCGAAATAGCCGTCGGTCAGTACAGAAAAAAAAAACTGGAATGGAAAAAAGGCGCAATTAATTTTAAATTCAAATCGACACGAGCACGAGTTCCGGCCTGTGGGATACACCTGCTGGGACAGATGCCTCCTTCCGTTACAGGATCGACAATTTGATTTTTTTTTCTCTCTCTCTCTCTCTCCCCGCAACCGGGCCACGAGACTTTTTGTCTTTCGAGGTGGGTGTAATCGCCGTTTGATTCACTCTCGTATATATTTATTTTAATATAAACGACTCCCCCCGGCTCCGGCCCGTCTCGTACGAAAGGCTCGCAAGCCCCTCGACTCGGCCATAGCCTCGGGGACTTAAACGACTTCCCTTAAAGAACAATATAGAATTAAGGGGGAGAAAAACCCCATGAATATGGATATGAGCGTGTTACCATATGTTTTTAATGGTCGAGAGCAGAAATAATTAGTGGAATTAATTTTTTTTATGTGGCGTATTTCTCGGGGCCAACTATACGTGAAATCCGGCGTACATGGTGATAAATTATCTGTATAACGTTCTTTCTTTCGATAAGGCTATGTAGAAAAATGTTTTAGACGAAAACAGGCGAAGGTGCAAAATCACAGCAATCAATCTAAAGATGCAATCGTGATCAGAAAAGGCTCGGATTGGTTGATTTTCTATAACACAAAAAGCAAACACCTAAGTCTATTCCCCCAAAGAAGATCAAAAACGGCGAGAACCGACGGACCAAAGAGCCAGAAACCCAACTAATTAATCTCAGGATCCAATCATGTCGGATAGTGTCTGGATTTGTCGATTTTTAGCAATGAAAAACCAATATTTCACAGCTTTTTTGTATGGCACAGGTTGGTTTGTAATATTTCCAGTTATTTACGAGAAAAAACAGCGAAAACCTACGGACAAAAAAAAAGGCAAAAACGCGCAAATGAAACTCACAAACTAATCGCTGTGGGTATTCGCTGGATTTTTTTTTTTTTTAATTTTTGACGAGTAAAAGAAAATATTTCTGAGATCTTTTTGTCAATGTGAAGTTCGTTTAGTATCTATTCATTCTTAAGCGACCAGAAATAGCGCGAATGTGGGGACCAGAGGTAGGAAAAAAATCACTCAATATAAAGATTCAATAGTGTTGGGTATCGTGCGGATTTTTGAATTTTTCAGCACCCAAAGAAAATATTTCCGGGTTGGTTTTGTAAAATCCTAATTATACGAGGCATACCTCACTTATCGCGGGAAAAGGCGAGCCAAACATGGAAAAAATTTGGCCCATTAACCTCTGGATCCATTCGCATTCCATAGTTTCTTGATTGGTCGATTTTATTGCTAATTTCTTGGTCGTTTTTTTAATATTAAGGTTGGTTTAGTGCCTATTTTGTAACAAACGGGTATGTGTAGCGAGAATAAGCCGACCAAAGGTCGGAAAACATTCAAATTCTTCCTGCGTTTTGATATTTTAGCACTAATACGAAATATTTCTGACAATTCTAATTAACAAGAATGTGCTTTTATTGTCAATTTCTGTTCGGTAAACTATCAAGCGGGTATAAAACTAATGATTTCTGAAGGTTTGATGCACTTATCTGATGTTACGAGTCAAAAACAGGAGCAAATTAACGATTCGCGAGCTCCTGCCGAACAACGTTACAAATTTGACCTCCTGTTTTTTTTTTTTTTTTTTTTTTTTTTTTTTTTTTTTTTTTTTTTTTTTCTACAAATCTGACAGATTATTATTCACGATTTAAATTAAAAAACTATCCATCTATATAAAAACTATTGGGTTATAAATATTTGAACAAATTATCTGATTGAAAGTCTAATATCAGGAGCAAACCCGGGCTCTTCCCAGTAAATTCCACAAACATTAATTCTGCTTTTTTTTTCTCCAAATCTGTACAATTATTTTTAAGAATTGCTATTAAAAAAAACATCCATTCATAGTACGACTAATGATTTATGAGTATTTGAACGAAATATGTGATAACAGGAGCAACTCGAACTGCCGTGAGCTCCTGCCAGTTAATTTTAGATAAGTTCAACTTTGAATTTATTATTGGAATTTTCTGCTGGATAAACTAACAAACGGGAGTAAAACTGGTGATTTATAAACGGTTTGAAACAATTGTCAGAAACAGGAGATAAAGTGAAATTTTTTGAGCTCCTGTCAGCCTACTTTACAATTTCCAGCTCCTGCCATGTTCATATTCAAATCTAATTAAATATTATTAATAATTTACATAAAAGTACTCGAGGAGCTGTAGATTTGACAAAATTTTAACTTTCAAGCGGTGGTAACAGGAGAAAATAGAAAATCCTTGAGCTCCAGTCTGCCCATTTCATAAAAAAGCAAGTCCTGACTTAATTTCAAAATCCGATCGATTATTATGACGATTTCTATTACAAAAAAAAAAACACATCAATCATTAGAAAAACTAATGATTTATAAAGATTTCAGAAATTATCTGATGTTACAAGTCGAATAACAGGAGCAACTCGACTCGAGCTCTTACCAGTTAATTCAAAAATTCGAGCTCCTATTTTTTTCTCTCAGATCTGAACGATCGTTGTTGACAATTTAAATTCATAAAACATCCGTCGATAGGAAACTTAAAGATTATAAAGTTTTTGAACAAATTATTCAATACAAACAATCGTTGGATATTTGCTTTTCGTGCAAAAATAAACCATTTCGGATTCGGAAATTAGTCTTGTTTTTTTTACATCTCTGGTCCGGTTGTTCTCGCTGCTTTACCTCGATTATAATGGGCAGTACTATAGACAAATAAGTATTATATTTAACAAGAAAAAACACCATGAAAATATTTGTTAAAATGTCAACTAATCCGAGAATGACTTAAAGATATTGGATCGTGGAATTTGTGCGTATTCTGCTATTTTTAAGTTTCCTTCACTTGGTAAAGTCAAATCAAACCTGAATATTACAGTATTAATTGTGTTGTTTTTTTTTTTTTTTGAAAAATTCAGATTTGGAAATGAAGACGGGAGATCATTTATTTTCCTGGAGTTGATTTTCGTCCTATATTTCCAGCCTATGACGAGGAAATCTGGCTTTAGTTTACTACATTCGACTGTCATTTCATCACGTACGAAATTCCTTCTCGGGTCTCCTTCAACCCAGGCGCGTCATCCTCGTTGATGGATGGGCCCCGTCGTGATTACCGCACGGACCGGCAATGGATAACGTGATTAGGGGCGTAGTGGATGGGAATGGAAATGGGTCCAGTCATTGTTTGGCTAATTGGCTGAGGGACGAGCCTTGAATGACTTTCAGAACTGGTAATCCATTTGTGGGACCGGCGGGGGGCCCGGCCACACCTGGCCCGGGCTATCGTACTCTCTTAAAGCCCTTGTAACAATAACACCCACCGGCTAATGCCTCGGCGGGTGCCCCGTGAGCTAAACAACAACTTAAAAAAACAACGAGGAAGATGAAAGGAGTATAATATTGGCCAAATTTGTCCTAGCGTGGGCAGGTGCTTAAAAAAAGCGCCGAACACCTAAGCTTCATAACAAAACGATTTCTCGATATTCTTCGATATTCTCAAGTGATTCACGAAGTCTAAAAAGCAAGACGATACGGACCACACGACATTTAGTTACAACAATTAGCCAACAAGCTTTGATAATCACTGTTGATATCAAGTTTATCACTGTTGAAACCGCGCGTCCTCGTGTTACCTATGACCTTCCTATTCGCACACTATCAACACCCTTGCAAACCCTAATAAAAAACAGCGAGAGCATGCAGACCACAGTTAGAAAATAGAGAACAACCTCGAGATTCCATCTTGCAAGGTAGGTTTTTTTGGGGGGAAAAGACGTTTAATGGAAGGACGTTCAGTGAACCGTGATATCAAAATGGACGCAGCACTAAAAAAGTCTGAGATCTGGAGTACCACAAAAAAATGTAACAACTTTATGTGGTAAATACAGTCACTGATTATTCACCGTAAAAATAAAAATATTCCACTGTAGTTCGATGACCTTGTGGTTGTGATTTCGTAGATACAATCCCAGGAAGAACTCAAAAACAGCAAAAACTAGCGGATCTCGATTTTAAAATAAAGAACAATATGAACAATTTTTCCTGTTAGATTTGTTTTTCGGAAAATCTTTACAGAATGTGTGTGACCTTTGAGGTCGATGGTTGGTTATAGGCGTGTCTAGGTTCCGCAAAGTTCCGCTCGATCCGCGTCTATTTCTCTCACTTTTAAGCACAGATTAGATTTGTCGATTTTACTTCTTGAAAATTTCACATTTCAGTCGTGTACGATGACATCAAGGTTGTGATTTTGTGTTTAAAATTCCAGGACGAAGTACAAAACAGCGTGAACAGACGGACCACTATGGTAAATTAAAGAACGATATGAAAAATTTTGCCTACTAAATTTACTCATTGGCAAATCTTTAGTGACATTTAACTTATGAAGTCGAAAGTTGGTCATGGTCGTATCTTGGTTCCGAACCGTCTCGCGTTGTTTACTTCAATTGCTCTCACCTATTCAATGAAGATTGAAACTCTACATAAATTTGTTATACTTTCTTAAAAAAAAAAAATAAATAAATAAATAAACCCTACATATTTCAGTAGTCTATGATGACCTTATGGTTGTGATTTGGTATGTACGATATCAGGACAAAGTGAAAAACATCGTGAACGAGCGGACCAATGATGAAAATTAAAGAACGACTTGAACATTTTGCCAACCTAGTGATAGAATTTCGATAGAGCGATATTTCTAAGGAGGACAGATGAAGATCTTTGGGACAAAGTAGACGCCTCGTAAAAGAGCGAAACTGCACGTACCCCGTCGTTATGTGCCAGAGATGGGGACGCATTTTTCCAGTGAAAAACGCCCTGGAAAACCTGCCCCGGAATGCAGTCTTCGGCCATATCGTCCTCCCTGGGAAGAATAAGAACAAGAGCCATAAGAAAAAAATTAATTTATCGCCCTATAAAAATTAAGGCGAAACAAGATCCTCGACCGATAACCGGCCAGCATGTAAATATGCCATTAAAAAATCCAGGAGGGGTCCGTTCTAAACGGCCTGGAAAAAGTGCCCAAACAATACCCGTCCCTCGCCCGGAGCGGGCTGAATAAGGATGTCTTGTTATTAGATGCTACGAGTTCGATACCGGTTGCCCTCGGGCGGTGGAATTCCAGACACGAAGACACCCAAAATAAAAAGGCCTCCATTTTTCCCCATGCCAGTTTTTTATATGTATATATACCATTCTTTTCGACACTAGTTTGTGCAGTTCACCAGGCCGTTAAATACAAAAGAAAAGAGCAAAACAGAAAAGAAACATGTAAAATTAGTTCCAACAGAGAAGGGCCGTTTAGAAGACCTCGCATACTTGAAATCCGGCGTGTCGATCTTATCGAAGCATCTTAATACAGGCCCAGCGGAGAAAAAAGGATTGAGCGAGACTGTGCGGCACCAAGGCACGACCTTAACCAACCTTCGACCTCGTGAGTTACAAGTCAGTTAGGATTTTCCAAGGAGCAAATATAGTAAGCAAAAATCTTCATATCGTTCTCTATTTTAGAATAGCGGTCCGCTAGTTCACGCTGTTTTTACTCCGGCCTGTGATTGTACACATAAAATCACAACCATAAGGTTATCATATACCATTGAAATATGTGGTTTTCAATATGTAAAAAACAAACAAAAAAACTAAATAAACACAAGTGAAATGGATATAGACCAAGCGGGACTGTGCGAAAATATATCATGATATTAACCCAACTTCGACTCTATAGTTTACACGTCAGTAAGAATTTTCCTTCAGAAAAACCTGATAGGCAAAAATCTTCATATCGTTCTTTATTTTAGAATAGCGGTCCGTTAGTTCACGCTGTTTTTACTCCGGCCTGTGATTGTGCCCACACAATCAGAACCATGAGGTCATCGTATACCACTGAAATATGTAGTTTTTAATAAATTAAAAACACAAAAATCTAATCAGTACATAAACACAGGGGAAATGGACACAGACCAAGAGAGACTGTGCGAAACTTTGGCACGACATTAACTCAACTTCGACGGTATAGATTGCACGTCAGCAGATTTTCCTTCAGAAAAACCTGATAGGTTAAAATCTTCATATCGTTCTTTAATTTGGAATAGTCGTCCACCTGTTCACGCTGTTTTTTTATTTCATATTGGGACCTTTTTTACAAAATTATGATCATAAGGTCATCATGCACTACGGAAATAGATGGTTTCGGGATGTAATAATTAATAAATGAAACTGTACTCGGCTAAGTTAACAATTGTTCAATTTGTGACTCTGGGATTTGTGAAAAATCCATCGCCCTTGGGCCGAAACGGGCTTTTCGTTCGTGTCTTCAAAAAAAAAGAGCACAATAGCTGCAATAAAATGTCCCTCCATGTCCTTGGCTAATTAAAAATTCACCTTTGCGCGTCTATTTTTTATAATTTACCCCCTGCCCCGTCCCGCCTCCTCGCCGCCGTCGTCCGTCGTATAAAAATGACGGAATTGTGAACATGTAAGCTGGCGTGAGGTAGTCGATAAGGATCTGACTTCCGGCCCGGGCCTCTAATTTATGAGCTTCCGGCTGATTTATATTTTCTCATTAGTCCGGGTACCGGTGGCCAGACGCGAGGGTGCGGGGGCAATGGCAACATAACCCAGATTCTTCAATTTCCCGGGCATTGTTGAACTCGAAATTATGGCAGGTCTGTTTTTTTAGGAAAAGATAAATCGTCTTTTATAAGTCGTCGCCGCATGAAATCGCCATAGCGGTTCCACAGCACAAATCCTATGAAATAACCATCAAAATCGTTGGTTTTCAGAGATCTTATCGTGACCTAAACCGGATCAGAGTCGGAAAGGAAGACGTCGAATTGCTCCTGGCATTTAATTTCCAAAATGATCGTTATTTTCAAATCCTTAGATACAATACTTTCCTATCTGTAGATGTCTTTACTAATGGAAACGGTCAATAAATCGCTTAGTTGTGGGGGAAAAGCAAGAGCTTGTATTTCTGAAATTCACTGGCAAGAGCTCATGGATGTTTTGTACGCCTTCGTTCTTCAGCTTAGAAGTTAATTATTGTCAAATATTGTTAAATTAACTTATCCTTATTGAGCTTTGATGAATATCATTAGTAACAATTGGTCAGATTTGAATATAGACGAAACAGGAGCTCGTATTTGCGAGATATGGATCCAGGGGGAGAAAATCTGTTCATATCATTCGTCAAAATCATTCGTCTTTCTATCAATTGATGTTTTTCTTATAAAAATGTCAATAACAATTGCACAGATCTGGAAAAAAAAGGCGTAAGCATTTATTTGGGTAACTAATTGACAGGAGCTCAAAACTGTTCGAGTTCTCCTGTTATTCGACTTGTACCACTAGATAATCTGTTCAAATATTTATAACCCAATAGGTTTTATATATAGATGGATAGTTTTTTATTTAAACCGTCAATAATAATCTCTAAGGTTTGAAGAAAAAATAGCCGGAGCTCGAATTTTAATAACTGGTGAGAGCTTGAGTCTGACCGAGTTGCTCCTGTTATTCGACTTGTAACATCACATATTTCGTTCAAATCCTCATAAATCATTAGTCGTACAATGGATGGATGTTTTTTAATAGCAATTCTTAAAAATAATTGTACAGATTTGGAGAAAAAAAAGCAGAATTAATGTTTGTGGAATTTACTGGGAAGAGCTCGAGTTTGCTCCTGTTATTATGCTTTGACCATCCGATAATTATTTTAAATATTTATAACCCAACAGGCTTTATATCGATTGATGGCTTTTTAATTTTAAATTGTCAATAACGATCGCGCCTGGGTTGAAGGAGACCCGAGAAGGAATTTCGTACGTGATGAAATGACAGTCGAATGTAGTAAACTAAAGCCAAATTTCCTCGTCATAGGCTGGAAATATAGGACGAAAATCAACTCCAGGAAAATAAATGATCTCCCGTCTTCATTTCCAAATCTGAATTAAAAAAAAAACCACAATTAATACTTTAATATTCAGGTTTGATTTGACCAAGTGAAGGAAACTTAAAAATAGCAGAATACGCACAAATTCCACGATCCAATATCTTTAAGTCATTCTCGGATTAGTTGACATTTTAACAAATATTTTCATGGTGTTTTTTCTTGTTAAATATAATACTTATTTGTCTATAGTACTGCCCATTATAATCGAGGTAAAGCAGCGAGAACAACCGGACCAGAGATGTAAAAAAAACAAGACTAATTTCCGAATCCGAAATGGTTTATTTTTGCACGAAAATCCAACGATTGTTTGTATTGAATAATTTGTTCAAAAACTTTATAATCTTTAAGTTTCCTATCGACGGATGTTTTATGAATTTAAATTGTCAACAACGATCGTTCAGATCTGAGGGAAAAAAATAGGAGCTCGAATTTTTGAATTAACTGGTAAGAGCTCGAGTCGAGTTGCTCCTGTTATTCGACTTGTAACATCAGATAATTTCTGAAATCTTTATAAATCATTAGTTTTTCTAATGAGTGATGTGGTTTTTTTTTGTAATAGAAATCGTCATAATAATCGATCGGATTTTGAAATTAAGTCAGGACTTGCTTTTTTATGAAATGGGCAGACTGGAGCTCAAGGATTTTCTATTTTCTCCTGTTACCACCGCTTGAAAGTTAAAATTTTGTCAAATCTACAGCTCCTCGAGTACTTTTATGTAAATTATTAATAATATTTAATTAGATTTGAATATGAACATGGCAGGAGCTGGAAATTGTAAAGTAGGCTGACAGGAGCTCAAAAAATTTCACTTTATCTCCTGTTTCTGACAATTGTTTCAAACCGTTTATAAATCACCAGTTTTACTCCCGTTTGTTAGTTTATCCAGCAGAAAATTCCAATAATAAATTCAAAGTTAGAGTTGAACTTATCTAAAATTAACTGGCAGGAGCTCACGGCAGTTCGAGTTGCTCCTGTTATTAGACATGTAACATCACATATTTGGTTCAAATCCTCATAAATCATTAGTCGTACAATGGATGGATGTTTTTCTTATAGCAATTGTTAAAAATAATTGCACAGATTTGGAGAAAAAAGCAGAATTTAATATTTTTGCAGTTTACTGAGAAGAGCTCGAGTTTGCTCCGGATATTAGACTTTTAATCAGATAATTTGTTCAAATATTTATAACCCAATAGTTTTTATATAGATGTATTGTTTTTCTAATTTAAATAGTTAATAATGAACGTTCAGATTTGAAGAAAAAATAGCCGGAGCTCGAATTTTGTGAAGTAACCGGTAAGAGCTTGAGGCTGAGCGAGTTGCTCCTGTTATTCGACTTGTAACATCACATATTTCGTTCAAATCCTCATAAATCATTAGTCGTACAATGGATGGATGTTTTTTTTAATAGCAATTCTTAAAAATAATTGTACAGATTTGGAGAAAAAAAAACAGAATTAATGTTTGTGGAATTTACTGGGAAGAGCTCGGGTTTGCTCCTGATATTAGACTTTTAATCACATAATTTGTTCAAATATTTATAAGCCAATAGTTTTTATATAGATGTTTTGTTTTTCTAATTTAAATAGTTAATAATGAGCGCTCAGATTTGAAGAAAAAATAGCCGGAGCTCGAATTTTGTGAAGTACCTGGTAAGAGCTTGAGTCTGACCGAGTTGCTCCTGTTATTCGACTTGTAACATCAGATATCTCGTTCAAATCTTCATAAATAATTAGTCGTTCAATGAATGGATGTTTTTCCAATTGCAATTGTTAAAAATAATTGCATAAATTTTGAGAAAACAGGCAGAATTTAATATTTGTGGTTTTACTTGGAAGAGCTCGACTTTGCTCCTGTTATTATATTTTTAACATTAGATAATTTGTTCAAATATTAATAACCCAATAGTTTTATATAGATGGATATTTTTTTGTTTAAATCGTTAATCTCTCAGATTTGAAGAAAAAAATAGCCGGAGCTGGAATTTGTGAATTAACTGGTTAGAGCTTGAGTCTGATCGAGTTGCTCCTGTTATTCGACTTGTAACATCAAATATTTGGTTCAAATATTTATAAACTAGCATTTTTCCTTTTGATAGAGGGTTTTTCAAAACTAATTGTCACTAATAATCTGTCAGATTTCGAGAGAAAAATAACAGGAGGTCGAATTTGTAAATTTACTGGTAAGATCTCGAGCCTGTTCGAATTGCTCCTGTTATTTGACTTGTAAAACTTATTTGCTCAAATCTTCATAAATCATTATGTGCTCTATGTTCTTCTTCGAATTTAGTCACCAATGATCATGTGCAGGATGGCATGTGCTCATGGATTTTTCTATTTGGCACTCTTACCTTTTCTTCGATGTTAAAAATTCGTCAAATATTGTTAAATCCTGTGGTATTTCTATGCAAGACATTAATAATATTCTATATAGCCATGGGTAGCGACCTAGGCCCTATCATGATATATCTGCTAAATGCAGTCGTACCACAACTTCCCTTCACACTACCCTTCCCAACTAAATGCGTAGATGATATATTGACAGTTGTTCCCACAGATCAAATTCAAACTACGTTAGATACACCCAATCAATTTACACATGAAATTGAAGAGAGCCAAAAAAAAATATCATTTTTAGAATCACTTGTAATAAAACAACCAGATGGTACATTAATCACATAAATTAAACAAATTTCTCTCGTCCGGCAACTTCAAACCAGCTTTCAAAAATTATAAAACAATCCGAACACTTTTTTTTTTTTTTTTTTTTTTTTTGTCAAAAATTAAACATCCCACACCAATAACAAATAAATCTGACGTAATCTACAAGATCGACTGGTCCAGCTGTCCGGCAACTTACATCCTAATAACTGGACAAGAGAGTAAACCAACATATTTATGATAGCACAAAAGCTAAGCAAAATCCTACACCACTCGCTACCCAACATCTTGAACACCAACACAATTTCGACTTCAATATCCAACGTATATAAACAAAAAACAGCAAAATCTCACTGTCCCACCACGACACGCAAGAATGGCACAAGTACACAGAAGACAAACACTTTGAGTGAGTAGAAATACTTTGGTTGAGTGTATAATATATATATCATCACTTTTCTACATCCAAAATGTAATTGTTACATGTAAACAATGTTTGTAAATCCCAGGCCCTGACGATGATCTCGGTA
This sequence comes from Cimex hemipterus, assembly GCA_039619505.1. Lineage (NCBI taxonomy): Eukaryota > Metazoa > Arthropoda > Insecta > Hemiptera > Cimicidae > Cimex > Cimex hemipterus. The sequence goes on along the minus strand of CM077110.1, from coordinate 7,462,876 downwards.
AAGATCGAAACGTTGACACTACAAAGAGAATGTTTTTCTCAAACGTACATCACACCAGACCGCATCCCACGATTTCTAAATAAAGCAATGATTTATTAGGATTTGAAATAGTTATCTGACCATATAGGTCGTATAACAGGAAGAGATTGAACGTTCTTGAGCTCCTATCAGTAAATTCCACGAAAAGGATCTGCTGTTTATTTATTTCCTCCAATCTGAGTGATTATTATTGACAATTGTAATTATAAAAAATATCCAACTTCAAGAAAAACAAATGATTTATCAGGATTTGAAATAGTAATCTGCCCATACAGGTCGTATAACAGGAAGAGATTGAACATTCTTGACTTCCTATCAGTAAATTCCATGAAAAAGAGCTCTTGTTTTTTTTCTTCTTTCTTTCTTCCGAAATGTACGGTTTATTAGGACTTGAACTAATAATCTGTCGGTATAAATCGTTTAACAGGAGCAGATTGAACATTCATGAGCTCCTGTCGGCAAATTTCACGAAAAGGAGCACCTGTTTTTTTT
>CM077110.1:7449578-7462335 GCA_039619505.1 Cimex hemipterus | reverse complement strand
GAGCTCCTGTCGGCAAATTTCACGAAAAGGAGCACCTGTTTTTTTTTTCTCAGAAACTGAGTGATTATTACTGATAATTTCTGTTATAAAAAAACATCCAAATATGAGCTCCTGTCAGTAAATTGCAAAAATAGGAGCTCCTGTTTTTTTCTCCAAAACTGAGTGATTATTATTGATAATTTCTATTTTAAAAACATCCAAGTATAGAAAATCTAATGAACTATTAGGATATTAAACAGCTATCTGTCGATACTGGTCGCATAACAGGAGCAGATTGAAAATCCTTGAGCTCCTGTCGGCAAATTTCACGAAACGGAGCTCCTGTCTTTTTTTTCTTACAAACTGAGAGTTATATCCTTATTGACAGTTTCTATTGCAAAAATCAAATCATATAAGAACTAATAATTTATTAGGATTTGAATTAATTATTGGTAGGTCAAGATGGAAGTACAGGGGCGCTAAGTGGAAAGTTGTGAGATCCTGCCAGTTAATTTTCCGAATTATTGCCTTTCCCCCCAAATCTTTTGCGATTATTGTTGACAATTTCTATTATAAAAAAAGATATCAGAAAAATGACTGGTCTACTAATAATTGAAGTCGATTATCGGTCGATACGGGTCGAATAAACAAGAGCAATGTGGACAGTTTTGATGTACTGCCAGCAAATTATTCGGATTTTAATTAATTATCTGTAGATACAAGACGAATATCAGGAGCGGATTGAACGGGAAAAAAAATCCTGTCCCTTTGTATCGTTTGTCCCGCGAAGTTTTGCCACCTGTAACGCCTGCTGGAAACGACCCGGGACGTCGTCCGAAATAGGATACAAATCGACAAGGCCTCCCCAGTAATAAAAGGTGCCCCTCGTAATTATCGGTTAATAACAAACGTCTGAGTTTTTTCCCTTGTTGTTTCTCGTCTCTCTTCTTCGCATTCGGTCATTTTTTAATGTCTTGGCAGGTGGCAGGACGGCGTGCTCGGGGCTCGGGGCGACTCACGACGTGAAATGTGTCTTGCCCTGGGTGCGAGGGGAGGCGTGGCAGACAGGGAGCCCAATGAAACATAGTGTCTAATGACAATGCTCGGCCAACCTCTAATGACACACCACGCATGCAAAACTCCTACATATTCATGGGGACTGGAAACACATTAACAAATGTGAGAATACGATTCGTATTTATGCTTTGACACCTGTTTATTTACGGCATTCCTTGCGTCCGACGGGGGGTTCTCGGGCCTCGTGCCCTGAGGGGCGTCTGGGATAAAAGGCGGCCCCGCGGGATTCGAGGGACTTTGGTTCGTGCGGGGGCGGACGGCCGGGTACTCGTGTAAATCCAATAAACCGGAGCCCAAAGCCCCGCCTACCAGGCGTCCGCACTCGAAAAACCGTGCACCATACTTCCACCATTCGGAATTTGTTAAAATGGCCGCTCCGCGAAGAAAAAACCGACGAACATTCACATGTGGACAATTAAGCAGGTTGCCAGTCTCATAGGCACAACATAAACAATGTCCTTATAAAAGAAAGAAAAAAAAAAAAGAAACGACAGATAACAGGAACTTCATTTACATGAGCTCCTCGCCCCCTATTCTTGTTCTCACCTATTAATTATTTTTAACGTAACATAACTCATCTCAGTGATTTTTGCCGTGTTCAACCAAATTTTAACTTATAGACTAAAGTTTAAAGTTCCAGGAGAAAACAAGTCATCCACGAAGAAACTTGTGAAATTTACTGCGAGAAGAGGGAATTACACAAATTCGAGCTTGTTTTTTTTTTTTTTTTTTTCTTTTTTTTCCCTACAAATCTGAGTGATCATTATTGAGAATTTAAAATTAAAACAACATCCATCAATTGTGAGAATAATTATATACAAATCTAATAACAGGAGCAACTAGAACAGACTTGAGATTTTACCAGTTCATTCTCAAATTCAGCCCCTGTTTTTTTCCTACAAATCAGTGTGATCATTATTGACTAAATTAACAAAACCATCCCTCGATAGAGAATCTAATGATTAATAAGATTTGAACAAATTATTTGATTTTACGAGACTAATAACAGGAGCAATTCGAGCTCTTACTAGTTAATTCACAATTTCGAGCTCCTATTGTTTTCTTCAACTCTGAGCGATCGTTATTGACAATTTAAAATTAAAAAGCCATCAATCGATATAAAGCCTGTTGGGTTATAAATATTTAAAATAATTATCGGATGGTCAAAGCATAATAACAGGAGCAAACTCGAGCCCTTCTCAGTAAACTCCAAAAATATTAAATTCTGTTTTTTTTTCTCCAAATCTGTGCAATTGTTTTTAACAATTGCTATAAGAAAAACATCCATCCATTGTACGACTAATGGTTTATGAGGATTTGAACCAAATATCTGATGTTACAAGTCCAATAACAGGAGCAACTCGACGCGAGCTCTTACCAGTTACTTCACAAATTCGAGCTCCTATTTTTTTTCCTTCAAATCTGAGTGATCATTATTGACAATTTAAATTTAGAAAACATCAATCGATAGAAAACTTAATGGTTTATAACGATTTGAATAAATTATATAGTTTTACAAGTCTAATAACAGGAGCAACTTGAACAGACTCGAGCTCTTGCCAGTTTATTCACAAATTCGTGCCCCTGTTTTTTACCCCTCAAATCTGATTGATTATTATTAACATTTTATATAATATTGAGATAGAGTCAAATAAGTAGGTAGTCGAACATCCATCGATAGGAATACTGATGATTTTTGAGGATACTATAGACAGATTTTGAGCTCCTGCCTGCATATCTCACAAATACGAATTCCTGCTTTGGCCAATTTTTATTAATGATATTTATTAAAAAGAAAAAGTTATTTTTAAAATATTTGACAGAATCTTGATTTCTGCCAATTAATTTCCCCAGTAGAAGCTCATGTTTTTTTCCCAAAACTGAGCGATTTTTATTGACAATTTCCATTAGAAAAAACAACTATATAATTAAAAAAAATATTCGTAAGAATTGAACCAACGGTCTCGTTTTAGAAATTAAGAGCATTTCGATCAGCCATGAGCTCCTGTCTCCTTTTACGGATCCGTTTTAGAACATGACAGATATGACAGATCTTATCTCCAAATCTTTGATATAATTATTGCCAATTTCATAATGAATTCTTATATGATTTGGACGGGTTTTTGTAATAGTAATTATCAATAAAAAAAATAGCTCAGATTCGAGGAAAAATACAGGAGCTTCTTTTTGAAGAAATTTACCGACAGATTATTAGTTCACGTCCTAATAAACCGTACATTTTTCATTTCAAAAAATTTTAAATGATTATTTTGCAATCAATAGATTGTTTTTTCTGATAGAAAATTATTAACAAGATCGGAATTGAGAGAATTATTCTCTGACAGGTTGTGAATGAAAAGATAATTTGCTCAAATCTTCGTAAATCATAAGTTCCCCACAGTTTCATGTTTCTCTAACAGAAATTGGTAATAATAAACACAATGTTTTGAAGGGAAAAAAACAGGAGCTTAATTCGATGGTAGGAGCTCAACAATTTTTGACTCACTCGTGTCGTCTGTCTTATAGGTTCATGTTGTTTCTTCGAATTCTAATAAACCTGTGCTTTGTTTATAGTTGAATAGTTTTTGTAATAGCAAATGTAAATAGTAATATCATAGATTGAGAGGAAAAAAGGTGGAGCTCCTATTTGTGAAATTTGATGGTAGGAGCTCAAATCTCTCTACCTACTCCTGTTACTAATCGGCCAAATTTGAATATAGACAAAGCAGGAGCTCCTTATTAATGAAATTTGTTGACAGGAGTTCAAAATTTTCATTTTGCTCCTGTTACTAATCGGCCTAATTTGAATATAGACAACGCAGGAGCTCCTTATTAATGAAATTTGTTGGCAGGAGCTCAAACTTTCCATTTTGCTCCTGTTACTAATCGGCCTAATTTGAAACTTTTTATCTTTGCTCCTCTTATTCGGCTAGGGACAGAATATCTCGAAATCATAAATCATTAGTTTTATTATCACTGGATGGATTTTTAAAAATTGCTTGCCAATATGATCCCGGGAAACTATTGATTCTTTTTGTAAATTGGACACTCCAACTTATTTTCATTTTCGTCTATAACAGCTCAATTAGGCCGGTAAATGACGGTTTTTTTATTGACGCATTTTAATGCCTGTTATCCGGCTCAATGATTGATTTACTGGATGATCCATCATAAAATCCAGCCGGAGGGGAAGACTTTAAAAGGATGTTGTGGTCGTTTATTCATACGGGGTCCTCGCCTAATTGAAAACCAGCCCCTTTTCGACAGGACATCGGCGTAAATGGCGCTAATAGACCGCAGGGTCGTAAAAACCGTCGAAAGCCCATGAACGTCTCATTAGCGGCGAGACGTTACGCGCCGCGGGTGGGAAAGGATAGGTGAAGGATTAGACCACGGGGCAGAAGGTGGCTGCTTACGATTTCGAAAAAAAATAATACTCGTTTTACGACGTCACGTCGTAAATCTTTCGCGCACCAGCCACTTGACTTTCAATGTATTAATTCCCCGGTATGACCTCCGCGTCCAATTAGGCTTGGAAAAAGTTGTAAAAAAAGTAAGTACTGGGAGTGGTAATATAGAAAATATGCACTGTGGTGGTGGAAATAGATTAGAGGCAAGATTCTTTTTTGATGGGAGTAAATGTCTGGAAGCAAGGGTAAATATAAACTCCGATCGGGTAAATAACCGAGTGGAATTATTTTATTTTTAATAATGCAAACGAGAAGTAGTACAAGAAAAATATGCACTGTGGCTGGTGGAAAAAGATGAAGGTGAAAGTGGGGAGAGCTTTTTTTGGTGGGAGAAAATGAGGGGAGTAGGAGGGAAATATAAACACTGGTGGGGGTTAAAAAGCAAGAGTGGGGATTTCTCTCAGTGGTGGGAGTAAAGTTTGATCCAATAATCTGACAGGCAGTTGTGGTAGATGCAAATTAATGTAGGGGTGAATAAGCGAGAGTTGTGTCAATGATTGATAGTAGGGGTAATACTGGCTGTGGTGGGGGTAAATAGGTTACACTGGTCACAATACTGTTCCGTGGAAGAGGAATCGATAGACAAAGTTTAATTTTTCTTCTAGGGGACGGCGGTAACTGAGTGGTTAGCGTGAGAGACTCTCGGCTCCTGGAGGTCCGTGGTCGTGGGTTTAATTCCTGCCGTCGCCTCTGGCCTTTTTTTACGATTTTGTCTGTCATTGGCTAATCCCAGAGGGCTTGGCAACCTATCTAAAAGACAAGTTGTACTCGTGGCGGCACGGGGAACGGGTGCCTTAGCAGAGTCACACAAGGGCCAGTGAAATAGGGAGAGTGCACTAGTCTGCATAGACGGAGAAGAGTGTATGGCCATCTGTACCACGGGGTGACTTAACAGTTCCAAAATCAGCCCTAGTCATACTGTGAATGGATTCGTGCTGGTGTGTGGTATCGCTCCTGGTCTTCTATTTGTGGCCTTCGTGAAACGTTAATACCTCAGCCTCACGGGAGATAGTGAGATAGCGTGTAGGCGTTGAGGACGCGATGATTACGCTGAATAGTCCCTCAAATGCGCGAATAAGCGGATGGGTGAATCGGCTTCTCTGACTCGAGTATGCTTTGCTGTGCGTATGACCGGCGTGGCGTGGCTTGGGGAACGAAGGATCGGACCACCTAGGCTAGGCATATGGCGTCCCTCGAATGCGCATGGCAGGTGTAGGCTGACCTCGATAAGAAACCTTTGACCGTAGGTAGTGCTCACCTAGGGGGTGGTTAGCAATTCTACTTATAACCGCGGCTAGGGCAGATCAGGTAGTTTCTACACTAGCGGAGCCCCTACACTCAGGCAGAGTCTACTTCTCTATCTAGGGAGGACACGGGACAACAGGCTGATGTATTTCGGCCGTTAGCCCTTTGCGTGCTGCATACGACACGATGCACAATGCGGACCCGACCATTCGGAGTGGGCAGCGGAGAGCTTGTCCTTGGCTCTTTGAGGCTGGGGCGCCTCTATACCAATGCTGCGGCGGTAACATCTTGAGCTCTCATCTTGAGAGTCAAAACGTCCGATAAGGCCAAATAGGCCAGGTGCGGACGCTACTCAGGAACGTTATGTAATTGGCTAATATGCATAGAACATAAAGCCATTTAAAAGAAATCATTTTAAACGGTTTCAAAGTATGATCTTATTTTGTTTCTTGTTGTTTTCTTCCTAGTGGATGAAATATTGATCATCTTTATCAATTGTCAAGTCCTTTTATTGTCTGCCGTAACCAAGCCTAATTAGACGCGCAAGTTCATCTGTGCTGGAAGTAAATGGCTGGCAGTATAGAAATTTTTTTAAAAAATCAACTCCCCTCTTTCGCTTATGAACGGCACCGGAATTATTTTTCTCCGAAAGCAGACATCTACTCCCACCATAGCCAGAATACCCCCACTCTTGACATTTTAACCCCCCACCAAGCTTATATTTACCCCTACTTGAACCACAGGCAGAATATTCGCATTATCTCTTAAATAATCCTCAGCTACTTTTTTGGATTATTTACCAACAAATTTATCTCTACTCCCACTTGATTTTACTACCCCCACCACAGATATAATTTACCCGTACAATTAGTTTTTCTAAACCCCCTACTACAAACCCCTACATCCACTTATTCCCCCACTACACCCACAGTTTTGTTTCGTAGTTTTTTTCCCCTTCTGCCGATCATTTATTCAACCACAGCCTGCGTCTACCCATTTTCGTACTTATTCCACATTTACCTTATATTATTATCATTTACAACCATTACCTAGATTTATTCAGCATTTCATTCAGATTTTCATTCCTTCTAACATCATTAAAATACCAGGATTTTGCTTCTGCTGATCATTGATCACCCCTTGCTTGTTTTCTTGTACGAAATCATATCCAAGCGATGAGAACAAGCGAGAAGAAGCGGATCCGGAGAAGATCTTCATGTGGGCCCGTTTGTCATATGTCACGTGATTTAAGCCATGCTTATGGTAATTCCGAGTCGGAGGTTTTTATTTCTCATGAATGCGAGGTTCTTTTTTCCTAATTTTCGTCCTTTTTTTTTCTGTTTCGTTTTTGCAAGCGGCTTTTCCCCTCGGGTGGCTCGTGAATAATTCAAGGTTCCGCTTTCTTGGCCGACCGTTGCCCGGGTCCAAAAGGCGCGCTTTTGAAACATGGGAAGCGCTTTTGAAATCGTCTGGAAAACGGGCCGCCATTTGCGAAAGGGCGGAAAGTTGCGAGAGGCGAGCGAGGTGCCGGGCCCCAAGGACCGACGGGCTTTTACACACGCGGAGAGGTAGAATGGCCGAATGGGGATCAAAGCTCGTGCTGTACACTCTTCGAATTTGAGCTTATTCCAGTAACAAGAGTTTAATCTGACAAAAATAAGAGCATCTGTCTAAAAACTTTCTTCTAGGAGCTTAAATTAGCAACATACGAACTCCCACAAAAAAGTTCATGTTTTTTTAAAAGTTAAGCTTCTGTAACCACAAAAACTTCTATGTTGGACACTTTTACTTCCTCTTAAATCAAAGGAGCTGATATTTTTGTCATGCTTAGCTCAGCTCCAGTTACTCATAAAGCCCATGTTTTTTGCAGGCAAGGTTACTATTATTTAAAGGTAATTTATTTAAGGTCGGTTTTGCCTCCTGTTACTCGAAGTAATTTTATATTTGCCAATCTTACGAGCTCTTTCTGGCAAGAAAAGACAAAACTCAAAAACACGAACGCCTTTAAGCAATAGAAGCCAAACGTGGAAAATTCTGTGAGCTTTTTGCGTGCTTGAGGTAAAAGTACCAACCCCTTCGCGCAAAAGTAGCGAAAGGATCCAAGGTAGGAGCTTTTTCCAAGAACAAGAGTAATTACTGACAAAAAAGCTCTTTCTGTTCAAGTAGCGGAAGGAACAAAGAAAAGAGAAAAGAGAAAAAAACAAAAAAACACATCAAGTAAAATTATAGAAACGATCCAAGCTAAGAGCTTTTTCCAAGAACGGAGGAAAATACTGCCAAAAAAGCTCGTTCACATCAAGTAAAATTACAGAAACGATCCAAGCTAAGAGCTTTTTCTAAGAACAGCAGTAATTACTGCCAAAAAGAGCTCTTTCTATCTGGCAAATGGTGTTAACTTATTCGTGTGCCCGAGTAAAAATTAGCGAAAAGGTTCCAAGCTAGGAGCGTTTTCTAAGAACGGTAGAAAATACTGCCAAAAAAGCTTGTTCACTTCAAGTAAAATTAGCAAAAGGATCCAAGCGAGATGCTTTTTCTAAGAACAGGAGTAATTACTGGCAAAAAAGGTCGTTCTCTTCAAGTAAAATTACAGAAACGATCCAAGCCAGGAGCTTTTTCCAAGAACGGAGGAAAATACTGCCAAAAAAACTCGTTCACTTCAAGTAAAATTAGCAAAAGGATCCAAGCTAGGAGCTTTTTCTAAGAACAGGAGTAATTACTGCCAAAAAGAGCTCTTTCTATCTGGCAAATAGTGTTAACTTTTTCGTGTGCCCGAGTAAAAATTAGCGAAAATGTTCCAAGCTAGGAGCTTTTTCCAAGAACAGTAGAAAACACTGGCAAAAAAGCTAGTTCTCTTCACGTAAAATTGCCGAAAGTATCCAAGCTAGGAGCTTTTTCTAAGAACAGGACTAATTACTGACAAAAAGAGCTCTTTCTATCTGGCAAAATAAGCCAAAACGGGCAGAGCGTCTTGTTAAAATTTCTCCCTTTACAATGTCCTACTATTTTTGCCAGTTTTTATTTTTCGGTTCACTTTTATCGACGTTTATCCTGTTTATTTTGATAATTCAATTTAAATTCTCTCGTGAAGCATGTGCGTGTCGAACGGGGAAATCACGACATCATTCGATCGTCCGGTTTTCCACGTCCTCCTCTCTTTATTTTTTCAATTAAAGCGTTTAATTTGCATCCCCTTGTAAGGGACCGGAGAGAGAGGAAAAAAGGACAAAGGACCTCGGAACAGGAGTAAGGACACGGGCTAATTAAGGGGAACTCGGTCCGTCCCGAGATTCCTATCTGGTGAGGACGGGTTCGGAGAAATGTCGTGACACGGACGCCATATTGTACCCGTGGTACGCGTGTAAAAGAGAACGACTCGCGGGACGTTCGAACCCTCGGACCGTCGGTATTTGAAGAGACGGCATTATCTCTGTCATCTGATCTGATTCGGCCCAGCCAGACGGAATCCAGATCGTTCGCTTTAAAAGATAAAATGTGTGTTTATTTTATTTTATGTTTGTTTTTTTAACGTGCTCGATTTTAAAAAATATATCTCGGCGACAGATCTGCGCGACCCGGCTCCTCCGAGACGTGTGTTATGACAGCCGAGACCGAATTTGGACGGAGGATCCACAAAAGATTAATACTCAGGCCCGAAAGGATAAACAAGAGCAAATATAATCAGTTCCGAAATTATTATTATTTTTTTAATATATAAGGTCTTATTTCACCACACAACAGCTAGAAAAGGCAGAAAACAGCAAACACAGAAAGCTCCTGTCATAACCTTCCTGGCATTCGAGCACTTGAGGCTTTTTTCATAGGAAAAACAGCGTAGGATGGCTTCTTTGTCTGGTTTTACGAGCACCTGCAAGAAAAAAGCCTGAACCTAGGTGAATCCTAATAAAAACGAAAACAGGCCCAATTGAACCGTGCCAGTTTTTTTCTGGGTTGTGGAGAATAACATGGGCTTCTCCTCCAGTAACAGGAGCAAAATTCCAAACGCTTCAATTAACAGGAGCCAAATAATCGAAACGTAGAAGACCGTTATTCAGCAAACAAATCAAATTTCTTTTGTCACAGTAATCCTGGGAAAATAAGAGCTCCTACACAGGACCTTCCAAAAAACTTTCATATGCTGAATCCCTCCAATTTTTAGCTCCTTTTACCGACAGGAGCCGAAAAATACGCGCGTCTTTACCACCTATTTCTAGTACCAATTAAAACGACTAGATTGAGCTCTAGTACATTCGAATAACAGGAGTCAAAGCATGTCTAGAAGCTTCTTCAAGTTTCATGAGCTTAATTTGGCCAAAACACGAGCCCCTTTTTCTCAAAAGGGGGTAAATTGGCCACGACATAATGAGAGCCAAAAATGAAAAAATTGCGTGCTCCTAAATTAACAGGAACCTGAATTCCAAAATTAATTTTTTTCGTGACAGGATGCAAAACTGTCAAGTCATAAAGTCAATTAGCTGACAGGAAATAAACTGTGAAACAGACAACCGATAACAGTCTGCCAAGAACACGAGCTCTGCCAAAAAAATTCGAGTTCCTTTTATAAAAGGAGCTTAACTCGGCAAAATATACTTGCTCTTTCTTATATCAGGAGCAAAACGGCGTTCAACGAGCTCTACGAAGTAACAGGAGACAAAACGGTCGATAAATAAATTCTTTTAAGTAACAGGAGCTTAACCTGCCAAAATCCCAGACTCCTACTATTGTAAAACCGGGGCTTATTTTGTGACAGGAGCCTAAACCCGGCGTAATATGAGCTCTTTCTTCTTAAAAAAGTATAATTTCTACACAAAAATATTCGTCAAGTGACGAATGCCTAAAAATGCCAAAATACAGATATTTGTTATATCATGGCAAAACTACGCAAAAAGAGCTCTACGAAGTAACAGGAGGCAAAACCGTCAGTAAATAAATTCTTTTAAGTAACAGGCGCTTAACCTGCCGAAATCACAGACTCTTACTAAAACAGGAGCTTTGCGAACCAAAATCATAACGCGTTTTGTGACAGGAACCTACACCTGGCGAAATACGGGCTCCTCTTTTTAAAAAAAACGTCTTATTTTTACATAAAACCATTCTTCAAATAACGGATGCCAACAAAATGCCGAAATATAGCTCTTTGTTATATCAGGAGCAAACCTGCACAAAAAGAGCAATAGGAAATAACAGGAGGCAAAACTGTCAATAAATCAACTCTCTTAATTAACAGGGGCTTAACCTGCCAAAATCACAGGCTCCTATTAAAACTGCATCCTTACATTCCAAAACCCGAGCTTCTTTTGTGACAGGAGACCTAAACCTGGCGTAATACGAGCTCTTTCTTTTGAACAAACTATATTTTAAACACAAATAATTCATCAAGTAACGAGCGCCTAAAAATGCCGACATACAGCTCTTTGTTATATCAGAAGCAAAACTGCACACAAAGAGCTCTACGATGTAACAGGAGACAAAACCGTCAATAAACTCATTTATGTAACAGGAGCTTAAACTGCAAAAAATCAAGATATTTGAGTAAAATAACTGGACAAAATACGAGCACAATCAAGCAACAGAAACCAATGCTTGGAACCATAAAAGAAGGCAAAACTCCTGTTACAAATTATGTTAATCAGTTTGAAAAATTATGTCCATTTTGTAATAGGAGCCTTTTTTTCTAGTAATTCGAGCTAATCTAACCTGTCAAAGTTACAGTTATTCTAGAACAGCATAAAAGTATGAGCTCCTCTTGCCACATAGCATTTTCGGCAAAAAAGGAGCAAGTGTTTTTTGACAGCCTAAGCTCCTGCTACTAAAAAAACATCTTCTATGATGGCGGAGAATGTTACTTACTCCTGTTACTTTAAGGACCTCGATATTTTGACCAGTTTAACGCCTGGCGAAAAAGATCTCGTCTTCGTTGAGTTCAGGCGCCAGGTTAAAAAACAGAGATTACGTCTTCGGCAGTTTTGCTCCTATTCAAGTAAAAAAGCTCTTCCTCGTGGTAGGTTAGGTTCCTATTAATATACATAACGTATAATCTCCGGTTATATTGCACCTGTTAAAAAAGGAGCACGTGTGTTTGAACCGCCTAAGTTCCTGCTGCTAGAAATATCTTCTATCATGGCATGCTGTTGCTTCTGTTATTTTAAGCACTCGGTATTTTTGTTAGTTTAGCATTTTTTTAAAAAAGGAGCTCATCTTCGTTGTAGTTTCTGCTCCTGTAAATAGAAACATCTTATAATCTCTGGCATTATTGCTCCTGTTAAACAAAGGAGCACGTTTGTTTCGACGGCCTAAGCCTAAGCTCCTGTGCTGTGGCTCCTGTTACTTTAAAGACCTCGGTATTTTGGTTAGCTTAGTATTTTTGTAAAAAAGAGCTTATTTTTCTGGTAGATTAGGGTGCAGTTAATGGAACTAGCGTAAATCTTCGGCGATATTGCTCCTGTTCCAAAAGGAGTGCGTGTTTTTTCACAGGTTAACTTCCTGTTATTCGCCAGAGATCGTGATTTCGTTTTTTATTTTACTGTTAGGCTCCTGGTAATAGATGAAACTGGCGATTTTGTTTAAAAGTCCGATTGCTTGATAAACTTTTTTTTAGTTGGTGTGGAGGCTCCTGTTTTTTGCGGTTTTCGATCCTGTTAATAGTCTGAGCTCGTATTTGTTCTGACTCCAATTAATTACATTTTTTGGCCTGGTTAGACTTCCGTTCTTGGATGGCGATTTCGTATCCTGATACAAATGGAGCTCGTATTTTTTTCAATTCTGCTCCTGTAAGGTACAAAAGAGTTGTTAGTTGTGGCGGAAGAGTAAAACATTTTTTTCACATGTTCCATGTACAACGCGCTGTGTCTTCTTGTGAAATGAAATATGCCCGTTAGTTGGTGTTAGTCGTGCAAGGAACCACCCCGTGTACGAAACCCCTGCCAATAAACGCCAAATGGGAAATCTCTCTCTCTCTCTCTCTCTCTCTCTCTCTCTCTCTCTCTCTC
>CM077110.1:7434947-7449178 GCA_039619505.1 Cimex hemipterus | reverse complement strand
TCTCTCTCTCTCTCTCTCTCTCTCTCTCTCTCTCTCTCTCTCTCTCGCTCTCGCTCTCTCTCCCTCCCTCTACCTCTCCCGTGATTATCCGTCCTGCGAGGGAATCCATCATGTAGATTCGGGATCGGCTGTTTATCTCCGCATACCCGGGGGAATTGTATTTCGGAGGAGGGCGTGCGCTGAGCTCTTTCACTCTTCACAAAGATGGCCGCGTACGCCTTTTTAGCTCGGGGTGCCTTCTTCCTTCTTCCCGAAAGGCATCAATTAAGTGGGTGTTCCCTCGTTAGCTACGTACAGATCCAATCCGTAGATACGGACACATTTTTACTTTTTTCCCTCTCTCTCTCTCTCTCACTCTTCTCTCTCTTCCATCCGCGTCTCTCTTCTTTCGAGAAAGGACGGCCCGGGTCAAAACGTTCCTGGACGTGACTCGCCGAGACGCACGGAGAACCGCCTCGACCGTAAACAAACACCTATTTGAACGGGCTTTTAAACGTTTTTTTAATATTATTTTTTCTTCCTTTTTAATCATTATTCCTCTTACTTTCGCCATCCCGAAGCCCTGTAGTAATTATTGATCGTCTCGAGCTTCCCACGGTTGAACTTTTTCTAACTTTAAACAAAATCGAAGCTGGTAATAAAAAAAAATTCATTTGCGATAAATATTAAAACAGATTGGAGTCCAAAGCAGCGCAAGAACGACCTCTAGGAGTAGTACCTCCGTTCCGGCCGAACCGCACGAAACTAAGCTCCGTCGAACAACAGAATTCAAATGTGGCAAAGTACGAGCTCCTTTTTTCACGGAATCTGAATCAGCCAAAAAAATTGACTTGGTTTTGCAATAAGAGGAGCCAAACCTGAAAAACTACGAGCTCCTTTAAGTAGCAGGAGCAAAAGCAGTCAATCATAAGAGCTCCTTTTAGTGACAGGAGCCCAACCTGTTGAGCTCGTTTAAGTAACAGATGAGAAATCTTCCAAAATACGAGCACCTTTTTGTAACAGTACACTCACCTGGTAAAGTACAAACTACTTTAATTAGCAAGAGTAAAAGTAATCAACCATAAAAGCTCCTTTTCTCACAGAATCTGAATCAGCCAAAAACATTGAGTTGGTTTTGCAATAAGAGGAGTCAGATCTGAAAAAATACGAGCTCCTTCAGTAACAGTGAGAAACCTTCCAAAAATATGAGCTCCTTTTTGTAGCAGGGGCCGCACCTGGTAAAGTACAAACTCCTTTAAATAGCAGGACCAAAAGTAGTCAACTTTAAGAGCTCCTTTATTTCACAGAATCTGAGTCAGCCAAACGTGCCAGTTTTGCAGGAGTCAAACCTGAAAAAAATGCGAGCTCCTTTAAGTAGCAGAAGTAAAAGCAGTCAACCATAAAAGCTCCTTCTAGTGACAGGAGGCAAACCTGTCAATAAATAAACTCCTTTAAGTAACAGGAGCTTAACATGCCAGAATCACAAACTCTTATTAAAACACGAGCTTTACAAGCCAAAACGCGAGCTCCTTTTGTGACAGGTGCCTAGATCTGGCGTAATAAGAGCTCCTTCTTTTAAAAAAAGTATAACGTGCATACAAAAAACAATTCATCAAGTAACGAGTGCCTAAAAATGGCGAAATACAGCTCTTTGTTATATCAGGAGCAAAGCTTCACACAAAGAGCCCTACGAAGTAGCAGGAGACAAAACAGTCAGTAAGAAATCTTTTTTAAGTAACAGGAGCTAGCAACCTGCATACATCACAGAATCTTACCAAAACATGAGGTTTGCTAGCCAAATCTGAGCTCCTATAGGGACAGGAGCCTAAACCTGGCGTAATACGAGCTCTTCCTTTTGAAAAAAAGTATCATTTGCACACACAAATTACCAAAATATAGCTCTTTGTTATATCAGGAGCAAAGCTGTGCACAAAGAGCTCTTCGAAGTAACAGGAGAAAAACCATGTCCTCTTTTTTGTAACAGTACACTCACCTGGTAAAGTACAAACCACTTTAATTAGCAGGAGTAAAAGCTCCTTTTCTCCCAGGATCTGAATCAGCCAAAAACATTGGGTTGGTTTTTGCAATAAGAGGAGCCAGACCTGAAAAAATACGAGCTCCTTCAGTAACAGATGAGAAACCTTCCAAAAATATGAGCTCCTTTTTGTAGCAGGAGCCTAACTGGTAAAATGTGAGCTTCTTTAAGTAACAGATGCGAAACCTTCCAAAATATGAACACCGTTTTGTAACAGGAGCCGCACCTGGTAAAGTACAAACTCTGTTAATCAGCTAGAGCAAAAACGTTGAACTGTAGGTGCTCTTTTTACAAACAGGAGCGTAACCTTCCAAACGATGAGCTCTACTTTGGAACAGAAGTAACTAACAGAGCTTCATCTAGTAACAGGAACGGAAAAGGGGCACACTTGTAAAATACAAGTTTCTTTAAGTAACAGGAGCGGAACCTTCCTAACCATAAGCTCTTTTTGAAACAGGACCTTCGAGTAGCAGGAGCTTAACCTGCCAAAAACACAAGATTTATTCAATAACAGAAACTACACTGCCAGTATTTCGAGCTTATTTGTACCTTTTGCCGATTCTAAAGGAGCTTCACCTGCGAACACCTTTTGAAATAGGAGCTATTATAATAGGAACTATACAGCTAGATAAAGATACGAGCACATTCGAGTACCAGGAGATTAACCTGTCAAAAAAAAATACCTGCCAAAATTATGAGATTATTTTATAACAGGGATCCAAATTAGTACGAAACATGCTTTTGAGTACTTTTGGCAGATAAGAGAAATCAGGTTCAAATACGATTTCTTACCAGAAACAGGATGCAAAATCTGATAAAGCATGAGCCCTCGTTTTAAAAGAAGCTAAATCTGCCGAAAAGAAACTATAGTTGCTTTTGTAACAGGAGACGAGCCTGGCAATATATGAGCTCTTTTAATAACGGGAGTCAAATGTGCCACAATTTTATTTCGGAGGAGACGTTTAACCACCCTATTTTTGTGTGTGATGCCATAATGTAAAAACCACGCCACCTTAGGCCGCATGTAACGTCTTGTACGTACCTGAACTGTTTAGTGAGGAAGAATCCGAAGAACTTTTACCAAACGTTTTTCCTTCCGAAATTTTCAAGAATTTTCTTTGTACGTCGTCCTGCCCGGCCGAGTGGGGTAGGTCCCCACCGTCCTCCTCCTCGTTTGTATTCATCCGGGTTTTCCGGACGGGACGAAATGATCTGAATCGGAGCACGTACCCGGGTACGTGGCCGCTTTGTGGGCCGGCCGCGGTTCCCAGGGTAGACGACGAGGCGGCAGACGGCATTCCGCCCGGTCTCACGTTTCCACCCGGGTACAACGCACAACGGTAAACCCTGTCCTTTTTTTGCTGTATAAATTTCGAAAGTCAAACCTGATAGTTCGATAATTGTTTTGTAAACAAACTCCTCCCATAGGACTTCGGACAGCCTTACAATGGACACTGGTTAAAGAGGAGAAAAGATAAAAACACAACCGGGCCACCTTATGAATATGCAACGTCCGTTATTTGCATATTTACAACTTTTATTACCCGGTATCAATCAGGGCGGCCGTTTCGGCCAGGAACACACCCAGGACAATGGGATCGTTTCACGGCTCCTTCGTCTCTTTCTTCCTATTTTCCCCCAGCGAGTGCCGGCTTTCTTCATTATCGCCGCTCTGTAAACAAACACAATTAGTTGTATGTCAAGTAGAAAAAGAAGAATAAAAGATACACGGCTTCGTACGCATTAATTATTCATTACGAAACCGGCCCTAACAGGCGGAAAAGCGACCACGACGGATGGTTCGACTCGAGAAAAATACGATGATTGATTGATCATCAAATCAATAGAAATCAATAGACAGAACCGTACTGTTGATTATAGATCTGATTAAATTGACCATTAGCAAAAGACCATTCAATCAATTGTACCATAGAAGTTGGTTAAATAGCTCCTTAAACACAACCATGGAATTCTGTCTTCATTCTTGAAACCATATCATCCTTTCATAACATAAGACCTCATAAATCTCGAATTCATTCTTAATTTTTGAAAAGAGCTTCTACCTGACCACGAGTCCATGATTTAAGGGAGTTTAATTTTTACCCCCACTACTAACCATTGATCCCCTATTTGCAGTATGTGGTTTCCCCGAACACCTAATTTCTACACCCACTAATAAACATTGTTTTCACCCGTTCATAATTTTTTACCACTACCTCTGTCTACATTAATCGCCACTGTTAACGGCTTTTTAGTCTGTTCTCTCCTCCACTCCTAATCTTTACACCTACCTCTTAATTTTTGACCCTTACATCTTTCTGCTTTGATTCCCCCACTAATTTGTCGGAAACCCCTTCTTTTATTCTGTTTTATCCCACTCTTATTTTTGACCTTGCGGTTATTCTGTTTTACCCCCACTCTTATTTGCACCCGTTCATTTTTCTGTTTTAATCCCCACTCTTACTTTTGTTCTTGCGGTTATTCTGTTTTACCCTCACTCTTATTCTTACCCCTTCATTTTTTCTGTTTTATCCCCACTCTTATTTTTACCCTTGTGGTTATTCTGTTTTAACCCCTCTCTTATTTGCACCTCTTCATATTTTCGGTTTCACCCCCCATTCTTATTTTTACCCTGGATTTATTCTGTTTCATCCTCACTCCTAAACCTTATCCACCTTGCTTATAATCAGGGGTTTAAACCACCTCCTAACATTTTCACTTACTCATAATTTTTGACTCTTATATCTGTCTACTTTTATCCCCACTGCTAACCCTCGGCCAATTACCACCACAGTTTTCTCCCCAATCTTGATCGTTGACATCCCCCCCACCTATAATTAGATCTCTCCCCGAAAGTTTGTTTTCTGTTGTTTTCAAACAATGTAACTGTTTATGTTTAGGGATTCTTTATGTTTTTCGGTGATTTTTTCTCACACATCAGCAAAGTAATGGAGGATGACAGGGTGGATATTTTTTGCTTACTCCATGAAAGACCTAGTACCACTATACCATGAAATACGTTCGGGATGTTAGATGTTGTTTTATAGGCGGGACTTTCGCAAAGTTTAAACAAACCGTTGTAAAAGAAAGGATATCACAACTGTTTTTGGTCGTTGATCCTTTCCTTCCAACCCAGGAAAGAGATGCAAGGCGATAAACCGGCCATGGGGGAGAGAGACGCGAGTGCCCGGTTCGCTACACTTTTTTTTTAACCCTGTTTGAACGTAAGTCGAACGCACTCTGAGGATTTACTTTCCTTCTCCCCACCTTATTTTAAAACGTGTTAACACCTTTCACGGAGCGAGGGGCACCGTGGAAATAAATCTCTCCGTTACACGTGTACCTTCATCAAGATACCGATCGGTGACTCACTCCAGTATTTCTTTATGTTTTCTTTTATATAAAACTTCTTTTTTTTAATATAAATATTCGGGCCGAAACCCCTTCTGCCCGCGGAGTTTATTTATTTTTATCGCCTCACTTGAAGATGGCGGGCACGTCTCCGGGGTCTTAATCCCCGGTCCTGTCTCGTGTTTCCACGTTACCAGGCTTTGCAGCGGCAAAGGGGAGGGGGTGAATTACTGGCATTTTTTGGCCCCATTGGGGGGAAAAAAGTCGAGCGATACTAAATTCCGAGCGGCACGACAGGAAAGAATATTCAGGACAGAAAATATTCCCCCAAAATGGAACGGTACAAATTTCCCTGATTTTTTAAAACTTACAACCAATTTTCAATCAGAACACATCAAAAATTTAAACTATTAAAAAAATTAATTAGACTTACTAATAAAATTAGAAGTAAGCAGGAGTACAGTAGTAAACACTGATTAAAATAGGCAGGCCAAGGTAAGATATGCAACATCTGACAAAGCGCAAGCTCCTTTTTTCATAAAATATGAATCAGTTGAAAAGAAATTAGTTGTCTCTGTAACAGGAGCAAAAGTGATCAACCAAAAAGCTCCTTCTAGAAACACGAGCAGAGAACGAGCTCCTTTTTTCACAAAATCTGAGTCAGCCAAAAAAAAATAGTGTTAGTCTTTCAATAAGAGGAGCCAAACCTGAAAAAAATTCGAGCTCCTTTAAGTAGCAAGAGCAAAAAACACAAACTATCGGGGCTCCTTTTAATAGCAGGGGCGAAACTTTCCAAAACATCCCCTTTTTGTAACAGGAGCCTCACTTGGAAAAGTACGAAATCCTTTAATTAGTAGGAGCAAAAGCAATAAAACCATAAGAGCTCCTTCTAGTGTCAGGAGCAAATCATTCCAAAATATGAACACTTTTTGTCTAACAGTAGCCTAACATGGTAAAATATGAGAGCTCCTTTAAGTAACAGATGAGAAACCTTCCAAAATATGAGCTCTTTTTTGTAACAGGAGGCTCACCTGGTAAAATACGAGCTCCCTTAATTATCAGTAGCAAAATGAGAGCTCCTTCTAGTGACCGGAGCAAATCATTCCAAAACATGAGCTCTTTTTTGTAACAGGAGCCCAGCTTGGCAATATATGAGTTCCTTTAAGTCATAACTGTGAAACCTTCGAAAATATGAGCTCATTTTTGTATAAAGGTTTCTTTTCCTAGCAGGAGCAAAGCTTACCAAAATATGACCCCCTTTTGTGTAACAGGAGGCTCATTCGGCAAAATACCGACTCCTTTAAGTAACAGGAGCAAAAATATTACATCATAGGAGCTCCATCCAGTATCAGGAACGAGAAATTCCAAAATATGAACTCTTTTGAGTAACAGGAGCCTAATCTGGTAAAATATTAGGTCTTTTAAGTACCTGGAGCAAAAACATTCAACCATAGGATCTCCTTCTAGTTACAGGAGCGAAACCTTGCAAAATATGAGCTCATCATCACCCGGGAATATGGACGTAGGGTGTAAATCATAGTTGTAGGGGAACCTGAACATTGGTGCGAATAAATATTCTTCGGAGGGGAACCTGGAGATTGGCAGGAGTAAATCACCGTCGTAAAGAAATATGAACTGATGAGGGTATAACCTTCTTCGGTAAGGGAGTTTAAACTTTGGTGGGGTATACATCGTAGTTAGCGAATATGGATCTTGGTGGGAGTAAATTATCACCGTAGGGGAATATGAACCTTGGGGGGGGAGGTTAAACCATTTCCTCGGGAAATAAAGATATTGGTGGGGATATATCATAGACGGTTGAGGAATATGAACGGTGGTGGGGGCTAATCATCGTCGGAGGGGAACCGGCATATTGGTGGGGTACATCACCTTCAAAGAACAATCTGAGCACTGGTAGAGGTAAATCACCTTCAGTAGAGGAATATGGACTTTGATGTGGATAAATCATTGCTGTAGGGGAATATAACATTGGTGGGGGTAAATCATCGTCATAGAAAATATTAACACTGGTAAGGGTGTAATTTCCATCGGTGGGGTAGTATAAACTTTGGCTGGGGGGGGGGGTAATCGTAGGTATTGAATATGAACCTTGGTGGGGGGGACCATTCCTAGGGAAACAAGGACATCGGTGGAGGTAAGTCATCGTCGGTTCGGAAATTTGAACAGTGGTGGGGGTTAATTATCCGCGCAGGAGAACCAGCATATTGGTAAGGTAAATCATCTTCAAACAGCAATATGAGCACTGGTAACGGTAAATCACCCTCAGTAGGAGAATGTAGGCATTAGAGGGGGTATACAATCAATATGGGGACCTGGATATTGGCAGCAGTAAATCATCGTCATAGAGCAGTATAAACACTGAGGAAGTTATAATCTTCATCGGTAGAGGAATATAACCTTTGGTGGGGGTAATCATCTTAGTTATTGAATATGGATCTTTGTGGGAGGAAATAATCACCCTAGGAGAATTTGGATCTTAGTGGGGTAAATCATTGCCGTAGGGGATTGTGGGCATGAGTAGGGGTAAATCATGGTCTGTTGAGGAATATAAACTTTGGTGGGGATAATCATCGTTGTTAGGTGATATGGACGTTGGTGGGGGTAACTCATCCTCAATAGGGGAATATGACCAGTGGCGGGGGTAAATCATCGTTGTATTGGGAATATGGACAAACGCAGAATACAAATATGTTCCTTGATGTTTTAGTCCGAGGAGTACATGGCAGTTTATTAAAGGAAGTGTACCAAAGGTAGTTAGCGATTATGTATTGTGTCTCGCCGTTCTCTAGAACAATATATCTCACGTGTGAGCCGGTAGCCCGTCCTTAAGATCGGCCCGCTGAGATTACTCCCTTTCTCCGTCCCCTATGGCTTATTTACTGCCCGGGGGCTCCCCTAGGTCGGGTGTTTAAATTGTGTTATTAAACGAGGGTAAATCTCCGAATCTAATTACGGCATTGGAAGCTGAATCGATTAACATAAATAGGAGATAACCGGCCGTGGGGAGGGCAAGGAGACGGAATCAGTCCCGCTGGTCGGGTTGTTTTATTCTAATTCGATGGATTTGGCCCGGATTAATCAGACACGAAGGCGTCAAGTGCTGGAGGATCGGAAAGAAAGAATAGCTCAAAACTTATTAAGATACCAGGAGTAATTTTTGAAAATTTTCTTTCCCTTCGTGATTAACAGGAGCTTGAACTGCTTTACGTGTACAATTTGTCTCGACTTTGTACAAATACTCTTTAGTGATTCAATTGATGTCTGATGTTGTAGACCACCTGAGGTACGGGCACTGTCTGAGCCTGAAAGGGTCACCCGTCTGTGACAATAGGCCGATAAATCCAACGCAAATGAAAGGGGGCCCCAGTAAAGGAAAATAAATAAGAACAGAAGAATGATTGTTACAAATCCCAACCCCCGACCTAAAGCCGATATTTTCGGTCCTGCCGGGTTTTATCCGAGGCCCGATCCCGTAAAATTCACGGCATTCCGTAAATAGCGGGACGGGAGGTCGTGGGGATTTATCGCCCAGGAGGACAGAAGGCGGTTGTAAAGGAGAGGGGAAAAAATTCCGCCGAGCAGAGCGCACTGGTCGTAAATCCGCCGAGGGATGATCGTCCTCTTGAAAAATTTATCCACAAATGAAATAAATATATAAAATAATATACTCGCAGAAAAACCTGGTCAGAGATAGATTATACTGATGATTATACACTTTGAACGATCCATGGGACGAGAAGCTGGATTTATGACTGTTTTAGCATAAATAGGAAAAAATAACATAAACAAAATAATTCTAAACTAATCTAGTTAGATAGCCTGGATTTCCTCCTGTAAAAAAAAGTATCAGGAGTGGATCTCGGCAAAAGTACTCAATCGTCTTGCTCTGTGCAACAGACGAAAATATCAAGACCTAACGAGATCTATGTACAGCTAGGAGGTCAACATGCTAAAATACCGCCAACAGACAAAAAACATTAAAGAACGGAGGAGATATATGTAAATCTGCGAGCTGACCGGCTGGATCCGCTCATATGCTCTGGCCTAGCTCGACGGTCTCCCATAAACATGAAAAAGTATCAGGACATAAAGCCTATGCAAAGCTAAGGAGCTCGCCTGGCTAGTTATCCCGGTCAAATGAGAAAAAATCACGAGAAGAAAAAATAAATTCCAAGCAAGTGTCATTACTTTCGCAACTGTTCTGGATAAAACAGAAATGAAATATCAGGAGTAGAAATTCTATACACATATTTACTCCTGTTCTAGCCAAAATTGGAAATGTACCAGGAGATACAAAGCTAGGAGCTCGTTCTAGAGGTTTACTCCCGTTCTAGCCCAATATGAAAAATACCAGGATACAAAGCTAGGAGCTCGTCCTCCGAGGTTTACTCCTGTTCTAGCTTAAAATTAGAAATGTACCAGGATACAAAGCTAGGAGCTCGTCCTTCGAGGTTTACTCCTGTTCTAGCTTAAAATTAGAAATGTACCAGGATACAAAGCTTGGAGCTCGTTCTAGAGATTTACTCAAGGCTAAGTAATTAAGTAGTTAATTGCCACTGGATCTGACCAAACGAAAGAAAGGTACCACTTTAAAAATATTATGCAAAGATGTTTGAACGGTTCAATTAAGGGTTTTGGTTTTTCAAGGTGAACAATGCCAAAAACGGTAAAGTGACTCATTTGGCAAGAGTAACTATGTTATTATTATCTAGGAGCATTGAAGGAAAAACTACCAAGTTTAGATACAAAAACATCTGCTGGTTATCGGGTAATATAATGAAGCATTATCATAAAAAATCCCCATAGGCAATTGTAATGGTATCTTTCAACAGATGAAGGGTTTGGATCACCGAGGAGGGTTGAAACAATTAAAAATTTCTGTTTTTGTTTATCTATGTGTATATTTTTTATTGACCGTTTCCCAGGGTAGAGAAGGAAGAAGAAACGTGTATATATACTCGCCTGGGACATCGATCATAAGAGAGAGAGAGAGAGAGAGAGAGAGAGGGTGAGAGAGAGATGGAGAGAGACGTGAAGCCGGGCCTTCATCCGTCCAGATAGTATCATCTGTCACTTAAACCGGGTGCCGATCCTATCTGGAACGCGTCCCCAAATATACATTTCCTACCCCTCGCTTCTTCTACCTCGGCTTGACAGCAGGAGCATCAATTAGAAGACCGAGAACGTATGGGGGCTTTTCTTTTTCTACCATCGATTGGAAAAACAACGGGAAACAACGAATCGACCATGGCGATAATCAGTAATCTTTGTACTGATTCGGTAATTTCTGTCGGATGAGAAGGATTTTTCGGGGCTTCAAAATCCTGATGGTATTCGGCCAAAGATTTGAAAAACCTGCTCCTAGATTGTTCAAAGTCATGATACCCTTTCGCCGTTGGCCAGAAGAGGAGTAATTCCAGCTTCTCGAGCTCCTAGACTTGCTTTGATGTTTTAAGCGCCTGATCTTTTTCTATTTTGGCCAGAACAGGAGTAAATCCAACCTCTGGAGCTCCTAGGCTTGCGTAGATGGTTTGAGTGCCTGATACGTTTTTATTTTGGCCTGAACAGGAGTAAATCCAGTATCTTGGGCTCTTAG
Organism: Cimex hemipterus; assembly: GCA_039619505.1. Lineage (NCBI taxonomy): Eukaryota > Metazoa > Arthropoda > Insecta > Hemiptera > Cimicidae > Cimex > Cimex hemipterus. The sequence continues at coordinate 7,438,196 of CM077110.1, read as the reverse complement.
ACCAGCATAGATGGTTTCAGCCCCTGATCAACTTTCTACTTTGGCGAGAACAGGAATAAATCCAACCACCTGAGCTCCTAGACTTGCATAAACGATTTCAGAGCCTGATACTTTTTTTACTTTGGCCAGAACATGAATAAATCTAACCTCTTGAGCTCCTAGATTTCCATCTCCTGATAACTTCGCTTTTCGTTAAAACCCGGTGAAACCGAAGAGATCGAGCTCCTAACTTGCTAGGATTTCTTCTTCTTGTTGTACTTTTCTCTACCTTCGGCAAGAACACGATCAAACCAAATGGGCCAAACTACTAAAAACGAGTTTCCATTTCTGATACAGGACAGGAGCAAATCTATCGACCTCCTGTAAAAGCATACCAAACAAGAGCTCTTTTTACTTAACCATAAAAAAATTATAACTACTGATATAATTTCCTATTTTGTCCAGAACTGGAAGACTTTTACGGCAGAACTGAGGAGTAGTACGGATATTTTCTTCTGATATTTTTCCATTTGTCGCCAAGAACAGGAGAAAAACCAGCTGAACCTCCTAGATTGGACGGCTGTAAGTGTCAGGATGACTTTTCTCGTTTGGCCCTGACTAAACCTAATCCATTCGAGCTATTGCATGGACGTTTTACCTCCTGATAGGTTTATGACTCATACGACCGGAAAAAAAGAAGAAAAAACCAAAAATACCAGGAGTAAAAAGCTCTTGTCATCATGTTACGTTGAATTGAAGGCAAAACCTAAAATATTTCTAATCCAAAAGCGCTTGTTAGTGTTTGATAACAGGCGGGACAACATATATAACAGAAACAGTTGGATATGTAGCAAATCCTTTTTTATTGTGTCGTTTAAGCTCCTGATATTTTATCTAATTAAAAATACACTTTCTTAGAAAGCCTCCTATTAAATTGTCTATGCTATCGTTTGATTATTAGAGAGAATTCGAGGAGTTTTCACGCTTTGTCATTTAATTTCATCACCGGTCTCGTTTTTCCAATTAGTCGTCCACCGTCCGCGTAAAAACTCGTAATGGGGCATAAAATCCGCGGCCGTCTGACGAGAAAGGGGCTGAATAACGACGGAGGGACACAAGAAAATAAAAATAAAAAAAGAACAGATTTTTCCTAGTTTTATCTTTTCCTTCTGATTCGAGCCGAAATCCACCATTAAAAAAAAGACACCGGCGGTTTTATACATCTCCCCTCGCCCTTTGCCCATGTCCACAACGGGCCGGCTTGTTGTAAAGATAAGGATCGAAAAAGGCTTTATTTTCCCGCTCCGCGTTTATTTATTTTGTTTCTTTTATTGGTATGATTCCTTCTTTTTTTTTCTTTTTTTACTGTTCTGCCGGCGTATGACATGGAAAAAAAGTTTTATAGCGCGAGAACACGGGATTTCAAGCTGTATTTCCCCCCTTCAGCCCGCCGACAAAACGTCTTTATAAGCTCATGCCATGTTCAAATGGCACACGACATCGCCGATACGTTGGCAAGAGCATAAACTGTTCAGTCTGATATTTTCCGCCTGTCACGTAACAAAAATGCTGAGTTTCGCTTAAAATCAAAAGTAACAGTTCTTACTTTCGCCAAATCAGAAACCAACCTTTTTAATTCGAACTTCAAGCTTTGCACAGATATTTTTCCCCATATAAATAATACTCCTTTTGACAAGAAAAAGTATAAGCTCTTGTATCTATTCAAAAGTTCAAGCTCCACTAGATAGATTTGCCCATATACTGGCCAAAAAATATAATAGGGAATAAAATGTTCTAATCAAAAGTTGGAGGTCGACCTGCTCATTTTCCATTATTCTGGCCACAAGAAAAAACTTATAAGGAGGTAGGTAAAATGATGTATCGGAAGTTGGAGCTTGACGGGCAAGATGTATTCAAGTTTTAGCTAAAAGAAAAAAGGTATCAGGAGATAAAATGATGCATTCAAAAGATGGAACTCGACCAGCTAATTTTCTCATATACTTTGGCCAAAATAAAAAATTATCAGGAGGAGCTCGAAGGGATAGATTTATTCAAGTTCAGGCCAAAAGAAAAAAGATATCAGGAGGTAAAATGATCTATTCGAAATTTGTAGCTTCACAAGCTAGATTTGATCATATAATGGACAAAAAGGGTACCAGGAGGTGAAACGGTCTATTCAAAAGATGGAGCTCGGCTTGCACATGTTCCATATAGTCTGGCCAAAAGAAAAAAGGTATCAGGATGTAAAATGATCTCTTCAGTAGAAGGAGCTCAAACCGATCAATTTGTTCAAATTCTGGCCACAAGAAAATAAGTTATCATTAGGTAAAATGATGTATCGAAAGTTGATGCTCGGCCTTTTCAATTTGCTCATGTTCTGACCAAAAGAAATAGGGTATCAGGAAGTCCACAGATCCATTCAAAATTTGCAACAAAAAATGATCAGGAAGTAAAAATAATTTATTCAAATGTTGCAGCTCCAATAGCTAGATTTGCACATACACTGGCCATAAAAGGAACGAGGAGGTAAAACGATCTATTCAAATTTGGATCTCGACGGGCTAGATTTATTCAAGTTCTGACGGAAAGAAAAAAGGTATCAGGAGGTGGATGTGGATGTGGATGGATGGATACATCCATGAAAAAAATGTATTAGGAGGTAAAATGGTCTGCTCAAAAGATGCAGCTCCACTAGATAGATCTGCTCATATACGGGCCAAAAAACATATCATGGGATAAAATGATCTCGACCCGCTCATTTTTCACGTATCCTGGCCAAAAGGAAAAAAGGTATCAGGAGACAAATGAGCTATTCAAAAGTTGTAGCTCGACAAGCTCGATTTGCTCCTGATCAGACCGAAAGGTAAAAAGATTCAGGTGAAAAATACCTATACAACTTAGAATGGCGATCTGTTAGATTTCCTCCTTTTCTGGTCAAAGGTGGAAAATATTATCGTGAGCTTAAAGAATTGTTTTGGAGCCCAAAGAAGGAAAACTATCTAGGAGACGGGCAGTAGTTGGGAAAAGTTGAGTTGAACTGGGTTTTCTAATTTTCAGGGACGCTTTTACGCTTGGAGCTCACATGCTAGACGTGTTCAAGTTCTGGCCTAAAGAGAAAACGTATCAGGTTGTAAAATAAGCTATTGAAGAGCTAAAAAGAAGCTCGACGGTTAAGATTTCTTCCTGTTTTGGACAAAAGAGGAAAAGTATCAGGAGAAATTATTCTTCGCGCTAGCAGCGGAAAGGAGGTCGAGCTCCTGTCTCGACAAA
>CM077110.1:7403206-7430914 GCA_039619505.1 Cimex hemipterus | reverse complement strand
ATTGTCGTCGAGAATCCAAACGGATTGATTACACGATATTTGAAATATGGCAAAAGGAGGCAAAACTCGTAAGGTGAGGTTGAGATGGGGAGTTGATGTCCGAGAGGATCGAGGTCACGATAGCTCTGGTAGTAGAGCAGCGGCGTATCTAGCCGAAGGTCGTGGGTTCGAATCCCTCTCGTGCCATTGACTTTTCTCGTCTCAACTAAAAACCGTAATTAATTGTATTATATTAATTGGTCGAACGGACCACGAAAACAATGAATTAGAGATATTCTTAGTTTCATTAAAAAATCTAAAGTAACAGGAAGACAAGACATTTGCTCCTGATACTCTCGCTTTTCTGACACGGAGCTCAACTTTGGATCTTTCTTAATCCTGATTATTTTTTGTTTCTCACTTTCGCGTATTTATTCGTTTTGACACTTTCGGAAAGTGTCAGGGTTTTCAACAAATAGCGAATTGTTTTCCTATATTTTTAAGTCGATCCGTGTACCGTTAAATCCCGATCCGTCCATTTAATTTGTTTTACCCAGTTAATTGCCCCTGAGCGTCTGTGGGTGGGTTCCTCGATCCTTGGACCTCGTCATTAGGGTTCTTTATTAAAAACCAATCTCGTTACCCGTCCCGTGAAATGGTCCTGTTCAAAAAGTATTAAAATCGATTTACCCACGGGTCCGCGCGGTCGAGACCGTCCCGGAATAACAATACGCCGAATCTCGTATGTAATTAGTGGGAGAAGGTAGAAAAATAAACCGCCTCTCGCTACCAAATCGCCCTCGATGGCTTAACAAATAATTACAGTGTAATAAAAATAATAAATCGTGTTGGGCGGGGATGCTAGCGTTCCACGAGCCGCAGCTGTCCTTCCAGATCGTCCCGATCCTTATCCGCTCGCCCTCCGGCACCGAGGGTTCCTAGGCCTCATTTTTATATGAGAACATGAATAACTAGAGGACAAAGTATTGTGGACGTTTGAACCCTAGTAAAAAAAAAACTAAAAAGGTGCACTTTTCACCGGAAAAGAATAAATAGAAGGCATCGTCCAAATGACGTTTCCGCCTTTGCGCGCTCACGCACCTTCTTAACATATCAATTATCCCGTTTGACAAATGGGCCCGTCCGACCACGCCATGCTCGGAAATCGATCCTCGGCCGATTATTTTAATCCGCAACCGGTCCCCCCCCCTCGAATGAAATTGAGTTTACCCGGGGATAAGATGAGCATCTACTTTCAGACCTTCCGTGCGCAATTTTCCCCTCTAATGGATTCGACTGTTTTTTCCATAGCCGGTTGGTTCTTGCATCCATTGCACTTCCGACTCCCGGAATCAAAACGGGCAGAGTCAAAATATTTGGCTCCAAATTGATATCATGCTGTCATTTTTATAAATGAGAGAGATAAGATTTGACGACATGAATGGACGAATGAAATGAAAAATATTTGTAATATACATGACCTCTTTTTTGTTTCATGATAGGAAGAAATTCAAGATGAAGAAGAACGCCAAGTCAAGCTCCTGTCATAGCCCTTAAAGAAAAGAGTATCAGGAGCTAAACTTCCTATCCTCCTGTTACTTTGGATTTTTAAACTAACAGTATTTCGAATTCGAGGTTTGGAGTATTCGTAATATTTTAAATGTAAAAGTACCCGTTTTGTTTCACGAAAGGGCGAAAATATGAGAACGAAGAGCGAGCTAATTGCACGTTGCATCTTTCAGAATCGCGCCGGCTAATTTATTACGCCGTTGTGCACACGATGTGGAAGAGGGTTCAATTATTGTCTTATTCCTGTAGTCTCTTTATCTTGCGAACGTAGATTCTTATCTGGCCGGGTTTGCGGAAGCGTGGGACCGCTACGGTTCGCTTCGTCCAACCCCCTCCGCGGCGGGAAGGAGGAAAGCCCGTCACTAATTACAACAGGGTGGTGTGTAATTTTAGTAGCATCTAATTGGTATACTTTCTTTATATATTTTTTTTCACATTTGCCGGATTTTGATCGAAACCCCTTGCAGTGAGGAAACGGGCGATAAACGCCCCCTCCTACGTTTTTACCCCATCCGAAAAGCTCTCAGATCACGCAATTATCGATTTGAAAAACCCAGATTGTAATGATAACCGGCACGAGAGGCTTTTAAAAAAATATATATACATATATACAAACCATCCACTTTTTACCAAAAGCTACCCCCATCCTGTGTCATGTGGCATTTTTTCCTTTTTTTTCACACCAACTCCCTTTCCCAGTTTTCGTTATCAACCCGGGAAAATTAATTTTCCCTGCCCCATATCTTCAAAAGGCCTTAACTTTCTCTAAATTTCTCTTTCTAATTGTCCTCTCAGTTTATTATTGTTATTTTCCATAGTGTTTTTAACCACCACCACCTTTCAAATTTGTGAGAGTGAGGGGATTTCACATAAAATGGGAAAGGAAAATCTGAAATTATTACAATAGGTTTTACATTTTTTTCTTACAGACCAAGCTCAAAATGGTGAACATGTGTGAGATTTTTGTATAACGACTAAGAGATTACGCTTGACCTCCTGTCTTTTGAAGTAGGACTCCCGAATCGTGACGTCATATTGGTGAACCAATTTTTTTTTAAATTTCATATATATGATGTCACGATGCGGGAGTCCTACTTCAAAAGACAGGAGGTCAGGCTTAATCTCTCAGTCGTTTTGATGGCTTTTTACTTTATTGAACACCTGTGTCCGTCTAAATTAGGACGTTTTGATTCTAGATTTAATTCCTCCAACTCTCTCTACTCTCTCTTTCTCTCTCTCTCTCTTTCACTCTCTCTCCCTCCCAGGCCCGGTGTGCGGGGTACGGCGTAAAAATAAATAGAAAAAAAAAACGAGAATTCCCCTCTTGCCTCCGAGCCGGATTTGTGGATCAAATGTAGTGATAAATTCGAGATAGGCGAGGTGAGAGAAGCTGAAGGAGGGAAAAAACGAATGGAACGGAGCCGGGGTTGGTTCGTAAAGGCACGAAACCCCTAGGGGCACCGGCTCGTTAATCAGCTCTTAACGCCGAAACGTTTTCACAACCCCTTGGGGCTGTGACTTGTGAAACTCCTCCCCCCGAGAAGACTGAGCCCGGGCACGATCTCTCCGGCACTTGGCGAGAAGAGAAGGTGCGAGTTCCGAAGGACAAATTTGCAACACCCTGAATATCGGCTAAAATACATCAAATGCTCCATAACGCAACTTTATTAAGTATTAGACCGATTTCTACCATTATTCCCCCGATAGGATATACAACATAAATAATTATGGGCATATTGACTTAATAATGACTAATGGAATGAAATCAATCGAGAGATTGATCAACTGACTATAGGCCGACGTAATTAACAACTCTGGTCATTAATGGCCAATCAATTGATTGGGTCAATAGTCTTGTCAATAATAGAGATCTATCAGGCCATTTTTTCGGTTCGTTCTATCAATAATGCAATCTTTCCATTTATAATTATTTTGGACAAATGTTTGGATAATACCAAGGTGGTCCAATTAATCAACGTTTTGGTTTGATTTCTTTCCATGAGCCAATATTGAGTCAATTGTCTAAATTCCAATTGATTATCACAACATTAACACAAAATGAATATAATTAGAAAAATAGCTGTATTGACTAAAGGAATAGAACAACAAATAGACAAACAAAGCTAAATATTATATTTCTAATGTTGATAAGACTATTGAGTAAGCTGGTATTTATTGATCCCCCAATATAGAAAGCCCCCAAAACAAAACGAAGCTATGGACAGAGAGAACATAAAATAAGTCAAGATTAAATCCCATCATTGACAAGAATATTGACAAAATCAATTGACATTTACGTGCGTTAACAAGCACCAGGTTGATCAATTGATAGAGTCAATAGTTTTGTCTATGTTAGATGTATCGTGAGCATTTTTTCGCTTCGTTCTGTTTAGTATGGAGCCTTGAGGTTTCGACTTGTTTTTGGCTATATCTGATAATAAATACCGACTTAGTCAATAGTCTTGTCAATTTTTTTCTCAGTTTTTTCCATTCTTTCAGTCAATAAAACGGTCTTATCAGTTACATTGATTTTGGGATAATGTTGTAATAATTCACACATATCTAGTCAATTGACTCAATATTGACTCATGGAAGGAAATCCAAAGGCAAAGTTGATCACCGGACTATAGACCTAAATAATTAACAATTCCGGGTCGTTGAAGGTATTTGTAAATGACAAATAATGTAGTCAATAGTCTTGTAAATAATGAGAATTATTCATGACCATCTTTTATCGTTTTCTTCTTTCAGGAATGGAATTTTTTCCATTTATATTTACTTTGGGGCTACTGCTGTGGTAACAAATACAAGCTTGGTCAATTGATTTTAGTCAATAATCCTGTCAATAAGAAGAATGTTTCATGATTTTTTTTAAATCTCCTGCCGTTACGGAGCCCTGAGGTTGCGATTTGTTTTGGCCCACACCCTCATGACAACAAATACCGACCTAGTCAATTGATCGAGTCAATAGCCTTTATCAATAATAGGAATTATTCAGGACTATTATTTTACGTGCGTTCTCTCAGTAATGCAATGTTTCCATTTATATTTATTTTGGGTTAGTCAATAGTCTAGTTAGTAATAGGAATAATTCATAACTATTATTTTTGCTTCGTTCTGTCAGTAATGCAATGCTTCCATTTATATTTATTTCGGGCTCATGATAAAAAATACAAGGTTATAGTTTTATTCCTTGAGTCAATAGACTAGATTGCTTTATTTTCACATTAACCCAAAATTAATACAAATGGAAAGTATGTTGACTTAAACAATGGAAAAAATCTAAAAATTACTGACAGAAGGAAACTAAAACAGATGATGATGAATGATTCCCATTATTGACAAGACTATTGACTAAATCATTTGACATTTACAAATACTTTCAACGACCTGGATTTGTTAATTATTTAGATCCATAGTCCATGAGTCAATATCCTTTGACTGTGTGGACCATAACAAACTGTGGCAAGTTCTTAAAGAGATGGGAATACCAGACCATCTTATTTGTCTCCTGAGAAACCTATATGCCGGTCAAGAAGCAACAGTGAGAAATTGGTTGAAAATCGAGAAAGGAGTTCGACAAGGCTGCATACTGTCTCCTTGCCTATCTAACTTATACGCAGAACACATCATGAGAAAGGCAGGACTCGATGAGTCAGAAACTGGAATTAAGATTGCAGGGAGAAATATCAATAACCTTAGATATGCGGATGATACCACTCTAAGGGCAGAAAGTGAAGAGGAACTAAAGAGCCTCTTAATGCATGTGAAAGAGGAGAGTGCGAAAGTTGGCTTGAAGCTGAACATTAAGAAAACTAAGATCATGGCATCTGGCCCTCTCAATTCCTGGCAAATAGATGGGGAAGGAATGGAAGTAGTGCAGACTTTATTTTCTTGGGCGCCAAGATCACCGCAGATGGGGACTGCAGCCAAGAAATTAAAAGCCGCTTGCTCCTGGGGAGGAAAGCTATGACAAATCTAGACAGCATACTCAAAAGAAGAGACGTCACCCTGCCTAGAAAAGTGCGTATACACAAGGCGATGGTTTTCCCAGTTGCACCCCTTCGACCCAGAGCCGCAATGGACTTAAACATAGTCCTTTAAGCGACTGTGGCGAAGAAGAAACGGTAGAACATGTCCTCCTCAGTTGTCCAAAACACGTCGTTCCACGTGTACGCTGGCTCTTCGAGATAAATGAGCAGACGGCGACTATGGGCGCCATAGCAGCAGCGATCACCGAACGAGCGAAATGTAACGCAACACAAAGATGTGGAAAAGCGTTATGAGACAGAAAGGATGGCCGACATAAAAACAGTCGAATAACACAGCAAAGAAAAAACATCAGAAAAGCCTATACCTCCTCCACCTGAACATCCCGAGAGAGCCGCCTCCACGAGGCCCATCCCGGACGCAGTAAACTAAACTGTGACAAAGAGCTCGCCAGGTGGAGTCGAGATGCGATCGTCTAACAGACAAAGAAAGAACATAACTTCCGTCTATAATTCAAAAAGCTATATAGCAGCGCAAGCCAAGAAGCTGCAAAGAGCCAGATAAGGCTTAGGAGCGGCAATAACGCAAAGGCACAGACGGTTTTCCCATTTGCAATGTATGGCTGTGAAAGTTGGACCATTAGAAAGGCTGAAGAATTGAAGCCTTTGAACTCTGTTGCTGGAGAAGACTTCTGCGAGTCCCTTGGACTGCAAGGCGATCAAACCGGTCAATCCGAGAGGAGATCAACCCAGACTGCTCTCTAGAAGGCCAAATCGTGAAAATGAAACTTAATACTTTGGCTACCAAATGAGAAGAAATTACTCACTGGAGAAGAGCTTAATGCTGGGAAAGATTGAGGGCAAAAGAAGAAGGGAACGACAGAGAATGAGGTGGATGGACGGAGTCACTGAAGCAGTCGGTGTGAGCTTAAACGGACTCCGGAAGATGGTGGAGGACAGGAAGGCCTGGAGGAGCATTGTACATGGGGTCGCGATGGGTCGGACACTTCACAACTAACAACAATAGTCTGGTGATAAACTTTCCGTTTGGATTTCGTTTCATGAGTCAATATCGAGTCAATTGACTAAATTGGTGTGAATTATAACAACAATCACCCAAATTGTACAAAGGTTTTTCGAAGGATCTACGGAAGTCAAGACAGAAAAAAAACTTCCTTTCAGTTTTCGCCGAGCTTTCGACAATTTTTATACCGTCTTCTTCAGAGCATGTCAAAAGCACGGCGGAAAACTGAAAGGATGTTTTTTGGTTTGTTCTCTGCTTCTCTGCTGTATGTTTCCAGCTCATCGGAAAATATTATTATCAGGATAAATACATATTGTAAACAGAGATTATTGACCAAATCAATTGACCAGTTGTGCACATATTTCCTAATTTAATTTGTCGTTTCAGCGTTAATTGTTGTATTATTTTTTAATTTTTAATTTTTTTATTTATTTTGTTTTTAATTATTGTTTGGCGGATTGAATGTCGGCCGGTGAAAATGAATTATTTATCCGAGCCCGTTAGCTCGGGGGTCGTGTGTTAAACGCGGAAAGGTGGGAATCGCAGTGTGTTATTAAACGTCGATAAGGCGGTTGAGTCGTGATGGCCGGTCGTGATTTTCGGACGAGAGGGGGCCCCGATAAATAAGACTCCCAGGCCCTCATCGTCCGGCCCCCCTCGGGATGAGCGCAAAGCGAGACCTTCCGGGCCCCGGTCGTTAACAAATCGATCACACACGGTGAAAACGACCCCCCACGGGCCGTCGAAGCTCACGTCCCGGCGCAGGGAGGAATCCGGCCTGTGGACGACATCAAAGGAATTCACCGGCCGTAGGCGACGTGACACGGGGGCGACAGGAGGTCCTCCGTGATCCGCCTTTTCAAAGAGGAAAACGTACCAGATCAACTGCCAATAAAATGACTGGTGAAAACCGTACCGGCCGGCAACCCCATGAGGTACAAACAGATCGTATTATAGCATACCATAACCAGTGACCTATGCTCTCCAAGTGGGCACGTGTACCACCTCTCTAAGGGTACTACGTTCTAGATTCCCTTGATTTCCCTTAATCCGGAAAGGAGATATCGAATCAGTAGCAAGAAGCTAAGATTATCGGATTAACCACATCTAGTCTAGGATTATCGATATCTTACTGAGTAGAAGCTAATAGTTATCATTTTGACTAGGATTATCGTACGATAATACTAATATTAACCCCACCCGGTGAGGATTAAGATTACACCATACAAAGAAATGACCGATCAGCAACACTGGCGGATTGAGATTATCGGATTAGCCACATCTAGTGTAGGAATCGATATCTAACTGAGTAAATGCTCTTAGTTATCATATTGCCTAGGATTATACTAGGATACTAATTAGCCATATGTAGGTGAGGATTAATATTATCGGATTAGCCATATCTCGTCAAGGATCTTACTGACTAGAACCTAATAGTTATTCTCATTTTGCCAAGGACTATCGTACGACAATAATAATAATTAGCCATATGTAGGGAGAATTGAGATTATCGGATTAGCTACATCTATTATATGATTAAGTTAATCCTTCTAGTAGACTAATAATTCGCCACGCCTAGGCGAGAATTGTGATTTACCTTATAAGGAATTAGTCATTATCAATGGATGTTGTTGGGATTAACGGATTAATCGCATTTTGCCTAAGATTATCGTAATCCTCTGAAAAAGACGACAAATTAATCGCATCTAGACGAGGATTGCGATTGTACCTTATGGAAAATTAATCGTCAAGTAATAGATGAAATTCGGAAAATCGGATTAGTCCCATTTTGTCAAGGATTATTCTCTAAGATTATCGTAGTCTGGGTTGACTGATGGTAATATCAAGATTATCTGATTAACCACATCTAAAAAATGAATAGTTAGTAATAGATGAGATTGGGATAATCCGATTAGTCCCATTTTGTCAAGAATTATCGTAATTCTTCTGAGTAGACTAAAAGTAATGTCTAGCTACGAATTCTCATGCCCGCAGTAAGAAATGACATATCAGCAGGATATTAGAGGATCTTAAAGAAATGAGTCGTTAGCGAAGGATTAGTCACATTTTGCCTAAGATTACCATAATCCTTTGAGTAGACTGTTAATTAGCCACATCTAGGCGAAAATTGTGATTTCACCTTATAGGAAATGAATCATTAGTATTGGATGAGATTAGGGTAGTCGGATTTAGTAACATGTTTTCTAGGATTACCGTAGACCTAATGAGTAGATTAATAGTTAGTGACTTCTAGCCAAATATTTGTCGTATTCGTCATTAGAAATCAGTGTCAGTTCATCTAGTATTATTGTAATCCAGTTGAAAGGCTTATAGTAACATCTACCAGAAGATTACCGTAAACGCGATTAAAAAATTACTAATTAGTAACGTCGAGCTTAGGATTTTCGGATTTGTCATGTTTTGTCTAGGATTGAAATGATCTTCTGAATGGACTGTTAGTCAAATCTGGTCAGGAATTATTATTGCACTTGCGATTAATAATGGCAGTCTTTGGTTTATCGGATTAGCAGAATTTTGCCTAGGGTTAGCCGAATATTATTGTAATCATTATAGGAAATGACTTTTGTGAATCAACTGCTTTACGATTAGACCGGCCTACGACGGATTAGCTGTATTTCCAAATTCCATTAATACGGTAACCTAGGTACAGGATTGACGGATTAGTCACAAATAAAAACTAGGATTATCGTAATCCTGTTAGCATGCTAATAATAAATTAAAACTTTTCCATGGTTATCGTGCTCATAGTTGGTGCACGCAGGATTAAAAACAGATTATCGGCGGATGATGGATTAACAACATCTATTACAAGATTATCTTTATTGTCAGTTTAAATAGATTAGCCCAATCTAGCCAAGGATTTTGGTAAACCTTACATTTCATAAATAATCGGTAAATACGAGTTAAGATTATCGCTATCTGTGTTGGCAGTCGACGGATTAACAATGGATTATCGTATTTAATATGTACTTAAGTATTAACATCTATCGTAGGATTATGAACCGATTTTTTTTTTTTTTTTTACCATCGTTAGTGAATCTTGAATTAGTGACACCTAGCCCAGGATTGTCGTAAATCTTATACTATATTACTGATTGATAAATAGGAGTTGAAAATTATCGCTCCCTTTATTGGCAGACGACGGATTAACAATGGATTATCATATTTAGTATGTGTTAGTTACTACTCATTAACAACATCTATCCTAGGATTATCACCGGATTATTGTACCCCTCGTTAGTAGACGGTGGATTAATGACACCAAGTACAGAAATTGTCGTAAATCTTGTATGATATTACTGATTGGTAAATAGGATTTCAAAAATTATCGCTCTCTTTCTTGGCAAGCACCGGATTAACAACTGATTATCGTGTTTGGTATGTAGTTAGTGACTACTGATTATCAACATCTATCCTAGGATGCCAGCTACAACTTATTAACAATATCTAACCTTGGATTAACAAAGGATTATTGTATCCTTCGTTGGTAGACGATGGATTAGTGACACCTAGCCCAGGATTGTCGTAAATCTTATATGACATTACCGACTGGTAAATAAGAGTTAAAAAATTATCGCTCCTCTTTGTTGGCAGATGACGAATTAACAACGGTTTATCGTATTTAGTATGCAGTTAGTGATTATTAATTAATAACATATATCATAGGATTAACAAAGGATTATCCTACCCCTCGTTAGTATACGATGGATTAGTGACACCAATAAAAAATTGGCGTAAATCTTATATAACATTACACATTGATAAATACAAGTATAAAAATTATCGCTCTCTTTGTAGGCAGACAACTGATTAACAACGGATTATGGCACTCCTATTTAGTAGACGCCTGTTTAACATCAAGCCTAGGATTCACAACGAATTCTTGTACACTTAGCAGAAGACGGATTAGTCACATCTAGCCTAGGATGTTCATAAACCTTGCATTAAATGACCAATTGATAATTATGAGTTGAAGATTATCGTACTCTTTGTTGGGAGTCGTCGGATTAACAATGGATTATCATACTCCTAGTTAGTAAACGACTGATGAACAACCTCTGGCCTAGGATTATCTTTATTAAGTTGGATTTTGGCAGGATGCGGTTATGACTGTCGAGGTCGCTAATCTTCTTTCTTTCTGAGTTTATTATTAGATTTGGAGAAAATCCAGTTGGGCAAGAGCTTTTGACACAAGCCAGGCCCTCCCATTGTCGCCTTATTCCTTAACAGCATGTGGCTAAATACCTGCCAGCGTGAGATCTTCTTAATTACTCATTGTACTCTATTTTTACGGGACGATCAATCACTCGGGACTTTTTTTTGTTTTGTTTTCATCGCTGTTGAACAAAATCGACTTTCACGTCGTTGAGTGGGCGACGAGGTTTGTCTCATGTTCTAATAGTCACCCCTTTTCTTTCTCCCTCGCCTCCCCACCGTCGGTTTGTAAATGTCCGCCGGGTCTCGCAGTGCACAGGGAAGGAGGTGGCCGCGGTCCGCGAGGTCGGCCATTGGATCCCCACCACGGGATTTATGCTCTATCCGAGGTCCCACCTTCTTTCCTCCCCTGGGAAATGATCGTCGACGGGGTAGCGAGTGGAGAAAGGGAGGCGCTAGATATAGAAAAAAAAGAAAAGGGGAAAAAAAGACCCCTTTCGCGACCGCGATGTCCAAAGTTCCGCACAATTCCATCATCACGATTCGGGGGTTCAATCGCCCGTTAAAAAAAAATGTTTGACCAAGCACGTGAATCGTATACCGACAATCCGAGCATAATGTTCACAGAGTGTTTTATTTTTCCAATTTTCAAATACAAGACAATTTTATGTTTCATCATAATGACGTCATAATTGACGAGTCATTGGACTAGAAAACTTTGACGACACTTGAAATAAAGGAAAGATTGTGAGAGGGTGCGTGAGGGAGTAAAGTTTTTCTCAAAAACTAAGAACTTCATTGAGATACACTAAAAGTAAAGCCTTAACAAGTAAAGAGAGAAAGGGGCTGAGAAGGTGAGGGAAAGAGGGAGAGTGATTTTTTCTCAAATATTCAAAAATGAAACAGTAATATTGAAAGTATGACGTCATCATTGGGGCGTAATTGACTAAGAATTTCATCGAGATGCACTAAAAAATAAAGCTTGGAGAACAGAAGGTTGTAAACAGAGAGGGTGAGAGAAAGAGAGATGAAGAGAGAGAGAGAAAACGAGGGATAGAGAAAGAAAGAGTGAAAGGAAAAAAAGAGAGAGGGAGAGAGAATGAAAGAATAAAGGTAACTAACTGTTTGACGCCTTAATTGAACTAAGAACATCATGATACACTGGAATATAAAGACTGAAGGGCAGAAAGCGATAATGAGCGAGGATATAGAGAGAGAGAGGGAAAAAAGAGAGAATTTTTTTCTCTAATATGCAAAAAATGACACAATAAGGTTGTCAGTATGACGTCATAACTGGGGCGTAATTGAACTAAGAACTTCATAAGGATGCACTAAAAAATAAAGACTAAGGACAGAAGGCGGTAAAGAGAGAGTGAGAGAGAAAAATAGACCAAAACGGAGAGAGAGAGTGGATTTTTCTCATATATTCAAAAATGAAACAAAGGTAAAAGGTTAACAATATGACGTCATAAATGAACTAATAACTTCAACGAATCACAGAAAAAATATGACGGAATTAAGGCCGACGTTTATTACTTCAACAATAACTCCCAAATTATGACGTCATATTGGTGAACCACAAACTGATCCATGTTGGTCGTTGTGAGAGAATAATGTCAAAAAATCGAGGTATATGCCATATTAGAAACATGGCCTCAGAAACAACTGGTGGTATTCGATCATGTATAAAAAGTAACGATTTTTTTTTTTTCAAAATTCACCTGAACCAGAAGTTTTCTCAAGAAACATGTGTCAAATTAACTATACTAAAGTCAGGCATGCCATTAATTCAAATACATAACATAAACACTTCACAACTCTGAGAAATAAGGACTGAAACGAATTTAATTATGAAAATAAAAATAAGAAGAGACAGTGAGAACGACTCAGAGGCAGAGGTGTTACGAGTATATAAAAGAAAGAAGAAGATAGAATATAAAAGAAAGATTATTAAATATATATTGGGTCAGAATTGATGTCAATGATGGCCCTCAAACCTGCCCTATCCTCATTCTCGTTCTGATTTAGGGTAGAGCACCGAAAAAAAAACCAGCCGCGGTATTGGCAAAGACGCGCGCGCGCTGTTTTCGACGCCCGGGGCCAGTTCTCCATGTAACACCAGCGGGCTATCAAGATGAAGCCCAGGCCGTAACGGTGTTCCCTTTAACAAGTCCTCGTTGCCCAGTCTATAATTACACAGCTCCGCCTCTCTCTATCTACATCTATAATATAACATCCCATTATATAACATATTTCTACCCGCCCAATAACTTATTGCCTTTTTTCCCTCCTCCTATGTTGTTCCTTAATTTTTTCCCCACTTTCTTTTACAATCTCCACAAGTCCTGAAGGCTTTCGTGTCTTGTAAAACCAGGATGCAATATTTTTCCGAGAGATTTCCGCTAAGATACGAAAGGAAAATAAGGTAAAAGGGGGCAAAGTGCACAGATAACAAGAAATTAACAACAAATGAACATCAACGGATTTGAATTTGAAAAGTGGCGTTTGACTCTTTGGCTGATGCGTGTCAATAATCGACAACCAAAGAAACAAATAAAAGCAGTGAATAGGTGGTAAAAAAATTAATAAATAGCTCACTTCAGCAGTATTTCTGTCGTTTTTTCTTCTTCCTTATATGCACTTATCTGCTCTTCTATTATCGTATTTTATGTCGTAGCTTCACAGAAATATAATGGCGGGCTAAAAGAAAGAGAATTAGATTTAGTCAAGATAAAATATTAAAATGTACGCAGATAATAAGAAACCACTTACAAGTGAACATGGACGGATTTATTAAAATTCCGTATCACTCGTTGACTGTTGTAGATAATTAATCGACAACTGAAGAAAGAAATAAAAACTGAAAAAGACGTAAAAATGAATACATACAACACAGTTTAACTGTATTTCTAGATTTTTCTTTTTTCTTTCTGCATTTGTTCTTATATGCAGGTCTATAACAGAAATATAAAGGAGGAAAAAAGAGAAGAGTGATTGAGGCAAGATAAAGGGTTAAAAGAACACAGATAATAAGAAACCACTTACAAGTGAACATCGATGGATTTAAAATTGCAAAGTGCTGTTTTGCTCGTTGGCTGATGCAGATCGATAATCGACACGAGAAAAAACCGGTTAAAAGGTTGTAAAAAAATTATTGGAAGTAACACGTATTAACTGTACTTATGTGGAACCCCCCCCTCAATACTAGCATTTGCTGTTGAAAGATGGCAGCTATTTATAAACATAAGGGGGGGAAAAGCGAGATACAAATTTAGGCAAGGTAAAAAAAGCAAAATGACAAGAAACAACGTGCAAATGAATTTTGTCGAGTTTAAAGTAGCTTCAAAAAGAAAGAGAAAAAATTGAGAGGCGTTAAAAATTAATAGAACTCAATTTCATAATTAATGTTCAGTACGATGGTAGATTCACATAAACACAAGTGAGAAAAAAGAGGGAAGGTGGATTGAGGAAAACGAAAAGGGCAAAAGTATACAGATAAAAAGAAACAACTTGCAAGTGAACCTCAACGGATTTAAAGTTGTAAAGAGCCTTTTGACTCGTTCGCCGATGCAGATCATTAAGCGACAGCAGAAAAACAAATAAAATGTGAAAAGAAATAAAACACTTCAAATTACTTCTGTAGTTTTTTTTAATTATAATTTTGGTGTTATATCATGGTAGAATGATAGTAAGAGGTTAAGGGAAGGTAAAAGAGAATAAAGTGCACAGATAATAAGAAACTATTTACAAGAGAACCTCGATGGATTAAAATTTGCTAAGTGCCGTTTGACTCGTTGGCCGATGCAGATTAACAATCGACCACCGAAGGAAGAAATAAGAACAGTGAAAATGAAAACTTTAACAGATTTCCCAAGAAGTCCCAAGTTCAAAAATGCATCGGTAAATACCAGTCCCGCGCTGATCCATATGAGATTTGTATTTTTTTAAATCCGTCCGTGAGTCGTTAAAACAGCCGCCCCCACCCAACCCCCTGGAACCCATTGTGGCCGCTATCTGCCACCGGGTCACAAAGGACGGGGGCGGACAATACGCCGCTATCTACTCCGCCGCCCCCCAAGCTCTTGTTAATTGAAAGAGCACGCATCGCCGCCCCCGAAAGGGCCGTTCGTCCGGACGCGCGCGCCACCCCCATTCGAGATGAAAAAACATACAATCCTTTGCATTTGTCGGGAAATAAAAAATCGGAGAAAAAAAGAGTTCTATAAGGAAAAAACCCTAATATTTTCTCTCTCTCTAATCCTTTAAAACGTTTTCGCTTCAACCCCCCCCCCAATTTTTTTAAAATATTGATTATTATTGATCTGCACTGGTCAACGAGTTAAATGGCACTTACAAAGTTTAAATCCATCGAGGTTCACTTGTAAGTTGATCGTTATCTGCATTTTTTACTAGTTTACCTTGCCACAAGCCTTCTGTTCTTCTCCCTTATATTTGTATTATAAATTAGCAAATACACAAAGAAAAAAGCGATAGAAGAACAGTTAAAGTGTGTTATCTCTATTAGGTTTTTATTTCCTTTTCACTGTCTTTATTTATTTCTTTCTTCAGTTTTATTATTATTATTATTATTAGAAGTATTTTTATATTACCTTTTCATTTTGTTTATTTGTTTCTTGAGTTGTCGTCTACAGATCAACACCTACCAAGGAGTAAAACGACCCTTTGCAAATTTAATTTTATCGAGGTTCAATTGTAAGTTGTTTCTTACTATCTATGTACTTTTTGCCTTTTTACCTTTACTCAATCTTTCTTCCCTTCCACAGATTTTTTCCTTTTGTTTATAAAAATCTATCATGCAGTTACATTCACATCCACCTACCATCAACAACAGCAAATACAGTTTAAAAAAAGACCTTCAAATACTCAAACTGTATTATATTTATTAATCTTTTACGACCTTCGGAATTTTTAATTCTTTATTTGGTTGTCGATTAATTATCTGGACAGGACAACGCGTCAAACGGCTCTTACAAAAGTTTAAATCCATCGAGGTTCATGTAAGTTGATCCTTATTGTCTGTGTACATTTTGCCTTTTCAACTACATATAAAAAAAAAAACTGTTTACTAAACAAGATCCACGATGCCTGACAAAAAACTTACATCTATTCAGATCGTTTTGTCTGACCCATCCTAAAGACGCGTATGTGCCAAATAGACACGAATGCAAACTTGAACAGATTTTTCATTATCATTCATGTTTTATGAACATCACATATGTCCAAAAGGCACATCAAAAATTTTAGGTTAAAAAAATCCAAGATGCTTGACTAAAAATTCATTTTTTCTCGTCGGATCGTCTTATCCGTCCCATCCTAAAGACGCATGTGTGCCAAACATACACGCCTGCCAAACTAAAACAGGTTTTGTACTATCATTCATGTTTTATGAACATCGCATCTGTCCAAAAACCACATAAAAAATTTTCGGTTATAAAAAAATTCCACGACGCTTGACGAAAAACTCACTTTTTCTCTTCAAATCGTTTTACCCATCCCATCCTAAAGAAGTCCCAACAGACACGCATGCACACACTTGAATAATAAAAACCGTTCGTTGTCACATCTAGAACCAAATTTAGGTACGACTTACACAATTCAAATTTTGCTTCACGGTCCGTTTTTTTTTTTCATTTCATCTCAGACCAGTTCCAAATGAAACGAGATTTTTTTTTAATAATCTTTAATTGTTTCTTGTTATATGCCTAATTTATGCTCTTTTACATTTACTCAATTGCTCTTCCCGGTTTTTTTTCTCTCCAATATATGTGTAACATCCCTTAGAAAAGTTGTTCCAAAAGTGCTATTTTAGGCCAACTGAGTAATGAATTAAAATACTGTCCGACTGCAATGCTAAGGTCTAAGCCAGTCGGGACAAACACTGGCCTCCCGGACCAGAGTTCAACGGGCATAAACAAATACATAACAAAAAAAAAGTATCAAAAGAATATTAGAAACATACTTTGTAATAGGTTATGTGATAAATGGTAAATTTTATGTAAAATTTTTGAAAAAATAAAAACCACTTGAATGGGTGGTTCCTCCCCCCCCCTTCAAAATGTAATTGTAAGTTAATTGTAACATAAAAGAAGAAAATGTTTTATATTAATTTTTTTATTATCAATTATTATATGTATTTCTAAAATGCAAAGAAACAGTATTTTTCCCGAGTACCTAAGTCAAATTTTGTTCAATTTTAACATGAAAATAAAACGCGAGTTTATAACAATTTTTTTTTTTATTTGAAAAGAAATTTTTTTTAAAGTTAAAATATTGTTTTTTTACGACACAACAAAAAAATATGTATGTTATGAAGAATTATCTTTTTTTTTTACTTTCTCTAAAATATAAAATTAAAATCAAAACAATAAAAAAAGTTAATTTAGAGAACACTAAAATTTTAATTATTACTTTATGAGGCATCATTAATTGTAACAGAAATATATATATTTCCATGGCCACCATATAAGAGGAAATACCCAATTATTATATTTCTAAAATGCAAAGAAACAGGATTTTTCCCGAGTACCTAAGTCAAATTTTGTTCAATTTTAACATGAAAATAAAACGCGAGTTTACAACAATTTTTTTTTATTTGAAAAGAATTTTTTTTAAAGTTAAAATATTGTTTTTTTATGACACATAATAAAAAAAATATGTATGTTATGAAGAATTTTTTTTTTTTTACTTTCTCTAAAATATAAAATTATTATTATTATTAATTTTTAAGGGCGTAAAATATAAAATTAAAATTAAAACAATAAAAAAAGTTAATTTAGAGAGCACTAAAATTTTAATTATTACTTTATGAGGCATCATTAATTGTAACAGAAATATAAATTTCCATGGCCATCATGTAAGAGGAAATACCAAAAGAAAAAAAAAGCCGTAGAAGAATAGTTGAAGTGTGTTAACTCATTTTTTTTACCTCCTTTTCACTCTCTTTAATTCTTTCATCGGATGTCGATTATTAATGTGCTTCAACTGATGAATCAAACGGCACTTCGCTAGTTTACATCCACCAATGTTCAATTGTATAGTTTTTCTTATTGTCTGTGTACATTTTGTGTTTTTACCTTCATTTTTTCTCTCTCTCTCTCTCTCTCATACTTCAATTAATCCACTATCATACATCAGCAAATGCATATAAGAAATAAGAAAGAAGCATCAGAAGTGCAGTTTTAAACATGTTACCTCTATTAATTTTTTTCATTATAGTTCACTGTTCGTTTCTTCAATTGTTGATTGATCTACATCGACCCACAAGTCAAATGATTTCTAAGTTAAAATTCGTCGAGGTTTACTTGCAAATTGTTTCTTATTATCTGTGTACTTTTTGTCATTTTACCTATAATCAACCTCTCTTCTCTTCCTGTTTTCCCCTAGGTTTATACGAATCTATAATAAAACAGCAAGTGGTTTTTAAAAAAAATTGAAACAGTTAATTTTTAAAAAAAGAACATTTGTTAGCTGCCAAAATTTATATTTTATATTTAGATAAGTAAATCAATTTTAAAATGTGATCCAAAATGTTGAACAGTTTATTTTGTGGTTTAATCTGTTGCCCGGTCCTTTTAGCCAAAACTTTGTGTCCCATGTTATACTTGCGTACGTCAGTTCTTCTGGTTTTCAATATGCTTGGAAGAGTAGGATAATGTAATGAAATAGACTGAATAAAAGATGGATACTTGGTGGTCATTTCGCTTATCTGTATCAAGTTTCTTGTCTGAATCTGAAAAAGCTATCTCGGCATTGCATCCTGTGCTGGATTATATTTTGATACATACAGCTTGTCCAGTTTGGAGTGATCTTAATTCTCATCCAAATCTTTTTGTCATGTTACAAGGTAGAAATTGTTCCTATTAATGGTGGTACGGTGTAGACTACAGTTGCACTTGTCATTTCTTCATTTGATTATAGTTTAATTTTTTCAACATCTGTAGGTGACATTTTTCTTGTCTATTGTACAACAGGCTTTCTTATTTCTCTGCAAGTTTTCATCCATCAATGTTCACTTGTATGTTTTTTATCTGGGGATCACAAGGTGCAGACCTGGTGTATTATTTTTCTTGTTATCTGTGTACATTATGCTCTCATACTTTGTCACAAGCCCTCTTTTTTTCTCTCTGTTGTGTTTATACGAATCTACAATATTTTTTTCATAAACTACAAAAAAACAAGGGTCATCCACCTTGTACTACATTCATCCACCAGAATGAAAATAACATAAATTACAAACATGAAAATATTTTTAATCATAATTATATTTTACAATCTCCCCAAATGATCTGTGCGAGATGAATGTATATTTTAAAATCACAGTTATCCTTACTGTATAAATTAAAAAAAAAAAAAAAAAGATTATATGAAATATGTACGCTGATGTACAGGTCATGTTAGTCGTTGAGCTTGTCAACTTCATCTGAGTCATCTGGGTTGAGACATTCTATCTTACGTCCTGCAAAAAATAAAAATATTTAAAAAATATTACCAACTTCTGTCAGATTTAATTTACGATGGCGTACCGAAATGGTCCTGAATCTGTTTCAGGACGGTGCTGTACTCCTGTGAAGATACGAGGTTGATCGCTATGCCTGTCTTACCAAACCGCCCTGTCCTTCCGATCCTGTGCAGGTATGTCTCGCAGTCGGCACGACGCTGCTGGTCGACGGGCATGTCAAAGTTGACGACTACAGTGACCTGTTCGATGTCAATTCCTCTAGACAGTACATTGGTTGTTATGAGCACTTTCTCCTTGCCATCTCTGAACCTGTCGAGTACAGCGATACGCTGTTCGACAGTAAGCTCGCCTGAGAGTAGCGCTACAGCATGTCCATCCCGTGAGAGCTTCTCTGTCAGCCATGACGCCATCTTCCTTGTCTGAAAATCAAAACAAATTTTAAAAAAAACTGCAAAATGCAGTATTCTGTTTGTCCAAACCTGGCAGAATATCATCATCTGTCCAACAGTAATCCCACCATATATGTTAGCAATCGCCTGGTACTTCTCATCCTTGTGCTCGCATACTGTGTAGTACTGCTTGATATTCTCTAAAGACTCTTCCTCACGTTTCAACCTGATGAGGAGCGGATTCGGTACAATGCCCTTGGCAAATTGCATCACCTCCTCGTCGTATGTTGCTGAGAAGAACATGATCTGGCATTTCTCAGAAAGGTACTTTCTGATCCTGAAACTTTGGTCTTGGTGGCCCTGAGTCGCAATCATGACATCTGCCTCGTCCAATACAAAGACGGTGATTTTGCTCAGGTCAAAGAACTTATACTTGGTTGCCCAGTCCAACACCTTGCCCGGTGTACCAATTATGATGTGCTCATCTATCTTTGTATGCTTTGGCACTGCAGAAAACAGAAAAACTCAATCTATCTTTTTCTTTGTTTATTTTTTAAACAAAATCTCTTACAGTCTTCTCCTCGTACGGCATAGCGTATCCGTACATCATCACAGAACTGCCCCATTTTAGCTGCAACCTCACCGGTCTGTATAGCAAGCTCGTAAGTCGGTGATAGGCACAGCACCTGAGGGTATTTGTTCTCAACAACGACTCGTGACAGCATGGCAAGGACAAACGCCGCTGTTTTCCCCGTACCGGATTGCGACTGCGCAATCATATTCTGAGGCCTGACCAAAAAAAAAAATTTATTTTAATTGCACATACACCTTAAAAATCTCAAGACTTACGGGTCAGCAAGTAATATGGGTAGCGCCGTCTCCTGGATCTTTGAAGGTGTGTTGAAGCCCATTTCATAGACACCTTTGAGGAGATTTGGTTGTCTGCAGAAAGAAATCAAAACCATTTTTTTTTTTTTTTTTTTTTTTTAAAAGGCTTATTGACTTACAAATTGAGCGCCTCGAACGACTTGATTGAGTGGAGTGGTGAGAATGGGTCCTGGCGTTGAATCTCAATCTCAGCCTTCGAAGTCACAAGCTTTGTCCGTGTTATCTTCTGAAGGAGGCTCTTCTCTGCTTTTGTTATCTTGTCTTCATCTTCTCCACCATCAGCCGTCGTGACGGGCTTGTTCGATGGAAGCACTGTGTTGTTCCCCTCCTTCAGTGTCAAATCGACAAACTGGAAAAACAAAATTAAAAATGCTGAAAATACAAGTAAAGTTGATATTAAGAACATTGCATGATTTCTAAAAAATCTCAAGTGATTCAGTCTAAAATGAACAAACCTGATCATAAACTTTGGACTTTAAAAAGAACTGTTTAAGAAATTGACTTAACATTCTAATCAAAACCATACCAAGTTGGCACATGTGATTCAGTCTAAATTGAAAAACCTGATCATGAAGTTTTGATTAAAAATTTCAAGAAATTGACTTAACATTCAATCAAGGCTGTACCAAGTTAGCACACCTGGTTCAGTCTAAATCGAACAAACCTGATCATGAACTTTTGATTAAAAAACTGTTTACAAGATTGATGTAACAATCTAACCAAAAGTAAACCACGTTTTCACACCTGGTTCAGTCTAAATCAAACAAATCTGATCATGAACTTTTGAGTTAAAAAATAATAAATAAATAAAAACTGTTTAAGAAATTGACATAACATTCTAATCAAAACTGTATCGTTAGCACACCTGGTTCAGTCTAAATCGATCAAATCCGATCATGAACTTTTGATTGGGGAGTAAACTATTCAAGATATTTCAAAAAGATGGGACACCAGACTTTCAAATTAAATCCTAGATAAACAATCCAAAACCAATCTAAACTAATGACCGTCTTTGTTTCAATAATAAGACTTCACTTTATAAATAAAATAAGTTCGCAAACCTGATATTTTAAACTTAGAACTGAACCACATTGTACAAAAATTGAATCATTGAAGCATGTTTTTCCCCTACTGAGCCGGTGATTAACAAACCTTATTATTAAAACAATTGATTATTAGATCATAATTTCTTGAATTGATCTCTACAGTTCCGTAATCTGTCCAGAACCAATTTTGGTGAACCTGAGATTTTCAATTTAGATCCGAATCAACAAATATTGAGATTTAGCATGTTTCCCCCCTACTGATTCTATGATTAACAAAACTTATTTTTTAAAAATTGATCATTGGATTTTTATTCCTTGAAATAATCTTTTATTAAAAGTTGTGTTTAATCCGAATTCAGGCAAGATGTCATGTTGGCAGACTTGATTTTTACTGTTTACTGCATAATTGCATAATAAAATTCGTTTTATGTATTTTTTATTTTAAAGAGAGTGTTTGTTGAGTAAAATGATGCAGTTAAAGTTAGAAAATGATCACTGCGTCATGAGTAATGATGAAACGACGGATCGAAGTCGAGTTTGAAATATCTCAGGATGATCGCGGGTTATGTCGCCTTTAAATCGAATATTTTTCTTTTAAAAATGCGTGTTTTTATTTAAGAAAGACGGTTTTTCGTTTTTAAAACGAAGTTTTAAGTCGTTTTCGGATCTATAATAGGGCAAAGAATACTCACGTTCTTGGCGATGTCCTGTTCGGCCGCTTTGTCTCCCCATCCACCCTGCTCCTGGTACATCCTTCAGCTTTTTTTCCGTTACAGGTTTATGGTTGGAAAAAGAAAAAGAAGAAAAGGAAAAACCGGATTAGTGGAAAATAAAGACGAAAGACGAAAAACGGTCCGCCCGGTCTCGCCTCGTGTCAATAAAACCGCTCAGGGATAAAGTGTTTTGTTTTTCGGAATCGTCGTCCCGCCAGTGTTGCCCCGCAGTCGGAGCCAAAGGGACAAAAGCAAACGACTCGACCTTTGAAAACAAAAACAACAAAATATACCAAAAGACTGTTATTTATTAAATAAAACATAAATAAAAAACACCATAAAAACAGGATAATTATAAAAAACTAAATCTCTCTACCTCACTGTTCACGATTCACATCTTTACAGATTAAAAATAATAAAAACCTTCTTAAGCAAAAAGTACACATATCACATAAATTTAAACAAACCCTATTCAAATTAAACAAATTTGAAAAATTTATATCCCTCATATTAAAGTCAAACGAAAAAAAGATCGCAAAACCAACTTTGAACTGTGGAGCCCCCCCCCCCTTAAATTTGGATCTAGACATGACAACGAACGGTTATTTTTATTCGATTCAAATGCATGGGTGCATACAGGCATATCTGTTTGACACATATTTGTCTTAAAGATGGGACGGATAAAACGATCTGAATAGGAGAAGTGAGTTTTTTTGGTCAGGCATCGTGGATTTTATTTTTTTATGTGGTTTTTGGTCTGAATTGTGGACAGATGTGATGTCAGTCAAGACATTTCATAAAATACAAATGATTATTTATAAAAAAAAAATCCTGTTTTATTTAAAACTGTTCTAAGATATTAGGCGTGTTTGATAGGTCGTATGTTAGTCTAGCAGTAGTTAGTCAGTCTTTTGGGTCGATTGTTGGTCGAACAGGGTGAATTTTATGGTGATCTGAAGTTAATAAAGAAAAACGTTTATTAACAATGAACAAAATATTTTTGTTTCTTAAGAGATCAATGTAGGTTGGTTGAATCTGAGTGTTTGGACTACATGAAGTTTTGGTCTGATTTTTGGTCTTTTGGATCGGACTTTTCGTCGGATATCTGCACTCATTTGTTGGTAACAAGTTAATAGATGAGAACAACACTTGAGGATCGGTCAAACATCATGGTTTCTTAAGACCTCAACGTTCCAACTTTGTAGGTCGGTGGAATTTGGTCCTTTGGTCTATATAAAATTTTGTCGTGAATTTTGGACAGTCAATAAACTCTATAAGCCAGAATAATTGAAAGAACCTGTGTGATCAGTGTGGTCTGAGGTATTAAGCGTGTTTGGTAGGACGTTTACGTATTTTGGACTTTTGGATCGAATTTTTGGTCAGGTATTGCGACTTATATCTTGTCCTTAAATTAATAAAAAAGAAGAATTGTTGACCAACGGCAAAATATTTTTCTTTCTTATCACCTAAGAGTTATTTTGCTTGTCTGCTGTCACAAGCTGTGTTTGTTTTTATTATTTTTTTAATCTTTGTAATGAAAATTGGATTGATAACTTAGATATGATGATGTTCGGGCTTCGACTGTGAACCGGAAACCGAAATTTGGTTTTTGTGGCTCGCTGTTAGTTTTTCTCATTTTTCAATATAGAGAGAAAAACAGCCCGACTAGTCGCAGCTGTGCACTCTTCGTGTATTTTTATCTTCTGACCTCGCCCCGATGATCCGCGCGTCTACCTCCCCACCATATCGCGTCCTAATAGGCGAATTTCTTTTCTTTTCTTTTTTTTTATCCAAAAGTTGTCCACAACGAAAAAAGACATTTTCCTCGTCATCGGGGGCCTTATTTCAAAAAAGGGCGTCCTCCTGGGTCCCCTTCGGATCGTCCGGCGTCGCGTCGTACGCCTCGTCTAAATTTAGAGCCGCCTCCCCCCTGGCATTCCTCGTCGGGCCAGCTGTAGAAAAGCGGAACCAGGTGCAGCCCCGTTTCGCGGGACACACGGCAAGAATTGACACGGGAACAACGGGTGAAAGGGTGGCACAGTTCGAGAGGGCGACGGTGATGCTGCCCCGAGATGATGTTCACCGGCTCCTACGGCAAGAAGCGCAGCTCGACCGTGCGGACCGCATCTCTCTCCAGTCATGAGGTACCATAGTGGGGTCCGACACCAACGCCCTTCCGGGCCGACAAGGCTCAAAAACCTAATGCACCTCACAACAAACTAAAACCACTTCAAACCTTTCACACAAGAATAAAACAACACAAAAAACAACAATTCAACAGAAATCTTAATGGGTGGGGGAGAAAAGACCTACAAAAACCAACAACCTCACCCCACCCAAGTAAGGATTAAGGTCAATGAGATCCTTTTGTTTTTGTTTACAAATAGTAACCATCACCCCCTCTATTGAAGAAATGCGACCTTATCCGAATTCCTAGCGTTCCCAATCCCCAACCAACCAAAAAAATATTACCCATCCATTAACCCAGTTCGAAACATTTCTGTTTCTCTGTTTGAGGCACAATCAACGCTTTGTTTGTTTACACCCTCCTTTAGTTCATATATACAGTGTCTGTTTACAGAGCGATATACGTTTGTACAAACTCGAAGGTCGTACTGTAATTACAGACAGCTTATTTAACGAAATTGCGCCTTTCCTATATACAAGACTAAAAACCAAAGTATTGTATGTGTAATATTACTGTTAAATTTTCGCGGATCACTAATATGACGTCATAATTGGGGTGTGATTGAACTGTTAAACGATACAAGTTGACTTTATCTTTCACGAATGAGTGAGGAAAAGAAGCATATATATTTTTTTATATGTCATGATATTTTTTTGGTTCAATGAAATGTACTACTCACTACTTTTCTCTCTCCCTCACCCAGTCATCCATTCATTCGTGAAAGAAAAAATCGATGTGTCGTTGAATAGTTCAACTATTCCCCAATTATGACGTCATATTGGTGAATCCAACATGTTTTATGTTCGTGGAAGATTTTTATTTTATTTATTAAGATTATTTTTTATTTTTCAGACGTACCGGCCGAGGGCGAGTAGTTTCAAGGATAGATACCAAGAAGGTATGCAGGGTGGTTCACATAAACCAAGATTAAATCTGTACAATTTTTTTTTCCAGAAGAGGCTCGAAATTACGGTATCGGGCGTAGGCGTGGCGCCGTCAAGCACCAAAGGGTTCACGAAGTCGAAGGTCACAAGTTCCTAGCCAAGTTCTTCAGGCAGCCGACCTTCTGTACGTTCTGCAAGGAGTTTATGTGGTACTGCTGCTTAAAATTAGAAAAAAAAATTAATATATATTATTTTTGTATATGTATTTTTTGAATATTTCTTCTTTGTTTCAGGGGTTTTGGCAAACAGGGATATCAATGTCAAAGTGAGTGTCCATTTCTATTTTATTGGTCTTTTTGTACGACTTATCCTCAGATTAAGATGCTTAAATAATTGAGGTTGTCCTAGTGACCTGTCTTGTCATTATCAATAAATTACCAAGGCTGAGGATGAGCCATGCTAGCACTATAGCAATATGCTCACATCATTTCTTACAAAATAACCTTTGTTAGGCCGAGAAAGAAGAAAAAATTTGTAGGCTAAGGATGGGCCACACTTCTCTATCTTCTTAGGCTTTCTTACAATTTCTTCTGCATACTTTGATTTTTTTTTTTTTTTTTTGTACAGTTTGCCAGACTGCTGTTCACAAGCGATGCCACGAGAAACTTCTCACCAAGTGCCCAGGATCGGGCAGGAATTCGGAAAGCACGATCGTGAGTTGTCTATTGTCTAGGTTTATTTGTCTTTGCTTTTTTTAAATGTATATTTTTCATATTTGTTCTAAGTACTTGAGGGAGAGGTTCAAGCTGGACGTTCCACACAGGTTCGTCGTTCACTCGTTCGTCTCGCCGACATTCTGCGACCACTGCGGGAGCCTACTGTACGGCCTTTTCAGGCAAGGTCTGAAGTGCGAAGGTAAAACGGGACTTACACGCGTCTTGGGGGCACGACAGTTTGACCCATGGGTTGTAGATAGGCCGGTGGGTCCGCCGGTGCTCACTTTCAGTCCAGAAATCCTCCGAGAGAAATATACATCTAGATTAGAATGTACGGTTCACCAATATGACGTCATAATTGAGGAGTAGTGGAACTAATAAACCTGGAATTTGGATTTTACAAAAAGACTGTGGACAAAAGTAAATAACAAACATTTAAAGCACAAACATCGACACGCATTAAATTTTTCTTTTGTAAACAGAATGTAGCCAATCATAAATAATTAAGGAGAGGTGGATTGAAGAAGGAAAGACATAAAAAACAAGAAAAAGTAGTAGGGGGAAAATACACTCCCTCTCCCTCCATATCTCTCTCTCTCTCTCTCTCTCTCTCTCTCTCTCTCTCTCTCTCTCTGTGTGTGTGTGTGTGTGTGTGTGTGTGAGTTTATTAATACAATCACGCCCCGAATATGGCGTCGTGATAGTGAAAACTATCAAATTGTTTCGTACTTTTAGAAATTTAAGATATCAAGTCATTCCAATAGTTGAATACGATGAGTTATATAATGAAATCTTCTCAAAATGACGTAGCAGACGGGTAGTGATTACATGATGACACTTCATTGGCGCACCAAAAAATAAATAAATTATTAAAATAAAGAACCTCTCAAAACGGTACACAACCGTGACACATCTACACAAACTAAAACACACTTTGAGCACTGAAGATGATCTAAATAAAGATCGAATTGTTTGTGTCGAGTTGGCACAATAAAGAAAATGTTTTTCTAAACCTACTTCACACAGGACCGCATCTCACCAAATGATTCATTTAAAAAACTTAACTTCCAACAATTTTTGTAAAATTAATTTAAAATTAAGTTGTTTAAAACATTAGCTTTGACTAAGTTTTATTTATTTAACCTTAAATATTTTTTAATAATTACAGTCCACCAATATGACGTTATAATTGGGGAATGATGACTGAATAGGGCCAAGATACATGACACTTACTGCCTTTAAATCCTCGATTATGACGTCATATCTGTGAACTGTGTCGATTTCAGTTTCATATTTGAATATATAAAATCTCACCCTCTGTCCTATGTCACGATTTTTTTCTGTCAAATCACTCCCTCAATTATGACATCTAAATAGAGGAGAGATTTTATTAAGGGGAGGGGGGTGCTTTACGAAAGAAAAACGAAAAAAGAGGGAGATAATAATAAAAATGGAAAGGGGGAACATCGTTTCCTAGTTATTTATTATTAATTCATTGTCTATTTTTTAAAAATCGTGTCATCCCTTAATAGTTCCTCTATCAGAACACCATATTGGGGAACTAAATTTTTTACCAATTAAATAATGTACTAAATAATGGGGAAAAGTTCTTATACTTTCTCTCTCTCTCTCTCTCTCTCTCTCTCTCTCTCTCTCTCTCTCTCTCTC
>CM077110.1:7380143-7403196 GCA_039619505.1 Cimex hemipterus | reverse complement strand
CTCTCTCTCTCTCTCTCTCTCTCTCTCTCTCTCTCTCTCTCTCTCTCCCCTCTCCCTCCCTATATATATATCCCGATTGTAAGAAACCTGAGGGATTAAATAAAGCGTTAAATCCATTGAACCTCCGTACGCTCCATGAACTCGTTCGTCGGAATTCCAGCCGAGTCCGATTATACATTGGGACAAGGGAGTAGTGCCAGAATATGCGAAACATTTTGTCACGGTTGAAAGGTTTAGAGCGGCAAATTATATCAAAAAGGCCCCGGCAATTTCCCGACCCATCGGGCTCAACTGTCGTGCCCTTTTACTGACAATTGTGTGTTTGGTGTTTTGTTTGTTGCTGCTGACACATGAAACCTGGTTTTACCCCCCTTAATTGGGTGGTTTTTGACGTTTCCTAGGAGCTACGGGAATACCTACGATTTGGGACGTTTGCCAATTTTCTTTTGGTAGGATAAAATATAAATGTAGGAGAAATTTTATTAGATTTTTTTTTTGGAGGATATTTATTAAAATTGATGTTTTTTAATGGAATTTGGGGGGAGGGGGTTCTGTGGGGTGGAATTTGAGATGCAGAGGGTGACGGTAGTTCTTGATGCCCGGGCGAGGTGCCAGGGTTAAATTCACGTCTACAGTGGCCGATTTTAATGAGGCGTTTAGGCCTTTTCCCGGTTTCTTTCATGCACAAGGTCCATTTTGCATCGGGGTCGTGTTTTTATTGGCCGTATCCCCCTTTTATTTTGGTCCGTGCCGCCTTTCTTTGTCTATAAGGGGGAGAAGGATTTTTCTCGTATTGTGCCCAGGTGCCCCACCTTCCACATGATACGCGGTGGAAGGGAGTAGTGGGACGGCATTGTCTCGCGTCGCGTCTCGCAGTGCAGCGCGTACCACCATGCTGTACCAGCCGTACTATTCTCTCTTTCACCCTCCTCTGGTGTCGTATCGATACCGTGGCCAGTACTCGCCGTCGGACGTTGCATCGGCGAGGGTGAGGGCACTCGGCCTGGGAAAGTCGCCTGGGGCCCACCTCGTCGAGAAGTTCACCATACGTGACAAGAAGGAGGATTTTATTCGCGGAGGTGGGACCGGGACCGGGAACGGGCGGCCGGCCAGGTTTATAAATACGAGCCGAGATACGGGCGGGAGTGAGGAGGGCTCAGTCGTCGTCCGAGGCTGCGTTTCTAACCGCGAGTGCCGTGGAAGTGAGGACGGAGCGGAACGTAACGGAGCCACACCGCCCGCGACCGACGAGGACAACAAGGCAGATATCGGACAGGACGAAACAAAACAAATAGAGAAAGACAGTGACAAGCAAAAAAAATCAACATGGGAAGAGCCGTCAGGAACCAAAGAAGTCTATGAACCTCATAAGAAACCTGACTCAGAATTGAAAGGAATCGAGAAGGATGACATAAATCTTAGGACTTGTTTGACCAAGAAAAAAGACGAACGTAAAATATTACCTGATAAGCAAGGAGATAATCCTAACGAAGATTCACCTAAGACAAATATAGAACCCACGGGATCATCAGAAAAGCCGAGTAAGCAAGAAGATAAGCCTAAATCTGATTTACCTAAGACAAAGGTAGGGCCTAAAGTCTTACCGGATAAATCTGAAGATGAGCCTCAAACGGATTTGCCAAAGCCAAAGGTAGAACTCGAAGGATTATCGAATAAGCAAGAAGATAAGCCTAAACCTCATTTACCTGAGACAAAGGTTGAACTCAAAGGATTACCGGGAAAACCTGAGGATAAGTTTAAACCGTATTTACCTAAGAGAAAGGAAAAACCTAAAGGATTACGAGGCAAACAAGAAGATAGGCCGAAGTTTGATTTATCTAAGACAAAAGATGAAGCTAAAGGACTGACGGATATAGCCGTTGCTAATCCTATACCGGATTTACCTAAGACAAAGGTTGAAACCAAGAGATTAACCGATAAACCAGAAAATAATCCTATTCCTGATTTACGTAATACAAAAATAGAACCCAAGGGATTATCGAATAAACCTGAGGATAAGCCTGATACACCTAAGATAAAGGTCGGAGCAAAAGAACTGCCGGAAAAAAAGGAAGAGGGAAAAGGATTATTTGGCAAAAAAGAAGCTAGCCTTAAGCAAGATTTACCTAACGTAAAATTAGAATCTAAACAAGAAAATGCTCCTAAACAGGATTTACCACATCCAAAGGTAGAACCCAAGAGATTATCGTGTAAACAAGGAGATAAGGATAAACCTGATTTACCTAAAACGAAGGTAGAGCCTAAAGGATTACCGGATAAATCTGAAGATAAGTCTAAACCGGATTTACCAAAGCCAAAGCCAGAACTCAATGGATTATCGGGTAAACAAGTAGATAAGCCAAAACCGGATTTACCTGAGGCGAAGTTAAATTCTAAAGGATTATCAGGCACACAAGAAGATAAACCTAAAGGTGATTTACCAAAGCCAAAGGTAGAACTCAACGGATTAACGGGTAAACAAGAAGATAAGCCTAAATCTGAAGATAAATCTAAACCGGATTTACCAAAGCCAAAGATAGAACTCAATGGATTATCGGGTAAACAAGTAGATAAGCCAAAACCGGATTTACCTGAGGCAAAGTTAAAATCGAAAGGATTCTCAGGCATACAAGAAGATAAACCTAAAAAGGATCTACCAAATCCAAAGGTAGAACTCGACGGATTAACGGGTAAACAAGAAAATAAGCCTAAATCTGATTTATTTAAGACAAAGGGAGAACCTAAAGGATTACCGGATAAATGTGAAGGTAAGTCTAAACCGGATTTATCAAAGCCAAAGATAGAACTCAATGGATTATTGGGTAAACAAGCAGATAAGCCGAAACAGAATTTTCCTGGTGCAAAGTTAAATCCTAAAGGATTATCAGGCCCACAAGAAAATAAACCTAAAGAGGATTTACCTAAGCCAAAGGTAGAACTCAAGGGATTAACGTGTAAACAAGAAGATAAGCGTAAATCTGATATATTTAAGATAAAAGTAGAACCCAAGGGATTATCGGGTAAGCAAGAAGATAAGCCTAAACCTGATTTACTACCTAAGGCAAAGGGAGAACCTAAAAGATTACCGGATAAAGCTGAAGATAAGCCTAAATCGGATTTACCTAAGATCAAGGTCGAACCTAAAGGATTAGTGGATAACCCTGAATATAAGCCAAAATCGGATTTACCTAAGATCAAGGTCGAACATAAAAGACTACCAGATAAGTCTAAATCGTATTTATCTAATACAAAGGTAGAACTTAAAGGATTATTGGATAAACAAGAAGACAGAGACACTCAACCTGATTTACCTAAGATAAAAGACGAAACCAAAGTATTACCTGAGAATAAACCTAAACCAGCAGAATCGAAGGCCGATCAGATCAAGATAAAAGGATCTAAAGGGTTATTGAGTAAAGAAGAAGGTAAGGCTAAACCAGATTTGTACAATACAAAGAACGAGGTAGAACTTAACGGATTAGTTAGCAAACCAAAGAAAAAGCCTGAATTTGGTTTATCCCTGAAGAAAGAGGAAATTGGAAGTCTTCCGGATAAAGACCCCCTTGATCACCTGGGCAACGAAGGATTCAGGTCGAAACTTTTCAAGTGCACCGCGCACGAGGACCTGACGGACCCGAGCAAGTACGACTCGGACGCCAACAACAACGACTGGGAAGAAGTCGAGGTAGAAGAGTACGACATGGAGGCCGAGGCTGTCGTCAAGAAGAAGAAGGTGATCGTGAAGAAGACCGGAACTCAGGTCAAGGTGACACCCCTCGAGGCGAAACCGCCCAAAGGAGGCGAGATGGAAGTTTCGATACCGGGCGAGCTGACGAGGCAAATATCGAAGAAACGTCTCAGCCTCGTCGACGAAGACCTGTGCCGTCTCGTCGAACGAAAGACGTCCATAACAGACGAAATAATCGTCGAAGAGGCCGCACATCTAGATTCGATGATCCGGGTGGAGTTGCTCGACAGGAGGAAATCGAGCCTGGGATTCCCGGCGATACCTGAGGAAGTTAAAGAAGAAGAGAAGAAGGAAACTACGGCACATCCGGTTCAAGATGGCAGGAGAGCCGCTTGGAAAC
Organism: Cimex hemipterus; assembly: GCA_039619505.1. Lineage (NCBI taxonomy): Eukaryota > Metazoa > Arthropoda > Insecta > Hemiptera > Cimicidae > Cimex > Cimex hemipterus. The sequence continues at coordinate 7,399,108 of CM077110.1, read as the reverse complement.
GTTCCGTCAAGACACTGGGCGGATTCTACAAGCCCCAAGTTCAAGAAGATTCTTCATCTTCAGAAGACGAAGGTAAACACCTAGTTATATTATACATTCTATTAAGTTTCCGGTGGGAGGTTTGGCCACGTAGTTAGGTTTTTATCACGTTTTATGCTCATGAGGTCAAGTTGAACTTGGCCAGGTTTCGTGTGTCATCGGACAACGAATGTTTTCGACTTGTCGGGTCTCACCTTTTCGCCCGGGGTTTCAGACCATTTGAGTATATTTTGGACGTGGATCAATAATTATTTATAGAAGTATCAAGGCCGTTTGTATTTATATCCTACTCTCACTATCCTTACATATATGAACAACATAATCCATTGATCTTATTGGCTCTGTTTTCGTACGTTCTATCGTTATGGGAGGTTATAAAAAGCGAAACGGTGCGGACCCGCAGTGTAACCCACATACACACACATAACACGGTGACATTTTGGCTAGAATGCGACGTCAACTGCCACCGGAAGTGCCAGCTCCTCATGCCGAACCTTTGCGGTGTGAATCAGAAGCTGATGGCCGAGGCTTTGTCCCGGCTACAGCTGAAAGGGAGGGCGTCGACGACGAGCGAACAGAACGCAAGTAGGTCCGCGACGTGGCGATCCGTCAACCGAGACCTTTCATCTTTCTGACCCGTCATCCCGTGTTTCAGATTCGTCAGAGTGCAGCGACTCTTCGGAATCGACGGCGGCTGGGAGGGTCTCGCCTCCTGCCAAGACACTCCCGAGGTTCAGGTCCTACTCAATCAACGACTTCCAGTTCCTGAAGGTCCTGGGCAAAGGTAGCTTTGGAAAAGTGAGTAAACGTCAAAATCAGACAGTCCTGTAATAACTCGGGTCTATTTGAGCCAGGCGTGGTGCCAGCTGGCCGATTATTTTGGAACGGAACCAAACATCCGCTCAATGAGAAACGGATCAATTTGTAAATTGAAAGTCTTTCAGGATCAACAACTCAATATCCTGCCCCCTTATAAATTTCAACATCCCTCCTTCTTACGAGCATTTTATAAGTTCTTCTCTTTTTCCCCAGCTTAGATTTTATTTTTGTAGAAAAAAATTTCGAGATAATTAGTCAGTTTGAGTAGGCGGACACACAATACCCTGAGTCATTATGAATATCTTATTTCTTGTTTTGTCAAGGTGCTTCTCGCCGAGTTGAAAGGCTCCGAGTGCTATTACGCCGTAAAGTGCCTCAAAAAGGACGTCGTACTGGAAGACGACGACGTCGAGTGCACACTGATCGAGAGGAAGGTGCTCGCCCTCGCGACGGGTCATCCGTACTTCTCGCACCTTTTCTGTACATTCCAAACCGAGGTTTGTCACCTTCGTCAAGCGGAAAATTATGATTTTAATCGATTTGTCTCCAGTCACACCTTTTCTTCGTCATGGAGTACCTGAACGGTGGTGACCTCATGTTCCACATCCAACAGAGCGGACGGTTCGACGAAGGCAGAGCGAGGTTCTACGCGGCCGAGATCGTCTCAGGCCTTTCTTTCCTCCACAAATGGGGGATCGTGTATAGGTAAGCTTATAAGCCAAAAAAATTTCTTTATCCATTTTGCTCTTTTCGTCAAGGGACCTGAAATTAGACAACGTCCTGCTTGATTTCGACGGGCACGTCAGGATAGCAGATTTTGGCATGTGCAAGCTCCAAATCTACCTCGACAAGACAACAGACACGTTCTGCGGCACTCCAGACTATATGGCACCGGAGGTAAACTTAAAAGAGACGTTTTTTTTTTTTTTTTTTTTTTTTTTTTTTTTTTTTTTTTTTTTTTTGAGCCAACCCAACACTGATTTTCATGCTTCTTAGGTAATCAAAGGGCTCAAGTACAATCAGTGCGCCGACTGGTGGTCCTTCGGAATTCTTCTGTACGAGATGCTAGTTGGACAGAGCCCGTTCTCCGGGTGCGACGAGGACGACCTGTTCTGGTCGATATGCAACACGAGGCCGCACATGCCCAGCTATCTATCGGCCCCGGCTAAATCGATACTGTTGGATGTAAGTATAAACCTGAATGTCCTTTTTGGAATACAAAATACAAAGATGGGATGGTACATCTTTGTCCACTTGATCTCGCCCTTACTAAAATTCCATTTGTTGGTGTCAACATTCCTTGTCACATAGTCCTCAAGGTTCACTATGTTGACTGGTTCTCCCTTCTCGCTTTATTTCTCCCCTGTACAATGACATACAAAAGAGTCACGTGGCGAAAGTTCTCACAACTCGGACTAAGTACGAGGGTCAGCTTCAATGTCCTAAGCTATTGTCATTTTATGCAGACTAACTCCTTGATAACTACTGCTGTACGACAAGCTATAAAACAGTAGAAAGTGTGAGCTGTAGATCTGTACTTAAAGCCCAACTTGGGTAAAGAGGCACTGGGTTTGCGTGGCCTCGCTTTTTCCCAGGCCAAAGAACAATTATGTAGGGCTTAAACCCTTTGCCACGTAACCCTACATCCTTTTAAGGTACAATAGGTTGATCGATCCGCATGTTCTCGCTTTACTTCACCCCTTACTGTGGCTTTGCAAAGAGCCATAGAGCGAAAGTTTACCCAACGATCTTTCTCTCTCCAGCTGATGCAGAAGAACTGGACGAAGCGACTCGGCTCGTCTGAGAACGGCGCCGCGGACGTGATGAACCACGCGTTCTTTGACGGTTTCAAGTGGCCTCTCCTGGAAAGGAAGTTGCTCGACCCTCCTTTCAAACCGACCGTGGTATGTAATAATGTGTGGTATATAATGATATGTAACAATCTGATTTTGCTTTGCTTTGCCCGTATCCGTTCCAGAAACACCCCCTGGACACAAAGTACTTCGACAAGGTGTTCACGTCGGAGAAGCCGGTCCTCACCCCGGTAGACAAGACGATACTCGAATCGATGGACCAGACCCAGTTCCAGGGATTCAGCTACACAAACCCGAACGCGACGGAATGAGACTCTCTCTCGGTTATTCTAACGTTTTCCTTTTCTTTTTGTTTCAAACTTACAAATGGAAAATTTAACCTAAAAAGTTCCTAATAAGATATTTTTATAACGATTATAATGATTTCAACGTGACAACCCTCTTCAACATTTGTCTAGCTTTTTAAAGTTTTAAACATATTTTTAATAACTAATACAATTTATTGACAAAGATTGGGTGCCTGGGGAATCACGTACAAATTCGTAAAGAAAAACCACGAACAAGGTTCGACTGTTTCTCAGGAAGGCTGTTGCAGCACCCTGTACATCTTCCAGTGCATGTGCGCCGTATCATTTGACGGACGAATAGCAGCTTGTGCCTTTTTTAGATAAATAATATCAATATATGCATGTATTTTTGTAAGTTTAAGCTGGCTGGATCCACCCACGTTGCAGCACCCTGTACACGGTGTCATGGTGTCGTGGTATGATTAAATGCCTATTAAATGTGCCGAAAACGGATGCGTAACTTTCATTTTCAACAGTGGCATGGGTCACGCACTCTAGCGCAAGTACACAAACCTACCACTGAGATGGCATAACCATAAAGTACTACAGTGGGGAGACAGTATACCTTCAGGTTTGAACGGTTGATTACATTGTTTGCCTTCACTTATCCGCACTCACGCACGCTCACACATTCACGCAAATATAACCTACCACTGAGATGGTATAGCCTAAACGTTGTATCAGACTAGTGAGACGTATATCTAAGTTTCAGCTTGTTGTTCTGGTTGTGACTTAGTATGTTGGTTTTCAAAAATACACTCACTAACCCGCACGCACAGTCACGCAAACAAATACGAGCTGACTTCTGCGATGGCATAACCTCAAAGTTATACCAAACGGTAGAGTTGTATCTCCAAGTTTTCAGGTTGTTGTTACTTGGTTTGTTGGCTTTCAAAAGCACACACTTACACGCGCATTCATACAAACACGCAAGCACTCAACTGTCACGCAGCTGATTACTGACATGACATAACCTAAAAATTGTACGAAACCATGGAGTCGTATCTTCAAGTTTTCAGGTGGTTGTTACTAGGTTTGTTTTCAAAAGTACAACACAAACACGCAGGCATGCAACTAAAAGCTGATTACTGAGGAGGCATAACCTAAAAATCGTAACATACCATGAGTCCTAGCTTCAAATTTTCAGGTGGTCGTTACTGGTTTTGTTTGTTTTCCAAACCACAACACAAACAGGCATGCACACTGCCACGCAAGCAAGCAAATACCACCTACTACGAAGATGGCCGAACGTAAAAGTTGCAAAATTGGACGACATGTCTTCAAGTTTCAGCGGTTGGTTACTTGCTATGCCCAATTACACACGCATATTTGCACGCAAAAAGTACAACATTTGAAAAACCTCCCATTTAATCAATTTTATACAGGGTGCTTCAAATGTATATGCCTTAGATATTCGTATTGCCTTATATATTTGGTTTTTATCGTAACCATTTTTATACAGAGTGTCATTTATAAAAAAAATTAACCAAAAAATATCTAAAAAAACAATAATGTAAAAACTGTGTTATATCGTGTATATTGTACGCTGTAAATATGTTTATTTATTTTTAATTTTATCTCCTCCTTTTCGTTTTGTAATTTTTTTTTTCAACTTTGCATTATATGTATATTGTACGTTTTTGCGATTTGTCAACCCTGTTAGTTCTTTTTTTCACAATCTTTTATGGTGTTAGATTTTGCGCGATTTTATATTCTTAATTTAAAACTTATCTTTTTTTCTAATTGTAACACTGTATATAATAGCAAATAGATTATTATTTAGATTTGTTGTCATTTTAATAATTAAAATAAATGTAAAAAATATATCGTTATTCTGACTCATCTAATCGATTCATATCCTTCAACCTTGCCCGACTAGCCTTAAAAAGCAGGTCAATAACAAATATGACTTATTAGAAGTCGATGTTCATTGAATCGTGACCATACATGGAGCGTGTAGTATACGACCATGAACAGGGCGATAAAGAAATTTTGTTCTTGGAGGAAATAGTTTTTAATCTTTGTGCTTATTGAGTGAATGTATTTATTAAAGTGAGTGTGTAGTGTAATAGCCGATGGAGGAATTGAAATTGAGATAGGGGGCGTTGATAAAAACCTCTGTAATTTCATTAGTAGCATAGTTTTTTATTACGTTACTTTATTTCTATGATGAAATATCATAAAAATATTGTTTTATTTGTTGTAGAATAATTAGTTTTTTAAAGGGGGATTTGTAAGTTTTTAAGGGATATATCGCGTCGTTGCTTCTAGGGACAACACTGGCCCGTTTAGTCGACCTGTTTATCCCCGGTCGGCGGTCACGTCAGTCTTTTTAGGTGAATTGCCTTTGACCGGTCCGGCCGATACAGAACCCTTGGCCGTTTTGTTTTGTTTTTTAAGTTTTATTTCCTCAAAAATTATACAAAGTTTGTTTTTATTTTAATTGGCACCGAGGAGGAGGCTGACGAACTGGCGGAATGTCTCACCAGACTGGGATAAGAGGTGAGCAGTTTATAAATATGAACCAAAAAAAAAATCATCAAAAACGTTTCGCTTTTAAACTAGGGGGCTGTTTTTCTCCAGCTGGACTGTTTTTCCCTTTGTTCACTCTATAACAACACATTTTAAATAAATTAATTAATTCTCTCCCACGGGAGAGACACGCGTTTAATTAATTGGACAACGGTTGATTATCAGGGCGGAAAACAAAAATGGCTGGCCGACCGGATTGACGAGATGATAAATCATAGTGAAAAAAATTTAAAAATATATTAAAACAATAAAAAATTACAAAAAATAATTAATTAACCTTACTTTTCGTCCTGACTGGGAAAAACCTCAGTGGGCGTAAAAGAGAGGAAAAAATCATGGACACGATCCAGCTCAGCCCACAGTATCAAAAATTTTATTTACTGTTTTATTTTATTTATTTTTTAATGTTTTAAAAGTACAATTCAAAACCGTTTTTTGTTTATTGATATACCCCACTCAAGTCAATTATTGACAGGATACACGGCCGTATAGTTAAATTATCACCGGTGATGCACGCAGCATCCCAGAACCCGGATGAAAAAGTTAAAAGTGAAACAGTAAGAAAAAAACCACCTCCCACTTTATTCATTATAAATATTATTTAAATTTTAATTATTAATTGTTAATTAATGAATTACCTTAACATTAATTCCATGAGTACATCTGTTTAATGAGTGACTGTCAGTTTATTATAGAATGAACAGTCTTACCAACTTGACATGTAAACCTATCACATTATTCAATCTAATGAATCACTTTCACTCATTCACCCACACCCTTCTTTAAACACACTCACGTTATATTCATCTTGATCTGCTACATTATCTTACAAACAGTTTATTCCCCCCACTTACACCTCGTATGTATAAACTCTTTCACACTCACACTTTTACATTCACTCATTCTCGCGCACACTCACATTAAATTAATCTATTACACTATTTCATTTACTAACACAGTTGCTTAAACACAGTTTCTCTTACACAGAGAAGGTCACACTTACATTATATTCACCTTAATGTATTTCACTATCTCATTCACTAACAGTTTCTCTTTCCTCCCAACTTATACCTCATAACCATTCACACTCACATATAATACCTCAACTTAATGACTCAAACCTTCGTTCTTTCTCACACACTCAATCCTGTATAATCACTCATTCTCACACATAGACACACATTCCCCTTTATTTAATCACACTCGCATTATATTCAACTTAACGTATTACACTATTTCATTTAATAACAGTTTCTCCTTCCTCCCCACATTTATACTCTTTCACATTCACACTTTCTTCTTTCATGGATCCCTCACTTCACTTTTTCTCACACTATCACCTTATACTCTATACCCACACTTCCCTTAATCACACTCACATATAATACTCATTTTAACGATTCACACCTTCACTCCTTCTCACACACTCACAATTTATATTCACCTTAATGACTCATGCACTAGCTCCTCTTTTCTCGCTTGCTCCCACTTAAAACTATTTATTTACACTCACACAGCTTTTAATCTCAATATCCTTACATTCCCTCATACACTTACTCCATTCTTTTTTTCACACCCACTTTCTTTTATTCATTTATTATATACCCACGTTTGCATATTTACTCCTCTATTTATCATACATACCATTAAACATGTACATTCACACATTATTAGCTTTGTACCTATTCTTGAGCCAGACTAGTTAAATTTTTATCAACTTTTTTTTCCTCAGCGAATGAAAAGTTGAAGAAGTTCTTCGCCAAACACTGCCACACAGGGAAAATCAGACTGTTCAAAGTCATCATAGATAATGGTGAGACAGTTTTGCACTATTTAATTTTTTTTTTTTAACTTTATTTATGATTTTGTAAAAAAAGAGGAGCTTACGCTGAATAGCCAGATCGAGGCAAAAGGAACATGGGAAGATGATTACGACAAGAACATCAAAAAGCTTATAGAGGTCGACCAGCCATCCTATATTATGTGCAGGTTGGGCCTTTGTTTGTCAGATGTAACTTGAACTATTTTATTTTTTATTATTATTTATCTCTATCTTTTTAAGGTTTGACAAGAAAAATGTGAATGGAGGGTATGACTGGCTGCTACTGAGCTGGTCACCGGATGATTCACCTGTGAGGCAGAAGATGCTGTATGCATCGACAAAGGCAACTTTGAAACAGGAATTTGGGAGCGGACAGATAACCGATGAAATGCATGCCACTTCCATTGTACGTATTGAACTTTAAAAAAAAAAAAAAAAAAAAAAAAAAAATTAAAGTTTTTGTTGCATTAGGATGAGCTGTCTTCAGCAGGTCTTAAGAAGATAAAGGACGCACCACCACCCCTCTCGCCACAGGAGGAGGAGGCTCGCCTCTGCCAGACAGCTGAGAGGATTCATGTTGGTGTTGATTGCAAGGCGAGCACACTCAACTCACTCACAATGCCAATCACGGAAAGAGCAAAAGAGTCTCTTGCCACTTTTGCCACCTCGGAGGCCAACTACATCCGCTTCTGCATCGGTGCGTACGTCGGTGGATTGGAAGTCGCGTTTTGATTGTTGTCCTCATTTCAGACATACCGAACGAGAGGATAGACACCGATGTGACTTTGACACTCATGCCAAAACAGCTCGAGAGCCAAGTGCCGGAAGACACTGCCCGTTACCATTTGTTTAGGTTTGAATACGCTTACAAGGGCGAAAATAAAAAAGCCATAGGTAATCTTTTTATAAATATATAAAAAATATATGTATAAAAAATAATAATTTGTATTTAGTATTTATATACTCGATGCCTGGATACTCATCTTGCCCGATCAAAGAGAGAATGTTGTACTCAAGCTCCAAGGCGCCATTAATCGAAACGATAGAATCAATTCTTGGTGCCAAGGTCGATAAAAAGGTAAATTTCAACGCCAATTTTTAATTTTAATTTTATTTTTAATTTATTTTTTGTTATGAAAAAATGCCCTTTCTAGATGGAAGTTGATTCAGGGAAAGAGGTCACTGAGGAGTGCCTCGTAGACGCCTTGCACCCACCTCCAACTGAGCAGGTCACTCTCGGGGCGACCGGGCGCAAGTTTGACAAGCCGAAAGGTCCCCAGAACCGAGGCGCCAAGCGGATCACGAAAACACACCAGTAAGGGATTTTCCATTTATCACGATCCCTTCATATCCCATCCACACCCCCACACGTATATTTTACCATTAATATTTCATGGCTTTGTAAATATTGACTGTTGTATGATTGAACAGTAAAAAAAAGAAAAGAAAGTAAACTGGCTTCAAGAATATTTTATTTAACACGATCCAACCCCCGCATTGATTAGCAAACTCCATTCCCAGCATAAATTTAAAATTACATATTTACTATTTACCTTTGTTGTAACAACAAATCTAAACCCAGACATTATCAGAAGTGAACTCGTCTAAACAAAAAACTATATATTTGGCCAAAATAGCACTTTAACTTGATCGAAAATTTATCTGCTTGATCAAAAAAGAGCTCAATTAGACTGAAAAAAATTTACTTTGCTAAAACAGAACTAGAGTAAAAACACGAGATGTCTTTTCTTGATCAAATCCAGTCTCATTTTGACCACAAACGTTTTGTATTTGACCAATACAGAGCTACTTGATAACAATTTCCTTTACCAAACTCTCTTGTCCTGACCAAAACACCTTTCTATGAGGGAAAAAACACACACACTCAAATAAATAGTTCATTTGATCAAATCCAGTCCCAGCTGGATGGACATGGACATGGACAAAAATGTCCTCAGCTTGACCACAAAATCAGTTACTTGACTCAACCAGGAAAAAAAATTACTTAAAAATATTCTTCCCTTGACCAAAATAGAACTTAACCAGGTCAAAAAGGTAATATCCTCAACTGACAAGGAACTCTGTCAAATACAAGTATTCTACACTTGACCAAATCCTCAGTCAGTCTGACCAAAACAACATTCAACTGGGATGAAATATTTCTATTCTTAAAAAAAAAAAAAAAGAGAGAGAGAGAGAGAGCGAGGAAAACTACATAGACTCTGGCTGGCGGAGTAAAAATCTCTATTTTCTGACGTCTCAACCAAGAAACCAGGAAATATTTTTCCTATCCTTATTTTTCTTCTTTTTTTTTTTTTTGTAAATTAATTAATTTTTTTAACAAATTGGCACAATTTTTTCAGGTGCTCCCTCCTCGAGTGACCACACGGCAAGGCAGGATGTTCCTAATAATTGGCCAACAAAAATATAATTTTTAAATAAAAAAAGGAGGGAGGAGAATTTTTTTTTACATTAGAAAAAAGCCAAAATTTAAGAAACAAATATTTGAATGATTGTCTTCCAAAAAAAAAAAAAAAAAAAAAAAAAAACAATAGGTATCAGACAATACACATACTTTTTTTCCAATGCACATGGGTCGTTCCTGATTCGTCTCGCGTGCGACATTCCTAATCGTTATTATCACTATTATAACATTTATATAATTTTTGTTTAATTAATTTTGATAGCGTTTGTTTCTAAGCGCACAATAATTGTGATTTGGGTGATTTGTTAACTATGCGAAAGTCTTGCCCTTTCGAATTAAAAAAATAACTATCGGTGATATTGTATATTCTAGATCTTATAATTTATCATATAAAATTGCATTTAAAAAATTAAAAAATAGGCGATGATATTATATATTTAAAAACAAGAATAAAAATTATTTTATTGAAAAAAAATTATATTTCACGATTTACCTGATTTTTTTTCTTTCCACCCCTTTTCATTCCAGTATAGTGCGAGGAAAAAATAAGCGATATGAAACATTTGGAAAATTGATATGATCCCCCCCCAAGTTAATCTTCTATACAATGAAACCCATATGGTGTCAAGGTTCAGTCGAATTCCGGTATCTCTTCAAATGTGTATCCCTGCCGGCCAGTGAAAGCATAGTAAGCTATCCGGACATGGTATGCACCCGGGAGGAACATGAGAGCACCAAGGATGAGCACAGGCCACATCCTGTCGGCATACTGTAAAAAGAAAATAAATTTGAAATGTAAAAAAAATAAAATTGCAGAAAGGCACCTAAACAATAGCCATTTTTGTCTTGGTTGGTAAATACTTATTTTATTGGCTACTTAATTATATTAATTACTAATTTTTATAGTAGAAATAATTTGATGAAAATTTAAAAACTTTTCTTTTCATTTAATGACAATTAAGTTACTGATGTCCATTCACCTTGATGTCCGTCAGGCCGCTTACGATGAGTACGCCGAACACCAACAGGGAGAAGCCAACGGCTGTGAGGATCGAAGCGAAAGCAATCGCCTTCCATGGCACTCTCGGCTTCCTTTCCTCAAACTGACCAAATTTTACAATCCCGTCTATTCTGATTTATATATCAGGACGCCCAATATGTAAGTACCTGTCCGTCAATGTAGGAGTCGGATTCGTCACGCTCCAACTTCCTGTACTTCACTCGTTCATATGTCATGGCTGGAAATTTTGAAAGAAAAAAAAAAGTTAAAAACTGTTTTGATGAATATAATCATTTTTAATAAAACACTGTTGGACCAACTTGGCACAGAAAATGAGAAAACAGATTTAAAACAAGTTTACCTGATCGACCGCCCTCGAATAAAGTTTCTTTCAATCATAGCAGGCAGCAGAAAGAATACAAATTTTATCAAGGAAAATAACAAAAACAAAAAAAAACGTACCTTTCAAGTTTGTTGTACCCTGATGAATTGGTACGCGTGAAGGTTGCGAACGGCCAGGTTAAATTTTTGTGATAAAACCCACAGCATTTAACAATTAAAAAACCTAATTTTCCCTTGGGGCTATTTTTTAAAAAGAGTATTGAAACGGAAATATGCCTAAATTATAAAAGGCGAAATGTTGCGGGCTGAAAAAAATTAGTAAGATTCGACTCGCCACCACTTTAACTTCCCGACGTCATAGAATTACGAGAAGGCTGTGATTCAACTGATTACCTCCTGCTCCTGTGACTTTTTACTGCTATTACTTTTATTTACAATTCAGAAAGAAACGTTTGTTGAATCTTTGTCCGAGAAAAAAAGTCAAGGGGATGCCGGGCACATGCTGCGCCGTGGCGATCTGCACCAATACGTGGTACGACGCCAAAAGGAAAAACATGGACATTTCGTTCCACAGGTCATATAATTTTAACAAATACAGTTTTTTCCGTAAGTTTCGATTAAGTTTTTAAACTCACAAAAGTGCCGTTTGTCAAAATAAAGGTTCGAACCGTGTTAGCCCATTGTCCTACAAACATGACAGTCAATGATTAATTTTTTACTTATACTTCAGACACAGGTTCAATTCGGGTTGTAAACCTGAAATAAAGTTTTAGAAAGAATAGTTTGAATGTTGTTGTTTTTTCTCTCAGACGTCATATTTCCTACAACATGAAAATGCTATTTCCAGCTAGATAATGTTTAAATCAAATACAAATCATTAAAGTATAAAAATTTCTTAAAAATTAATATGATAGGATTTATAAGATTCTAAGCAGGAGGTGAACCACAAAGCCTGGCACATTCTGAAGCACAGGGGACATATTGTCTTACAACATGAAATTGTATATTTAAAAAATTAATTTGGTATGATTTATAAAATTCGTTATCTATTCTAAGTGTGAACCGCAGGTCTGTTACATTTCCGACTCGAACAGTCTTACGAAAACAAAATATAATTTCCAATAAGTTAAATTTTAAATGCAACCGAAAACATTAATTTATACATTTACAGTTTTTCCTTTGTTTACATACTATCTTATAAAATTTATTTTTAAAAAACTTTAAAACAATTTATAATCTAAAAATTATTGGTTCAATTCAGACCGTAACATCAATGGCTGTGCAGTCCAGCTCACTTCTCTAGATCTTTTTACAGTACACCAAACTATACCCACAATTATTCTTTCCTTTATTTTTAAAAATTAAAAATCATTTCTTAATGTTGAAAATTGATCAGAAAGGGAAGTACAGCAACTATATTGAAAATTATATATATATAAAAAAGTATAATTTTGGATTAGGGCCTTAAGGATAAAGTGAGAAAATTGTTGAACACTGTATGAACACTGTATTGGGTTTTATTATTTTAGTCAATTTGTTTGTACTGTTTGTTTAGATTTTTTTGTTTAAATACAAAGTGTTTTTTTTTTCTTCGGATTTTAGGTTTCCGAAGGACCCAAGGCTCCGCGAGGTGTGGATGACGAGCTGCCGCAGGGCGGACGAATGGAAGGCTGACGGCTCTTACATCTGCTCGGAGCATTTCAAGGAAGCGTGCTTCGAGCGTGACTTCCAGGCCGAGTTCATGGGTCAGAAGCGTCGTCGCAAGCTCACCAAGAATGCTATCCCTACTGAAAATCTGTCCCGCAAGAGGAAGTATGATGTACCGCCTGAGCAGATCCAAGTTTCCATCGAGGGTGCTTGTTACTCACAGTCCGACAATGATGAACCATCTGACGAAACCGAGGCACTCAAGAGCGAGATCGCCCGTCTCAACGCCGCCCTCAGCGAAAAGGATGAATTGATATTCAGGCTAAAATCAAGAGTAAAACGACTTACAGAAATGTTCCTAAATGAATAATTAATTTATTTTATTTTTAATTTAATTTTTTTAATAACTACAAATAACACTTTTTTTTATAAATTCAATCAAAGGGTGAGATTTTAAGCAAAATTAACTATGTTATAAAGATTTTAAAAATACAAAAATAGAAAATTTGCTTGAATATCTGCTTTTTCTTCTTTTTCTTTTTTTAAATATATATATAAAACTTTTAAAATAAAAAGTAAAAATTCATTCGCACAGTACAATGTTGTGCGTCGACATGTGCCTCGTGAGCTGGGACTTGCGTGAGCACCTATAACTGCACGATGTGCACGAAAAAGGTTTTTCACGAGTGTGTGTGAACATGTGACGCTTGAGGTGAGACTTGTGGTAACAGGTGTAGTCGCAGACTGTGCAAGCATATGGCTTCTCGCCTGTGTGCGTCATCATGTGCCGCCTCAGGTCGTCCTGCCTCGCCGACCTATACTCGCAGAAGCTGCACGAGTACGGCTTCTCCCCTGTATGCGTCATCAGGTGTGTTTTGAGGTAGCTCTGTTGCGCGCACCTGTAATCGCAGTACGTACACGCGAATGGTTTCTCACCCGTATGGTTTGTCATGTGTCCCCTTAAATGTCCAAGGCGGGTACACCTATAATCACACAGGGTACACGCATATGGTTTCTCCCCGGTATGCGACATCATATGAGACTTGAGGTAGCTCTGGTTGTTGCATTTATAATCGCAGAAAGTACATGCGAAAGGTTTCTCGCCCGTGTGGTTCATCATGTGGCTTCTAAGATCAGCTGGTCTTGTCGTGCTGTATCCGCAGAGGCTGCAACAATGCGGTTTCTCCCCTGTATGTATCATCATGTGCGTCTTGAGGTAGCTTTTATGCGAGCTTCTGTATTCACAGTACGAGCAAGAATATGGCCTTTCCCCCGTATGGCTCATCATGTGATTTTTTAAAAGTCCTTGGCGTGTTGTCTTGTATTCACAGAGCGTACAGGAGAACGGCTTCTCACCCGTATGCATCATGACATGCGTCTTTAAATATCCGGGGTGGGAACATCGGTAGTCACAGAATCCGCATGCATACGGCTTCTCGCCAGTATGAGTCATCATGTGCCTTTTCAGGTCGTTCTGGTATGTAGATCTGTAATCACAAAGCCGGCATGTGTACGGCTTCTCGCCCGAATGAACTGTCATGTGCGAACGTAGGCTGTTCTGCTGGGCACAGCGGAAGTCACACAGGCCACATGTAAATGGCTTACCCCCTATGTGTGATAGCATGTGTGATTTGAAAGTCGTCTTCTGGCTGCATTTGTAGTCGCACAGGCTGCACTCATATGCAAGCATGCCATTCGGCTGGTGGACGTCGGTTGGTCTGGGCTCCGCATCTGAAACGCCGCTCTCCTCGCACGACAACGGCTTCGACGGTGTCTCAGCGCTGCAGTGTGGCTCCATGGCGATCCCTTCTACGTCCATCCGACGTCCTTCAAATCTACACCTACATTGCCATGGCCTTTTTCATCCACAAAAATCAAGTTGACTGTGAAAGCACCTGAAAAACAAACACAGCTTACAACCCTTTTCAAAAGTTCTATACCATACGAATCAGAAAACCGAAACAAAAACAACATCGCACTAAAATGGCAAAATAAGAAAAGCACAATATAAATTTACAAGTTCAACATTAAACTTGATCAACCCTCGAAACTCCTCAATGACAAGAATAAACATCCAAGTCTTGAACAAAATTCAACCTTGTTCAAATAAGGTAAAAACATGAGGAAGTACTATAAAAACAGATTACTTTCTTTGAAAATACATTAACTCAACTCTAGTCCAAGACAACAAGATAAGACATTTAGCTTTAAAAATTACAATAAATATTTTTTTATCTACCTTAGATCCATGGGTTAGTCCTTTTGATCGTCCTATCCGATCCGGCTTGAATAAGTGGAAAATAATACGTAAAAAACTCATAAAACAAAAATACCCTTTCAGCCAGTCCAAAAGGACAAAATAACTACAAAACAAAGTTGACAGGGAGGTTACGCTTAAGGTTATGAAAAGTTGAAAACAAAAAAATCCTTGATTCTACCGAGGAAAGCATTTTCACATACTTCTTCCTTTTTCCCTCTCCGCCACAAAGGTAAAACGATAAAAAATAAAAACAAAACAATTTTCCGAAAAAAAGGAAACCCTGGGAAAAACAGCAAAGGCTGAGGTCATAACCTGACCGGACGAAACCTCCACAGACCATGTCACATCTTGAGTAGTCAGAATATAATTGATTATTTTAATTAATTATTTCATAACAAAATATTTGAAATTAAATAAAAACTAAATGAGATAGTTTATTTTTAAGATTAGAACAAAGTAACCATTAAATTGGACTTGACACAAGGCTCTTTGATTATTTTTAATTCACTGAAAAATTTAAGCTCTTTGCTAAATTTACAGCACAGAAAACTTACAATGATCTGGATTTTTTATGAAATAACCAAAACTGAAGGAAATAAATAGGATGAACTCATAAAGGAAATAACTTGATGATAGTTACTCCCTTGATTTATTGCTAATTTTATTGACTTCAATATTTCAGACATAGCTGGTTTTATAATTTTATTTATAATATTATCTTATTTTATAAGAGCTAAAGGAAGAACACCCCAAAGAAATGGTCCAATCGACAAAATATAAAAAAAAAGCTCAATTTTTCTAAGACTAATTCGACAATCACTTATTTTGTTTATTAGAGTTTCATTTGAAATTATGGTTCATTGTCAAATTTAATGATCCCAATATTGCATACATAGCTACTTTAGAAGTGCCAAAAGAAGAAAACTCAAAGAAATAGTCAAATTGACCATAATCTCAATATTTCAAATAATAATTTGGCAAAAGTTAATCCCTTGTGTTATTGTAGGTATATTGAAAAGTTTAGGATTTATTATTAAATTTATTACCATGAAGACTTCAAAAACAACTGTTTCTAATAGTTAATGGAAAAAGCCAAAGATATAGCTTGGTTTGTGAAAAAAAGCCAAAAATTCAAAGCAATAAATGTCACACAATTGCAACTGTTTTTCAGAGATTTATTGAAAACTTTAGCATGTTCCTGGCTTATTTATTGACTAGATAATTAGACAAATAACTGCTTTATGGGTGTCCAAGAAAGAAAACCCTAAGGAATGGTCAAATTGACAGAGGGGGGAACCTAACATATATCTTGATGACAGTCATTGCCTTGGTTGATTATGCTTTTACTGTAAAAAGGTTTGTTGCCAATAAAACTTGAGAAGTAACTGTTTTACGTGTGTCAATTAAAGAAAACCAAAGAAATGTTCCAAGTATCTTCAAACAGCCATAAAAATGAAGAAATGATCTGATAAATCCTATTTAGATGATTAGTAAAAGATTTATTGAAAGCTTAAGAATTTGTTACATAATTTTTTGAACTCAAAACTTTAGAAATTTGTTTTGAGACCTAAAAAATTGTAAAATCTGCATTAAAATGCCAAATCCAAATGGAATAACCCGACAATATTATATTTTTATTTAATATTTCCTGGAAACTTTAATGTTTGTTGCTTAGAAAAGTTAAAAAATAACTGTTTTTTCAAATCGAAGAAAGCAAACGTGTGAGTAATAACTCGACTATCTTTATTTCCTAGGTGACTGATAGATCTATAAGAGCTATTTAAATAATAAAATTGTGTATTAATATAAAAAATACAATTTGATAAAATATAAATATATAAAGTGATTATCAAAGATTTGTCTTCTTTGTGCAGCTTTTCATGTGCCTTTTGAGCCTGCTTGGTACACTGCACCTGTATGGGCAAAATGAGCATGAATATGGCTTTTCACCCGTGTGCGTCATCATGTGCTTTCTTAGGTCGCTCTGCCTCGGGCACTTGTAGTCGCACAGGTCACAAGCGTATGGCTTCTCCCCCGTGTGTACAATCATGTGCATCCTAAGTGAGCTCTGCTGTGAACACCTGTAGTCGCAGAGGCCACAAGAGTACGGCTTCTCGCCAGTGTGTGTAAGCAGGTGAACCTTGAGGTTGTAGTGCTGCGAACACTTGTAGTCACAGTGTACGCACTCGAATGGCTTCTCGCCCAGGTGAACCATCATGTGACGCTTAAGGTGACTCTGCTGCGAACACCTGTAATCGCAAAGGCTACATGAGATCTGCTTCTCGCCAGTGTGGATGACGCTGTGCCTTCTCAGGTCGCCCTGACTCGAGCAACGGTAGTCGCATAAATCACAGCTGTACGGCTTCTCGCCTGTATGGCTCATCATGTGCTTTTTCAAGTGGCTCTTTAGCGTGCACCTGTAACTGCAGAGCGTGCACGCAAATGGCCTCTCGCCCGTGTGCGTGCGGATGTGCGCTGTCAACGACCACTTGCTCTTGCTCTTGAAATCGCATTCTGGGCAGGGGAGTAGCTTCACCTTGGAAATTTTCTTCTCAACGCTCCCACCGCTCTCAGGCTCCATTTCGGACGACAAATACACAAATACTAAATTATCAACTATAAAACCACTAAAAAACAACAAAAACACATCCCATGTACCATATGAAAACAAAATACAAGTAAAATTGACAGAAGGAAGGTTACGAAATTCCAAGACTGTTATCCTCTGACCTCTTATCACTCTTATCAAAAACAAACATAAACAAAATATCCGCACAAAAACGAACTATGTATTTCTTCATAAATTTTAAGATAAATTAAACAAAAACCTATTTCACAAATTTCGCATGCGATAGATTGATTTACAAACCTAAAAGTTTCCGATAAAAATCTTTCAACCACTACGTGTATGACTATTGACTAATATCAACATTTTTTCTTCCTATTTTAAGCTAATCTGGGCAATTCAACATAGTTTTATAGAAATTTTTTTGGGGTTACTTGATTTTTTCTAAAACATTTTCTCCACAAACGCCAATTTGTATGATCAAGTCTCACGGTTTCTACCTTTAGACGATCAGACTGTCTCTTTGGGGTTTTTTCTTTTGTTTAACATTTAAATACATTTATTACTGTAATATTCTGCATGGTTCGATATACAATAAATCATAAAATTTCCAATAAAACCCTAATTTTTTTACCTTTGGACCTCTTTGGGTTTTCTTTAATTGCCACGTATAAAGCAGTTACTTCTCAAGTTTCGTAGGCAAAAAACCGTTAAGCTTCTAATGAAACTTTAATAATCCAACGAAATAACTAACGTCATGATTATGACTAAATTTTTGGCTATTTCTGGACCAATTGGATTTTCTTTAATTGACACAAATAAAGCAGTTACTTGTCAAGTTTTGTAGGTCATAAACCGTAAAGTTTCTAATAAAACCCTAATAATCAAAGGAAGTGATTATTATCAAGGTGTATTTTTTTTATTTCTTAGAGATTTCTATAATTGTCCCATAAAAATGACTCATTTTCGAAATTATCTGCTTAAATATTATGCTAGAGGGCCACGGTAGCCGAGTGGTTAGTGTGAGAGACTCGGCTAGTAGACCCCGCGGTCGCGGGTTCGATTCCCGCCGTCGCCTCTGGCCCTTTTTTCACGATACCCCTCCCCCCAAAAACAAACACGCAATAATAAATAATTATAGAGAGCCTGGCTAGATATGCAATGTTCATGAGGCCATTAAATTAAAAAAAAAATATTATGCTAGGCAATGCCTAAAGTTTTGTTGGCAATAAACGTTAAAGCATCAATAAATCGTGAAAAAACATGAATATATATCTATATATATATATATATATATATATATATATATATATATATATATATACATATATATATATATAGATAGATAGATA
>CM077110.1:7367818-7379743 GCA_039619505.1 Cimex hemipterus | reverse complement strand
ATATATATATATATATATATATATATATATATATATATATATATATACATATATATATATATAGATAGATAGATAGATAGATAGATAGGTAGATAGATAGATAGATAGATATTTAGATAAAGTAGCTACGCGAGTTTTCCACATTTCCACATTTTTTTACGATATTATGTTTAAGTTAATTTTTTTAATTTAACTGCTTTACAAGTGACAATGAAATAAAACCTAAGCAATATAGTAAAGCAGTTATGCCTAATGTTTTGTAGGCAATGAACTCTGAAGTATGCAAGGAAACTGCAACAAACGAAGGAAGGGACAGTGTCATTCAATTCAATTCAATTATTCTCTTAATACTTGAGCTTTTTTGACCGATTTAACAATTCCTTTCGGTTTTATTTGACTATTCAAAAGGAGTTATTTTTTAAGTTTTCTAGGCACTAAATTATGCTACAAACACTAAAGTTTTTAATAGACTCTAATAAACCAAGGATGTCCCTATTGTCGAACTATTTTTTTTTATATTTTTGCCCGATCTGATGATTTTTTGTATTTTCATTTTTTAGCCCTTACAAATCAGTTATGCCTGAAATATTGAAATAAAAAAATTAAGCGATATAAGTTTCCCATTAAACGCTGATACCCAAGAAAGAAACCATTGTCGAATTATTCCTTTAAAAATTAAACTATTTTTGACCGAATTGACCACATTTCTTGGGATTTCATTCTATTTAAAATAGAAATTAGTAAAATTTTGGAAGTCTTCAGAGCAATAAATTGATTACGAAACCATAAGTTTTCAATAAATCCCTCGAAAACAAAGGACGTGACTAATGTCGAATTATTTCTTTGATAATTCGGATATTTTTTACCATTTCTTTAGGTTTTCTTCGTTTGACATTTATAAAACAATTTTGCCTGGACTTTTTTCGTCAAAGAATTACGCACTATACCTTAAATTTTGCAATAAAACGTTAATATACCAAGGAAATAATGTGTTAGGTAACTTGAGTTTTTCCCCTTTTTTAACGTCAATTTGTCTATTAATTTTAATTATTTTTTGTTTGTTTAACACTTAAAAAGACACTTCGTGGTAACTTTTGTTCACGACTGAAATTTTTTTCCGCGTTGTGCCATTTTCTTTTTTCTACCTAATGCTCACATTTCCCACGTCCGAAACCGTTCAAATTTTGAATAAACAATATATTTACAAATCAGTCCGGCGATTGTTCCGGACACGCCAATATAAATCGACCAAATCATCACTGGTCATGATAATCAAACGAGATATCACCCACATGTAATAGCTTTGTGTCACGTAAGGGTGTGAGCAGTTTAAAAAAAATTCTATTCCTCTGCGTCGCTCTGTAAAGGTAACAGCTTGCAATGAAGTTTTAATTAATTTATTAAACTATTATACTGCATGATTGTGGCATAAGTAAGGAGAAAATCTATGTATAAGCGTTAATAACAAAACGGCACAGAAGTATATAATTGTTAATTGGTCTTTTTAATATTTTCATCACCTTTTAGCTGGTAATATTTCTTTTTTTTATTGTTGATGATTGATTGGTATTGACCAGTACACTGTGAGTTTGAATCTGTCGAAGTTCACTTGCAGTCTGTTTCTTGTTATTTCTGTTCTTGATAAGATATTTTCCGGCATTTTCCTTTTTCAGTTTGTTTTGAATGAATTTTGTCACCAATTTTAACGAGATGCCAGATGAAATGAGAAAGCAACCTTATAAAAAGCACCAGCTTCTCGAGACGTCCCTGAAGCACCAGACGACAGAGTTCTTCGCCAACTCGACACTCCATGGTGTCCGTTTCATCGCGGAGAAGGGTCGCCCGGCATACGAGAGGTACGCGATGCATGACAAAAAAAAATTACATTGATTTTATTTTTAGACTTTTCCCCACAGGCTCATGTGGTTCATATTCGTCGCAATCGGTGCAATAGTCACGCTGATCATCATCGTCTCTCTTTGGGACAAGTTCCAGACGAACCCGACCATCACAGGCCTGGACACAGACTTTCACAACTGGGACGTACCTTTCCCCGGGATATCCCTGTGCCCGACCAACCCCGTGAGCCGGGAAAGGGCCGCAGAATACGCCAAAGAGTAAGTCCTGATCGCCAGTTTCTAAGTATAAAGCCCCAAAATACAATTATGGGAATGTGACCATTAGGACAACCATGGTAAACCAACACTAACCATCTTTAGGCGTTAGGTTAGTGATCGTCAGTTGTGGGAGGATGAATAGGGATTGCTAATTAGAGGTTGGTTGATTATAATAGTAAGATGATTGGGCGTGAACCTGGTGACAAAATGTCGGTGGTACACCGATGCACTTCACATGAAGTGAGAAATAGGGAAAATAAAAAAGGCCATCCCTAAAAAAGGTCCAGTGTAATACAAACGTTTGTCCTGTTTGGGTATAAGGGACAATACAAGGTACCATGTTCAATATCCCATCAAAATTAATGTAAAGTCTTCATGTTCATTTTGGTATAATAGTTTGTAAACACACAATGTCATCATGTTCCCTGGGATAATTTAGGGACTGGGACGAACTTACTGGAAGAACACGCCACATTACACTATTGATCCATAGCTTGGAGAGGCTCGGCCATTGGGGGAGGTATGTGGTGGCCCCCGACAGTTACCACGGTACCCGCTATGTGCCAATGTCTAGCCATCCACTCTGCAACGAATCACAACAGAGCCAGTGCCTATATAAACAAAGTCACTGCCACAATGGCTTCAGAGTCGTCTCTCCAATGAGATCACATTTCACACCTCGAGACTCGTCTCCCCGACGAGTTCTCGCTAATCACTAATGGAGAACCGACGACGATGGCAAGGGTATTCCCAGCATTAGCCTGAAGAGCCATTATTATCATAGTAAAATTAAAGGCCCTCTCCAACTTTTACTAACCACCCTTTCTAAAACAAGGATTCTAAAGGACAATCTTAAGCCTACTATCCCCAACCATCTTATCAACTAACAGTAAGTGACCATCATAACTATTACTAACCGTCCAACCCATCGAACCATCACATCTTCTGTGGGTAACTCTCCACCCCAACTATCACAAACCAACCATCCATGCTATCCATTCCACTTATCTATCCCAATAAATCACTATCATTTGCCCATTCCAACCCACGAACCGTTATCAAACTACTATTACTAATCATCTTTCTTAACGAACCATCATTATCCTAAGATTTTTACATCATCCATCTCTTATCATCAGTCGCAAAAGTAGGTCTAGCAGAACTGGGGGATTTCTAACCACTATAATCAGCTGGAAGGTTTAGACGGTCAGATGGTTATTTAGTTAAGGAATGGGATACCCTAGGGATTACGTTAGAAATTAGTACTTAATCTATCCCCTGTCCACGGATGAAAATTTCCTTCCTCCTCAGGAAATGGGGCAACTCCGCTTCCGAGGGGAAGCTCCACCTCTACGAGTCCTTCATCAAGACCATCGGCAACTTCTCGTACCGCAACTTCCACGAGATTCTTGACTATAAGGACAAGGCAGATCTGGATCACGGAGGCTTCAGGCCGCTCTTATACAAGATTGTTTACCCTTGCGATGAGCTCATGTTCGACTGCGAGTGGAAAGGCGAACCGATCGGCTGCTGTGATGTCTTCAAGCCAACATTCACGGAAAACGGATTCTGCTACTCGTTCAACACAAAGAACGCACAGAGCGACTGGCCAGGGTAACAGTCAAACAATAAAGTGCAAATAACAAATATAAAGATAGTCTCTGTCAGTACAGAAGGCCTGAAGGCATCGACCCAAACGAAAAATTCAAAGTGAAGGAGATTTACGAGACAGACTCGAAATGGTCTCTAATGTTCAACGCTGAAAACATTTCATCAGTGATCTCCTATAACGTATCAATCTAGTCATCATTGTTTGTGCTATTGAGAGCAATAAAACTTTTTTTTTTTAAGATATACATACACGACTCAGAGGAGCTACCGAGCGTCGAGATGGCACCTCAGCACATCTGGGTCAAGACGACCAACAAGATATACTTCGCAGCTCGGATGACATACACGACGAGTAAGCCCTGTGAATTTCCCCCTCCCCACTTTTACAAACTGTGAGCTTTCTTCTCTTTCAAGACGACACGCGCCAGCTGACGGCCAAGCAGAGGAAGTGCATATTCAAGGACGAGGTGAACCTCCGCACCTACCCCGAGTATTCGTACTGGGCCTGCATGACCGACTGCAGGATGAGGTACTCGATGGAGAAATGTTCGTGCGTGCCTTTCTTTTATCACGAAGTCGGTGAGTGGACCCACTATTTTGAAAGGTATACGCGCTATCTTGAACGCTCCAAAACTTAAAACTACGATATTTTTCCTCCAGACGGCTTCCCTTCCTGCAAGCTTGATGGGCTTATCTGTTTATCCCAACACATAGGTAATGAGTGCTGGTTATAAGCTCGAACATAATTTAGAAATTGAACTTTTTTCTTTTTCCTTTAAAGAAACTATGAGGAAGGGGCTTAACTGTCCATGTGAGCTAGGATGCGATAACACAGTCTACGAGGTGGAAAAGTTAAACGATGCACAGATGGGGTAATCAAAATATCCACAATGTTTCATATTCCATTAAAATATCATTTCTATCTATCTACCTCCACCTGTACTTATGTATATCTCAGGCCCAATCTGCGTTTTAGTTATATATAAAATTCAGTGTTCATACCTTTACATTTACCTACACTCATCTCACCATTCATTCTACCTATACTTGTACCTATGTCTATCGCTCAAACATGCCCATCTCACGTCAATTTACCTTCATCTACTTTTTCCTATTTCCATTTCAGGGTCCAATCTACACCCACCATATTCCAATCCACTATCCCCTAGGCCTATATACATTCGGGGTCCAATCTACTTTCACCTGTACCTATGTCTTTTACCCTATCTATCCCCACCTCTTCTTACATCCATCTATGTTTTTGAGCATTTGATGTTGTTTGGAACGCAGGGAGGAGGACGAACTGGAGATAGGATTCGTATCCTGGCCTATGATACGATACAAAAGGGAAGTGCTGTTCGGCTGGGTTGACCTACTGGGTGAGTAGTACAACATTCCATCTTCGGAAATACATAACAGTAAATTCATGTCCACAGTGTCCTTCGGTGGCATAGCGGGACTCTTTCTCGGCTTTTCCCTCCTCTCGGGTGTCGAGATAGTCTACTACTTCACGCTGAGGGCGGCGTGTATGGTTTACAGGGACGGGGAACGGCTCGCCATGCTGAGGGCGGAGGAGGCGGAAATGCCGAAGCCCGAGATCGACCTGAGCCTCAAGCCGAAATGGGGTAAGGACAAAGCAAGTCAGGACGAGAGGTTTGTCGCCAAGGTGATGAATGGCGCGAGATCCAGGGGGAAAGTGGCGCCCAAGGAACACAGGACCAGCATACCGTTTCTCAACTGAAAGGATCCGACGGATCTTACGAGCATTACACTTTGGGCTGCTTCAAATATATACATATACAGATGCACATTTCACATAATTATGTTCAATAACAAATAAAAACCGTTTTAGAACTAACGCGTTTCTTCATTTGTTTGCTCCTGAAGCGTTACTTTTACTGGTTTTTGCTCTCAATGCATCAAAGAGAGGTTTCTTTATTCGTTTGGCTCCTGATACTTCATTGTGAGGTTTCTTTGTTCGTTCGTGCTCCTGACGCCTCACAGAGGTTTCCTTATTAATTTGCTCCTGATTCATTACTAAGGGGTTACTATCACTGGTTTGTGCTCTCAAAGCAGCACTGAGAGGTTATTTTATTCTTCTGCTCCTGATGCATCACTGAAAGGTTACTTAAGGTAACTTTAATAATTGGTCCAGAAATTTTAAAGGTTATATAACATTTTGTTCTTTATACATTTTATGTGACTTGAATAAATTGTTATTGTTTAGGTTATGCGATAAAATGAAGGTGAAAGACAGAGTTTAAAAGTAAGTAATATTTATTTAGATGGACAAGTATTGTTCTCTGACTGTTTTGGTGGTAGCCACGAGGTAAGGGTGTTGACTTGACAAACAACAAATAAACAAACGCGTCACTTGAAAAACGTTGTGTAATACTGATTCTTTCAAAATATCGGCGAATTCGGACTCGGAGTCCGCGTCAAACCGTCATTGTCCAGGGAAAGATAATCTACTTATTATTTGTTGTTTTATCTAATCCTTGACCCCCGACCTAGATAAGGGATTTGTGATCGTCGTTTCGCCCAGTCGTCGATCAGAAAACGACCGGATAGCTGTGGAGAAAAAGGAATTTTCTTTTGCTATTATCTGATATCAGAAGTCATGTACAACCATACAGGCAGCGTGCTGCTGCAGACGGCGATGCTCCTCGCCGTCACCAACGCCTCGACGGGTACGACAAACCGTTGGACGAACACGATCAGCCTGGCAGATCAAGGGAAATGTAAGTTTTTCTTTACTTTCAAGAGTATGCTCACGCCAGTTAGACCAAGGGGGAAATATCGGGACTAGGCGGACCATTGTTCGAACGATTCATGTCAATACTCAAATGTACTACCAAAACTCCTAAACACCAAACATTTTGCATACAGCAAGAAGAAAAAAGCGGGACTAGCCGGACCATTGTCCGGATGATTCAAATCTCTATATTTACCAATTCAGCTCGATTTTGCTAATAATACCTCATAAACACTCAACGTTTCTCATACCATCCAGGCCGTTGACTCATCTATTATACCTCGGTGGAAAAGCGAGACTAGGCGGACCACTGTTCTGATGATTCCCGTCTACATACGCGCAGAATGCATATACAACCTTTAACTTATAAATACACAACGTGCTTCACACAGTGTAGAATCTCTTATACAAAGGTGGGGAAAAACGAGACTGATCGGACCAGAATGACAAATCTTGGTTATGACGTTTAAAAACAGAGATA
The DNA here is from genome assembly GCA_039619505.1 of Cimex hemipterus. Classification (NCBI taxonomy): domain Eukaryota; kingdom Metazoa; phylum Arthropoda; class Insecta; order Hemiptera; family Cimicidae; genus Cimex; species Cimex hemipterus. The sequence continues at coordinate 7,372,779 of CM077110.1, read as the reverse complement.
CACAGGGTATAGAAGTATCAGTGAGTGTTTTTGGTGTAGATATGAAAGACGTCTGCTACGACGGTGTCGGCTGTTTTTCCGTCAACTCCCCCTGGGTTACAGAAACGAGGCCCGTGTCAAATTTTCCCCATTCGCCGGAACAAATCGACCCGGATTTCTGCCTGTACACGCGCAAGGAAAGGGACACGTGCCACCGCCTCTTCTACGACAAACCGTCCACATTCGCAAACAGTACCATGATCCGTGGTGGGCGGACATTCCTCATTTCCCACGGTTTCCTGGAAAACGGTGGTCAAAAATGGATCAAACTGCTGAAACGGCGCCTGTTGAATGTTTCCGACTCGAACGTCATCGTCATCGGGTGGCAGGGTGGGTCCAACCCGCCGTACACGCAGGCTGTCGCGGATACAAGGGTGGTCGGGACCATGGCCGCCTTATTGCTCAATGCCTTGCACGTAAGTAACTGCATAGACCGTTTCATTCAAGACTTTCAAGTCGTTTCTCTTGTATTTTAGAAAGAAATGGGCATTAGGCTTGAAGAGTGTCACGTCATCGGTCATTCCTTGGGTGCTCATCTGAGCGGATACATGGGCCACGTGTTGAAAAGCCGATTCGGTCTCACACTCGGGCGGATATCAGGTAATGGATTATTATTAATTATATAATGTAATGAGTAGGTTTATAAAGGTGTATTTTTTCAGCTTTGGACCCTGCAAAGCCGCACTTCTCCAAGACTGACCCAGTCGTCCGTCTTGACCCAACTGACGCTCTTTTCGTGGACGTCATTCATACAGACAACACACCGTTCATACAGGGTGGACTTGGACTTGACGAGCCGATCGGCCACCTCGACTTCTACCCGAACGGAGGCCTGGACCAGCCTGGGTGCAACAAATCTGTCGGCAACTACATGGAAATGGACTGGACGTTCATCAGAGGTCAGGCTAACAGGTTAATTTTTCGACGTATAAATCACCATCTGTTTTAGCCTTTCGCAGAGTAATTGGCTGCAACCACGTCCGCAGTTACGAATACTTCATCGAGAGCATATACGACCGGTGCGACTTCCTAGCCGTCGAGTGTGAGTCCTATTCGAAATTCCTCAAAGGGGAGTGCTTCAGCTGTAAAAGCGCTTTGGTATGCCAATCCCGGACCATTTACAAAAAGAAAACCTTTGTAATATTTTATTACCGCAGAAACCGAACAGACCGGAATGCGCCAGAATGGGCTTCTTCGCTTCGGAAAACCTGCCGATCGCCCGGTCCCAAGTCAAGTTGTACACGATCACTGGAGCAAAAAAGCCATATTGCAGTAAGTATTCCATCCTATATGAATTCAATTCTTATTCTATTGTCTTTTCCCAGGAGCGCTGTACAAGCTGACCTTTAGGATATCCTCGTCGGAAGAGAGCCGGATTCACAAGGGCGAGGTCGGCTATTTCAAAATCAAAATCGTCGGAGTCCAAGGAGAAACGGAGAGCATCACTTTTCTCAAGTAAAAAACATTCATCATTAAAAAAAAATACAAACTTGATGTAATGAGTGTTTCAGAGAGATGACCCATAAACCGGGTGATGTCCATACCCAGGCGGTCGCCGCGTCGCAAGTCGGCCGGGTCAAATCGGCCAAGGTTACCTTCATCCACTCAACCACGCTCTTTTTGTTTACCTGGAGGGTCAGCGTGTCCACGATACACCTTGAGAGCGTCACTGTCGAAAACCTAACAGAGTCTTCAGGGTATACTTGCAGTTTTTTTTAAATCGTCCGGACACTGAAGTCTTTTTTTCACAGGATTCGCCTATGTCCCGTCGGAGGGGAGCTGCTGCTTGAAGGCAAACAGGTGGACATGCAACCGTGCGGCAAGCCGATCATGATGGAAGACAACTCCTGAATGTCTCCTACCGTCTATTTATTATATTTGTACTTTATATATATAAAAATATAAGAATAAAACCACATTAAAAGGTTCTTGGTTAACCTGCTAGAATAACCCGTCCAACTAATTGAAAAAAAAAGGGGACAATGCGGATCATTGATCGTATAATTCACGTCCAAATACATACATAGAGTATAGGAGTAGAAGTGTTTCATGAACTCATAAACAGACAATTCAAAACATCGTCTCATCGGACAGGTAAGAAGTGAGACTACGCGAACCATTGTTCGAGTGATCCATATCTTAAATCGTGCAATACTCGAGCTAAGTACTACCCTAAACTCAAACACCCAACCTTCTTCATACATCAGGCCATTGGGCTGTCAATTACACCAAGGTGGGGAAAAGCGAGACTAGAAGGACCACTTTTCGGACTATTCACGTCTATATAAGTGCCACACTCAAAAATACTACCCTGAACTCATAAGCACGCAAAATTCTTAATACAGTCCAGTATATTGGCTCTCTGATAGGTGGGAAAAGCAAGACTAGGAGACCATTGTTCAAATGATTCACGTCTAAATACGTGCACCAGTGTACTACGTTTAACTCATAGACATCCAGCTTTCGCCGCACAGTCCAGGATATTAGGCCATCCGTTAATTTGGGAAAAGCAAGCCTAGGCGGATTGTTTTTTGTATTATTCACAACTAAATACGAACAGTACTTCGGCGCGAGTGACTTTGCAGTAATAAACAGCCATCATATTCTTCATACAGTCCAGGTCATTGTACCAAATACTGAAAAGCAGACTAGCGGCACCATTTTCTGGACAATGTTCATGCTTAAAACGTAAAATCTCTGGACTGTAAAAACGTTTAAAAATCCCGCTTGGGAAATCGATCTGGGCACCCCTCCTAAAACCATCAGAATTCAAATTTCTCAGAAACCACCCTGAAAACCCACCTCGGGGATGTCAAATCAGCCTGCTCCTATTGAATAAAATATCTCGATTTTTGTTAAATTTTTTTTCAAAATAAAGTAGGGGCTATTTTTCGAAATCGGGCGGTGGCCGAGGATGGTAGGGGGTGAGTTTATTGATCCGCTGCCACGCCTCCCTCAACCCTCGGCTCTCTGTCGCGTCCACACCCCCTTCGGCAGTGTTAGAACGGTGGTGAAATCCGCTCCAGGCCCCGTTCTCTCTCTTTCTCGCTTTTCCCCCTTCCGAAAGGACCTCCTGCCCTTCGGAATATTCACGTAAGTACGTTGGTTTTTACTTCCTTGCTTTTCCAGTGCTTTCCTTTCATTTTCTATTGTTCAACCAAAAAATAACCACAGAAGAACTGAATTGCCTAAAAAGAACATTCCGATAAATGGAAAATCAATGGAAAATTCTGACAATGTCCAATGGAGAAAGTGATGTGACACTGTCCACCAGCCCAGTCTTGAAAAATCTCCATCCACTTTATCCAAGGTTATCAACAATTTCTTCCGTACCCAAAATTAGTTTCATCAATATCCTTCTTATTGCGTAAAATTATTTCAAACTCTTAAGTTTACTCAAAAGGGCACATAATTAACTTTTCAAGTTTCCATTGTTCACGTTCCTTTTTAACTTGAACCCTCTTTTATTACTTATTTGTCGAATAACTTGAAAAAAAGCACGCCCCCTCCTCGGCACAACCTGCCATGAAATCGTTTACCCTTTGAGAGGTGGCACATCGCCAGGCACCTTGTATTTCTACCCTTGCTAATTTTCCCAGTAAAACGCGAGACGGTGCGGGCCCGAAACGGGCTATTCTCGACGCGATCGATCCGCCGCGTACTCGGGGGAAATCGTCACAACTGTTGCGGCTTCTCGGACGTGACTGCCTTCCGCGTGGTCTCGCTTGACAAACCACGACCGATAATAAGTTGAATGTTTGCTTGTACCAATTTGTCAACCGCATCGTTTCGTTTTGAACAGCCGTAAATAACCTCCTCACCCATTGCTAATAATTGCCGAAACCTTTGGATCCGTACTGTCTCGCGAATGAGCTCTCAACTAAGTGTACCAGTTATTTCCTTACAAAACTCAGAGAAACACAGATTCATAGATGAAGTCGGTTGCTTCGGGTTCGTTAAGACTCCGATGGTACCATTAGTGACAAACCAATTTTAACAAACCCAAAAAGACAGCGAACCGTTTTCCAATGTTCCTCTCATCTAATGACCATTCGTTCAGTTTTGCTTTGATTCAGGCGCCAACCAGGCAGAGCGGAATATAGCAAACGTGATTTTATAAGAACAAAAGCAAAATGTTTTCCGTTCGGTGGGACATGCCAGTGGATCCGCTTAGTTTTTCATGTCCGAGAGGCTTCGCCCGTCATTAAATCCATTTATAATGGAACCGAGGTCTTCGCGGATTGTTAATCTCTCTTCGCTATTTTTTGTGGTTTATTGGCCAACAGTACTTCGGCTCGCATACGACACAAAAGACCATTAATGGCGTCCCCTTGTATCTGATGTCCTTTGTCTTTTGGCTCCGTCCAGTCTCCCAAGTCATAACTATTGATGACGGTGCATAACTAATGCTTGATGAATTCTAACAAACCAAATTCTCTCTGCTATGATGTCCGATGCTCATGCTTTTTCATGATAACCAATGTGTTTGTTTGAGTATAATAGAAACAAATATTTAAAAAAAAACAGAGAGATAAGAGAGAGAGAGAGAGAGAGAGAGAGAGAGAGAGAGAAAGATAGAGAGAGAGAAAGATAGAGAGAGAGAGTGTGTGCGAGAGAGAGAGAGAAAGAAAGAGTGTGTGATTTAGAGATGGATCAGTACTCCGCGTCAGGAGCAAAAATAACAAGAATCATCCTACAAGTGAACATCAAAACTTGCAATTTCAATGATATAGCCATAAAAGGAGAACAGCTAAAAGAGTGACAGTTTTTACAAAAAATAGAACGCTAAAACATTCTATACTTCTGTTGCCAATAAGTGTTGAGTCTTACAAATTATACAATTTGTATTGTACGATTGATATATATACAAAAGACGGTAGAATGAGAGCGAGAGAGGGAGAGAGAGAGGGGGGGAGAGAGAG
>CM077110.1:7352966-7367418 GCA_039619505.1 Cimex hemipterus | reverse complement strand
GAGAGAGAGAGGGGGAGAGAGAGGGAGAGAGAGAGGGAGAGAGAGGGAGAAGGAGAGAGAGATTGTAAAGTGGATGACCGAAGTTTATTTAGGTTCCCACATGCAAACAGATCAAATTGAGACCAACCAGTGCATCAGTGGAGAGGTACATTATGTTATTATTCACTCGCTTGGTCTTTTGTTGGTTTTGACTATTTGTGTGGGGGAAGGGATGTAAAAAAACCACCAAAAGCACCGCGTTGTGCGAGCGTGCCCGAAAAGGAATAAAGGAAGGCTAGGTCTCCCCTATTGATCTTCTCCTTCCAGAGGAGAGTTCATTGACCAGACGCCCTCCCCAGTCTAGAATAATTCGCCGTCTGCGACAACCTGTACAATTGATTAATCGGGGTCAATTCCGGAGGATTTGGGGCAAGGATGAGAATTTCTGTTGTTGACGGAGCCCGAAGGGAACTGCGGTTTCTTTTTTTCTTTCTGGATATTGTTATCATCCAGACAAGGACGGTCGAGAAAGAAGAATCTCGATTATAAATAAATGTGTAATCTTTAAAGAGATTAACTTATCTGTGTCTAATAGGCTTTTTAATTCTAAATTTAGGGAGCCTATCCGTTTTTTCTAATGAAGGGATGACTATGTGCATTTTTATATGTGGAAAGAATTGTTGGGTATTTGTTTGTTGTAGGTAGATCCGGAATAGCTGTAGCCGGCTGTTCCAACCCCATCTTCTCCCACCAGAGTACGACAAACCGTCAAAATTGCTTTTTCCAGCTTCAAGCAGTCCTTCACCTCAAATGTCAACTACCTGAAACGAAGGTAAGCTGCCTTGACCTTCATTGTACGGTGTCTGCTGTGTCGAATCCGTGGTCCGCAACGAGTCAAATCGCATGGTCTGTCGTTCGGCACATTGAAAGTACACAGCAGAAAGTCGTGCTTGACCCCCAGTAGTCGTAGTGGTAGAATGGTAGCCTAGGTCAGTTGGGCGAATGGGATGCGATAATTGAAAGGCAGTGACTTCATCCGCAGGTTCAGCTCCGGTGACTTGTCGTCGGAGCTCGATGACGAGCCCAAGGTGCCGCCACCGCCCCCGGGCTCGACTCAGTCGGCGTCCGTGAGCCCTCTGCCCGGGCAGGAGGCCCATGGAACGTCGGGAGCGGGTCCGCCGGGTCAAGCGGTGCAACAGTCCGGCCAGCCGCCCTCGTCTCTCTCATTCTCCAGGCCAGGTAGCAAGACGACGTCCGCACCGTCCAGCCCGGCTAAGACGAGGGAGAGCCTCCTACAGAGAGTCCAGTCCCTGACGGGGGCGGCAAAGGAACAAGGAGCCAGCCTCATCGGTAGGAAAATAAAACAAAAACAAGTACCATACCATTTCAATTCTTCTTCCAGGTGCTGCAGTCTCAAGCGCAGCGAGACCATCGTACAACAAAGACAGGTGTTTCACCCTCCTGGTCATCGACGACCAGAACACGGACTGGTCCAAGTACTTCAGGGTGAGGAGGATCCACGGCGACTATGACATCAGGGTTGAACAAGCCGAGTTCCGTGAGGTCTCGCTCATCGCCAGCTCGGACCAGGGGACCCTCGTCAACATGACCGTCATCAGAAACGGCACTCGTGTCGCCAGGTCGTTCAAGCCGGATTTCGTCCTCGTTCGGCAGAACCTGAAGGACGCCGGAGAGGACTACAAGTCGACCTTACTCGGCCTCAAGTATGGCGGCGTGCCGAGCATCAACACGCTCTCGGCAATTTATAACTTCCAGGATAAGCCTTGGGTCTTCGGCCACCTCATCTCACTCCAAAAGAAGATTGGCAAGGATAACTTTCCCCTCATAGACCAATCTTTCTATCCCAACTGGAAAGAGATGGTAACAGACTTTTTAAATAAGCCAATTTTCCTTAATAATATATTTTTTCTGTAGATGTCATCTTCTAAACTGCCAGCCGTTGTGAAGATCGGCCATGCCCACTCGGGGTTGGGAAAGCTCAAGGTGGAGACAAACTCTGACTTCCAAGACGTGGCGTCCGTCGTCGCCGTCGCGAACACCTACTGCACCGCTGAGCCTTACATCGACTCCAAGTACGACATACACATACAGAAGATCGGCAACAATTATAAAGCCTTCATGTAAGACCTAATTATCTTTTTTAGTAAGGATTTTATCTGATGGTATTGTAATTTCTATTCAGGAGAAAATCGATATCGGGGAATTGGAAGACAAACACGGGCTCGGCGATGCTGGAACAGATTCAGATGGTTGATCGTTACAAGAGCTGGATTGACGCAGTTTCAGAGCTGTTCGATGGACTGGACATGTGCGCCCTTGAAGTCATAGTCGCGAGGGATGGCCGCGAGGCCATCATCGAGGTGAATGACTGCGCTCTGAGCCTCATGGGAGATTCTCAGGAGGAGGACAGGCGTCTCATAGCAGACCTCGTCTGCCAGAAGATGCAGGCCGTGTGCAAGCCCCCGGCGCCTGGGATGACCAAGGCGACGTCCAGAATGAGTGTCACGAGCCAGGCAGAAGAGGACGACGGTCGTGAAGCTTCGAGCGTACCCACTCAGCCCAGAAGAGACTCACAAGGTACTCAATCAAGTAGCTTTAAAAAAAAAATTAATTAACCTTAAATTTATAGTGTCTCAGACGAGCACGGTTTCCTCAGTGAGCGGTACGGCGGCCACGACTGCTCGGCCTTCCTTTGGCCGACAGTCATCCACCACCTCGGGTACGACAGCCGCAGCGACCGAAGACTCCGAAGACACGATGAAGAACTTAAGGAAGACATTCGCCGGTATCTTCGGCGACATGTAAGCCCCGATGGAACTCCGATGACACGATTTTTATTTACCATCTCGTCAAAAAAAAGCTAACATAGCATCCCCCGAACCATCTCAACATTAGAATTTATTTAGCAACGTACAATATAAATGTCACAGAGGCCTTCAAAAACATTTTTTAAGAAAACCCCTTTAAACAAATAATGTGACATCCCTTTAGTTTACTAATGTATCCACCATATACCATATACATGTGGCTTTATATATATACATATAACTTTGTATAAAAAAGAAAAATATTATAAAAATTTCAGACAATATTCAGCACTTTTCAAAGCGTAGTTGACTTACAAGGAAAACGGAGAAAAATGCTTGCAAGAATTGTTTTAATTTTAATCGGCCGAACTTGGAAGCGATGAGCGAAGTCTGATGTTACAATCGTCCGATGGTAGTTAGAACATGGCTGCCTTGAACCAAATCTGACCGACTACCTAATAACTTGATGATTTCGAGTTGATATATCAGACTGTTATTTACATTACAAATCACTGGGTCAAGAGACCTTTGGGCTGTTGCTCCTTTAGCTTAAAAGCCCTGAGAGCTGATGGAATTTATCATGGTGATATACCATCATTATAGGTATTGAATCCAGAAACCGTTGGCTGTCACCCATCAGCGGACAAAAATCTGGGACCATTGGTCAGACAGGTTCAAAGTATATATGTGATGTAGTCATCATAGGTACTAGAGATCCAGAGATCATTGGGTTTTCGGTTCCTTCAGAGAGCAAACCTCTGAGATCAGTAGTCAGTCAGTCGGTTCGGTTCAAAGTCAACCAGACGATAGACCATCATCAGAGGTGTTCAGATTGGCCGACTCCATCCGCAGGTCTTATACGTCAAAGAAAAGTAAAACGCGATTGTTTCAATGTACAACGCCTAAAGGGAAATCCAGGTACATAGTGTAGTTTTGTTGTTAGCTATTTTTTAAATTATTTACTAGTAGTTTTTTAGTATTTTGAGGTAATAAAATGAAAGTGATCTCATTGTTGATTCGTTTGTAGGTTGCACGATAATATTAAAAAATGAAGTGTTTATATAAAAATTGCACTTGCACTTTTTGATTTTGTGTTTTTTAGTTTATCATTGATAGCGTACGTGTACGCATTGCAGCTATGAAACCAAAGACACTAGTTTTTAAGGTACAACTCCTTTGTCTTTTCTCCTTTTGAAGGTACGAAAAAGAAAACTGGGGATTTAAGTGTTGACTTAGTATATAAGGGATTCTTTGTGGACGATAGTATCGAATTAATTTGAACAAACGGACTTTTCTGAAGTTTCTTATGTCCTTTCTTGAAATGTTTCTCAGTGTGATGGTCAGCGTTCACCGCAGGAAGCCCAATTTTCGCTTTTTACGCCTATAAGTTAGCGCTTTTTATTGAATTTCTTTCTTCATACAGCTTATAGGATATCTTCAAAACGCCGAGTCCGGTGGTATTCCGTAAAAAAAGCAAGAAAAAATCTGCTAGATTTATACCCGGTACGGTATAAGTAATAATCTTATGCGTCCGTGTGCGTATGGAAGACGGTGCATAGGCTTTATTTGGCTAAATCATTTTTTATCTTCAACCCTTTTCTCCAACCCCCAATCATACAAAGAAAGAGGAAAACCCGTCGCCCTCGTTCTAGGTTAAGTTAGGTTAAGCCCTAGTGTTAAGACTTTCGAAAAAGCTTCAAAACCTCGGTTGGAACCATTTCAAATAAAAATAATAATAAAATAAGTAAATAAAAAACACATTTTAAAAATTTTCAACCCTAAAAATAATTAATATTGATGAAGAGCCTCATAGGTGGGGATTTTGTGGTTAGACCTAACCTAAAAATCCCCAGCGATGTGTATTAATCAAATAAGCTATACACGACAAAAAAAAGCAATCAATAAAGCTTATTATATTATTTATAAAAAATATAAAGCACTAATATATTAAATAAGCTTCATCGTTAGTGCCATGTGAAGTGAAGAGGCACACAGATTAACAAGTACGAAGACAAGTAAAACAAGGCATAAGGAGTATCAACTATAATAACATAATAATAAAGCAATATTTTAAAAGAAGAAGAATCGTCTGTGTCTTTTGTTATGCCTCTTAGCATTATAGCTATAAAAATTTAAACCTAAAAAAGCTTTAACTGTACATAAATTTAAAACTTTTAGATGTAAGGTTTGTCTATTTATTTAATTTTTTTTTTTAATTATTGTCGAATCGTTTGTAATCGACAAAGCCCTTCTAGGGCGTCTGACCCAAAATGACGAAAATTTTAAAACACCAGCAAATATAAAATCCCCCCCCCCCCGTGTGCGGTATGTAGTGTTTTAGGTGCGCTTGGTCGTTCGGAGGCGAGCGAAGAAGGTATTTTTTTACCCAAACCCCTGGCTTGTATACAAAGTAATAAAAAAAATTCTTTATATTAATACAATAATAATATAGTAAAGGTTGTTCGTACAAAAAGGGGGTTGAAATTTCGCCCGCCTTCCACCCTTTGGGCTTCCGTGGAGAAACGCTTAAAAAAATTAAATTAAAAACAATATATATTAAAAAATTCAAAATTGTACATTTTCCCACCAGCATATTTAAAAAAAAGCATATGTCGCAAACTTGATGTAGCCTCCTTAAAACTCAAACCCCCCCCCCCCCAATTCAGAGCGACAAAACGAGCCTTAAAACCAACTGTATTTTGTAAAAAAAAATTAATTAACTAATTATGTAACCATCGATTTATAATAACTGTGTGTATATATATAAAATATTTAAAAAAAAATGAAAGCAAAAGTGAAACTGTATCCTGCACTTAATGGTAATCGTTTGGATTAAATGTTTAATCATTATATAAATAATATATATTATCGACAACCAAAGAAGAAATAATCAGGTGAAAAAACAAAAAAATAATAATTATTATTACATATAGTAACTAAGCAAAGGGAAAAGTAATAAAAAATCATTATATAAAATACGTTCTGTTAATTTTATACACCCTTTTCTTGTCTAACCTTTGTTTTTGAAACTATGATTTGATATCGATCATGGATCATTGTAAAGAAGGCAACTGTGTCTGGATCTGACTACATGTAATTTATAGCATGCTTTGTACTTTTCGTTCTAGCGCTATTGAGCCATTTTTATATATTTTTCTTATATTTTTATACAGTTTATTTAAACAATAGGTTAAGTTGCTCAGGGAATGAAGAATAGTGCTAAAATAGGTAGGCTCTTTGTAGGCTGCCAGCTGGAAAGAGCTAAGCTATTTGTAGGTTATCAATCTGGAAAAAAAGTACGCTCTTTACATGATACCAAACTATAAATATGTAAGTTTACCAGCGTAAAGAGGTAATAATTTTGTAGGTGTCAAGGAATGAAAACGTAGGCTCTTTACAGGATATCAAATTATTAAGATATTGGCTCTTTGTACGTTTACCAGCTTGAAAGGGTTAAAGCTCTTTGCAGGTTGTCAATCCATAAAAACGCAGCCTTTTTATAGGATATGAAACTGTAAAGATTTCGGCTCTTTGTAGGCATTAGGTACTGACTACTGGGTAATTAACCCACACTTAAGCATAGAAATCAGCAGACATTACAATGGCATTTCTAGGAGATTTACCCCTGTCACGCGCACTCCTGTCTCTTCCAGAAGTGCTGGCCTTGAGCTATTCTTGAAAAATATAGAATTTCTTTGGAAAACGGTATGTTGCACTTATTTACTGAAAGCAGTAATGAATTGAAAAATATATGGTTCAACAAAATCAAGTCAAATTTATTGATTTATAGAGGTTCTGGAAAGGAAAAACACAGTGGTTGAGATACCTCGGGTTCATTGCCCCCCCTGCACTGATTGACCCTTCTCCGACACTTTTCGAGCTCCCTTATACACTGTTGGAGGTGGTGTGGTTGCGGTATGGAAATGGACTCGTTGTCATCCAGGAAGTCAGGGAGAGAACTGATAGTATTGGTGGTGCCGGGGGTGGACTCAACAATGGGTGAAGTAATAGCATAGGAGGAGGAATTGTCCGGCGGGAATATATTTAACGACTTCCACATCTCCAATCTCTTCGACATGTCATCGTCCACTTCCTTGAAGAGTGTTGGGTCATGGAGAGCAGCTGTTATTTTGAAGATACGCTTACCCTCCGAGTGCGGTTTAAGCTGAGACGGTCTGAAAATTAAATTCAACAAAAGTGGATCAAAACCACGAGGAAGATGGGTTACCTCACCTCCCGTAGACAAATCTGGCTATCAGTTCCGTCAAGTTTTTCATAGTTTCGTCCTGAAACCGAGTACCTCGTAAATCCCGGTACATGAACGCCTCAAAAGGACCTCTATGGAATTTGGCCTCCGCCATAGCCGGAAGGACGAACCACCCGTCTTTGATGATGTTCTTTAAATCTTCGTTGCTCTTGTAGAACGCTGCCAACTTATTTCTGTTGTCCGACATAAGATTGTTCGCCCTTCCTATTATCATCTCGAAGTTGAAGTCGTCCCAAAATATAGCCGACACGAGGGATCCATATTTTCTGCTGTTCTTGAGCACTGTGATTTTTGAAATGTCAGTTTATGATTGTTTCGTGGGTGTACTTGCTGCCTTACATGAGTCAATGAAGGACCCTTCTTTGTCTTTAATACCGAGAAGGAGGGAAAAGTTTCCCCGCGTTCCCGGCTTTTTCCAAGGGTCATACTCGATAACCTTACCGTCCACGACAGGTATGAAAGGATGTAAGATCTTCTGCAACCAAGTGGCGTGGTGCACCACCGTATAAGTGTACATTCTGTTCGCTTCGGCGAATATAATTGAGCTTTTCATCGTTCTAAAACAATGCAGGTCGTGATAGCAAAAGACACTACCCATGATGGTTCTGGTATTTCCCTCCACCCATCGTCTTTTCGATATGGCCCAGGGTGCAAACCTGGACCCGCTGAGAGCTATCCCCTTGCTGATCCTGTTCGACAGAGCCCCATTTAAGTGGAAGAGGACGTGCGCGGCTCCAGCACCTTCTCCTCCCAATGTAATCTTATTCGGATCACCTCCGAACTTTTGTATATTCTTGAAGACCCATTCGATGGCAATCTGCTGGTCTTTGAGTCCGTAGTTGCCCGGATTTCTTTTATCCTCCGAACTCAGAAAGCCTAAGGACGAAATATTTTTGTAACCTGTGCGGTAGCTTAGTTACACTCGAATTACCGAACGGGCCCAGCCGATAGCTCATCGTCACCACCACCATCCGTTTTTCGACGAGCCGGCCGGGCTGGCACACGCTGGTACTGACACTTCCGTAACGAAATCCGCTGCCGTCGATCCATATCAACACTGGCAAGCTTTTATTTGCCTGTTGACCTAAAATCTTATAAAATACAATTTAAATGGAAAAAATCAGGTACTGACGTAAGGCAAGGGGCTATAGACGTTGAGGTAGAGACAATCATCTTCTCCGAACTTTTCATCCCTCGTGTCTATGTCCATGCAGTGCACCTTACGCTCTACATTGCCTGGATCATTGAAACTGAAAGGGTCCTACACGTACAAATCATAACAAACCAAACTCCTTTCAGGTAAACTTTTTTTTACCCTGAAACTGTTGTGCTCGATCGGCGGCTTGGCGTACCTGATTCCTTCGAAGGCCAGATAATAGTTATCACCCTTGGCTGTCAATTCCAGATTCCCTTTAATGTCGCCTGTTGATCCACAAGAGATAAGACGTGAAATGTCCTTTTATTCGAAGTGCTCACCGATGAACTGGAGGTGGCTCCAAGTCACCCAGATCCTCGCCAATGGGGATGTAAGCGGTGCATGCATCCCTGTAGATGAAGTTGTACTCTTCGTAACCTTCGACAGTTGAAATTTGAACAAATACAGCTCGATGTCGGGTGGAAGGAGGAATAAATGTATCAAAGCAGAACCAAACAAGAATCAATTAACTAGAGATAATCGATCGAGTTTCGCAAAATTTAAAAACCAAAAACATTACAACTTATAATCCTTTTTTAAAAAAGATAGTTCCTACTCACAGTAAGTTCCAACTTGTTGGAAAAATAACTTTAAAAGGATTATCTGTAGAAATGGTGAATGATGGTGTGAGTGCGGTGTTCAATCCTTTTTTAAATTCAAGTTATTTTTCCAACAAGTTGGAACTTACTGTGAGTAGGAACTATTTTTTTTAAAAAAGGTTTGAACACCGCACTCACTCAATCATTTACCATTTCTACAGATAATCCTTTTCATTCTCTTAAAATTCCTTATACATCGATATAGCTCATTTTGTGTTTGTTGGACGCTCAATAATACCCTCCAAAGTAAAGCTTAAGAAATGCAAATAGAAATGCACTACAATGGTAAAGCTGCCACTGGGAAGAAAGCCCTCTGGAGAAGTGGCAAAGGGTATTGGCAGATAAATTTATTAAACAAATGTTTGTAAACTTGTTTGTGTATTGCTCCATTTATAATTAAAAGTATTGTTCATGTTACTGCTCTTTTTATTGTTCCTGACAACAGGTTATGTGCCCAGGAACAGTGAAGGAGCTTGTGTGAAATATTTTCTTTCGCAAGGGGAGTCAAGTACAAAGTTTGGTTCGGTTCATTTATTAGAATGTGCTTGGAAGTTTGCTTTTGTTCATTCGCAAACATGGCGTCTACGTCTGCCATAGTGGCAAGTTTGAAACCGTTTGATGGAAAAAACTTTCTTGGCTGGGAATGAACGAATTTATATAAAACCACCTGCAGGATTAAACAACATTCAGGAAGGATATGTTTGTAAGTTAATTAAGTCGTTATATGGATTAAAATGTACACCAAAAGAATTGAATGATTGTTTTAATTCTTACATTATAAAAATGGGTTTTGTAAGGAGTAACATAGTTCCTTGTTTGTATAAAAGGTGAATACATATTTACTAATATGAGTAGATGATATAATTTTGGTCACTAATAAAGATGATGGTTTTCAGATATTATAAATTTGTTGAAATTAAAATTTGAGATTAAAGAAATTATTAATACTAATGGGAAGAAAAATTAATTTCTGGGAATTGAAAGGGCAAATTAAAAAATGTATTTATCACAAAATGATCGAATTAATAAGATTTTATATAAATTTAAGATGTCCAATTGTTAAGAAAGTGCTATATCTCTGCCTGTAGGACTTCAATTTGACTTAGTTAATTATAATCCTACTAACTGTATTTTGTCATATAGAGAACTGGTTGGAACTTTAATGTATTTGATGTTAGGTACACGACCAGATTTATGTTTTGCAATTACATTCTTAAGTCAGTTTCAGCATAATTTCAGTCCAAAGCAGTGAAAGCATTTGAAAAACGTTATAAGACACTCAAAAGGTTCAACAAATTGTAAATTGATTTTTCAGAAGAATAACGGTAGTGATTTTAACATGAATGTTTTTGTCGATGCAGACTTTGGATCAGTATCAGGATCGTAAAAGTATCAGTGATTTTGTCATAAAGTAAAATAAACACATAATATCATGGAAGTCAAAGAAACACACAGTTGTTGCTTTGTCAAATGCTGAGTCTGAATATGTTTAACTATCTATGGGTATTGCTGAATGTATGTTTTTAAAACAACTCTTTGAATTTATCACTGGTAAAAATAAAATGAAAATTACTGCTTATGAGGTTATTTGCAGTTAAAATGGCAAAAACTTGCGAAATGAAAAGGAGTAAACATATTGATGTTAAACATGATTTCAGAAAATGTCATTGAAATGAAATATAGTCCAACTCAAGATCATATTGCACATATTATGACAAAAGCAATTCCTAAAAGTAAATTCCTTTTCCATCAGTTGAAAAATTGTGGTGAATTTTCATTGTTCTTGCATATTTTATTTCCAATATTCACAGTAACATGTATAATAATTTTTTGAAACAAAAAAAAAAATTACAGCAAACAATTTAAAAAAATAAGAATAATCCAGATAATATGGAAATGTAATATAAACAACTTTTGCACTCATTATAAGGAATTTTAAGAGAATAAAAATGATTATCTGTTGTAATGTTTATGTATTTTTAATTTTCCAAGACACGATCGATTATCTTCAGTTAAATGATTCTTGTTTGGTTCTGCTCTGAATCACTTAATTCCTTCTTCATCAACTAATTTTCACCTGATATTGAGCTGTGTTTGTTCAAATTTCTACGGTAGTGCAGCGTACAACTTCATCTGCAAGGATGCACCCACTGCCTACGTCTCCATTGGTGAGAATCTGGGCAATGTGGAGCCACCTCCAGTTCATTGGTGAGCACATGGAATAAAAGGACATTTCACGTCTTATCTCTTGTGGATCAACAGGTGATTTTAAAGGCAGTCGGGAATTGACAGCCAGAGGTGATAACTATTATCTGGCCTTTGAAGGGATCAGGTATGCCAAGCCACCGATTGGGTACAACAGTTTCAGGGTATAATAATGTACAATTGAAAGGAGTTTGGTTCGTAAGTGCATATATTTTTTAAAATTTGACATAGGACCCAATCAGTTTTGACTATTCAGGCAATGTGGAGCGTAAGGTGCACTGTATGGACATAGACTCAACCAATAAAGTATTTGGAGAGGAAGATTGCCTCAGCCTCAACGTCTATAGTCCTTTGCCTTATGTCAGTACCTGATTTTGTTTCCATTTAAATTGTGTTTTATAAGCTTTCAAGTCAACAGGTAAATAAAAGCTTGCCAGTGTTGGTCTGGATCGATGGGAGCGGATTTCGTTATGGAGGTGTCAGAACCAGCATCTGCCAGCCTGTCTGGCTAGTGGAAAGAGGGATGGTGGTGGTAACAGTGAGCTACCGGCTGGGCCCACTAGGTAATTTGAGCCTAACTAAGCTACCTCATGGGATACAAATTTTTTTCATCCTTAGGCTTTCTGAGTTCAGAAGATCAAAGCAATCCAGGCAATTATGGACTCAAAGACCAGCTGATGGCCATCGAATGGGTCTTCAAGAATATACAAAAGTTTGGAGGCGATCCGAATAAGATTACATTGGGAGGAGAAGGTGCTGGAGCCGCGCACGTCCTCTTCCACTTAAATGGGGCTCTGTCAAGCAGGATCAGCAAGGGGATAGCTCTCAGCGGGTCCAGGTTTGCACCCTGGGCCATATCGAAAAGAAGATGGGTGGAGGGAAATACAAAAAACATCATGGCCTCATTTTTTTGCTATTACAGCCTGGATTGTTTTAGAACAAAGAACAGCTCAAAGATAGTTTCTGAAGCAAACAGAATGTACAGCTATACATTTGTGTTCCATGCCAACTGGTTACAGAAGCTTTTGTATCCTTTCATACCTGTCGTGGACAATGTGATTATAGAGTATGACCCTTGGAAACAGCCAGAAACACGGGGAAACTTTTCCCTCCTCCTTGGTATGAAGGATGAAGAAGGGTCTTTCATTGACTTATGTAAGTCAGCAAATATCCACACAAAACAATATAAATTGATAACATTTCACCAAAAATAGTACTCGAGAAAAACTGGAAATTCAGGTCATCCGTATCGTCGATCATTTGGGATGACTTCAGCTATGAGATGATCGTAGGGAAGGCAAACAATCTCATGCTGGAAGATAGGTATAAGGTGGCAGCATTCTACGAAAGTATTAATGACTTGAAGAACATCATCAAGGATGGGTGGTTCGTTTTTCCAGCAATGGCAGAGGCCAAATTCCACAGAGGTCCTTTTGAGGCATTCATGTACCAGGACCTACGAGATACTCCATCACAGAACAAAACGATGGAAAATCTCTCAGACCTGATTGCCAGATTTGTCTATGGGAGGTGAGCCGACCAAGTTTCCATGCCTTTCCGACCCAATTTTCACTAATGTAACTTTCAGGCCATGCGAGCTTAAACCACACTCAAAGAACAATCATATCTTCAAAGTCACGGACGCCCTCAATAATCCAAGACTTTTCAAGGAAATGGATGAAGCCTTGTCAAAGAGGATGGAAATGTGGAAATCGTTAAATATGTTACCACTGCACGATTCCACTTCCATTGCCTCCCATGCTGGCAGTCCACACCCAGATGTCCTGGATGGCAACGGGTCCACACCCTTCCCACAACTACGCCGCCTCCAACAGTTTATGGCAAGGCTCCAACAGTGTCGGAGAAGGCTCATGCGATGTCGGAGAAGGAGGAAGCTGGCTGTGATAATGCAACCAAGCCGCCTCCAGGAGTGCCAAAAAATGCTTCGACAGTGTCAAAAAAGGAGGCAGGAACCAAAAAATCCAGAAGCTGAATAAATAAATTTGACTTTATTTTATCAAATTATAATAATTCTGATCAATACCGTTTTCAATAAAGAAGTAGAATTTACCATTTTCTAAATAAATTAAGTATTTTTTTAGACAATAGCCCATGGCCAGTGCTTCAATGTCATACTCAGAATAATTCCTTTTGGACCCTTTTAACTTGCAAGTTTATACAAGGCTGTTCATATTCCTACATCAAGACAATTGGTGAATCATTCTTCCTAAGTTGGTTTAAAGAGCTAGCTATTATAACATAGGTGCTGAAAATTGAATATATCCTAAAAACAGAACTATTTGTTTGGGTCTAAGACAACACAAATGTGGAGTTTGTCAATTGACACTTAGCCTTGTACGCCCAGAAAGTTATGTCTTCCAAACTGCCTCCATCTTTTCCAAATTTGCAGTTAAATTGCCATCCAGTAATCTACCAAAAATGACTTGTACATGTTTAATGTGAGTACACCACCAAATCGTGAAGTAGAAAAATACATTTTGAATAATAAATACCCAAAATCTATTTAGAATAGAATTGTTAATATTCATTAAACATATGGTTCAAAACATTTGTAGGCATAGTGCCTTAGAGGACATGAAAGGAAATAATTTTTTTTTTAATTTTCCGATAACCAATTTTACGATATGCTTTGTTCAAATAAGCACCAAAAATATAATGTCGGATTTTGTTGCATTATATAGTTAATTTTTTATTTTGAGTGCCTACAGTCTGTATAATAATAATATTTTTTGTGAAATGTTGTGAAGTGAATTTTTGTTTTTATAACCGAAAAAACGCCTGCATACACCCAATATGTGTGTGTGTGTGTATAAATATATATTGGCCACTGGGTCAATAATAGAATAATTACACTAACATGCTCACTAACCTGACTGCCAGCAAAGAGAGTTGATTTACCATTTGTAAATCCCACCTGGGAAAAGAAAAACTTTACCTGGTTCGAAAACTGTATATTTTTGTGTTGTTGTTACAAGTTAACTGTAGATCTGCACTAGGCAAGGCAGATAATATTTTATTTTTGGAACACTAATTCCATTAAAATATGCATTGCAGGTAGATCTTATTGAACCAAGATGATTAAATTAGATGTTGGGCGCTAATAGAATAATTACACTAACAAGCTCACTTAGCTCATTTACATGTGATTCAAAAATTTTGTAGGGATAGGGCACCAGGGGACATGAAAGGAAATAATTTTTTTAAATTTTCCGATAGCCAATTTGATGGTATGCTTTGTTCAACTCAAGTACCAAAAATATAATGTCGGGTTTTGCTGTGTTATTTAGTTAATTGTTTATTTTTTGTGAAGTTTGAGTTTTTGTTATTATAACTGAAAAACGTTTGCATGCACCCAATA
>CM077110.1:7329245-7342966 GCA_039619505.1 Cimex hemipterus | reverse complement strand
ATATATATATATATATATATATATATTTAATTTTTAAATTATATATAATTGCTTACTTCGGCTTTGAAATGGAATGGAAACTTAAATTGTGATGATTTCTTTTAGCTTTTTGTCTTGAAAAGAAAAACTTCGAATATTATGTGCCGTTAGTATGTAGGCAATATATAATTCAATAAAAAATAAATACCTCACTGTATCCTTCTACATTAGTGGGTCTAAACTAAAACAAGTACGTTATAATTTCTTATAAAAATTGTCCCTTCTGCTATAGGGAAAACGAATAGTCGTGTGTAAATTCGCCTACTGGAGACCACTGACGACAAGGAAAAGGTGATCAATCCTCTTAGCTGAACGGTTTGATTGTTAGGGAACGGTTCATTCATAATGTTAGTAATCGGATTACATATTACGTCTTCGCTAAATGGGCTAGTCTATATCGTGTGTTTATATTTGAATTATAGCAAAATGTATTGGTTATGCATTGTCTATGGTGATCACCTTGTATTCTTAGAATCTATTTTATATTTATAATTTTAAATACCTATTTATTCCGTGAAATGTGTACTCTATTTTGTGTGGATTTGACTCTAATAGGCTTCATAAGTTACGACCGATACATTTTTTTGAAATTGTGTGTGGGCTCGGCAAATTTGTAGGAGAGATAGACTATGCATTTTTTTCTTTTGTCCGATAACGTGTGTGCTTTGACGAGTAGTATATTTTCTCCTATTTTAAGCCGGATATCGCTGGGCTTTCTATAGTACAAATTTTTTTTAAGTTCACAATTCTTGGGACGATGCTTTTTCTTGGGTTACTGATACATGTATGAATTTATAGCTGGGTTTAACGATGATTGAAAAAAAAAAGAAAAAAAAGATAAATCCTGTCCTCCGGAACAAGCCAATAGAGAAGTTTTTAGGTTTCGGAGACCTCAGCCTGTTTGTTTTATTTGTTTACGGTTTCTCAATTACACAAATGTATACAAAGAAAGTATTTTATGCTATTTATGTTTAGTGGTTTAATTTTTTTTTTTTTAATTTTTAATTTCTTTACGTTTCCGCATTAGCCACCGGACTTTAAAATTCGTGAGTGACAACATGTGGAGGGTTGCTATTTAGGCGTTACCAATTGAACTAAATAACTATTTCAATGAATTATTCTTTTTATGTAAGGTATTGCTTGGTCCTGGCTGGGTGAGCCGAAGGTCGTGGGTCGAATCCCGTTCGTAGCATTACATTTTTCGTCCCAAACAAGTCCTTACAAAAATAACTAAAATTATTAAGGTTATAACTGAACACCAAAATTAAACAAATAAACAATTTAGAATAAATTGAAACAATTGGATATATGTATTAACACTATACAATTATCAATCATTAATTATAATCGAGTTCAATATTAATTATAATACTTATACAATATTTAATTTTCGAATAATTAAATTCGTTTAAACTAACATTAAGTTTATCTATATTTTCGAACGAGTTTAATAACGTTTTTTTCGCTGACGGACCAGGTTAGATCAATAGCACGACGAATCTGGCATATCCATAGATACAATGATAATAATTAAGTCCTGTGACGCTTGATAGCCTCGAGTAGGTACTAACGTTGGAAATGCACATGATATACTTCAGAACCGCCGAATATTGGGAAAGGTTCATAAAGAATCGATTCGACCCTTTCTACTAAATAAGTTTCGTATGGGGAAATCTCTTCGAATGGCGAGTGATGGAGTTACCGCTTCGACCAAGAGGGATGGAGTGGGTGTTGACATCATTAAGCCCCAACACAAACCCGAATTCTGAACTGTACTTGGCCCATCTTTATCAAGTTGATTTAGCAGCGATAGAAAGGAAAATCTGTATTCCAGGAGGCTTAATGTTTTATAAAGCGTGCGGACTCCGACGCTCTATTAGTCCAATCTTTGCACAAAAAATAGGTCGACCTTACAAAAGGTCGGCAGTTATGGTTTTTTTAAAATATGTTGTTAGGACCTATGCACAATAGTAAGAAATCAAGTTTAGCACTTCCAACAGATGCAGGAGGCGCAGAAAATTTGTTGTTCTTGGTATAAAACTGAATTTGGCATAGTTCTATGGCACTCGATGGATAATAATAAAATGAAACAGGATAATTATTTCGTTTAAGCAGAAATGGGCAATCAGTTAAGAATTGTAACAATTTATACAATAATATACAATTAAAGAAATTCCTTCTGTACAAAATACTTCAATTTCAGATCCGTCATTAACTATGAATATCTCTGTATTCTCCAATTGTTCTGTAATATATCAGGTGTAAAAAATATTTTTTGAACGGCTTCTATGCAAATGATACGGGTGGAGTGAAAGGGAGCCCAAAGCGGTGAACAGTAATCTAATATTAATCTTACAGAGGAAATGTATAAAATTTTAAATGCATCTGATATGACTTGTAAATAAATCCTAAAGTTTTGTTGGCTTTAAAGTTTTATTAATCTGTGTGAAAGTTTATCTGACTGTCAATAATGATAATGTTTAACAATATCACCTTTAATTAGGAGCGAGTCTGATGTAGAATAATTTAATATGATATTTTGTTTATTGGAAAGTCGTTAATGAACATTTTTCAGAATTTAAAAGATTATTATTAGTTGAACATCAATTATTAATGTGTAGTATTTATATCACAACTTCTTACAATTATAAACATGGACAAAGGGCTACTCGACAGAATTGTAACCCTGCGCCATGTATCCTTTCAACACAAGAACATATCCTACATAATAATCACTACCCTCAACAAATAGTCAACAGAATAATCAACAACTACAACTCAGCACTATACCATCCACTATCTAATAAGTAATAACAGTACAACAATTCTATCAAATACAGATAAGATTTGTTGGTTGTCATGTTATAAAAATATAGGCGGAATTCCTGTAGTTTTCGAGATGAACTTTTTAAAAAACGCAACAGACCTACGACGGGAGGACGTTCTCTCTGATTGAATAAAAATATGTGAAAAAGGGTCTGAGAACGAATAGGTTTTAGACGGAGATCTATGTTGGGACATCTCCACAACTAGCCCTGTTCTCATGATCTCCGTAAGCACCCGCTGCGTGTAAACGGATGGTCGGATGAAGGAAGCGTATAGCATGAGAGGGTGCGATGATTACGCATTCAGAGCCCTTCGAATGCTTGCAGGGTTCC
Source organism: Cimex hemipterus (assembly GCA_039619505.1). Classification (NCBI taxonomy): domain Eukaryota; kingdom Metazoa; phylum Arthropoda; class Insecta; order Hemiptera; family Cimicidae; genus Cimex; species Cimex hemipterus. The sequence continues at coordinate 7,339,769 of CM077110.1, read as the reverse complement.
TTTTTCCTCGATTGCTTTTTGTATTTTATCAAACTATAAACTGGCAGGCCTTTTTAGGTTGTTTTTGTAGGCCTGCTTCTAGGAGGCTATCCAGCAATAGATGTACTTATTAGGTTGTTTATGTTTAAAGTGGTAGGCTCTTAGTTGATTCTCAAGAAAATAGGCGGTATAAAAGTTACCCAGCGCGAACGTTGTCTGCGCTTTGTACAATATCCAAATGTAGGGGACTTTACAGGATTACACAGCTACAAAAATGAAAGCGTTTTACAAGTTACCCCTCTATAAAGAGGTAGGCTTTCTTAGCCTATAAAGGATAAGGTCTTTGTAGAACATCCAGCTACAAAAAGGTAGATTATCAAGGTATAATGATGTAGGCACTTAATTGGTTTTCCAGCTAATACATTTAGGGTCTTTGAAGTTTATAACTTATACGCTATAAAAAAAAATGTAGGCTCATTGTAGGTTTCCAACAACAAAGATGTAAACTTCTTTTTAAGGCAGGATCCGTTATAAAAATACCCGTTGATTACGTTTCGATGCATTGTAAGTAGCTGTGAGCTCTAGAGTCTAGAAAAAGGGATTTGTTAAAGGTCGTCATGGTGGCAAAGAGGGTTACCCCACTTTGTGATGAAAAGAAAGAGAACTTCATTCAACATCGTCTCTTTTTGATATCTATACCCGAGGACTGGATCGATTGTTGTTGTCACCGACGTCGTGTAACGACTCAAAACAGTGCAGCTCATTTAAGAGATTAACAAAGCGGGAAATGAGCCCCCCTCTATTTTCGGCTTATCCGCAGTTTATCCCTCGGCTCGTCATATTCAAAAGAATGTTTTGTCACTTGTTAAAGGCCGGGATTAAACTCTAAAGCAAGCTTAAACCCGCATCTCAGGCTCGGCTCAAAAACAACCTCCCCCCTCGGGGGACGTTTCCTCCCCGAGGACGGCGAGCGATGGCCCCATCTTCGTAGCCAGGGCAACCAGCGGGCTCGAATGTGCCGTTTACCGTGGCTCTTCCAACCCCATCCGAGGGCCGAAAGCGGTTCAGAGGGAGAAAAGGAAGTGGCTCGCCCTCGGGGGATGAAAGTCCACCATATCAAGCTCGGTCCAGATGAAAGCGGGAGCGAAGAAAAAAAAATCTCACCCCAGATAAATAATTTAAAAACTACTAACGTACCACCGTTATGAGACTTGTCCTAGCATACAATTTTGCAATGAACCTGCTCCTCTATCCGAAAAACGTAACTATTTAGGACTTACATTTGATTACTAAATGGGAATCCACACACACGATTTAAAAAAAGACACTCAACACGAGATTTAAAATGTTATTACCTACTCAACCGACAATCAAAATTACCATTAAAATCAAAACTTTCGACGTGCACATACCTACTCCAATCTATTTGGACGTACGGGATTCCAAGCTTATGGATCGGCAAATTTTCCAATATTCAAAGGTTGCAAAGTTTTAAGACTAGTTCTTTCTGCTCCTTTTTACGTGAACAACATAACGTTATTTCTGTTGGCCCAACTTTGCAGTCTTGGATTTCCTCGATCTGAACCAAAAATTTGGAACGCTTCTCTCCGAATTACAAAATTCAGAACAAAGTTTGAGATGTGTGGAAATTCTGTGACTGATTTGTTTTTTGTAGCCACTACACAACTCAGTAATCGCAACTTCACTGGTGTCCACCACGATTGGTATTAAGGTAGAGGACTTGCACGGCACTTGGCGAATATTCGCAGTTGCCGCACAAACTGGGTGGTTGTACGAGCCCCAAGTGTGTGTATTATACATAGGCGCGCTATGTGGCGAATGTCAAGACGAACATCTCCAGACTTGGCAAATGTTGACGGCACATGACGTATAGCCGTGTTTTGATTACCGTTGGTACGTCGGTGAATTTAGCCAAATGAATAGTTCCACAAATATATCCATGATTTTTCCGAATGAGTGATATGGTGATTTATGTTTGGCTTCCAAAAAAGGAAGAAAATCTTTTAAATTTGTACAATGTTTTTACAACATGTACATGTTGTAAGCGGGCTGCACAATCAGGCCCCCGGAGGACGAAGTGTTTTTAATTAAGCACTCAGGCCTATCAAGAGTGGTTCGACAACAAGGTCCGGCCTTTTTTTCTCCCTCTCTCACCCCTGTCCTCAATGTACAAACCGTCTTTTTTTATTCCACGTGTGAAAAAAACCTTTCCCGTGGAAAATAAAAACAAACAAATATATCGTCCGCGAGCCTGCGCGACGTCGAGATCGGAGGATCAAATCCAAACTTATCGCCTTGTTTTGTATCATTTGAATAAATCCGAAAATCCGACATCGCCCCCCCCCTTCCGTCCTAATATGCCTTTATCCTTTTATTTTATTTATTTAGTCGAAAAACCTCACCAACCAGATTGGGATCGGGGAGTAAATCGAAAATTGCTCGAGATATAACTATCACAAGGGGTCCGCCTCGCCTACATTCTAACATAACTATGTCATGCCAACGAGCTTGCTTATCTAACGAGCAAAACTCTTTTTGTACGTTACTCAAATTATATTAAAATAGGTCTCGAGGTGGTAATATTTCATCCTCAGTTAATGTTTGTTAATTATATTTAATCAAATAGTCCTACGTCCTATTCCTACGTCAACATATAAAAACTACGTTTCTCATAAATTCTTCAACTTTACTTGTCTAACAATAGGTTTTGATCGTTTATATTTCGTAAAGTTTAGGTTACCCGTCCAAGCTTATGTTTTAGAGGTTGTCACACTGCAATCATCTAGGTTATACCTGATTTACCTAGGATGTAAATTTGGGAAAAAGTATGGGTTTTTTTTGGGGGGGAGGGCTGTTTATTAGTTACTCGTCATCATTATTTTTTCAAAGTTAAGGTTTTTATTGGCTGTCAGATTGTAAATATTTTAGGTTACCGAGCGAAAAGTAAGGTTTTACGGGTTGCCAAATTTTAGGTACGTTGATTTTAAGTAATCAGCAGAAAAGTTTGTTTTTATAAGTTGTCAAATTGTTGGTAAGGTTTTTAGGTTACCTACCGCAATTTTCATAGGTTAACAAAATGAAAACAAGAAGGTTGTTTTTAAGTTACCTGTCGAAAAATGGTTCGTCAAATTGTAACTATTTTTTTGTAAGTTAGCCGTTGAAAGTTAGGGTTTTACAGATAGATAAAATAAGTATGTTGTTTGCAGGTGCCAATAATGATTGAGATTTAAAAAAAGACCTGTCGTAATCTAGTTTTACATGTCAACAACGACAAATTTGATCCCTCTTTCAGTATGCTTTTATGTTTTTTTCTTTTTTTGAATGCCTTCGTTTTCCAAAGGGTTGGTATTTTCTCGATTTACGTTCGGTGATAGGAACTTTTTTGTGTTAATTTTTGACGGCCTTTGATGTCCCAATCAATCTCCTTAATTGATCGACAAAGGATGAAACTCGATTATCTCCGTCCTGGCCTCGCAGAAATTTTACAGGATATCATTGGAAAAACTCTCCTCGTTTGTCGATTGATTTTTGCCTGGATTTGTCGGCTCACGGTTTTTCAATTATAATGCTTAATTATTCCATCGGTGGGGAGGGGGACTTGTCAGGGTGACGGATGCCGAAGTCTCGGCCCTGGGTGAAGTCCGAGGTGGAAGAAAATCTTTTCTTCTCCTTGACAAGTCTGGGACATAACGGAGTATAATTCCCCCCTCCTCCCAGAGGTCCTGACGTGTGGGCCGGTGCAAACAAACCCTGAGGATCCCTTTTTCTAGCCGTTTTCCCTTAAAAGCTTCCCGTATAAATATAACTCCATTTCCTCAAATATTGACGGACGAAGACATACTCAAACTGGAAGGATCCGATTGTCGGCCGCAAAGTACTCCTATTAAATGCGGTTCGTAAATAATAATGGGCCGTGGGGAAGAACTTGAACGGGGGAGTAAAAACAACCCCCTCCGACCCATTCTTCCGCCCTTTTCCTTTTTACGTCCAGCCCTCGGACGTTGAAAGGGTCAAGGGTCTTTAAATCAAAGAAAGATTTGCTTTTTTGATATGACAGGATGTGGATAAAAAAAGACATGCTCGACAACATTTATTATCAATAATAATCATAAAACATCAACTTTTTTTTTTAATTGACTAGGTACACTTTTTCTCTCTACTTAAGTCTAATTTTTGAAACAACAAAACTCATACAAAATATTAAAAACGAACAAACAAAAAATACACAAAAGATAAAGAGAGTCAATAAACAATTAAAAATTTCATAATTAAAAACATCAGTCTTGATTGTTTCTTGGCATTTTTCGCTCTTCTTGCTTTGTCCAGTGAATAATTAATAAATAAAACAACAAAAGACGATAGGGTTACACAGAAAAAGCACACGTACGATATAGTGTGCATGTACAATACACCTGAGGAGAAACTGTTAAATTATCTTTTTTTTTTTTAAATAACTTAAAAAATATTTATGTATGTATGCCTAATTTTTTTCCCGTCGGATGTTGGTTTAAAAAAACGTATATTTAAAATAGATTATCGTTAAAAAAAGTATGTTTTTATAAGTTCATTTTCAACTAAGTAGGTTTTATTAAGGCTATGTTAGGACAATATAAGTATTTATTTATAGATTATCCTTTAAAAAATTTGGTGCAAAATAGATTACCAATAAAATAAGTTTTTCATATGTAATCCTTTTTTTATTAAGGTTATCTTTGGACATTTTAAGCATTTTATTTGTAGGTTATCGTTAGTCAGAGGAAGTTTTTCATTGGTTATCCGGCAACAAATCAAGTTTCACTAAAGTCATCTGTGAATAATGTTTTTATTTAATTTATAACTTCCCTTTCAACAAAGTATGCTTCAGATAGGTCATTTTTCAATAAAGTAGGTTTTCCTCAACTTTACCTGCAACTATGTAGGTTTTACGAAAGTTAACTTAGGTCAATGTTAGTGTTTATTTATAGATTATCCTTCAACAAAGTTGGTAAAAAAATATGAACACTCAATAAAGTAAGTTTTTCATAATTTAACTTTAAACTAGGTAGGTTATGTTAAGGTTGCCTGAAGACAATGAAGTATTTTATTTAAAGGTTATCGTTAGTCAAAGTAGGTATTTTCGTTAATTATTCTCCAGCGAAAAAAGGTTTCATTAAAGTTATTTTTTAATAATGCCGTTATTTTAAATTTCTCTTTTAATAAATTGTATTTCAAATAGGTGATTTTTTTAATATATTAGATTTGTTTGCTAGCCAGCCTTGGTTAGGGATCTCAGTACGGAAGGTTTTAGCCAGCCATCTTTGATCACTGCTTATTCAACTAACTTTTTTGATAAGTTGTCCAATTTAGGCATGTGGGTTTTAATTTGTAATTCATTAAACAAAATATGTAAGTTAACTGTGCCTTTGCAGTTTAATTATAGGGTATGTGTTTAAATAAATAAAACTTATGTATTTCACTGGTTATCAAACCGTAAGTAGGCAACTTTCGATACAGGTTATCCTTTTAAAAATGTTATATTTTTTTATAGATTATCGCGACAACGATCCTTTTATAACTTTTCCAATCATCAAAAAACTACTGTTTTCCGTTCAAATTGTCCTTTATTGTTTACTGTACTTTACTGTAAGTAAGATGGTTCTTTATAGATAATCCGTTTAAAAAGGTATTTTTTCGTGGTTTATTCGTCGATAACGAAAGTCTTTTAACAGGTTATCGAACTACATGCGGTTATCCGTTCATCAGTGTGTTTGGTAGGTTGGTGGGAGGGATGGTTATAGGTTATATTTAAAAAAAGAAAGGCTTTCATTGGTTCGATAACGTACTTTGTAACAATAGGTTATCGTACTCTAAGGGTAGAGTGTTTAAAGGTTAACCATTCAATAATGTCCTTGACAGGTTATACATCTGTTGGTGCGAAGGTTCGATACACTTTATCAGTTAAAAAATACTAGGTTTTACATTGGTTATCCTTTGATATACATAAATTATAGGTATATATAATTATCGGTTATTTTTTGAAAAATAGTTTTTTACACCGCCAAAAGCGCCTATAGTATTTACAGATAGCCTCGTGTTGATCATAATAGGGTGACTAATGAGACGGGCTTTCGCGTCGAAGATCGTGAGTGACTCAGGTTGGTCGAGCCCCTCTTTGACTGAAGGGTTATGGACGAAGTGAGGGTCGAGCTCATGTCGCCAGCGTAGCCGAGGCAGTTCTCGTTTCGTGAGGAGGGGCAACAACACCTGAAGAGCCAGGAAAAAGGGGCAAACTTCCTAATAGCAAAAGTAACAATAATAAATTGAATGATAAATTTCACGAAGACAGATGGTTCATACCTGAGACCCCTTGATATCCTCGTTGAGAATAGGCAGTATATGAGAGGGTTGGCGGCAGAATTGAGCGGCGCCAGGCTTTGAACGAACGTGGCGATGGCGAGGTTTGTCTGCGTCTTGGGTACGTAGTCATAGACCTGAAGGAGGTCGAAGATGATGTAAGGAGACCAGCATATTATGAAAACTGAAAGAGAAATTAGTTATAAGTGGGAAAGTTATCCACCAATAAAGTTAGTTTTTGTCGAAAATAAGCTTTTTAAAGGCTATGCAAGTAAGAAAAAGTAGGTTTTGCAAAGGTTATCCGTTTACAAAGTCAGTTTTTTGAAAAGTTATGTATGCTTTAAAAGGGAGGATTTTCAAAGATTATCCTTCTATAATGCAAATTGCAGAATCGTTGCACAAGTATAAAATGTTAGGTTTGTCGATGTTTATCCTTCTATAAGGTAAATTGTTAAAGGATATGGAAGTGTGAGGCTTGTCAAAGGTTATCCATCTATAAAGTTATTTTTAAAGGTTATACCTTCACAAAGTAGGGCTATTTGTAACCATTGAATAGCTTATTTTTAAATTGGCGCCACTTACCGAAAACTATGACGAATGTCATCTTGATAGTCTTGACCTTTGCTCTTGGGATAAGACCTCTTGAGCTCGCTCGCCTGCACTCGTGCTCGTGTTCGAGACGCACCCTTTGCAACATACCTAAAGAAATTTAAAAACAAAATCAATGTTATCAATTATAGTTGATAGTCATAAGTTTGCCTGTCTGTAAGTAATAATTGAAAAAGTAGGTTTTGTATAGGTTATACATTTATCTTTTAAAAACGTAAGGCTATTCTAAATTATACGCCAGCAAAGTAGTTTTTTGTCAGTTCTCGAATTGAAATTAGATAGATCGAATTTTAATAGATTATGAATTTTTAATCGAATCACGCGAAAAGAGTCATAGTCATATAGTCATACCCTCCGCAAAACTAACAAAAGAACTGGAAGGCAACCGAATAGTGCAGTATACATAAGAAAGCACATGAAACGGATGGGAGTACAGACAGAAGAAACATTTCTACTGTCGGGAAGAGGAGACCACAGAACACATTCTACGTTTCTGTGAACGTGCAGATTCTTGCAACTAGGGCAATAAAAACCATAAGCAAGATCCTACACTAGGAGGCTATGGACGCTCATTAATAACCTGAAGCTGATTAGGCATTATAAATAACAGGGGAGCACTATAGACGACCTGTTCAGGTCGAGGTGCAGTAGGCCTTGTGGCCGCCTCTTTGATCACTATCCCTACGTTGCCGTAAGTCAAAACGTAAGTTTTTAGGTATATTAGAGGTTACACATTGCAAAACAAAATAGAGTTTAATCTGAGGTGATCTAGCCTATAACGTTAGCTTTCTATAGGTTATCCAATTATAAAGAGAAGTGTATGGTGATTAGTGTCCGTTAATCGATAATTATTAGAAATCGTGAGATGCGGTCTCGTGTGATGAAGTTTTCAGATTTTCGTTTTTCAGACATTTTCTTTATCGTACCGACGTTTCAATCTTTATTGAGATCATCTTTAGGGTGAGATTTACAAACATTGTTTACATTTAGCAAATACATTTTGGATGTGGAAAAGTGAATTTTTACAATGAAAAATATATTTTTTTATATATTCAACCAAAGTATATCTACTCACTCAAAGTGTTTGTCTCCTGTGTAATTGTGCCATTCTTGCGTGTCGTGTTGAGAGTAACAGTGAAATTTTGCTGTTTTATGTTTATATACGTTGGATTTTGAAGGGGTGGGGAAGGAAGTCGGTAAAGGAGAAAGACATTTTTGTATAAGGCGTCGGCTTCTTTTTGGTGAAATGTCTTTTCTATAAATGTAAACAATGTTTGTAAATCCCAAGTATCCCTTTTTTAGGGAATGCAAGTATAAAAACGTAGGATTTTCAGACGTTATCCGTGAATGTTTCATAGTTTATACATTTAAAAGGGAATAATTTTCTCAATCCTTTTATTTAACATTATTTTAATGTTATCCAAGTATATAAATACGTAGGTTTTCGTAAGAATTTAATGGGTGTTTTTGTATTTCTTTTTCGAGATGTTTCCAGCATCCAGCCACCCGTTTTTCTCGGAGGCGAATTTAATTAGCCAATTCGTCACGTTCTGGTTTAAAAGGGGCCGCCCGCACAGCCCGTTAACTTATTCAGGAAAAAGGGGTTGGGGTGAGGAGGATAGAAAGAATTGGAGATTCAGAAGGGATTTTTACCTTTCTGGGTCCTCTTCGTGAGTACGATGACGTTGCTACCTTTGCTCCAGATGGTCGAGACGATAACCGTGTAGCAGGCTGTTATGATGACGGCGGGTACGACAAAAAGGGCGAGGCTGACGACGGTCATGTATACCCTCCACTCCCACTGTTTCATCTCGATCCAGCACTGGAGCTGGTCTGTAATACGTCTCATAAGTCAAAGTCCGTTGAAAGAAGTATGAGTGCTTACCCTGAATAAGCTCCTCCCTGTACATAATTAAACTCGGCAAGGAGAACAAAGCGCTGAGGGCCCACGCGATTCCCACGAGCACTCTCGCCCTCCTCCCTTAAACCGAATTGAAATATTAATAAAACGAAAATGTAAGCGTAGAACGGGGCTTGGATAATGTAATTACAGCTTCTCGAGAACTTCATTGGGTGCTTAATAGCGTCGTACCGGTCGATGCTTAGAGCGACGAGGACATAAGTCGACGCGTACGTTACCAAAGCCTAGGGGAAAATTTAATATTCAAGATCACAGGGACTTAGCTTTTATTTTTGTTCGACATTACCTGCAAGTATCTGATGAGCTTGCAGGCCACGTTGCCGGCGTGCCAGGTGATCGTAATTCGCCACACGATGTCCGTCGAGACGCTGATGAGACCGACCGCGAGATCTAAAATTTTTCAAACGGAAAATTTTAAACTTTCATTACCAATATAAAAACTAAATAAATAATTATGCTGAATCACCTGCCGCCGCGAGCTGCATTATAAAGTAGTTCATCCTGGATTTTCGATTCTTCGAGAAGGATAGCGCCAGGATGACGGTCGCGTTGCCGAACACGATCAGGAAGAACAGGGTCCAAAGGACGGCCAACTGTTCCGTCTGCCTCGAAAACAAAACAGAAAAATTCGCTTTCCACGGAAAAAGAGGGTGAATCATGCAAATTAAGCTTACTCTAATACTAACACGTAGTTGAAATACCCTCTTAAAAAACTATCTAACCCAACTAAACCGTAACCAACTTGGCTCTAATCATAACCCTCTTCATGCCTCACTCAAATCCCAACCCTATCTAACGTTTGCTCACCTTACCCATAAACAAACTACTACCTCTACCCTCTAACTTTAGTCCTATCATTCATTCTATCCACCCTTACTTCTATACCATTACCCGTCTTTTATCTGTCCCGAACGTAACTCATCCTGACTCTAAGTCTAGCCATAACCAGAACGCAACTTACCTAACCTGCCCCAGCTCTACCAATCAACCCTGGATGGCAACTCTTATCAGCAATAATGCTGGCAACATCTTCACCTTCATTTGAACCTCCATCAGTTCCCAGAACCCGTTTACTTCGTCTGACGTCACATAAAAATTAAAACTCAGTCCGATAAAACCTCCTGGATTTGACCTCTTAACCCCTTCAATCCTTTGTAAACTTTAGAATGCAGCACAAAAAATCCGCTACCAGATAATCGACCGACTTCGAACTATAATTTATGCCCTATAACTAGTCTAAAAGGGGGGAAATACACTAGGTCGAATTCAAAGTTCATAAGCATTAAAAAAAATATTGGGAAAAACATCCTGAGAGAACATAAGGTTTGGTAGATGCTTGGATAAGCAAATAGTATTAGGACGGAGGGTTGGGTATTAAGAGAATAGCCTGTCGGTTTGCATTTCACTCAATATAGTCCAGACAATTCATATTTTTTTTGTGCCCGTGTCGTTTTTGAAATTCGCCATCTCGTAAAACGAAGGAACGTAGAACAGGCCTCTTGGTTTGTTGAAACATGTTTTCTCTCTCCATTATTTGGGGCAACTGTTAAAGAGACACCCTGAAAAAATGTAGGTGCTCCTCCACCCCCGCCTTCCACTCTTGAATCCGCTATTTACTGTTGATGCGTGACTGGATAGCCGCCGGGCGGATTATCCAACCC
>CM077110.1:7294860-7312336 GCA_039619505.1 Cimex hemipterus | reverse complement strand
TCCAACAAACCTCAGATGCGTGTTTCCGCGATCGTTTCCTCCATGACAGCGTGAGACTCACCCCTTCGGCGTCTCGGACACGACTGAGAAGACGCCGACCAAAGAGCGAGGACCAGGCGGACCGCGCCGTCTCGCGAGGGGAGGGGGATCGGCTAATCCCACTCGGTTAATCCGCTTAGATGGAGGAACAGACAAAGAGAAACAAAAACAATAAAAATATAACAAATACGTCAGGGGTGGATTGGGGGTACAGAGAAAAAACTATTGACTTCCACAAACGCCGAATGAGTGGGGCAAAGGACAAATATAAAACAGTATTTATGTTTAGATAGGCAAAAAAATAAATAAATTTTCTTCCAATTAGTATTTTGAAATTACAAATGGATCCAACATAATATCTGCTTATTTGTAAACATGAAGTCGATTTTTTAAAAATAACATCGTTTCTGCCTGCTCTCTTTGTCAGACTACAAGTGTAAGAATTATGAGTTCTATGTGTATGTAATAGAATGTAATAGAATATAGTTTTTTGTACATGCTTCAGTTTACTTATCACAATTGGAAAATAAATTAAGCATAAATAACATACTATTAATAATGCAAATAAATACCAATTTGTGCAGTAATGACAGCATTGACAAACAAATATAGATGTAAACGCCGTGTCTATCAAGCTTCACGGGACTTAATTAACATTTATACTCAATATCATTGTATCTCTGGATATGTCAGATTCGTTGTGGTGTTGATCTAACCTGGTCCGTCGTCGATATGACGTGACTAGTCTTAAGAATTTGCCCTGCCTAATTTGTATTTTTAGCAGATTCGTTTTGCTTGTATAACTCCATGCAGGACAAGCGTATAGCATGGGTTGGAGGATCACCTTGTAAATAAAGCTCTTATTGTGCATTGATATCCTTGATTCCTTAGCGTATAACGGGAACAGAATTCTGCTGGCTAATTTGGTTTTTTCTATCCAATTTATGCCAAAGTTAAGTCTTCTATTCAGAATTAAGCACAGGTAGTTTACCTTTTTTGACCGTGGAATGAGAGTTCCATTAATGTTGATTATCGCTCTTATTGTGGGGAGCCCCTTTGACTGGTGAATAGGACTGGTTCAAATTTTGATTTGTCCATGATTAGTTTCCACCTTAGACAGAAGCGACTTTTTTTTAATGTAGTTGTTCAGGCTGTTAGTAATGGGGCTTGTTCTCCAGGAAGATAAAATCTTCTGCGAACAATGCTGCTTGACAGGATTTGATCTTGGGCCTGGCATTAAGGAAAATAGCAAGACATGGTCCCAGAATTGATCCCTGTACCACCCCTTCTACTATGCTAAAAGGGGTGGGGTGGAAAAGGCGTCGTTGAGGGTAGTGTATATGGAGGTTTGGTGGATATACCGGACAATATTAGATGTGTGGTAGACTTATTATCAGTCAGGGCATGACAGTTATTTATAAGGATCAAAATGGCGCATCCATTTATATACAGATCAATGACAAATGACGAAATAAAAGAATTAATCACAAGCAATTAAATAAAATCTACAGTTTTCCCTTGTCTTACCTAAGTATATGGGAAATTCCAGGGAAAAGAAAAATACCTTGTAAAATCGGGTAAAATAAGTACAATTAAATACACAAAACATAACGTATCATGTATAAATGATTATTGCACTTTTATATTTTTTCAATTATTTGAAAAATCGTAAAGAATTTGTTGGGGGAGATCATTGGGACGATAAATGTGGTGTGAATGAAAAATAAAAGTGGGTTTGGTATTTGTTCTTGTCGGAGTACTTTTATTAATCAGTGACTTTGTTTTGTCACCCCCTTACTTTGTCTGTTTCATTATTTATATATTTAATTTACAAGTAGATCCCTTCCTTCGCAATCTTCTTCCTTGACTTCGAATATTTAAATCCCCGATCCCTCGGATGAAGGAAGGGGGTGGAATAAATTTAATTTAAGAATTCCTCCTCCTCCCATGACCTGCTAATTAAACGGGAATTTCCAAAACGGATGAGGGATCCCTAGCAAGAAACTAATATTATTAACCTGTGGGCGAGCAGGAGCTGCCTCATCCGGCCGGATAATGGTCACAAGTTTAAATTGGGCTGAATCCTAATCAAAGCCCGATTTCTTAACCCAAGGTAGACGGTGGACTAAGCGAAACTATCCGGACCGATGTCTGGGCCAAGTTTTCTTCCGTCCCTTCCCGAATCAATAGATCAATCTCATACAGTGTTTGAATATTTTTCAAAGGTTGAAAGTCGAGTTTGTAATTGTTTTTTTTTTCCACCATACTTTCTTTGACTTTTTCTCTCTCTCTCTCTGGGATCTTCCAATTGAAATTTATTTAACAAATCTCGCAATAATAAAGTCCCTTTGAAGGCCCTTTGACTCTCCGGCCCAGCCGGTGCAGAGAAGATGAAAGATCAAAGGGTAAAAAAGTAGAGGATTTTCTTATTCCTCCAGGGCCGGGACAGTTTGTAAAGCTTTAAATACAAGACACCGCTATTTAAAAAATCCGCTAATTAACCATCGCCTTTAAGACCGAAAAAACCAAAAGTAATTTATGGAATTGACAAAATATAAGGACAAACGGCAGGCGTCAAGGCGCTCCCGGGCAACGATTCCGCCTCTTGACGGTTTAGCATACCCGCTCAGCCGTGGTTTTCCGATGAGAAATATTGATAATTCTACGAAACCTAATATTACTAATTTAGATAATTTAAATACCAGAAAGCCGAATAATTGAAAAAAAAGTTTATGAGGACTATCCTTTCCAACTATTAGTTAAACCGGTATCAAGATTTTCCGTTAGTTAATCATCAGTTTGCCAAATGGGGTTAATCATCATGGTTGAAGTGGTTAACCAAGACGGCGGTTTGGTTAACCTAGTTGTTGAAATTGACAATCATTATGGTTGAATGGTAAATCAAGATGGCGAAATGGTTAATTAAGTTGACGATATGATTTATCTAGTTGGCGATATGTTAATCAAGATGACGATATGGTTAAGATGACGATATAATTTATCTAGTTGGCGATATGTTAATCAAGATGACGATATGGTAAATCCAGTTGGCGGTATGATTAATCAAAAGGGCAATATGATCAATCTAGTTGGTGATATAGTTAATCAATCAGCAGTAGTGTTTCTCTATGACTTCAAAACTTGCCTGAAAATAAACTTTTGCATGATATTTGTTTTTAGTTGTAAACCCTTCTTTGAGGTTTACCGGGAATGAAATTTACGCACTACAGCGCCTCTTTAAACCAAGGAAATCCGCAGAATGAAAATTTTCCTTTCGAGATTATTTTCTTCATGGTAGTCAAATAAGCGGTATTGCGGCTTTATTTTGAAAATCTCTATTCTGCCCCGTTTTTCTTTCTCTATCCACTGTGTTCTCTTTCTTCTCCAATGCGTTTTGACTTGTGGAATTTGACGTTGGCACTACATACCAGGCCTGTTAAGGGGGGGGGGGGAGACGTCCGAGGGCCGTCCAGCCGGAAAATTGTCTCGGCCAATTCTCGACCAATTTGTAAAGGTGGTCATTTTCGTGTCGATCGGCTCGGATAAACATCACACAGTGTATTTTCGGGTCCGATTGCTTCTCAAATCCCCACCCGAAGGCGATGTGTGAACACTCCAAGCAAATATAAGAAAAGAAAAAATAATAATCCTCATGCAAAACACGTCTCATCGCATACGGTCAAATACCTGCAATAATATACATATATATTTTTTTATAAACAAATACCCACCGCCCCTCGACCAGCTTTCACTACGTGACTCGAAAACACAAAGAACGCAAAAACGGAGAATTAACATTCCTAGGGTCAATTAATGACCCCAGGGATGTGCTCGCTTGGGAACATTCCGACTCGAATAAACCGATAAACAATATTTCCAGGGCAAAAGTGATGAAAACAAACGAACAATTTGTTCTATATTAAAGATTTTTCTTATTTTTACGCAGGTGAAGCGATCCAAGGGGCCTCTTTTGTTTCTCATTAGCCCTCTTTGATGTCAACAACAGCATTTTTGCCCCCCCCCATTATCCGGCCGTTATAACCAATTAGTGACTTGTCACACCCAATAAAGCGATAAATAAAAAAAGAAACCCCTCTCCACCCCTCCTTCAGAAATAAGTTAACCATGTAAATGTAATTTATAGATTAATTATTTATTTGATAAAACACGGGAAATGTGTTTTTCTCTTCTAATCTAATGACAGATAATATTGTATTGATTCCAAGATTTGACAACGCAGGTTTCGCCATCTTGATTGTCCAACATACTATATCTTTATTGATCATACTATATCATCATTGACCATATATTGATTGACCAAAAACTCGATCTTTATTGATCAGACGCCAACTTGATTAACCATATTGCCATTTTGATTGATCAGGTGCCATCATGATTGACCATTTCACCATATTGATTAAACTTACTGCCATCTTGATTGAGTAGTACTCGAACTTGATTGATCAGACACCATTATGATTGACCATTTTACCATATAGATTAAACATATCGCCATCTTGATTGAGCAGTACTCGATCTTGATTGATCCGATGGCATCATGATTTTCCGTTTGACCATCTCTATTCCAAACCGGGGAAATATATTAACATTTCATACATATGTTTCTGAAATATGAAAAACAATTGATTCCAAGATTTGTCATCGGGGACACTTGTTAACACTTTCACTACCGGGATCTACAATGGGTCCGGGCAAACGGTGGCTGAAATTAGATTTTTCCATAAATTGGCCAATTTGGGCCCATAATAATTTGGAAAAATATTTTTTTTTAAGTATTAGTAATTCTTTTAGACTCATAAGTGCTTGTACTCAGTCAACAAGTAAAGCAGCCTAGGATCACATTTACTTCTTTTGATTTGGGATACAGATTAAACAAAAATTATCGTTTGTTACCACAATTAATATAAAATCCTATTTATACTTATATAATAATTAATTTAGTTATAAATACGTTAATAATTAATAGAAAAACAAATACTTCCTACATAAATTGCATTAATTTGTTACTATTCAATTAATTTATTACAAACTAAATATTATAACAGAACTTACAGCAAATTGGAGAGTACAGAGTTAATGTTCAATTAGTATGTTTCTATGCAGTACATTGTGGATGATGTGTTACTGATTACCACGGGGAGGGGGGGGGGGAATTAACATCTTACTAAGTTTTAAACCAATACAAAAATTTAAATAAACTGATTGAATTGTACAATTGCCCGAAGCTTTCTGGAGACCTGTGGATTTACAGGTTTCTAATGAAACAGACCAACTTCCTGTACCCCTTTTCCTCAGATAGAACTAAGGACAAATGCATGGTACTGGAAATTGTCTGGCGAGGAAAACCCTGTGTGCATTCCTGAATGAAAGTGTTAATATTAATTTTTGAGGCTGCATCCTAAATCTATCTTGACTAATCATTTCAACCATATTGATTGGTCACACACCATCTTGATTGACCACTTTGGTTAACCATTATTCCATCTTGATTGGCTCTAACCTACATATTAGACCGAAGAATAGTTATAATTATATTATGTTACCTAAATTCGATCACTAGTAATGCGTAATAACCATAATAACCTAGAAAATATCAGCTTCAACACAATTCTCATGTAATAAATTACTGAAAAAATAAATCTGTCTATAAGATTTAATAATAAATTTGAATCATGATTCATGTTATAACTTAATAACTTTCTGAATCATGAAAAAATCCATTTTCTATGAAATATGAAAAAAATTAAGTACAGAAAGCCAACTGTGAGCTGAAACTTACATTTGAAGGAAATAAACCTCTAGATTTGTATTACTATATACTACCTCATTATTAAATCCTCAATACTTTATTAATTGATACCATAAAAATAATTATAATCAAATTAATCTGGTTGACTTCAGGTTCTACATTTTACCTGGTTGCAAATCATAAAATATACAGACTTAACCTACAGTATTTATTAACATTGTACATACTTTTATAGAAAGTTTATACAAGTGAAGAAAAGTGTATAAAGTGTAAATTGAATTGTTTTATTGGTATTTATTTAATTTTTGTATTAAAAACATTAATAATGTTTTTATAATTTTCTTATGTTTTGTACAAGTTTTATTGCACAATTTATAAGAGCGTTGCATTGACAGACTTTTTTTAATATCCAAGGCCTTGTTAATAAATAATAAAATATTTACAAAAGCGAAATATATATCACAGTCACCCGGAGGACGATGAAATCGAACTCTTCAACTTGCCAACTGTGATTATTACTGTTTTTCTCACTCCCGCCTCAGATTTTCAAGGCGAGCCAATAGGTCAGCATCTGCATCAATCGGCGCTGCAGCGTTGCCACCTCCTGCCGGTACAGCCACCCTGCCTTTGACAGAGGCAGCAATAGACTCAGATGGCAGGCCTGGAAGGGCATCCTTAAGCTGAAGGCCAAGTTCATCCAAGACTTGTGATACAATCTGATCACTGAAATATACATATATATTTTTTTAATTTGTAATTTTATAAATGAAATGTAATCATTTTTCATTACCTTTCTTCTTCGTCGCCTTCGTCTTCCATTGCGTCATCAATTGCGTCATTCATCACCTCTTCTTTCATGTCCATCATCTCTGATTGTTTCTCAAACTCCTGAAGTATCCTCTGGATTTGTGGCAGGTTCAGCTGCCTAGTTATTATACATAAAAGTAATAATAATTTTTTTTAAATTAATTTTTTCAAAATATGTTACCTGTTCATGTTCTGCATGGCTTTCGTGACACCCTTCATTGCCTGAGCCATGGCATTCTGCGACCTGAGTGTCTGTATCTTGAGCGATACAGCCTGTATGTTAGCCCTCATGAGCATAAACTTCTTCTCGTAGCGACGAGTCCGTACGAGGTCTTTCGCCATTATCTTCACTGCCTCCATCTGGCCCTCGTTGGCCGACTTCTTGATATCCGATATGATCTTTTTCTCCTGCTGCTCCATCCGAGACCGCTCCCTGTCGAGGTCTCGCATCGCACGGTTGAGGGCCGTCTGGTTCTTGCGGAGCATCTGCTCCGGTGTGAGCTTCTTACCAAACAGCCACTCCATTTCTTACAAATAAACTTAGAAAAAACAAAAAACATTACTCATAAATAATGAATCACCACAAGGTTAAAACTCACCCAATTAAACTAAACAGACTGAGAAACTCTTAAATCGCTCCCCAACCTGCCCTTAAAAACAACGCTTAATTTCAATAATTTACAAAATATATTTCAACTGAATAAAAATGAATCTTACCGGAAATCCTTTCGACAAAGACGAAATTAACCTGGGTGGAAAGTCGAGATAAACAAAGTAAACACTTCAAGCCTCAGGCTGTCGAGTCTCACAGAAGCTGACGACCGTTGATTTGGGGAGAGGGGAAAACAAAGAAAACCCAAAAATTTTTCCTAAAAAGGCAAAATTTTTAAAGATCAAACGTATAAACGGGTAAAACGTCCACTTTATAAAATTACGTTTTCTTGTATGTATGAAATGAATCACTTCAAACGTAGGTTACTATCGGGTTATCTAAATGGAGGAAAATTTCAAAATTTGTCCTTACTAAAATACAGAAAAAATGCAGAGAAAACATCACAAATAAAATTTAAAAACAGAGGAAATTTATTTTTTAAAAAGGTTTTGTTTTTTATATGTTAAATAAACAATCTCAATACGTAATTACAACAATGGCAGCGATTGACCATTTAACTGAACCAGTTCCATAAATTTGTAAAATTCACCGGAATATAGGACGTTTCTATCAAAAATGGTTTAAATTGCCTATTGGGTTAACACTGTACAACTTTGTAATCGGTCTTTTTTTTAATCAAAAATCAAGCCCAATATTTTGTGACTTGAAGCTTCCTGGCTGATCCTGAACCGGAGAATCAGACACAGTCACCTGAAACCTTTTGATTTCGAGGGTCATGCCTTCTCAAAGAATTTGTTATAAGAAGAGGGTCTTCAGTGATCAATCTCCTTCAAGACCTAGCCAGGCATGAAGACTCTAGTTACTAAATGTAAACCCTTAAACTAGGAGATTTATTCAATTAAGCCCTTTTCCCTTCATCGATGACAAGAGGAAGCAAGACAATTATAATACTATTTCATAGATTACTTGAAAAGTCCCTCCCCCCACAAAAAAAAAAAAAAAAAAAAAAAAAAAAAAAAAAAAAAAAAAAAAAATTTACAAGGCCAAAACCTATCTAGGACATGGAAAATTCAATTATGCATGTTTTTTGTATTTTAATATAAGTTTCAGTGTTTTTTAAACATTATTACGTCCTGTTGAGGTGTTTAGCCTAGGTGTTTGTTGTACAACTTGGCCAGCTTGGGAGAA
Organism: Cimex hemipterus; assembly: GCA_039619505.1. NCBI lineage: Eukaryota > Metazoa > Arthropoda > Insecta > Hemiptera > Cimicidae > Cimex > Cimex hemipterus. Next base: position 7,303,919 of record CM077110.1, on the reverse strand, counting down.
AATGGACTTAGTCTTAGACTATCCCACTATCTTGTTCTTCTTTTTTAATTTCAGAAAATGAAATAAGATTTGCCTAATGGCGTGATCCGTTTGTCTCAAATGTTTCTATGGCAAATAAACTTTACATAAGCACTGACAGGCTAAAAATTCCAACCAACTGATTTGCTTCATTTTCTTGATGAAAGAAAATTCTGCCCTTAATTTGTCTTATTGCTTTTATTCATAAATATTTCTTGTTATGTTTTAAATGGGGAATATCAATTAGAGGTAAACACACTTAATCCTTAATGCAAAACATGTTTATTTTTCATTGAATTTAAATTATTTATTGAGTCTCATTTGAATTCTGAAGCAATAAACTGTTTAGTTTTCATATTTTTCCTTTATTTCAATTTTTAAACTAAAAAATGCCAATTAGTGCTGAGGAGGCACTTATTGATAATGGTTGTTCCATTAGGTATGCGTCTATTGCCATCAGAGATCCCTACAAAACACTGTGGGATGCCGTCAGATCTTTTCAAGTAACTGTTTCATACCATAAAAGGCCTGGTTCTGGTCACCCAAGGGAAAGAGAACCACAAGATGACAGTTTTTTTGCAAATTTTTCGAAACTGGCACCGTGCTGTTCAAGCAATTCATCAGCTGCAGGATGTTTGAGATGAACAAATTTCTTAATGCACTGCTTGAATAAGAAGATTAAATTGTATGGAATGATGGCTTTTTGCCCCCGAAGAATACCAGAATTGACTTGAACACACAGAGTTGCATGGCTCCCATTTACTTGAGAACACAGCCATTGGTCTTTGGACAATTCATCTGCTGTATTTTAATGGGAGGGGGAGGTTGTAGATTTGCTCTATGATCTCTTTTTCAATATAGCTCAGCGATGGTTCGGGCAGGAATTTCAATGGAGAGTCACACATAGTTGTAGTTCATGGAGGGCCTTTGGCAGCCATTCGCTTGAGGATAAAATTTTAGAACATCATGTATCACTAATCCTTGATGAAATCAGTGACAATCCTATTGTTGATAATGCCTGACCACACACCGTTCGCATAGTACCCGAACCTCCGCCGTACTCCCATAGAAAGAGAAGGCAACTCTATCTCCCCTGAGTGGAGCCCTCCCCCCAGCATAGGGACTTAAGGATGTGTTCCAATGATGGGTTTGGTTTTAAGTGGAAATGCCAACCACCCCCAGATGAGTGCCACTACCCAATGTATGTGCTTCGATTACCAAAACAACGGAGAGCCATCGCTCTCCGAGTACCCACCAGGGGTCTCACCACGTACCACTACAAAACCAACTACAATTGCAAGCATTTGGGCTGGAAAGATGCTTGCACCCGTAGTTAAGTTGATCCGGCTCCATCCCCCATCCTTATGGATGGGATCCGGTTTACCAGTCCGTATATCCATATGTGTGACTGATGGCACACCTGCTGTTATGATCCATCCCTAATGCTTCCCGATACACTTTACGATCTTGAAAGGACTGTTCATCAAAAGTGGGCTAACCCCTGGCAAAGAGACATTTCCAGATTGGTAGAAAGTTTGCCAAGCTGTCTTCGAGATGAAATTAAGCCATGAGGAGGAAAAAGCTATATTGAAATGTTAAAAGACTCAATTATTAAACATTAAAAAAAACTTTGATTAATATCTAAACATATATACAAATCAAATTATACTACAAGTGGGTAGAATTTTTTTCCCTGTTTGTATATTACTACATATTTAGTGAGGAAGGGTAATGAAAAAGGAAGTCACAGTATAGCTGCATTTAATAGATGTGTCATTGTCTACAAGTATTGGGCCTAAGGCTACCCACGGTTAAGCCAAATAGTAATAATGATTGTAAGTAAAGCATCTGATAATGCAGCAGTGTTGAACCATTGTTATGGATATGTTTTTGGATAGAGCTATTTTTCTAAAGCTCCATCACACCATACCACATCTCTCCACCTAACGTAATCATTAAATACCATACATTAAAATATATGTATATATCAAATGGATATAGTTTTTGTTTAAAATTAATCCAAATAAACCGCCAATACCTGTGTTTGATCGTTTCAACACGGTGTCGATAGATGGCACATGCGTGTTCTCTCCGCTTCGTCGACGGGCATGGACAGGAATGCCGACCTCTTGCCATTTCCTGGCCTCCTGGGATCCAGGATCTCTCCGGAGCGAGTTGTTGGAATCATTCGGATGCCAGGCATTGCTCGAAGGTTTTCAGACCCGTCCGCCAACGACGTTGTTAGAGAACGTACAAATTTTAATCGAAAAAAAGCTGAGAAAAGGGTTTCTCCAGATTAAAAAAATTTTTCCAATATATTTACATAATTTTTTTTTTTAAATAAAAAAACATCCCGACTGAATCGGTCTTTGACTCAGATGACCGAAAGTTTTAAAGGATCATCCCTTAACCACGGGTCAAAGGATAGTTTGAGGTCACCCGCTGGACATCCCTTGTCCGAAACATTTGTTATTTATAATCTAATATGAAATTTTTCTTCTTTTTTTATTTTACGCGGGACTCTAACAAGGATTTTATTGGCTTTTGTATTTTTTAACGGGGGGTCCAGGTGGAGAGGGATAAGTGGGCCAACGCCGAAAATTGACCTTACTACTCCGTGAGCTCCTGGCCCTCTCTGTACCCCTTGTACGCAGTACTGCTATTCAGGTTCAAGTCGAGGTCACTGGGACATTGCGGGCGGGCCCTAAAAAAAAAAAAATAAAGTAATGAGAAACAGTAAATAAAATAAACAATACAAAAAAATGGTGTTTAGTTAATTATTTTAGTTAATGATTATTTAGAGATCGTGGGGTACTGGGGTCTGGTGAAATGTCCTCGTAACAAAACAACCAGATGGCAGATCCACAGATTTGTATCAAAAAAACTTTGAGCCATCCCCTTCATACAAATAATAAACACGGTCTCTTCACACAATTATTACACTAAGCCTTGAATCTTTTCACTACAAGAGCATAAAGATACATGCCCTACATACCAATCACTACCCTAAAAACATAATCAATAGAATAATCAACAACTACAACTCAACACTACACTATCTATTAATAATAATAATAATAATAATAATAAGGTCGGAAAGAAAATTGAGGCTGAGATAGGAAGTTAGTGTCCCAGTGGATCGAGGTCACGATAGTTCAAGTGGTAGAGCAGCGGCGTATCTAGCCGAAGATCGTGTTCGAATCTCGCTGGTGCCATTAACTTTTTTATCTCAACTAAAAACCTTAATTAAATGGATTAATGAAAACACTACATCGATTCTATCAGGGACAAACCAACATTAGGCCACAGCCTATCACACAAATTAAACATATTTCTTATGATAACGTTAAAATAGCTTTCAAAAATTATATAACTATTCACACCCTTTATTTTCCAAAATTGAAGATCCCACACCTGTAACAAATAATTTATTTACAAAATTGTGTAAATTGTCCGGTATATAAGAGGGTAAAACAATATATCTATGATTGCAAAAAAAAAAAAACCCTAAACAACTGACTTTTCAAATGCTTTTGATAGTGTCGACCGTACGGATTCTACTACAGAAATGAGAAAAATTTTGTTTGCAAAAATTGGTCGAAAAAGTTGGTTTGCATCCTAATTAGAAGGTGAAATGCTTAAAATAAAATTGAAATAGGTATTGTCGCGTTAATTTCTAGCAACTTCTGCAGTTCCTCAAGGGTCGCACTTAAAGCCTTTTCTGTTTGACATATACATATATATTTTTACAAAAAAATTTTTTCTTTTCGGGATTCGCCCAGTTTCGTTTTTCACCGGAGAAAAAGTGTTTTGGACTTGCTTTTGTTACAAACCATTTTTTATACAATTATTCATGCATTTAGGGTTCTGCAATGTTTCGCTATTTTAATAGGAAAATCTTCTTTTATATGTACTAAAAGAAGCCTGAATGCATGATTTTTTATTTTATTTTTTTCCAACAAACCTCAGATGCGTGTTTCCGCGATCGTTTCCTCCATGACTGCTGAAAAACTTAGACGTGTTCTCAGTTTTGGTGTGACAGTTGGAAGTATGAGAAAACGGGCACGTTTGTGTATTTCGGAGAACGGTTTTCAATTTGAACAAAAACTAAAATGAATAAAAATAAATGAATTTTAAAAATTATTGGTGAGTTTCTATGTATATGTTTTTTCCAATCTAAAAAGTTGAACTCTCAAACATTAGCATCCTTGAACCACCATTTTTTCTCTTTTTGTCATTAACATCTTGGTCTCACAACCACTAAATAAGAAAATGACGAGTGCGTTGGAAGCGTTATTAAATCAGGTAGTTTTTCCTCAAATTTGCTGCCTTCTGAGACTAAAATTAGAAACTCTGGATTACTTTATACACTTTCCGATTTACACAATTTTCCACTCTTTTTGTAGTTCTGGCTGAAATAAAACACAAAAAATTAGCCCAAACATTTTGCCACCGTCATCTTCTTATTGAAAAATTAACGGGAATTTCAACGGTGCTAGTAGATTTTCAGAGAAATGTTTAGATTAAAAGATATCACGATTTTCCGACCCCAGGACGTGATATCTTTCAAAATCGATAAAAAGCGAAATTACTCTGAAATGGTTGAGAATCGAACCATGGACAATATGAACTTTTTTGTTCATTTTAGGGTGAAGAATCTACTGGAGAAGTTTGTAGCACGAGTAGCAATTCACATACATATATCATTCATTCACCCTCCCCCCTCTCTCTCTCCTCTCTCTCTCTCTCTCACTCTCTCTCTCTCAATTTTATTATTTGTATTTTTCGTTTTCATACACACGGTTTATTAAACAAAAAAATTAATTACAACAGGGGGACTTTTGGGCAACCAAAACCGACCATCCTACTCAAGCAATTGAACGTCCAAAAAAAAAGATGCGGTCTGGTGTTATGTAGGTTTCAGAAAAACATTTTCTTTATCATGCCAACGTTTCGATCTTTATTGAGATCATCTTCAGGGCTCGAAGTGTTTGTCTTCTGTGTAATTGTGCCATTCATGCGTGTCGTGTGGGGTGTGCCTCGTGTTTGAAGTGAAAATTTTTTTTTCACTGGATGCGCGCACAAGTTTCAAGTACAAGGCACTTGCAGTTTTCAGAATTTTCCCTTTACTGACAATAGGAAACCAACCTTTTTACGAAACAGCGTTACTACTTATACGAGAATTTGCTTCTAATTTTGATTATGAAACTACCCACTCCTCGTCGAAAGTGACATTAATTTTCGGAAAATTGAAATTTTCACATTTTTTACCTTTTACACAATACAAGGCCAACCGTTCGATCAAATTTCACAGTTCTACCTATACGGGAAGTTGCTTCTATTTTTGATGATGAGGATACCACCTCCTTCTCAAAAGTAACATTAGTTTTGGAAAAATTAAAATTTTCACATTTACCTATTACACAACCATACTTTTACTGAGGTTTTCAGCAGGGTTCTACAACTGATTCAACTTTTTAAATTAATAAATAATAAGTAACATAATAATATATATAATTATTGTAACCATTCACGCACAGGTTTTACGAAACTTACAATTTTTATTCTATCTACTTTTGTACCAATTTTCATGTTTGTACCTAATCGGGAAGTGCCTTATAACTTTATGGTGAAATTATTTGTAAATTACTCTACCCACTAAATCAGCACTAGTTTTTAAGAAAATTGAAGTTTTCAGATTTTTTCATTTACTTGCTATATAAAACCTATCTTTTTACAGAATTTCACGTTTACAATGTCCTTAGCGTAATGTATGTTTCCAATTAAAATACCGCTCTTAAGAGTTAGGAAATTAATAACTATGGAAGTGCAGATATGCATAGCGACTTGGCGAGATCGAACGAACTTGAAAAAACTAATAATTTTCCATTTATAGAGTAGGTACTAATTTTGGTTTTGGTTTTTCGCCGCATATTCAAATAGATACTCAGGTAGATCGAAGAGATGATTGCTCAAGTGGTTAGAGCAATGGCGTATTGAGCCGAAGGTCTTGGGTTAGAATTCCGCTCATGACACTAAATTTTTCATCTCAACCAAAAACCTTAGGGAAAAAGCAATTTATTGGAATAACTTTTAATTCTGGTTGGGGCAACATCCAATTTCTAGGACATCTCATCATTCATCATCATTTAATTTTTTTCCACCTCACGGTTTGGAAAAAGTTTATTAACATTTCAATATCGCTTATTTTCTCCTCTTGACTTAATTTCATCGCATAGGCATACTTCCTACCGATCTGGAAATGTCTCTTTTGCCGGAGGTTAACCCGCTCTTCAGGAACAGTCCTTTCAAGATCGTGGAATGAAGGTGGACAAGCTCTTATTAGTCTTCTGAGGCTATACCATAAACGTCCGATGGGGTTCTGGTCTGGTGAATGGACTGGCCCCAGGCCTGACAACTGACATTATGCTGTTGAAGAGTCCTTTCAAGATAGTGGAGTGTATCAGGAGTGCTCTTATTCGTCTTTTGGGGGATTCCAACAATCCCACAATTGTTCGGTGGAGTTCAAATCTGGAGAACAGGCTGGCCAAGCTAAGACCCAGACATTATACTATTGAACATTTGTACTATGCGAGCGACGCATTATCGTTCATTAGAATAGAATGTTCGCTGATTTCATCGAGAATGGGACCTGCGTGATGTTCCTAAATTTCATCCAGATAGCGAATGGCCATCAAAGACGCTACACAATAGGCAACTTTGTGCAAACCATTCATTGCAATTCCTGTTGAAAAGCTCAGGGAAAAATTCAGCTTTGTAACTTTCATTTCGCCTTCTCCACACTCTTTGACACTCATCTTGAGATCGTAGAGCAAATCTGCACTCATCTGTAAAACGTATAGCCGACCAATCGTCTAAAGACCAATCTGATCCTCTTACGAGGCAAAAAGCCATCGGTCCATACTGATTTAGTCTTCTTCAAGCAGTGCGTTTAGAAATTTGGACACGAACCTCCTAGAGTTGACGAATCGCTTGAACCGAAGGTGCCAGTTTTGCAAAACTATCAAAGTCAAAAAATCCACCATTCTGTGTTTCTGTTAACTCAGGGCATCCAGTACTGTGTCTTTTACGGTAGGACCCAGGTTCTCGAAAACTTTTAACACCGCCTCGCAGTTTTTCGTATGAAACTCCGATGGCAATAGCCGGACGGAATGTCCATCAAAAGTGTCACGCCACGCCCTACATCCTCAGCACTAAGTGGAATTTAAAAAAATGAGTTGGATGAAATTTTTGCTTGTTTATTTTTCTCTTTTTCCAATTATTTGATGTTTCTACTTCAAAATTTTATTTGTTAATAAACGTTTTTTATTAATTTTTATATTATTGTAAAGTGAACTCGTGCATTCCTAAATTAAACAAATCGCGATCTATTGGGTATTGTACACTACATGTTAAATTTTTATAAAAAATTAAGGTTAAAACTACGTGTCTCTCTTTTCTCTTCTCTCTTTCTTTCTTTCATTTTTTCTCTGTCTCTATGTATGTTTGTTATTACGTCAACAATTTGTAAATCTTCAAAAACAAGGAGGGAACTTAAGAATTTCCTATTTTTCGCCTAGATATCGCACTAGCCGTGATAACCAGACTTAATGCTTTTTATAAATTCTTTGATGAATAAGTGGTTTTATCGGGTTTTTCTTTTTCTTCAATTTTTTTTATATTTGTTCCTCTTCCTGGAAACAGTCATGCCGTAACTAATTTGCCCGTGGAATCGAGAGATACCGGGCTTAAACTGGGCCGTTAACAAAAGGCGTAAACGCGATAAATTCGGTTGTAATCAAGGCTTCTGAGTAATTTTGAATTTAAAAAAAATCTGTGTAATTCGGCGGCTAATAAAGTTCACCCGTAATCAAAGTCGACTTTGATACGGCGAAGTATAAATAGAAAGACTCCGGTTGAGTTTGCTCAGAATTTTATTTTGACATTCCAGAGACGGTAAGTGGACCTTTTTTTCAACCGGACTTGCCTGTTGCCTTTGTTAAGGCGAGATGATATTGCTTTTTCTTTTCGTCTTGTTGGGGGGAGGACAGAGTTTCCCGCAGGGGCTCACGAGCCAGGACTTGATGAAGGCGATTGTTGGACCTTCTGAGTTTTCTGACCAAAAGGTTGTCTTGGTGAAAAACTGTTGTGGAAGAGCGGAAGATCAAGTTAAACCAATCGAACCTACTGGGGACACTATCAGGGCGACCAGAGAAGACAAAGAATGCTGCGGTCGACTGAACAGCGATAATGACTGCTGTGGACGTGTTGAACTACAAACTAAACGATCTGAATCTTTCGAGTGCTGTGGAAGGACAGAAGAATCCGCCAGGCTTGCGAGAGAGGCCAAGGAATGCTGTGGACGAATCCAAACCGACAAAAAAGGCTGTTGTGGACGAGTTGAACTTGAATTAACTGAACCTTCTGAAGCTAAATTGGTTGAAAAATCTGAATGCTGTGGAAGGTCAGAAGAATCTGCAAGAGCGGCAATAGAAGCAAAGGAATGCTGCGGAAGGGCTGAAGAATGTGCCAGAGTTGCCAGGGATGTCAAGGAATGCTGTGGTCGACTACATACCACAGCTTATGACTGCTGTGGAAGGGCCGAGCTTGTGGGAACGAAGAATTGCTGTGGACGAACCGAAGAGTCTGCCAGAGTTGCCCGTGAGGCTACAGAATGCTGTGGACGCCTTCACAATACAACTCATTCATGCTGTGGAAGAGTCGAGCTCCAAGCTTCTTTCACCGGGCCTTCTGAATGCTGCGGAAGGACGGACGAATCTGTCAGAGTGGTAAGAGAGGCTAAGGAATGCTGTGGTCGATTACACAACAATACACACGAATGCTGTGGAAGGTCGGAAGTATCTGCTATGGTTGCCAGAGAGGCTAAAGAATGCTGTGGAAGAGCAGAGGCGTCTGCCAGGGTTGCAAGGGAAGTTAAGGAATGCTGCGGGCGACTCCAAACCGACAAACAAGACTGCTGTGGACGAGTACAACTTGAAGCTAAACTGGCTGAACAATCTGAATGCTGTGGAAGAGCAGAA
>CM077110.1:7276036-7294850 GCA_039619505.1 Cimex hemipterus | reverse complement strand
GAGGCTAAAGAATGCTGTGGACGGTTACATAACACAACTCATGAATGTTGTGGAAGAGCAGAGGCGTCTGCCAGGGTTGCAAGGGAGGTCAAGGAATGCTGCGGGCGACTCCAAACCGACAAACAAGACTGTTGTGGACGAGTAGAACTTGAAGCTAAAGTAGCTGAACAATCTGAATGCTGTGGAAGAGCAGAAGAACCTGCCAGGGTTGTCAGAGCGGCCAGCAACACTACCCATTCCTGCTGCGGACGGGGTGAGCTCCAAGCTTCGTTCACCAGTCCTTCTGAATGCTGCGGAAGGATGGATGAGTCTGCCAGGGCTAAGAGGGAAGTGATGGAATGCTGCGGACGACTACACAACACTACACACCTCTGCTGCGGAAGAGAACAATTAAAAGCGTTCTCTGACAAAGGCCTCGAATCGCCCAAAAGTCAACGCGTAAGGAGGCAAGCCGGCCAGTCGGAAAACGGGAAAAAGCCATCTCCGAGCCCGTCATGCTGCGCCAAGGTCAACAGGCTCATGGATGAAGGACGAAAACAGTCAAAGGCCTGCTGTTCGTCGAACAACCCCTCCTGTTGCCATAAGTACAAACACACCCAAACGGAGAAAGGGGCCGAGTACAGTTGCTGCACCAAAGCGATGGCATCCATGAACACGGCCAGGAAGGAGATGAAGGACTGCTGCCAGGGAAACATCAACTGCTGTTCCACATCCTCGAAAAGAGCCAAAAAGCCCCCGACCCACATCAAAAAATCACAAACACTTAAAATCTAATAATTCACTATACAGTTTAGTATAGAAAAATAATCATTTATTAAAATATTTTTCTTTCTTAATCTAAATAGATGTTCAACTCTACTAATTTTTACTTTAAAAAAATTACCATTAGCGTTGTTAAATTGTTTAAATAAAGTTTAAATAACTATAAAAGGGTAATTAAAAAATAAGGTAAACCCTAACCTAAAAACATTCTTTACTTTCAAAAATAACCACTGTGCAACCCCAAGTTTACCGTAAACCAAGCTTTCCAATTGGTAAAAATAGATATTGTCTGGTTCTGATAGTTCAACCAGTGTTTTCAAAAAAACTCATAATTACTAATAAATATATTATTATTAAATAAATAATACAAGAAAAATCTATCAAAGCCATAAAAAAGAAGATATCGGACAGGTACTCCCTTTCCTAAACTCAAAACAAATTTTACTTTTTATATATTCAACAATTTCTGTTTTTATGGTATGTATTAATTATAATTATAATAATATAAAGTGAAAGGGATCGAAACGATTGGAAAATGGTATAATTAAATAAAAAAATAAAACTTATTACCCCCAGACGCTTGGCCCCGTCCCTGTCCCGATTCCCCTTCAGCCTTTTCGAACTTTTAACCTCAAAACAACCTTTATTCGAAAACAAACGAACAATTACTGTTTTTTTATGGCATTTATTAATTATAATTACATGTTATAGTAAAAGGATAAAGATTGGGGAAAATAAAGCTTTTGGCAATTATAGTTCAATTTTTCTTTTTCTTTCTTTCTTTTTTTAAGTAACATCGTTATAACATTTTGCATTTCTTACACGCATAAAATATCTCGATAAAATTTAAATTTCTGTTTTTTTTGGGGGGGGGGGACTTACATTAGTTTTTCGGGCGGGAAAATAAAGGGAGACGCATGATAGAAGAACACCTAACAGTATAACAAGAGAGAAAATGGGGAAAAACGGCGTAGAGGCTTTTTTTTTCTTTTTTCTACTTTCTTTTATATAAAAAATATACATTTATGTTGTTGCTTTTTTTCGAAAAGAAGAAGCAATTTTGTGTTATATATATGTACAATGAAAGCCTTCGAAGACTATGGGGGGTTTAGGTTTTTCTTTCTTTTTTCTCTCTTTCGTTGTTCCTTATAAGGAAAAACATAATGGTAACTATTTTTTTTAACAATTAGGCTTGTCATTTTAGAGAAATAACGTAGCCTTTCAGAGTGTGCAAGGAAGACAAGTTTTTCCTTATTCTTACAGACTTCCATTTTTTCCCCTTGAAAATTCAAGCTTTAAGCTTATTTTAACGTTAAACAGTTAATTTATACTATAAATACATGCAATAAACAACTTCAAATTTGACATTTAATGTAGATATTTAAAAGGGGCAGCGCAAAGCCTGGAAAATAAATTCGAATCCTTCCATCTTCCAAAACAAGGCTGGTTTTTTTCATTTCTTTTATCGACTTTGGCCATTTTAAGTTTAAAATTAAAAAAAAAAAATAAAGAACAAAATACAATCAATATTTAACAATTTATAAGCGAAATTCATTTGGGATGTTTCAAATTTTGGTGGTATAACCTACACGGAAGGTTATGCTTGAAGAAAGTCAGCCCACTGCCAATATTTTTTCTTTTTTTTTTTAATAACAACAACAAACAACAAAATGAGCTATGTCTATGTTTAAAAATTTTAAAACATCCTCTCTATACAATAATGTTCAAAATAGGCCATTTCGTAGTGAAAAGTTACCCGCTGGCCTAACCTCTTCAAAATGCCATCCGGATAAAGGACCATTCGGTTCGATTCGGCATGCAGTTTCTAGATATACATTTAGCAAAAAATATACAATATGTCAAGAAAAAAAAAGATGTGTAGTATTTAGTGATTAATTTAGAGATTGTGAGATGCGGTCGTAAAGATATTTTTAGAAAATATTTTCTTTATTGTTTATTAAAGTTTCGATCTTTATTTAGGGAAGTTAAATTTTATTTTTCTCGGACAAATAAGTGAAAACAGGAACTATAGAGTTCAAAAATTCCTTGGACCAATGTAACGATGATGCTTTAATCATGCACACTGATGGTTCCAAAATCGCCCCCCCCCCCAAAAAAAAAAAAAAATAAATAAATAAAATTGGACTAATGCGTAAAAACGAGAAATCTCTACTAACTTATATACATTTACATAATCTCCAATAAACCGCTGGTAGTACAAACGCAAAAAATCTTTATTTGGAATTATCAGTTAGCCGAGTTATCTCTTCAGGATTATTATAGATTAATAGGGAAAAGAATCAGATATTTTGTTTTACCCACGACACATCAACACAAGAAAAACAATGAGCAGTCCATGAGTGAGACAAATACTTTGTCAAATCAAAACCTAAAATTTTGATCATTTTTACATTCATTTCACATAACCCAAACACTGTAAATCCAGTCCTAAATAAAGATCAAAACTTTGGCTCGATAAAGAAAATATTGTTCATATTTTTCTAAACCTACAAGAAACAAGACTGCATGTCACGATTTCCAAATAATAAAAAAAGAGTTGAATTTTCCTTGTTTAAATGTTTAATTTTTGCATTTTACGTCTCCTAGTCAGGCTGTTTTCGTTTTGCGTCCTGGTTATACCGCTTCTGAAAGGCCGCAATTAAGCGACGATAAGCGGACCAGGTGTTAAAAGACAAACCTGTTGTACCCCGGAAGGGTTTGATAATAAGATAAAAAGTACATTTATTAAATATATCACCACTAAGTAAATGTGTTTCTTACTGTTGTTTCATAATTTATTGAAGTCGTGGGGGACGGAAAAAGACACCTTTTTTCATTTTGTGATGTTTCGACCTTTATTCGGATCATCTTCAGCGTTCGCTGTTCTTGTACATTTCACACAACACCAATGTGACGCCACAAGAATAGCACCGCACTCCGCAAATATGATATACTCGGTTCAAAATTTATATTTACCTCTTAAATTGTACTTTTTTCCAATCAAGTTGTGAAATTTACCCAAGCTCTTTAGACGAACCGAATAAAGTTCGAAACGCGCGGAAAAATGGAAAAGGTGTTTTGCTGGGGACAGATTCCTCCCCACAGGTATCGTAACCTTTTTCGAGCAAACGATTTATCCCCAACTTTCCTAACCTCCATGTTTGAGGATTTCAGAGGTTCATTCCCAACGGTTACGTACTTTTTGATGGGAGGGGGGTTGCAGAATGTAAAAATAATAGGACTCACCGATGTACTATGACCACAGAACGGGGGACACAAAAGCTCTTAAATTGAGCAGTATATTACATCCCGACCGATACATCAACGTAGAAGCAGCATAGGGAGGAATGTGTATGTTTGATAAACCACCCAACCATGGGAATGGGAATCTGTCTGTGGCAAACTTCAAAACTCAAATCTGAACAATCTTGAGGAAGATGTCGACTCCCGGTTTTTCTAAGCTGCCTCTTTCCTGACCGCCCCTCATGACTTCAACAAACTAATTTAATGATTAAACGTATAATAGTTAATAATAATGAACTGAAGTGTGCTTAATTGAGATATGAAGACCCGGTGGACAACTGAAAGTGAAACTGCTAATTTTCACCAGGGCCTCCATACTTCTTCTTCTTCTTTGATCTCTTCTCCTTTCTTGACGCTGAAGTCTATGGGCATTTCTTGCCCTTTTTCTTTCTCGTCATCTTTGGACAGTTGGACGTAGTGGCTGGGGAGGAGGAAGACGACCTGACCGTCGGGCAGGCGAGACGGTATGACCTGGAGGAGCGAGACGGGGTTGGCGCTCGTGGAGGCGGGACCGGATTCGACCTGACCCTTGGGACGGGGCTTCTTCGGCCTCTTGTCCCCGCCCGCCCCTGCGTTGTTGGAATTGTTGTTCTCGTCTCCCGGGGTGTTGGTCGATGAGTCGGGCCTCGTCCCGGCGGCGCAACTCTCCTCGTCTTCCTCAGTGTTGACGAGTAGCTCTTCGAGCTGGCGGAGTCGCCTTTCCGTTTCGCAGTCGATCGGTTTGAGCGGTTCGACGCAGGACGAGGCGAAGTCGAGGGCGATCTCGGCCGCACACGATTCCAGGTGCCTCGTGAGTCTCTGACGGACTGAATTCTCGATCAAAGGCTTACCGCAACCTCCGAGCTCCGGGCTCTCCAAAAATCTTGTCACCTAAACAAAAATAAAACATTAACTAAGTGCTAAATCTACCTAACTTAAACTATTTCAATTAATTATTATTTTTATGTAAAGTTTTGGTTGAAATGAAAAAGTGTTACGAGCGTCATTAGTATCGCTGACTTCCGTCAAGTACCTTTTCAACTTCCTTGCTGTATCAAACACTCTGCTTTCACCTCGCAAAGTATACCTTGCTTTTTTATTTTCCGTTATGATTTCAGACTATCACATCTACCTAGGTTTACCATCAGTTCTGTCTTTTGGTTCATCCCAAAGATTCCATCTTCCATTCTAAGCAACATAATGTAACACCTCTCATCTACTTAAAATATATTAAGCCCTAATACGATTCAATACATCTTGGCATGTTGTGGTAGTGCATATGAAAATGCAAAAACAAATCAGCGACAGTTAGACGGGAAAAAACTATTCGTGCAATATGTTTTTAAATACAATCTCTTCTAATTTTCCTCAAATACCATATTTTACCTGTACTAAAGGGTCTTCGGTATCCCGCTCGTACTATTGACTTTTTTGTCCCATAGGGTTTCTTCTCTTTGGGCCTAGATAAGTCCTACCATCGGCTCAGGCGTCTAGGGGTAACCGATGATGGAGGCAAATCCCTTACCTTCCTGTTCATTCCGTACCTCTCCTTATTCCTACCAACTCCTCCCTTCACTTTGGTGGAGTTTCCTGGGTTACTGAACCTTCACTCCTCGGGTAACGGGCGTAAACAATAGGGGGGCAACCCCGGGTGGGTGATCAGTCTCACCTTAAAAACAATACTGAACCATGGGATGGGGTGACGAAAAGTAGCCCTCGATTGAGATCGGGCTAGCGGTGGGCGTGGTTTAATTAACAACTTGTACTTGGAGGGTAACGGCCAACCGGAGCCGGAGGTAGAGCGTACCCTTATCTACCTCACCGAGGGGTAGCTGAAGGTAGAAATACTGGAAGCCGCCAAAAAATTCCGATAAGCCAAGCAATAAATAAATCCTATTTTATCCGAAAGGGAAACTATGTACTACAGTGTGTTGCTCAAACCAAAGTTAACAGGTATTCCAATCAATTATTCTTTTTACCCAAGGGTTTTGGTTGAGATGAAAATGTGTCACGAGCGGGATTCTAACCCTCGAACTCCAGCTCAATACGCCCTTACTATTGAGCTATCGTGACTTCCAACCGCTCGGACACTCATCAGTTAAAAATAAAGCGAAAAGAATGAAAGTATGAACCGTTTTAGGTTATGATGGTTATGTTTGGTTGATGCCCGAGTAGATCGAAGCCATGATAGCTCACGTGGTTAGAGCAGTGGATATTGAGCCGTTGGCTGCAATAATATTAGGTTTTTTTGTCGAAAACATTCTAACCGGGTCCAGGATAATCATACTCTAATATGATATAACTTTTTTTATAATATGCGATATTTATTCTAAATTTAAATACTACTTACTTCTCTCGCGCATTCTATAAATCCGGCCCTGTACTTGTCGACGGAGCTCGAGTTAAGTGCTTTTTGCCTCTGCAAGTGCCTCACAGTAAGTTCGAGTATGTCGGCCTTTTCCAGTTTGGAGTGTTTCGTATTCTGCAAAACGCCGGGAGGGAATGATTAATTAATTTTTAGTTAATTAATTTTTTTTGTTTTTAAGTCGGGCGTACTTCAAGCTTGGCCGAGTCGAGTATGAGGCTTTTAAGCACGGCGAGCGACTGGTTGATCCTTGCCCGCCTCCTCTTCTCCATTAGTGGTTTGTTCGCCTGGAAATTTTATTTTTAAAGTTGTTTTTTTTTTATAAATTAGAAATAAAATTTTGACGTCTACTCACTCGGCGGTTTGTCGCTTTAACCTGTGGTGTGCTAGAGTCGGGTGGCTGAGTCTGAGAAGCTCTAGCAGTCATCCCCTAGCATCCCGGTTTACAGCTTCAACAAAGAAACAATACGACTTTTTTTTAACAGGAGGATGATTTGGAAAGTGATCAAACGAATCAAACCCAAAAACAAATGTCGCCAAACACATGGCCTCAAGGACGTTCATTCGGAAAGGTTCCGATATACAACGAGACTGCACGGACCCATGTTTATCCCAATTAAGGATAAGCCCAATTGACGAAGTGACACGGTCTCGCTGTACTGTGTACGGTAAGCTACCGAATTCTGTGGGTCAATCGGTCCCCCTCGTCTTGCTTTTATGCTTAATTAGTCAAGTCTGGGCTTCAGCTGATAAAATGGTAACAATGAAATGGTTACAAAAAAACCTCGCGCTCCGACTCGTCTTGTATGTTATTTACGTCCACCTGGTCTCGTCCTGAATGGCTGGCTCAAAAAAGGATGAAGTCGTGATGTCTGAGACCCTTGATGGTTGTCGCTTGATTTATGATTAATTAGTAAAGGTGGTACCAAATGATAACCGATTCGGTCGAGTTTTGGTACCGATTGATTAACAATAGATTCATGTCCGCCTCGTCTTACTGGGCCACACCACTTCGGTCAATAAACTCTCGTGACAAACGTGGAACCACCGTGGTAAACCTCAATGGTCCGCCTGGTATCGCCGTGCTCTTCAGAGATTATGACAACCGATCGATGCTAAATGGCTGGATTAAGACTTGAAATCTCTGTGTCTCTCACTCAACCATCACGTTTTAAAACAAAGAGCGAAACGGGGCTGGCCGCGGCATAACCGAGTCAAGTTTTTGTGTTTTAAATATCTGGGTATAGGTTATGACAACTTAACTGGACTTCAACTTAACCAAATCATAAATCAAGCCTTAACCATCATAAGTCATTATCATTCATAACTTCATTTTTTCTAAACCTATTCAGGACGGAACTTGACGGACCCTTACGAAGCACACAATTCCATTGCTCTATGGGTCCGACTGTTCTCGCTTTTTTTAAATAAACTCCTGCTCAAAATTAACGCACCACCTTAATTTTTAAACAGAAATTCTTTTTAGAGAAATCCAGCTAAATCTCTTCATGTTTATTCTCTTTTTTATGCTTCACAATCCCACAAAAGTAAACAAGAATTGTTTACAATCGTGTTAATCCGCTTTGAAATGGATTTGGTAAGATACACAAGAGTTTCCTCCTGGTTTATTCCTCAGTTTCACTGCATCTGCTTAACAGACACCATTTCTTTTGGAAGTTTAAACTTTAATTTAGAACTTATCGCGCCCATAAGACATTTGAGTGAGCGTGAAGCCGTCAGAGCGATGACTCTTCTTGAGGAGGGCTACAGCCAGCGACAAGTTGCAAGAATAATTGGATGTCACCATACCACCATCGGAAGAACTCTCCAACGGTTCAATGAAACTGGCAGCAACACACGGAGGCCTGGACAAGGACGTCCAAGAGCAACGACCGAGAGGGATGACCGATTTTTGCGCTTACATGCCCTCAGAACGAGGCAGGTGACAAGTTCGGAAATGAGTAGCCTCCTTCAAAGCACCAGGAATGTCTCAATTTCGGCTCCCACTGTTCGAAGAAGGCTGAATGAGTTTGGCTTGAGCAGTAGACGGGTTGCTTCAGGGCCACTACTGACCAGAGACCACCGAGTAGCCAGGCTGCGATTTGCCCGGGATCACCTCAACTGGAGTTTTGATGCCTGGAAGAGAGTTTTATTTTCTGACGAAGTTAGAATCGCTCTTAATTCTCCAGATGGTCGTGCTCGGACATGGAGACGAAGTGGAGAAAGATTTGCTCAGTGCAATATTATTCCTCGCGTCGCCTTTGGTGGAGGCTCCATCATGTTCTGGGGAGGTATCAGCATGGAGGCCCGCACAGAGTTAGTCGTTGTTCCAGGACGGTCTCTAAATGCACCAAGGTATGTGGAAGAGATCCTCCAACCTCATGTAGTGCCTTTCGCTAGGAATATTGGACAAGGCTTTTTATTCATGCAAGATAACGCTAGACCTCACCGTGCGAGATCGGTGGAAGAATTTTTAAATGAACAGAATATTGAGCGGATTGAATGGCCAGCTCGTAGTCCTGACCTCAACCCTATTGAGCATATCTGGGATCAGCTAAAAAAAAGGATTAGGAGCCGAATACAACCTCCTAGCAACCTTTCGCAACTGCGCCAAGCGGCATTGGAAGAATGGGAGAATATTCCACAAGAAAGGGTAAAAAACCTCATCAACAGCATGAGAAGACGCCTGGATGCAGTAATCAAAGCCAGGGGAGGCAACACCAGATACTGAGTAATTAAATTTGTGTTTGAACTTAAATGAAAATTTTTGACCTTTTCAGTCTTTTTTATGGAATATTTTTTAATAAAGTTTACCGTCCTTTTCTGCTTTTCATTTTCATTTGTAATGTTTTATTATTAATAACCTACAATACTAAAAATAAAAATAACGTTCAAAAAACACCTGAGAAAAACATATGGTGAAATATTGAAGTGGTGCGTTAATTTTGAGCAGGAGTTTATTTGTGATATATATAAGACAAGTGACCTAGCACAGCGAGGCCAGACAGACCCCACACAACCGCACGTCCATCTGACCTGAAGTTAGACTCCTCGAAAAGTTCAGTAAATAGAGGAAACAAGGTGATTTATAATTTGAACCTCGAGATCTGGTAATCTCAAGACCCGTTTTGTCTCGCTATGCCATTCCCCAAAAATTCCTAGCAACTCGTCTAGATGTTCATTGGCACATAAATCAATTTCGGACTTAAGGATCAATCCAAGGATGAACGAAAAAATAAAAAACAGTCCTAGGGTTTACCTGGTCTGGGTTGTTTCACGGTTCTGCTTGAATATCATTTTTCTATACAGGTCCGTCTGGTCAATCTGTGCAATGCCAAGAAAATCTATTTAAAAAAAATAATAATAATAATTAATGGTCGAATCCTTAGTGGAAAATCAGCGGGAAAAATTACAATAACGGTCGGGTTTGTTTCGCGCCTCTAGGTCTGTCTGGTCAAGCTGGGCTATGCCAAGGAAATAACCTTCAAGTACAGTTTGAAGAAAAAAAGCGATATCGCGCAGACCCAATTTGTGAAATGATTCGCATGATCATCTATCGGTCCACCTGGTCTCGTTCTATCATACCAAAATGAAAACGTCGAAATCCTTAGAAGAAGAGGTACATTCAACATGTATCCATCTGTCATGAGTCAGTAACAAAACCCGGCCACTCGATTATTGTTGATGACTTCTACCGTGACATCGTGATCATCAAGCATCCAACCTTTGGGCGTAACTCTTAGACCTGGAGAAAACGGCAAATCCATCAGTGTAATCCTCAACACAAATCGTAAGACAAAAACCTGGCGGACTCTTGAGGTCGCTATCCATCACCAGGGTGCTTGTGAGGCTCCAGAGAAAAGCGAGACCAGGCGGACCTGACACAACTTTGATCATCCATTCATAAAGTGATCAAATTCATCGGCAACACCTCGTACCTTAAGATGGTCGTAATTAACAGTCCGTACTAAAACCAGGCCCACGTGTGAATTTTTAAATTCGAAAACGAAAACAAATCTAGTAGGGACGGACCCTGAGATCAACATGAGTAAAAGGCCTTAGTCGATAGTCGAACTAGGTATGGCCGAGGTTAATGTGGACTTGTTTCCTTGCTTAACACAATTGAAGTTACACAGTTTCATGACACAGCGAGACGAGGCGGACCCAAGTCGACAAGACAGGTACCTAACCTTTAATTTTATCGTTATTCATCGGCCTACGGGTCCATCTCGTCCTCCTTTGTTTCATATTTCGACCCCTAATCGCTCGTAAATATATCATGATAACATGAAAGACGAGCCGGACCGCGAGGTTTTTTATAACCATTTCATCTTTTATCGCTCTACAAGCCCGGACTTGACTCATTAAGCATAACAGCAATACGAAGCGGACCCATTGATCATAGTGAAATACTACGAACTTTCGTCAAAACATAAAACAAAGAGAGGCGGACAGAATAATTGACATCAGGCATTACCATTCATCAGATTTCAAATGTTAACTATGTCCTGAGTCAAGTTTGCCCTACTTTAGATTTCTGGGTGGAGCAGTGCAAGAAGAAGCGGACCCAATCTTAAAAAATTAATCAAATAAAGCGTCAACCATCATGAGTCATCAGACAGTGAAACCGGACGGACCCGTACGAGGCAAAAAATCCCATTGGTGGGTCTGCTTGGTCTCGCTTTTTTAAAATACTTGTGACATACATAAAACACAGATTGACGTACTATTTGACCTTGCACAGCAAGACCAGGTGGACGGGGACAGTTTCCAACCATCACATGACAATTAAGAATTTTTCGAAGTTCAGACTTGATGGGCTCATTGGAGTAATGAGGTGGCACAGCTAGACCAGACGGACCCTACACAATAACCGTACGTCTATTTAACATGAAAGAGACTCCTTGAAAATTCCGCAATTACGAACCCAAAGTGATTTATAATTTGAACCTTGAGGTAATCTCAGGGTCCGCTCTGTCTCGCTAAGCCTTCACCAAAAAAGACGGTCCTGATAAAGTGTGAAATCTTGTCATCCCCTGGGTCTAGTTTTGTTTCACGATTAAACTTGAAAACCACGAGCGATATAAACGACGGCATTACGTTTTCAATGGATCCGCCTCGTCTCGCTGCAAATAAGCCAATTCCGGATTTCAGCAATGACGCAAGAATGAACAAAAAACTGCGAGGTCTCGCTACGTTTTTCACGTACTCCCCTGAATATGGACGAGTACTAATTGGCTTGTTGTTCTCCTGGTGTGTCTGGTCTCGCTGTGGTACGCCTAATAATCCAGCCCTGTCTAAAATCTGTCAGGTACGGTTTGAATAAAAAGCGAAAACGCGTTTTGATTACTTCAACATAGCTGGATTTGCCTGGTCTCGTTCTTGCACGTCAAAATGAAAATGTTGAAATCCTTAGAAGAATATCAGAGCGAAATATCGCTAAAAAAGGTCAGAGGTTCCGTATAGTCTCGCTGTTCACTGATATATAAGTTGATTCCAGACTTCAGGATCTATCCAGGGATGAAAGAAAAAAAGAAAAAGACGAAAAAAATAACTCCAGGGTCCGACTTGTCTTGGTTTGTTTCACGTCTGTAAAACTGTTTGGTCAAGGTGAACTATGCAAAGAAAATGTAAAAAAAAGCTGTACATCGAATCCTTAGAAGAAAGCCAGCGGGAAAAATCAGGATAACGTTCGGGTTTATTTCACGTCTCTAGGTCCGCCTGGTCAAGTTGTACTATGCCAAGAAAAAGTTCGTCAGGTACATTTTGGAAGAAACAGCGTTAAAGTGCGTCCCCAACAGTGAAATGATTAGCTCGATCGATTATCGGTCCGCCTGGTCTCGCTCTATAACGCCAAAATCGACATGTCGAAATCCTAGAAGAAAATCAGCTGAAAAAATCGGTGGGTCCGCCCTCGTCTCGCTTTTCAGCGACATATAAGTCGATCCCGGACTTTAGGATCTATCCAAAGATGACGAAAAAATAAAAAGACGAAAAAAATCGCAGGGTCCGACGCTGGTCTTGGTTTGTTTCACGTCTGTAGGTCCGTCAAATCTATCCGAGGAAGACAAAAAAATTTTTAAAAATTAAAAAAAAAACAGGTTCCGATTTTCGATCGTAAAAAGATGAAAGGTTTGAAAGCAGATCTGTTCACTTCTGGGACCGCTTCGATTCGCTCCGCCAAGCCCAAAACAACTGCCGAGTCCAGCTAGGTTCAAATTAGGTGTATCATAAATTTTAAATAAAATGGAAATTTTATCGTCGACATTTTACGTTTCGTACAAAAAATACGAAATGAAGTTCCTAATTTCCGTACTTTGAACCAACTGCCGTTGTTTTGAATTTTTTGGTTGCATGTTTTTTAAATTTTTAAATTTTCTCCCTGTACGCAGTTCGTTCATTATTCCGGTGGAATAAAATAAAAAAATAAATAAATAATAGAAAATCTCTCCACGAGATTTTCAGGGGGATGAAAATTTTCAAAAGGTGTCAAATTTCCGCTCGATTTTTTAATTTTTTTTTAAACGACGGGTGTCAAAGAAAAAAACGCGTCTTACTTTTCCCTCAAAATTTCCATCCCCCTCGGTTTAATTAAAGATGGTCGTTGAGAGTACGTACCTGTGATGACGTAGGGGGTATGGAGTCTAGTTGGGGTCTGCGAAGCGACTGGTTGAGGGTAGCCTGTAGACGCGTGCCGTTCTGAGGGTGGGGGTTCGTCTATGGTAAGTCCGTGCAACTCCTCCACCCTCGAGGGATGAGATTGCGCATGAGGCGGCGGCACAACCCACTCCCTGACAACTCCGGGGGTGGTCGCTGTCTTCTCTCACACTTCCGTTATCAGCGGATCCCCTTTCAAACTACCTAAGTACCTATTATTAATATTGATAGATCAAGAGCCTGACAGACAGAAACCAACCAGCACTGTAACTCTCTTTTATTAATTGAGTTAAGGTAGAAGGCCACGAGGTTTTAATCGGCATGATAAGGGTGATACGTCGAGGAAAGGTTAGGGCTAGTGGGTTAGGTCTGAAGTAGATGTATTATTCGGGGTGTAATTTACTTCACCCTTTGAGAGTTATTGTATCCCCGTTCTGGGCCTATAGTACACCAGTGTCAGTTCAACACGGTCTACGAGCCGAGAGTCTCTCATGTTAACCACTCGGCTTTGCGCTCCCCCTAGCAAAACGGCTTATACAGCAGGTTTAGGAAAGATCGTAAGATTGCTGTAGACTTTTAGAAGCGGGATTATATCAGTTCCTTGATGAAATGAGTGGTGTTTAAGCGTGAGAAGTATATTCACAGAAATACATATCTGGCATGACTATCATATCAGGGATGCGAGCGACCAAACCCTTTTCTTGCCACGTATAGATCCCAGTTTCATCAAGATGATGCGAAATACCAAAAAGCATCACTGATAGTGGCGTAGTAAGGAGATTTGGCCGTATGTCTGAGAGCTTTGAACCCCCACAGTTTCACTCCGTATGTCCAAACTGATAGTAGTCATGCAATTAGACCAGTTCGGATGTCAAAAGAGATTTCAGTTCGTAAAGTTTGGGGATGATTAAGGGCCGTCAGTGGAGATTCCAGTCAATCTGATGTGCTAAGTAGCCGACATTAATGAACAGATGGGACCAAGAATGTTCCGTTGTATTGGTCTGATATCCGAATATTCGTTGGCGCCCCTCGCCCTGGAGCAACGATTAGTTAAATTGGTTTCCAGGATAAGGTAGTAAGTAGTGCGTAAAAAGCTCTTAAATTTATAAAATATACCTGGGTGCCAGACTCTAACAAATGTATGAACAATTTTTCTTTTAAAGTTTCCACTTTGTGATGGAACCTCATTATATATTATTGTTTAGAAAATTCAAACCAAAACCTTTTTGAATTTACATAAACATTAATGAAAAATATCTGGAATCCATAAACGCACTTTTAGTGACTGGGCTGGCGCTAAGCCGGTGTTTTTGTTCCGTTGAGATGATAAAATGAGGCCGGGATCGCATGTGTGCCGCTGGTAGACCAAACCGTTGGCTGAGGTCCGGGCCCGTGGGTCGGTTGAATTCTGCAGAGGTTGAAAGGACTCAGGTGCAGCAGTTAGCCGAGTGTAGCAGTTGACCAGTATAGCCTAACCGGCTGTGTTGAGAAGGCGAGTTTGAGGATAATGCTGGGATTACCCTTGCTGTCGTTGACGATGCTCCATTAATGAAGACGATGAAAAGACGAGTCTCTAGACTCAAGGCATGCAGTGAGATCTCGTCAGTGTGCCCCTGCTTGTGCATGAAAGGGCTCTACTCTGATTAGCTGCAGAATGGAAACGAGACCATTCCATAACCGGTAGGGGCACCTAGCAGGTAGCGTGGTAATTGCAAGCAGCCAGCATTCTATCTCGAGAGGATGAAATAGTTTGAACTATTGAAACCTTGATGGGGCGAATAAGTTTCGTAAAGGAACAAGGTTAGTACTAACAATGAATATCTTCTAAACGTACATCCCAAAACACTTCCTCCTGCGGGCAAGTATACTTAGCACCATAGCTTGTCAACAGGTATGTTGGTGTCTCCTCTGCTTTTTTGCAGCATCTGCTCGTGCTGCCGTGGGTTATACTAATCTTCTTTAAACGTCCATTTTTGTTTACAGTGGCCGGGTTAATTAGCCTTTTAGCATTAGCGGTTTTTGTAGGTTCTTGGATTGTTTGTGTCAGATGAGTGAATTCCATTGTTCTCTCATTTTCTTTATAACTTTAGATCTGATGTATTCATTGACAGTGTTGGTTCCTATGCTACATAAGGGTTCTGGTGGTATCAGCGGTGTACCAGCCCCTTTCTTGCAAGGGTGTCCGCTTTCTCGTTATCTTGTACACTCATACGTCCTGGGACCCAGCAGACGCTGACTTTGTTCTGCGTATCTAATCTGTTTAATTCGGTTTAGCAGTTCAGCACCATCTTTGAACTTGAATCAAGTGCTTTGATAGTTGCTTGGCTATCTGACATGATAGCAATGTTCTTGTTTTTGTACCCTTTTGTCAAGTTGAATTGAATACGTATCTCGTGGATGCTGGTGTATTTTCCCAGGGATTTGAGTCTGTAACTTCTTGTGTTCTAGATCCATCTGAGTACCAAAAGATGGCGCCGTTTTTAGAGAAGATGTTTTCCTCTCGTATATATTCTTTTTTTCTTTCTAGGTTTATTTCAAAGTTCCATGACATTCAAGTTTATGTCGTCCTTTGGAGCTATAAATATCGGATGGTTGTTCGATATTTTGTTGCTATCTCTCCATTTTAGTTTTATTCCTGTTGGAGGTTTCTCTTTAATAATACTAATAATAGTTTTTTGGCTGTCCTCATTACCAAGTGGAATAAGGGGATTAATCCCAGTATCTTTTCCATATCAATTGTGGGACATGCTTGCATATATTTGTGAGGTCATTTCTTTTTGTTGCTTGTTCTGCTTTATCGGTCCTATGGGTCAGTAGTATGTAATAATAGGTCTTATCATCATGGTGTACATCTAAAGCAGGCTTTCAGCCCTACATCCACACTTTTCCTCGTTATTCTTTTGCTCACCATTCGTGTCGTCTCCATGATGATGGACCGATATGCCTCTTAAATGTCAGTGTTTTAGCAAGTGTAACGCCCAGATATTTGACCTATTTTTTAATTTGTATCACACTGTTATTGAGTGTTATTTGCCAATGAGTTGAGGGATGGTTTAGAGGGGAAATTGAAAAAGCCTGTTCGGATAAGATCTTGAACAAAGTTTTTTTTAAGATCTTTATGGAACATTTGACTGGAACATACGGTTGATGGGTGGAGAACTTTAAATTGAAAAGATTGAATTCGTTGGATATTGGTTGATTCGGCCTAGCCCCACAGTTCAACACCGTACGTCCGAATAAGACATGATTGTTTTGTAAGAGGTTAGTTTGATGTGTATGCTGTCTTAGTTGGTGTCTAAGTAGTTCTGGCCGTTTTAATCTTGTATGTGGGTTTCATGTAAGTGCAAATAAAGCCTAAGGTGGTGGACTTGGTTCTTGTTGGTAATGTTCACTGGTTGGCGGGGCGTTTGAGCGGAAACTTGACTTGTTGGATTTTAGTTCGTTTAGCCCTATCCGCCACAAATTGCACCAGTAAGTAATGCTGTTGGATTGCTTCTGTTACTAGGATAGGATTGGAGGGTTGATAAGAGAGCGGTGTCCTCCACGTAGGTTGTGAGTTGTGTGTTTGGATCTGTGGGTGCAGTGTAGACGATGTAGAGGATTGGGTGTAGTACGTCCTTGTCGTACCCCAGCTGGGGGACGTGATGGGGTGGTTCTCTTTGAGAGAGATAGGCATCTATTTATCTTTATAAGTAGAGTATCGTTAATAGCAGTAATTCGCGTCTCTGGAAAACCGAGAGGTAGAGTAGTTAGGCTAAGGCTCCTAGCTCACGGTTCTTCGTTCTTGGATCTTAGTTGTCGGTTCTTCGTTGATGGATTATCGTTCAGAGATCTTTGTTTTACATGAATCAATAATGGTTCATGGATCCACGTCCATGGATTCACGATTCTTTGTCCATGGATCCTCCTTTATTCACGGTATATGTCTCCTTTATACTACTAGTCCCAGTTGCATATCATTGTTCACAGTTATTCGTCGGGTCGTTCTTCACTCCGTAACAGTTCTTATTCTTTCACAACTCTTCGATCTCATGACATCCCAGTACCATTGATTTTCGTTTCTGCCAAAGATTGGTAAATGCCATGATTAAATAACAAATGTTTACGTCATAGTTGTGTTGTACCATGATATGACAAGTCATAAGAAATTTGCGCTGGGTCCGCCAGTACTTGCTACTTCTTCTTAATTAGATCAATTTGTATCAAATTCTTATAAAAAGTACAGACTTCATAATTTTCCTCTAGGTTATTGGTCATGTGGTGGTCCGCCTGTTCGCGCTATTTTTCACCAACATGTTTGTAGTTTGCCCTGAGGTACGTATAATTGAAACAACTTTGAAAAATTGTGAAAGTATGAAATTTGAGATACAAACAGACTTCAAATGCACTTTAGCACTGATTTATTTTTAGCAGTAAAGTAGGATGTAAGCCGTGATGCAAAGGTATATGCTATGATACTGAAATAAGTTGTTTCGTGACAAAGAATGTTTGGAAAAATAGAAGCATGTGAAATTGTAAGTGGTCTCATGGTGCGTTCACTTATACTAGTTATTTCCACCTTAATTTTTTTTAAATATCGAAATCGGGTTCTTATAAAAACAAAGTGTACACCATTCTTTTCTCCTTTTCTCAGCTCTCAGATACATTTTCCCTTGGTTGGTTGTCGCATGGTGGGTCCGTCTTTCACTCGTTTTTCACCTACTACGGTCTCTATAAAGGTTTCAAGAAGGTTTTGGAAATCGAGATGCTTATGAAATTTCAGGAAATATCCAGTTTAGTGCTGATTTCTTTTGGTGTGTAGTATAATGCCATGGTACGAAGATTTACTGTAAGGTACTAGTATAAGTTGTCCCTATAAAGAAATTGACGGGAACAAAGAAGCATTCGAAATTGT
This sequence comes from Cimex hemipterus, assembly GCA_039619505.1. Taxonomy (NCBI): domain Eukaryota; kingdom Metazoa; phylum Arthropoda; class Insecta; order Hemiptera; family Cimicidae; genus Cimex; species Cimex hemipterus. The sequence goes on along the minus strand of CM077110.1, from coordinate 7,276,890 downwards.
TGTTGGCAACACGGTGGGTTCGCCCGGTTTCGCTGTTCTTTCTTTATTTTTAGTTGATTTTGTTGAATATTTGACATCCAGGTCTTGTAAAAACTCTAGTGCTTTCTTCTGCTGTTCTCTGAGTTAAATGTTTATCACACCTCATCATTTGCCCTTTGGTTATTGTTCATGTAGGGGGTCCGCCTGTTCTCGCTGTTTTTCACCTGGATGTTTATGCCATGGTCTCGATATAGGTGATCAGTTTATAAATTCGAGCTAGCAGTGATTTCTTTTCGGTACCAAAGTGTGGAGTAATACCATGGTACATAACTTTATGGTATGGTCATGAAATAAGTAGTCTTGTATTAAGTATTAGTTGAAAATCGAGAAGCATATAGATTTATCGCCGTAGCGTGATAGGTCCGGTTCTCTTCGCTGTTTCCCCTTTTTGGGATGACATGGTATAAGGAAAAATAGTATTTTACTAATGGTCAGTGGATCGTTTTGAAAATTGCTTTTCTCAGTTTGAAATGTTGCAGGGCGAGGAGTACTTTGAGGATGTTGGGTCGTAACTCGTGGTGGGTGATGTTATTTTTGGTTATTGTGGTTTGTGGACTTGAAAAATGGACTTTTACTTTTCCCTTTTGGGACCGGATTGCGTGGACGTATCATAGAGGGGTAGCTGTGTCGGTAGGGCCGTGGGTGACCTCCCACCCCCTCAGCCCATCCCGGCTCTCTACCGCCCCCGACCCCCTTGCCGCCTCCTACCCTCGTCATTAGTGAGCCTCTCTAACCCACCCCCAGAGCCGCCTCACGAGGCCGGAGGGGAGTTATATGCCCGGCGCCTCCGGTTTTTTCCCTTTCCACCCCCGCCC
>CM077110.1:7251191-7275636 GCA_039619505.1 Cimex hemipterus | reverse complement strand
CCTCCCACGCCTACTGTAAACAATAACTCGGCGGGAAGAGGGAGAGAGAGCGAGGCCGAAAGAGATGAGAGAAAGAAGGTGAACCTCTTCTCGGGCCTGAGGGCCACGGCCCGTTCCGGCAAACGGAAAAGTCGATTTCCATACAGGAAAAACGTCCTCTTCTTTTTTTGTCACTTCCCTGGAAACCGCAAGGACATTTTTCTCAGCCTGAGAAATTCTCAAATCAGAGTTGGCCCCTTCGACAATCCGCACCAGGGCCCGGCACCTCCCGAGGGGGCCATCTCGGAACGGGTCAAACTCGTGATTTTTTACCAGGGTGTGGCCAATTCCAAGTCGACAGGGCCTCTTTTTATACGAGAAGCCGCTTTTTTTAACCATTCCTATAAACAAAAAGGACACGCCAAAAGAGCAAACGGAAAAAAACAAAAAACACCGACCAAAACCTGACTGAATACTAACAAAATAAATAAACTATAAGAAAAAATAAATTTCTCTTTTTAAATATAAAATATCCCATTTTCCATTCACACACTCATATTCAGGTTAGCCAAGATGTCCATTTTTTCTCCTCTTCATTGGGTTGTAGGTTCATCAGACTTTTTTTATGTTTTTGAAAATCGTTCGAAAAAACGAAATTTAAGATAAAGTCGGACTTCAAATCTAGATAAACACTGATTTCTCATACGTACCAAAGTATGGTATAATGCCATGGCGCACCGATTGACAATAAGGTCCTGATATAAAATGTGTTGTATCAAGGAATGATTTAAAATTGAGAAGCACGTTAAATTGTCACTTTTGCCATGATGGATCCGCCTATTCTCGCTATTTACTCAGAATAATTCCGATTTTATTTAATATTCATATCACACATTCTCGTAGTAAAACTAAGTTAGAACCAGTAAAATATATGACAAAAATTAAATTTCTCTTTTTATAATAAATATATGGCATTTTTTGCTATTTCAAATACGAAAAACGGCCTGACAAATTTCGTCAAAATTAACAAGAGTCTCTGTTTCCGCCCATTTCTTGATACAACTTATATTACATTATACTATAGTTTGGTACTAAACATAAATCAGTGTTAGCATATTTTGGAAATCCGTTTTTTCTTCTTTTACATAATATACAACCTATACCAGGACCATAGCAAACATCCCGACAAAAAAACAGCGAGGATGGGAGATTCCAAGAGAAAAATGATGCGGTTTCACGAATGTCGAAACAAACCAGTTAACAGGAGAAAAAATAGACCAGACTTAGGTTTTTACAATTTTTGTAAATTAAAGAATTAGCGAGAACAAGCGGACCAAGGATTGAAGAGTTATCAAAAATATTCAAAAGTCCAAAGTTCATCACCCTGGCTGGATGTCTAACTTCAAATTAAGACAAATTGCGTTACAAACTTCATTCCGACGACGGATGATAAAAAGCGAAAAACATATTGATCAGTGTAGGTTATTCTATTGAGAGAAAACAGCGAGTGCAGGCGAACCCATCCTCTAAGGGAAAAATGTTCTGACGAACGTCTGAACCAGTTGACAGGAGAAAAAAATCGGGGCCAGAACAGGCCTTTTTATAAGAATTTCACATCAATATTATACATAATTGGTTATATTAAGAAATAACAGCGAAGACAAGTTGACCCACCAACAATTTCAGACGCTTCTCTGTTTCAGCCCATTTTGTGATGCGAGACATATCAGAGCTGTACCATAAATCTATGAAACCATGGCATTATACTATACTTGGTCTAAAAAGGAATCATTTGTAGAATTCGATATCAACAAATAATAAAATCGACTGACATTTAAAATGAAATAGAGAGAAAAGGGGGACCCAGAAACAGTCAAGTACATATACTTCTTTGTTTTCACCCATTCTTTGATGGAAGATTATCTAGGCCTCTCAGTTTTTCAAATCTTATTCACATTACGCAACTACATATACCAAGAGGACACCATAAAACTCTAGTGAAAAACAGCAGGACGTGACCAATAATCATTGCCTCCTGGTTATGAGGTCCGAAGAAGGCGTAAACCACGCCCTGAATAGGAAAACCTAACTGGTTCTAATTTAGCTTTTCTAGCATGTTATCAGTATTAAATAAAATGGAATAAACTCGGGGAGGATAGGACAGGCGGATTAGATCTAAACCCCATATATTATTTATATTAATTTGTGGTAATTAGGGACCGTTAATCGTGTAATGTGTGTTATTCAGAAATCGTGAGATGAGGTCTGGTGTGATGGGCACTCTCAACCCGACAAGCAAGAATGACACAAAAGACAAACACTTTGGGCCCTGAAGATGATCTCAATAAAGATCGAACGTGTTACCACGATAAAGTAAAGGTTTTTCTGAAACCTACATCACACCAGACCGCATCTTACGATTTTTGAATATTTATATTAATATTATTTTTTAGATATATAATAAAATAAGAGGAAGAATGAGAGAGAGAGAGAGAGAGAAAAGAATGAGTGAGTGATTAACTGAATGAGAGCGATTGAATGAATGTCAACCAAAATTCAATCGGTACCTGAAGAGGTTGAAATCGAACCAACTGTCGGAAGAGGATAGGATTAAAGATTAAAACAATAAATATTCAGTTCGGTATAATATATTATAAATTTTAATATTTACTTAATGTACTTAATCATGAGTCCACCTTGTTTAGTAGCTGTTCAGATTCTTTTTTAACCACCCTCAATTTTGAAACGTCCTTTTTTTTACACCTTCGAAATTAACACTATTAAGACTCGATAAGTTTTTTGTTTTTTAATGTATGACGCAGTTGAAAGCAGATCCGCGATGGGGCGAGAGCTGCAGGTGGCGGACAAAAGCTTAGATAAGTCCCAGGGACTTGTCATCGGGCGGGGGGCGGGCGGGCTTCTCAAGTTGAAAGCCACCCGGCCGAATAATTGCGAGAGGGAGGGGAAAAAATTCACCGCCGGCTTTTTTCTCTTTCTCTCTCGCTCTCTATTACAGTCTCACTTCCTTTTTTCTTCTTTTTCCCCCAACGTCGACACCGGCCGCCGCGGGGGAAATTTCGCGGAAAAGTCCATATTCCGATTGTGCTTTAAAGCACACACGGCCTTTGGTCGTACATAAAATGAAAAAGAACCCCCTCCTCGGTTTTACTTTTACAGGCAAAGGAAACGAGAATATTGAACAAACGACTAAAAACTGAAGGATCGAGGAGTGAGACAAGGCGGACCAAAGATTAAGTCCTACATGTTAAAATTGATTATACGGTATAGCAAACTTTATAGTTCATTTTTAATTTTGTCCCATTCGCACATTTCGTTACTGGTCGCCCTCGCTGTTTTTCACCAGAAATTTCACTGTACGATTTTACCATAGACTGTGCAATATAAAGAAATTGTTAGAAATTGAGAAGCATATAAATTCGAGATAAAATTGAATTTGGAATATAAGATAAAGACTGTTTCTTTTATATCTCAAAGTGTGGTATAATGCCATGGTACACAGATTCACTGTAAAGCTCTTATATAAGTTGTGGTGTATCAAGAAATGGTTAAAAATTGAGAAGAATTTTTCAGTTTTACCATGATTGGTCCGCTTATCCTCGCTATTTACCCCGAATTTATCCGATTTTGTTTAACACTGATATCACACTCTCATAGAAAAACCAAGACTAGGCAATTTTTTCTTCTCTTCACTTGATGAGAGGTTCACGTTGGGTCCGCTGTTCCTCGCTTTTTTCACCTAGTTATGTACAGTATTGCCCTGAGGTACTTTATATAATATGGAAATTTTTTGGATAATGGACAACATATGAAAATTAAGATTGGAATCTAGATAGATATTAATTTCGCATAAGTACCAACGTATGCTATAATTATTTAGAAATCGTGGGATGCGGTCTGGTGTGGTGTAGGTTTCAGAAAAACATTTGGGGTAGGAGGAACGCAGCCACCGACGGTCATGATTGTCCCAATATATCTCATTATCTTAAAGTATTTATTCAGAAATCGTGAGATGCGGTCTGGTGTGATGTAGGTTTCAGAGAAACGTTTTCTTTATACTATACAAACAATGTTTACATTTAACAAATAAATTTTCGATGAGGAAAAGTGAATTTATACAATGCAAAATATATTTTCTATAAATTCAATCAAAGCCACTCACTCAAAATGTTTGGTCTTTTGTGTAATTGTGCCACCTTGCGTGTCGTGTTGAGAGTACCCATTACACTAGGCAGTTCGGTGTAATACTATGGTATATAGATTTATGGTAGGTGCTGAAATAAGTTATGTTATACCAAGGAAACTTAAGGAGCAAATAAAATTTTTAGAGATCACGTGATGGGTTTGCCCCTCGTCGCTGCTTGGTTAAATTTGGTTTATTGTTGGTAGCGAATATATAATAAAAATATATTCGGGTACAATTTTTTTTTCTACAGGCCACTGGTTTAGACGCCTAAACCTAAAAAACCGAATTTTCCCCTTGGCTACCGGTCAAATTTTGCATCCGCCTGTACTCGCTGTTTTTCATCTACATCTTTATGGAATAGTACCGATACGAATGTATAATATGAAAAAGTTTTGGGAAATCGTGAAATCGAAAATCGGCTTTCGACTCTAAGGAAAACACTGATTTATATGACCAAAATTGTGGTATAATGCCACGGTTCACAGGCTTATGGCACGGCCGTGATATAAGTTGTGTTGTCTCAAGGAATTGAGAATCATGTGAATTCGTACTGTTCCCTTGATGGGTCCGCCCTATTGCGCTTTCTAATTCTTAATTTCAGTCGATTCTGTTGAATATCGAATTCTTATTTAAAAAAGTCAAGCAATGTCCATTTTTCTCCTTTTAACTGGCTTAGATGTCTTCCAGATCATGGGTGCTTAACTGTTGGATGATGGGTCCGCCTGTTCTTGCTATTTTCTCTTAGTTTTTTCTTCAATAAACAGACAAAAAATTAGATCGGAAGTTCTTGAATGATTACTCTGGTAGACGTTTGTCTCGATTTTTCCTTCCATTAGACGACCTTAACATTTTCATCTTTGGACGATGGTCGTGTGACCTCACTGGTTTTGTGTTATGTTGTGTTACGGTCCTAATATAGTTTGTACATTATGAAAAGAAGAAAAAACGGCATTCAAATCCAGGCAAACTGATTTCTGTTTAGAACCAAACTATAGTATTATGCCACGGTCCGTATGTTTATGGTATGGCCTTGATGTAGGTTGTCTTGTATCAAGAAATAGGCGAAAACAGAGAAGCATGTAAATTTTTAGTCTTCCTTGTTATTGTTTCCTTGTTGTAATCTTTGTTAATTTCTCCTTAATTTACAATATGTTGTTCGATATTGATATCGAATTATTATTAAAGAAAGCAAAGCCTGGTTCATTTTTCCTCCTGGTAACTGGCTTAGAGGTTCGTGAAACCTCATCATTTACCTCTTGGATGATGGGTCCGTGTGACCGTGCTGTTTTTGGTGTAAAGACGGTAAAAACCTCGATCCCCTCGCTATCTTTTGGTAGTGGGAGGAACCGCGTGCAAGCCCCGCGTCTGTGCAGAAGCCGCGTCCGGACTTAGTTTGCACGAAGCCCGTCCAGTAAACAATTCGGCTTTCGAATGGCGAAATCGCCTTCGTCCTGGGACTTTCACTTCCGGCCCAGACCGGCTGAAGATGCGTCTTCTGAGTGAGCTGAGGCCGTCCGTCCTCGCCCCGGCCCTCTTCTACCTCCTTCTTCTACTCTTCGCCCTACGCTCCTCGGTCCCCCTCCGGCCCAAGAAGCTTGACCTCGACACCATACTCGAACGGATGAGGAAGAAGAAGTTCGAAGTGAAAGAGACAATTGTCGAGTACCAGGAGGTCAACAAGACCCTGCCTCCCGTCCAACTGCTAACAGTAATTTTCAAAAGGTTTACTTCACAAAGATTATAGTTATAAATATTCATTACTATACAATTAAATAATGACAAATTGTTGCACTTTTTTTTCAAATGAAAATTGATTCAAATAGAAAAATCATCCGCTAAGTGTTTTTTCGCAGGTAAGGATTTTATTAATCCGATAGAACTTTTATTGGTTGGGTGAATTTAATTTTTTTTTCTTTCATTCCAATTTTATCTCGGCATTTAAACCGTGATTAAACAATTTTTTCTTCAGACACCAATAATAGTTTAGTGCAGCTTATCTTTTTTTCCATCAGTTCCATTGATAGATTAGAAATATAATACAATAATTAATTTCTATTATACAATTGATAGTATATTTTATTTTGATAAGTTTTATTGCTCAGATGGCCTCAGATTTGAATTTAATTACAAAATACACTGACAGGCAAAAAATTCCACCCATTTGTAATCTAATTTGATTTGTATGTATTGATTAAATTTTCAGGTTTTTTAAAGTTTAATAATTGAGTCTTTGTCTAAAAAAAAACTTTAAAAAATGGTTTCATTAGATTATTAATTAACATTTCAATATTGCTCATTTCCTCCTCTTGGCTTATCATATCTCAAGAAAGCCTCAGAGTACTTTCTACTAGTCTGGAAATGTCTCTTTGCCGGAGATTTGCCCATTCTTCACGAAGAGTCCATTCAAGATTGTGGAGTGCTCTTATTCGTCTTTTGAGGTTATACCACAATTGTTTGATGGGGTTCAAGTGTGGAGAACAGGCTGGCCAAGCTTAGACCCAGGCATTATACTGTTGAAGATTTGTACTATGTGAGTGACGTGTGGACAGGCATTATCATCCATTAGAATAAGATTTGTCGCTGATTTCATCGAGGATGGGCGAAGCGTTATGTCCCAAAATTTCATCCAGATAGCAAATGGCCATCAAAGACCCTACACAAACAACACCCAACTCTGTTCAAACCCTCCATTGAAATTCCTGTTAAAAAGTTTCGCTCTGGGAAAAGTTACAGTTTTATACCTTTCATTTCGCCTTCTCCACACTTTCCCACCCATCTTGAGATCATATCTGTAAAAAGTACAGCCGACCAATTGTCCAAAGAGCAATGGCTGGGCTTGTGAGCAAATGCGAGCCATCCAACTCTGGGAGTTCTGGTCAGTCCATACTGATTTTGTCTTCTTCAAGTAGTGTGTTTACAAAATTTGGACACCTCAAACCTCCTAGAGCTGAAGAATCAGTTGAAACGAAGGTGCTGGTTTCGCCAAACTCTCAAAGGCAAAAAATAACGTGTACCAATATGTAGATATAAAGAAACTCATGGTGCAAGAGAAAAAAAGGAGTCCATCTGAAAATCGCTAAAAATGTTTGAAGAATGTTCCATTGAATTAGCTTTCAGAAAATTTTCATATGAAAAAGTACAAAACTCATCATTATACAAAATTTAACAGTACTGGCTGTCTAAAAAAGCCTAAAAACTTTTTAAGAAGCACAATTATAAGTTAATCTAAATGGAAAATCCTGTTAATTAAAAAATAATGGAGGTGGTGTTTAAACAGATTTTGAAATTTATAAAGTACCAACCGTGTAAAATTTTGTGGTTTAGTAGTCCAACACGTTTCTTTTATGAAATTAGGGCAGATAGAGACAACAACAGTCGACTTACTGTGAAAGAATTGTCCAACTACATACACCACAGGACGAAGACGCACATAGAGCAGGCGACAAAGGAGAACTACGGCCTTTTCATGTCAATCGATAAATCGCCTCGGAACGGTGTCGTGACATGGGAAGAGTACCATACTTACTTCCTTGAGAAGAATGGACTCGACAAGGACTATATAAAGATGCATACGGAGAAGCACCAGGGCCTCGGTAGGTCGTTGAAAGAGGCGATCGCTCGCGACAAGGCATCATGGTACGAGGCAGCCAAAAGCGACCCAGATTTCCTTACGCTCGATGAATTCCTGACATTCCGACATCCCGAGTCGAGCCATACGACCATACTGGCCATCGTCGACGACCTTCTCGACAAGCTAGGTATAAAAAATAAATTTGTGTATGTTTTTATCTTGTTTTTTTCCCCCCTAAAAAGATAGAGATGGTGATGAGCTTCTCACCGAAGAAGAGTTTGCTATGCTTCAAGTCAGTGGCAGCGAGACAGTTGTATCTCAAGGCGAAGCGCAACGGCGTGAAGAGTTCAGAAATATAATTGACATAGATAAAAATTCAGTCGCAGACAGAAAAGAGCTTATTGTAAGACATCTTTTTTTTTTATAACAAATACATTCTTTATATAATTTTTTTTTATTTGTTAATAATAAGAAATACATCGATCCAAAGAACCCGAGACACGCCAGGGAGGAAGCAGAGACGCTTATGACCCTTGGAGACACCGACAAAGACGGCCAGCTCTCCCTCGATGAAGTCCTGTCCAAAATGGACCTCTTCCTCGGATCCAAAATGGTCAACACCGCTCGTAGCTTCCATGACGAGTTTTGATACGGTGGCACAAAATCTACCAGAGACAATAAACTTTCTTTTTTATAAAGACTTTGCACAAAATATCAATGCCGACAATAATCTAAAAAAAAGGTCAATAATTAATTTCAAACAACAAAAATTATATTATTCTATTTTATATCCTTGTAATATATTTTTAAAGAAATTTTCAATGGAAAAAATACCGGTTTTTTTTTTTCTGTAAAACTACGTTGGCATCGGGAAAAGGTTTCAAAACTATGAAAACCTAGCCAAAAACAAAATTTTCTTTCAAATAATTTTTTCCCCCAATCTTTAATGTACATTATAAATAACAGAAAATTGTAAAAATGAGAAAATGACAACAAAATGATGTTATTTACACACAAAAATATTCGTTAAGGCGCACAGCAATTTTATATATATATATATATTCATTCACATAAAGTCCGACAGGCCTTTTTCGATCTCTTTGCCCAGCTCTGACCACTCTTCCTCGCCATCACTGTTCGTCGTATCGGTGACGATTTCCTCTTCTTTATCGTCGTCGTTCTCGTCTGGAATAGAACAAAGAAAGACTGAATGAATGGCTTATTTTGAAAAACCCACAGTGCTTTTGATATACTCTAGTAAAAAAATATTCAGTATATATACACACACACACACACATATGTATATTCTATGATTTTGGTATAACTTAAAACATGAAAAATTAGCCTTTTTGGTACATTGTAGAGATTAAAAAATCAATCACTAGGTTTAAAAAAATTATTTCAATAAAAGTAATTTAATTATAAGTATAAATACATTACAATAAAAGTAAAATGACTCAAATAAAAACAACCAAAAATTATTGGCACTGCCTTTTGGATATTCTGTTTGCCTAAAAAAATCAACAAGCACTGTGGTTGCCAAAAAGAGTCTAGTGCAGGCCAATTAATTTGTTTAGTATTTTGATTGTATTTCATATTCATATTTCGTTTTTAATACTTAAAGAAAATTTACCATTGTCGCTGTCTTCTCCTACCTCCAGCGCCATTTCGTCCATTTCCTCTTGGGAGAGTGATATAAACTGAGGCATCCCCTTCGGCTGGAGCGATTTGCAAAACGGGATCGGCGGCCCACCAGTCCCGACGTCGTAGAGCCGTTCGTCGACCCTCTCCCAACGTTGGGCAGATGCTATGAGCCAGTGAGGGCTGACAACGGAGACGCCCTTCATCTTCCTGGCTTGGTGCACTTTTGCCGTTCCCTTCACGGCGGCAATCAAGTGGGTCGTGTTCGGCCCGAGCTCCTGGGCAATGGTCGCGCCGAGTTTCATGGCCATCTGAGCTGCTACTGATTCGTCCAAGGGGACCTTGAGGGGTACGAGGCCCGACAAGACGATCTCACAACCTTTAAGCACCTCAGAGCGTTCCTCAACAATCACTTTCTTCACATCTGCCCCACCTTCAATTTTCTATCAAAGAAAAAAAATTTAATTTTATTATTTTTTAAAAATCTCATTTAATTTATTCACCTTGTCATAATTTCTGTAAAATCTTTTATGGACCCTTTTCAAAATTGATTCTAGGTACAGTAAGTAATCGTCGCTGTCTTCAACCTCGACTTTATCGTTTTTCTCCAATTTCTTCTTCTTGACGACAGACTCCCCGTTGTCTTTGCCTTCTTCTTCGGTTTTTTCTTTCTTCTCCTTCACCTTTAACCCCGATGCTAAGAAGTTGTCTTCGGTGTTGTTCGCAGCTGGCGGGCAAGCAAGGCTCGGGTCATGTATGTCGCCCGTGTTCTTGAAAAACAAGTACGGCTTAACTTGTATTAGGTTGGGTGAGTAGTTCCAGACATCTTCCCTATCGTCTATTATGCAGACGAGTTCGTCGCCGCAAGGGAACAACGCTCTAATGCAAAAATGTACTACTTAAAAACACTAGACACTTTTTACAAATAACACACAGAGAAAAAAAATCAACATACATACTGGAGATTGGCAAATTTCGAGTTGGAGTCGAAGCACTCGTCTCGGGAGAGGATGCGGTGTGAGAAAAGCGAGCCATTCTCATCAAGTATCCTTGCCACAGTGTGCGCGTAAGAACGGACTCCGAACGTGCATATATGGAGCTCGTACAACGGCGCCAGGCGTTTCAAGAATTTCTTCGTCCCGGGTCTTAGCCGTGTGTGGTACCAGTGGAATGAACCTGACAGCTGGAAGTGGTGAACGTCCTGGGGAAAAATAAATAAATAAAAAATGCCTTGCAAAAAGAAAAAAAAATCACTGAACCTTTATATTGTTTGGTACGTTGTCGTGCGTTGTGTGTATAAGAGTCTGATCCAGGTCAACAAGCAGCACCAATTTCCGGTCCCTTATCAGCCTGTCTGTATCTGCTTTGCCTATCAGTTGAGCTTGCTAAACAAAAAATAAACCTCATACACTATCTGTTGGGTTTCTGACTTTAGCACAGAGCTTTTTGCTTTTTTAACATTTCTAGACCCTGTTAAGCTTCGGTTCTGTCTGATTTATTTGTCAGCTTTATATATATTTTTTTCTTCTTTTTATGGGGAAGGAGGGCATTGTATAGATTTTAAAAAATCAACCAAAAAATCTCATTTATTGGCGTTGATGTCTTCGGCATAAATGAACTTATATGGTATGTCATTGGGAAACTTCAACAATGGCACAAAAAACCTATTTGTTGGCTTTTTAACCACTTTGGGACAGAAGAGCTTTTTCAGCAGTTGCAGACCTTGTTTAAACCTTGACTCCATCCATGAAAAAATCTTATTTGCCAGCTTTAGAACCTTTTTTGAAAGGGGTCATTGTATAGACTTGTAGCTTTTACAATATCAACCAAACAATCTTATTTATTGGTGTTGATGTGTTCGGCACAAATGTACTTTTATGGTATATTTGAAATGTTGTTATAACTCAACAATGGTACAAAAAAACAACTATTTATTGGTTTTATAGCCACTTTGGCACAAAAGAGCACTGGCATTTGTAAACTTTATTTAACCCTACATTGGACGCACTTCTGAATGAAACAAAACCAGGCGCACCCGGCCTGTTAGGCCACCTACCTGTTTTACCCTCCTCCTTCCCCTTTAATCAATTTAATCCAAAACACCGTTAAGGTAGCCTTTGCTAGGATTTATGGAAATCAAATATACCAAATTGGATAGAACAAACGAGTTTATTGAATATAATGAAGCTTAAACTAAAACAACCAAAATTGTGAATTTTGTACAAGTTTTTACAAAAATCATACATTTTTGTCCATTTCAGCAGGAAATTTAGAATAAAAGTCAGGAAAACTGAATTGAAAAGTAAAATGGACGAATACAACAAAAATATAGTGAAAAAAATTATCTTTTAATTTATGACACAGTCAGCTCGACAAGCCAGGATGGGTCTAGGCTAGCAGAGGGAAGGTTGACGATAGAATGAATTAGGGATTCCTATGCACCACCCCTAAATAGGAAACTACTAGGACGGGCATCCCGTTAGGCCACGAGGTAAAAAACTGGCAAGAAAAAAAGTGTTCAGTTGGCCTCTCAGGCCAGCTGCGCCCAACGGAGGGTTAAACCTTGACTTCGTCTATGAAAAAAAAAACCTTGTTTTTTGTCAATTTTTTAAAGGGGGGCATTGTATAGACTCGTAAAGTTATTACAAAATCAATCAAACAATCTCATTTATTGGCGTTGACATATTTGGCACAAATGAACTTTTATGGTAAATTGGAATCATTGGTATACCTCAACAACAGTACAAAAAAAAAACCTATTTGTTGGCTTTCTAACCACTTTCACATGAAAGATCATTGGTATTTGTAGACCTTGTTTAAACCTCGACTCCATCTATGAAAAAATCTTATTTGTCAGCTTTATAACTTTTTTTAAGGGAGAATTTTATAGACTTGTAAAGTCACTGAACTATTCGGGCAAATGAAGTTTTCCAGTAATGATTTACACTTCCAGTACCTTTCCCTCCAAAGAATATAAAACCCTTTCTTAGGTCTTACTTCATTATTCAAATTCTCACAAAGTTTAAGTGACTGAAGGCACTATTTTACAGGAGATAATTTAAAGAAATGCTTGATTATTATACTCATAATTAGTACAAAAAATATAGTTTAATTATGTGATAAAATATTTTTGTTAATAATGTAAATAAACTCCAGGGGACATCGGTGGCCGCAACAGTTTAGGTTTTGACCCAGTGCTTAACATTGTAAAGGTCGCAGATTCACGAACAGCCACCTTGCTTTTGAACCCAACGTACTTACAAATGGGCTTTTTTTTGTCAAAAACACCGATACCCTGAGAGCTCAAAGAACTTTGTAGCTGAAATATCCTTGATAAAAAGAAAAAGTTTTAATACCCATTTCATTTAATTATCTATACTTCTGTTCACAGTTACTAAAGCAATGTATTAATACTGTATATTTCATGACTTTCAACTGTGTATTTTACGACATATTTTGGCAATTTTTCCTGCATACAAATGCAGTCTCTGCGACAATACAGCATTACCAGCCATTGTTAAGGTCCAGCGGTTATGCGAGAATAAGTCTCTTGTTGATATTGTTTCTGCTTATCCCCCCCCCGATAGAGTACTTTTTTAAAATGTTTGTTGTTAAAAAAAAAGAAGTATGAAATGGGACAAAATTTTCGGTCCAGATGTAAAGTTTTACGTGCTATCTACTCACCTCGTGGCTGACCTTGAGTTGCGGTATGCTGTGTATCATAGGTATCGTCGCCTGAGACTCCGAGCTGCCCTCCTTCTGCAGGTCGGCCCCGCATTCGGCGCAAAGATCGTTGATGACCGTCGGGTGACTGCAGCCTTCCGCGATCTCCAACAGTTCCTCGCTGGTGGTTAAAAAGAGAATAAGACAAGGACTTCGGAGGTCGGGAATTAGACTTACCCGGGTCGGACCGTGTCGCCTTCCTTGGCGAGGAGTTTTGCAACGGTGCCGACGTTCTTCGATTTCATCTTGCACTGTTTCCCGCCTCCTGACTCCTCGTACAGCATGAGGATCCTCCCGTCGTAGACTATCGTCCCCTCTTCCACTTTCCACTTGGTGATCTTGACGGTATCGGCCGTGGCGAGGCGGATTGTCACCTTGTCGGGCATTTTTGACCAGGGCCGGGACCTTATGCGATTAAGCAGGATCCCGGTCCCTTAAAACAAATTAAAATTAAAAGGTGGCGAGAAAGAAACGAAGGGGGTAACGGGGGAAAAAACAAAGCCTGTAACAAGTTAACAACCGTTCAACCTCTGCCTTACGGCGCTGACTGCCACTGGTCTGACTGCCGAGTGACGTCTAAACAGTGACGTAACGAGCAAAAGAAAACCCTGAAATTAATTGATCATCCAGGAATTCTCAACCATTATGTTTTAATTTAACAAAAAGCTTCCTCTGCGAATTTCCCGCTAAAAAAGAAGAAACTAGGTGAGCTAAAAGAAAACAACGAAGGTTACAGTTAAAAATAACAAGAAAATAGCTGCCATGTATGAAAGGTGTTTTTTTCTTCTAATTCTGTAAATCTTCAATTTGCGATGTATGTCAAAATAGAAAAAAAAGAAACTTTTTTCTAAAAGTAAATCTTGTCCTTTTTCATTTGTAACAAAACTTCTTATATTTCTCACCAAATAACAGGAAGGTTGCAGTTTAAAAAGTTAAAAAGAAAACTGCCAGATAGGAAGAAAAACAATTTTTTTTCTTAATATTTTTCAATTCTTCAATGTGCAATGTCTGTCGAAACAGAAAAAAAGAGATTTCTTCTAAAACTAAAATTTTTCCTTTCTTGTTTCTAAAGATTTTTCTTATATTTCTCACTAAATAACAGGGAGGTTAGATTTTAAGAAGTTTAAAAGAAAAAAAATGGCTGCCAGATATGAAGAAAAAAAGTGTTTTTTTATTTTGTTTTTTTCAATTTTTCAGTTCAGTTTCAGCAATGTTTGTCCAAACAGAAAAAAAAGATGCTTTCTTCTAAAAATAAATCCTCTCCTTTCTTATTTGTAAAAAAATTTCTTACGCTTCTCACCAAAAACGGGGGTTGGAGTTTGAAAAATTAAAAAGAAAATGGCTGCCAGATATGAAGAAAAAAAGGTTCTTTTAAAATTCTGTAAAGCTTCAATTTGCAATGTTTTGTCAAAACAGGAAAAAAGAGACCTTCTTCGAATAATAAAACTCCCTTTCATATTTTCAACTTTTTTTTTTTTTAAATATTTCTCACCCAATAACAGGAAGGTTACGGCAGTTTAAAAAATGAAGAAATAAAAAGAAAATGGCTGCGATATTAGAAGAAAAAGGACTTTTTTTCTTCATATTTTTCAATTCTTCAGTGTGCAATGTCCGTCGAAACAGAAAAAAGAGATTTACTTCTAGAAATAAAGCTTTTCCATTCTTAATTGTAAAAATTTTTCTTATATTTCTCACCACATTACAGGACGGTTACAGTTTAAAAGAAAATGGCTGCCAGATATGAAAAAAAAATGTTTTTTTCATATTTTACGAACCTTCAATTTGAAATCTCTGTCGAAGTAGAAAAAAAACTTTCTTCCTAATATAATATTTTTCCTTTCTTATTTATACAAATTTTTCTCACCAAATAACAGGAAGGTTACAATTTAAAAAGTTTAAAAGGAAAAAAAGAAAATGGCTGCCAGGTATGAAGTAAAAATTTCAATTTTTTTTGTTATATATGTTTATAAATTTACAATTCGCAATTCTTATCAAAATACAAGAAATCTTTTTTTTTTAATTAAAATAAAAATGTGGTCCGTTTGTTCTCGCTTGTGCTCACAGTGGAAAGTGAAAAGTTTGAAAACTCCTCGAAAGCCCTCCGACCGTTTCGTGGCCCTAGATGGCGTTGAAGGAACCCGTTTCACACCGATTATTCCCCTCTCGGGACCAGGATCGCTGACCCTCGGCTGTGTAAATCCACCGGAGATTAAAACAGCGACGTCTCGAGTCTCGACTCCCAATCGAGACCGTACGTGCCAGGGTTCGGAGGACCGTCCAACCCAAGAGGCCTTGGCCTGATAAGGACGGGGTGGTCCATCGTTGAAAATGGCCGTCGGCAGCAACAGCATCGGTTCGTCACACCTCTGACCGGAGCCCGGGGGCCGTGTGTTTTCATGTTCTGAAACCAGCTGGAAGAGGATGTCGAGCGAAAAGTGAGTTAGATTTAATTTAAAAAAAATTATTTTTTTTGAAGACCACACGAGAAAAACCGGCCTAGGGACGGGCCGGGGTCCGGTGAATCGATACTCGACCACTCCTATGTCAAGTCCTCCCGACCCTTCAACACAACAATAAACACACTGATTTTAATCAATCATCTCCTAGGTACGTATAATGTCAAAACTGACGGCTCGGGCAACTTCTGCATCCCTGGTACAGTCAGAACCATTAAAGACGTACCACCCCCGCCGAGGGTTGCCATCCCCCATGGACTACAACCCTATCGAACTTTAAACGCCTTAAGGACAAACAATAAAAATCCGATCCAAAAACCAAATAAACAACTAAAAAATATAAACAAAAATAAAAAACGATTTCATTAACCTTCATTCAACGCCCACAGATTGTTACGATAATCTTTTATGTCCACTTCACCATGTCCTCTTCGTTTCTTTTTCTTTCGTTTTCTTCTGGGAAAAAAAGCTGTTTTTCATTTGAATATCAAAACGGAAGTTTCTGGGGTTTTTTTAACACCCAACGGACGAAAATAAAGACTAACCTGACAAAAAAAAACAAAAAACATGTAAGATCCACTGTAAGCCAGAGATATATTCATAAAAATTTCCTGCACTAGCCCATTTTAATACAGCCAATAACAAACAAAAAGTCAATTTACAGTGAGTCAACCACAACTGGGATGAGCTTATTCACAACAGTACTTAAATTAAACTATCCTCACCAGTACAAGCTGCCACATCATCTTCAATGTCCTACAGGATCTTCTTTCTGCGGCTTCCTATGTCCTGGAGAGTTGACTAGCATCAGGCTTCTTGACTCGACCCTCCCTGGACAGTTGATCTTATATCTTGACTACTGCCTTCTGCTGCTTCTGAGTGCCATCGAATCTTCGAGTTTAACGACTTCCCAACCGGAGTAGATGAGGAAAGGAGGAGGAAAGGAAACTATTGGGCCAGATCTGGGTAGCACATGTTAATCAGCTTCCCACATCCTCGATAGTTGTCTCTATTTGATTTTTCACATTGGTTCGTCCTTGGCTGGACAGGAGTGACTGTTCGAGTTAAGCACCCAACTTCTGATTCAATCCTGCCCGATGATTTTGAGACCCTCGATTAACTCGTCCACATCAGGCTGCTATTGACACACCTTTGGCTCTCTATGTGCCTCTGAAGCTTCAAGTTGAACGACTTTCACTTTTTTTAATCATCCCCTTTTATACGTCTTATGTCCCAACCGGAGTAGGCAAGGAAAGGAAAAGCAAAAATTGTTGGGCCTGATCTGGGGAGACGTCCCACTTTCTCAACAGTCATCTCTGTTTGATTTTGATACCCCCCTCCCCCATTAACTCATCCTACATCAGGATCCTCTTCCTCCTGTTTGACAGCTTATTAGGCTCGTCTCATACCTGGACAGTTGATGTTATACTGACTCTGTCAGCCATTGAATCCTCCTTGAAAATCATCCCTTTTTGTTCCGGTTTCTTTACCAGACTAGTTGAGGAAAAGAAAGCTTTTTTTTTCAAGCATATTCAAGGGTTATTTGAGCCCTCCGATTTAATACATATAGGTTGGGTCTGCAAGCCTTGAACCACCATCCTCCAGTAACAGAAAGCAAGCTGGTGTTTTGAATATTCCCAACAATGAGAATCGTAGATGGAATTAAACCTCTTACTACACTTCATTGTTTAAATTGAGGAGGAAGAAGGTTCAAGTAGGCTGAGAATTGGGCATTGCAGTATCACCAGCTTTAACACAACCCACGCAGCAACCTGAAAAATTCCTTTCACTTTTCAAGATAAACGGGAGAATATTTAAAATATTTTCCAATTTCTGGCAGGCAGGCTACGATAACTAATGGAGTTGGCGCGTCGAGAGAAGATTTAGGTAGTCGGGGGTGATGGCTGGTCTTCTGAAAACTCGGGTGCCCCCCCCCCCTACACACACCGTTCAGTCCTCTGTATGGTAGATATTCGAAGGCATTTTTCCCTAATATCCCACTCGAGGCTCGACTCGGACTTCAAAAATAACAGTTAACTGAAAAAAGTGTTTAAAAAAGTGTTTGTGCGATTGGAACCACCTGAAATATATAATTGTCCAATATACTAATTCGAGACAATACTCTTCAAGAGCGCCAGTGCACAAAGGTGATATCTTAAACCAACAACAGTGAAACTGTTTGAAAACTTTATGAATAAAATTTATTTGTCAATTATAAATATACTGTAAATATTATCATTTGCAATCTGCAAGGTGTAAATAAACTCTCTATCTCATAGGGTTGCACACACACACATACACACACACACACACACACACACACAAAATACATCATTACTCATTTATACTTCAAATATAATTAATTAAAGTTTTTAGTTGAGATAAAAAAAATCAATGGCACGAGTGGTTTTTGAACCTATGATCTTCAGCTTGATACACCACTGCTCTAACACTTGGGCTATCATGTCCTCGATCCACTCGGATATCAACTTCCCATTTCAACCCCACCTATTGAATTTTCTCTCCTTTTTGCCATTTTTCAATCGAATCCCACTCGTGCCGTTGACTTTTTTATCTCAACTAAAAAACCTTAATTAATTGTAACATATTAATTGGTCAAGCGGACCATGAAATTAGTGAATATAATCATTTGCTTTGCGTGTGCAAGAATTAACATTATTATATCTTCAATATTTTAAATTAATGATCATTTAGAGATTGTGAAAGGCAGTTTGGTGTGATGTGGGTTTAGAAATTGTGCCATTTCAGTCCTTTATCTAGATCATCTTCAGGACCTGGAATTTAGAAACATTGTTGAAATTATACAGATACATGTAAGATGCGAAAATGAATTTATACAATGACGTACACTGTTATCACCTGCCAAAAAACCAAGGCAAGGAAAGGAAAAAGAAGAGCAGGTAACAACTCGAAAACCGGTGTTTAAAATTGTTTTTACGAAGACTAGTAAGGATTTTTTCACTAACGAGTAGGCACTAAAATTGAGATCACTGATCTGCAACAGTGCTTTGGATTTGATTGAGGAAAAGAACGAGGGCCAAGGTGTGGAATTTAGAAATTCAGGCCTAGTAAAAGGAGGTTCCATGGAGTGACGGAAGGGGATCAAACCAACAGAATCGAAACGGCTATTTTCTAACTCAAGGAAGGGAATTAGGAGGCTGATTAACGGGACTGAGAAGACCCCCCTCTTCATAATGGATATTCTGCCAGATCCCCTTTGCTGTTTTTGCAAAATAAAAGAAGAAAAGGCAAGGCACTACCTCGCAGAGTGTGATAGGTACGCTAGTTCTAGATACGAAAGTTTTGAAGAAGACATCACCAAATCACTTCCAGAGAATGAACGGTCCAAAATCTTGGGGTTTGTGAACAAGTCCAAGAGGTTTATGCAGGACCCGTGAGCTGACCCAAATCCCTGACCCTTTAGGGATGAGGTACAATCTACCCAGGCATTTAACCACTTGAGTCTTGGTCGCCCACCCTGTGTAATATACATATACATATATATATACACACAGAAAACACACAATTTGAGTGAATACAAATGCTTTGATTAAAGTTAAAATTTTGGTAAGTGAGTGTGTATATATATGTGTAGATGAGTCTTATTGTGTGCCGTGTTGAGGGTGCCAGTGAGAAATGGTATTTTTGTTTAGTTACGTTTGATTTTGAATGAGTGAGGAATGAGGTAGGGATAGAAATTGATTTTTCTACGAGGAGTTGGCTTCTTTGAAGTAAAAGGGGGAATGGTTTGTCATTTGGTCCTGGTTAGCTTTTCAGGATTATTGTAAATGGATTATCAGGGAAAGGTGGGATATATTATTCATTTACTTTTTTTCTTCTTCTGTTTTTTTTTTTTTTTTTTTTGTAAGGGACATCCGACAGCTTGGTCATTTCAGCCCCGAGCGCAAAATATAACAATACACATTCACACCAATGTACATTGCATTTATTCTATTTGACAGATGGAGTACTCAGTATTCCAAGAACAACCTGCAAACAATAACAAACTAATCTAATTTGGGTCGATGGGGTACTTTTTTTAAATAAAAATAATGCCATCGACCCAAGACACGTATATAGCTCAACGGGAGGGGCGATATGGATGTTATTTCACCATCAGCCCCACCCCATTCACTCTAATAAATGCAGAAATACAAAACACGTCTTGACAAGTATATACAATAAAAAATTCCCAATTCCCCTAAAAAGCGGACCAACCTTTAACATTTATTTATTTTTGTTACTGCTATTATTAATTTTTCGGCTGAGGACATTTCACGCCCTAACATTTAAATCTTCTACTCCAGTACACTATTTTTCGTGGTCTGCTTGACCAATATCAATCAATTAATTAAGGTTTTAAATTCGGATAAAAAAGAAGTCACGATAGCTCAAGTGGTAGAGTAGCAATGTATCAAGCCGAAGGTCGTGGGTTCGAATCCCACTCATGCCACTGACTTTTATCTCAACTTAAAATGTTAATTAGTTTGCTATATCCTTTCTGAGTGCTATAAAACTCCAAGACTCCAAAACTACTCACTCATAAATTAATCTATCCTATTTCCATCTATGGCTTTAATTTATCCTTTTAAAATTTTTAATTTGGAAGGCCAAATGTATGAAAAAAAAGAAAGACATTTTAAATTAGAAATTAGAAATTTGAATTTTTGTTTGTTGAATATTATTCTATAAATTAACAATTTTTCTTGGTCCGCTGGGCTAATTAATACCATTCAATTAAGGTTTTTAGTGGAGATAAAAAAGTCAGTGTCACGAGTGGGTTTTAAACCCAAGTCACATGATAGTTGAAGCAGTAGAGTAGCGGTGTATAAAGCTGACGGTTGTGGGTTCGAATCTCGTTCATGACATTGACTTTTTATCTCAACTAAAAACCTTAATTAATTGATTGTTCCATTATTTAAACCTATAGGCTTGTATGGCCAATAATAATAATATAGTCTGACTAGCAAAAGTCCCAGCATAAGTATAGGCTCAACATTATCTTTTTATTCTTCCAATAAATAAACTTAATGCAACTTAACAATAATAAGAAAAAATTGTCTTTATCGTGCCATCATTTCGATCTTTATTGAGATCATCATGCCAGACAGATATTGAATATCTCAGTGGCACTTTTGAGCCCTGAAGATGATCTCAATAAAGATCAAAGCATTGAAACGATAGAGAAAATGTCTTTCTGTAACTTATGTCACACCAGACCGCATCTCATGACCTCCAAAATAAGTAATAGTCACTAGACACCACACAATAATAAGAAACAAAACACAAGACTTCTTTATCTTTAGAAATTATGAATGCTGGAGTGAATGAGTTATTCAATCCTTTTATAAAGATAATTCCCACTTCATATCTATGAGTGTTATTCTTTATCTTTTTTTTTATATATATATATCATAGATGTCATTTTACCCTCATATCCAGATATTGGGATGTAATTCCATTTATACAATTGATTTTGTAAATTAAATTAGACTTATTTGTTACTTGTGTGGGATCTTTAATTTTGGAAAAAAGGGTGTGAATAGTCTTGCAGCTTTTGAAGGCTTCTTTTTTTCTCTCCTCTCTGAATGAATGAATGAGTGAGAGTGAGAGAGAGAGAGTATGAGATAGATAGAAAGAGAGTAAGTGAATGAATGAATTAGTGAGATATAGGAAGAGAGTAACTGGGTGAATGTGATGGATAGAAAGAGAGGGAGTGAATGATGATCGATGAGTGAGTCAATGAATTAATGGGAGATAGTGAATGAATGAGAGTAGAAATGAGTGTGCGTGCGTGTGTGTGTGTGTGTTTGAGGGGGGAGGCAGAAAGAGTGAATGAAAGGGGGATGGAGTGAGTGTATGAATGAGGGAGACAGAGTGAATGAGAGAGAGAGAGAGAGAGAGAAAAGAGTAACTGAGTGAATGAGAGATATAAAAGAGAGAGAGAGAGAGAGAGAGAGAGAGAAAAGAGTAACTGAGTGAATAAGAGATATAAAAGAGAGAAAGAGAGAGAGAGAAATAAAAGAGTAACTGAGTGAATAAGAGATATAAAAGAGAGAAAGAGAGAGAGAGAGAGAAATAAAAGAGTAACTGAGTGAATGAGAGATATAAAAGAGAGAGAGAGGGAGAGAGAGAGAGTGAGGGAGTGAATGATGAGTGAGAGGGAGAATGGATGAATGAGAGTGAGTGAGGGAGTGAATGAATGTGAGAGAGAGGGGGGGAGAGTTAGAAAGACAACCGGATAGATAGTCAGCGAGAGTGAGAGAAAGGGTGCGTGCGTGCGCGTGTGAGAAAGAGTGAGAAAAAAAGAGGGGTGGTGTGTGTGAGAGAGAGAGATAGAGAGTGAGAGAGGAATGGAATGGAATGGTAGCAAAGGTACTAGGAGGTGGGGTTTGTGTGCCCCAGGCACTGCAGCCTTCTGGCTTATTGGACCTTCCTAGTTCTTTAGTTTAGTCAATAGACTCGATCCTTTTTCTCAGAAGTATCTGAAGTATCATTGACTGTTATGACTTCAATGTGGTTCTCTGAGTCGTTTTTATGCGTTAGATTGAACCTCTATTGAGCCGTTGCTTCGCATTCGAAGATGATATGAGTGGCTGTTTCCTCCTCCTCATTACATAGTCTGCAAATGGGGGTCATCATTGTATATGCCCATGTTTTGTAGATGTTTTCTCAGGTGCCAGTGGCCGGTTAGTAGCTCTACCACTCCTCTGAGATTTGCCCTCTCCAGTTGTAGCAGTGTTTTTGCCAGTTTTGGTGAGGGTTGTTTTATCATGAGTTTACTGTGTCTAGCACTGCTAGAGTTTATCCATTTTTCTTTTTGTTTTATTTGGATCCATTCTGCGATGGATTCTACGTTTGTTTTGGATATCCCAAGGATAGGCTCGGGGCCTATGTATGGTCTTGCGGATCCTCCTCTGGCCAGTCTGTCTGCTTCTTCATTACCCAAAATTCCCCTGTGCCCTGGAGAGAGAGTGAGAGTGCATGACAAAGCTAGAAAGAGAAGCATTGAACAATGAACACAATAATAAAAACGAATTGTTAAGTTTTACTAAGGCATGTTGAAGTTGTAAGCAGTCAGAAACAGAATCAATTTTTAGGAATATTTTTAAATCGCCTGAAAATATAAGGTCATAACGGATGGAAAAGAACGAGAGGTATCATTTATTATATAGATTATAAACAGAAAAGGCCCTAGGTATGACCCCTGAGGGACTCCAGAAGTTGCTGGAAAACTACATGATGATTTAATTTTACTTTAAGCATTCGAACTTCTAAATAGGATAGGACCAACAGAATAATTTATTAGGGAACTATGATGGCAATAACCTCTTACCTGATGGTCCATCATCAATAAGTGCCACACCAAGCCCATCATCCTCAGCACTAAGTGGCATTTTTAAGTTTAAAAATTGAAATTAAGTAAACAAATATGATACACTAGACAGTTTATTGCTTCAGAATTCAACAGAAACTGAATAAATATTTTAAATTACATAAAAAGTAAACGTTGAAAAATCCTTTATCCTCATTTTGAATTTAAGATTTCGTAATTGTTATTCCCAAATTAGCACATGGCATAAACAAATTTTTGTTGATAAAAACGAGATATATTAAAGGCAGAATTTTCTTTCTTTTTGAAAGGTTGTTAATTTTTTTTTTCTTTGAATTTTCCAGGGTGGAATGGGTCGAAATAATCGAGCCCAAGACGAAGGAGCACATGTACGCCAACCTGGCGACTGGCGAGTGCGTCTGGGATCCACCCGCCGGCGTGCCTGTGTACGTAACGAAGAAACGTCTCGACGCTAAAAACCTTTTGAACTAATTTTTTTTTTCTCTCTTTCTACCAATCCCAAAATAGAAAAAAGACTGATAACAAACAATGGTGGGAGCTTTTCGACCACAACACGGGCCGCTTTTACTACTATAATGCGACGTCGCAGAAGACCGTATGGCACAGGCCGCAGAACTGCGACATCATACCTCTCGCCAAGCTGCAGGTACCGAATCATATCAAATTTTTTTTTTACATTAGAATTAGACTGAAAACTTTTAATTAAAAAGAAGATCATTACATAAGTTTTTAAAAAAATCACCCCTTCAAACTACATTTCATCCTAATTTTTTTTTTTTTTTTTTTTCATTATTTAAGTTGTTCCATATTTTTATTTTATTGTTTTCACTTTTATTTTATTTGTTTATTTTGATCTCCTTCCCAGTTATTTTTTGTCATCCATCATTTTTGTCACCACAAGTTGTTTTTAATAATATATTTTAAAATATTTGCACGTGGGGTTGTTTTTTTTTTTTTTTACATTTAAAGTACGAAAAAGGTGTGCAAAATTTGGTTCGTGAAAGATAAATTAAAAAGATTTTTAAAGTTTCTACTTTTCGGACTCCTTTATATTGAAGCCGTCGGCCGATCCTGCCATGTTAACAGCACGTACTCTCGTCTCCCCCAGCACGCGGACCTCCGTGTATTTACCGCGACCCCCCCCCCTCTTGCCGGCCTAGAGATCAAAAATACTCACCTCTCTCTCTCTCTCTCTTTTTTTTTCTCTCCTCTCTTCTTTCCATTTTTCTAGACCCTGAAGCAAAACACCGAACCCGTCGTCCCCGAGGATGGAAACGACGTGAGCTCGACGGCAAGCTCTAGAAAGTCGAAAGAGAGCGTCGCAACGCAAACCCCGGGACGGTCCATACGAACCCTACCCCCTACGAACATTAAGTTGAATGTGAGTAATCCTAGCTCTTTTCATTTCGTCAACTGTCTTTCTTTTCCTTTTATTTTAATTTATTTATTTTATTATTTATTTATAATTTATTTCCTCTCCTTACCCGGCCTCACAG